>CM054128.1:18496690-19696690 GCA_028751855.1 Ambrosia trifida | reverse complement strand
TTGAACTCTTCCAAGCATCCTACAATCGCCAAACATCCTCTTCCCAACCCCCAATTCTGCTAAAAAACCTTCTGTGATTGATTGATGATCGAGCGTTGACTTCGAAGCTTTGACTAATCAATCAAGCATCAAACGTGTTTATAAGTTCAATGTTTTATGTGGGTTTTGTTCATCGGCATTCACACATCAATAGCCCTATGATTGATTGGGCTATTGATGTGTGAATCAGACAATTGAATAATCTAGGGCTCGTAACTTCTGATTTGGGGATAATGGGATCTGCGGCTGTGTGTATTTAATTATTTCGAAACAATATTCAACACCAACTGATCAACAGATCAGTTGGTTGGCCTCCTTTCACAAAGACATGAACCGGCCAGATGGCCAGGTTCGAGTCCCACAAGCACCATCCTTTTTTTTAAAGCTTAACTTATATATATATATTCATTTATATATTTAAAATTCATTTTAAAATACCAAAACCCTTTTATAAATTCTACAAAAATTATATTATGTTAATCTGATGAAAAAGTTCAACACCCAATTTTTAGTTTTCAAAAATTTATTTATTTAATATATATAATAAATAAATCAAGTTTATTCCATTTTATTTATAAAAATCTATAAAAATATCAAAACGATCTTATTAATTTCCACAAAAATTATTCTAAGTTTTCATAACAATAAACTTTTCTGAAATGATTTTTATTTCAGAAAAATCATTCATTTAATATTTTTAATCAATTTTTGTTAGTTTTAATCATAATTAAATCATAATAAATCCAATTTTTAATATTTTTGCACCAAAATTTTATAGAAATTATTTCTGATTATTTAGAACAGAAATATAATTTTTAAACTAATATTCTTTAAATTTTTTTATATTTTTAAATATTAAAGTTAAAGTTTAGCAATTTGTGATAAATAGATTTAATAATCTATTTTAAAGAAAATAATTTTATAAAAATTATTTTTATACTTTAAACAACATTCTTGTGAACATCTTAAATTTAAATTTCATAAAAAGAGTTTTGGTCATTTATTTACTAAATTTCTCTCAATTGGCGAATATTTTTAATATTAATCAAACAAGCATTTATCCCCAAATTCGAAGTCCTAGAAACTTATACATTTGTAGACTTGATAGACTTAGACATATTTATTACCTCATTATAGGGTGATACTTGATACATTTGGACAACACAATTATCCAAATTTCTCAACAGATATAACATTTTACCAAGGTGAGTTTTACATAGCCCCTTTTTCTATTTATCACCGTTTTTGGGGTGAAACATGTTACAACATCATCTATGCAATTCAATCATCAATGTGTCTATGTGTTTTTCTATGTTGCATTATGTCTTGAACATGACTAGGGTAAGCACAATTCTAGCATAATCATTAACATTGATCAGCCGACGGTATACATTGATAGATCTATTGGACTGACAATCCGACCCGGATACGTGCCTCCTACAAAGGTAGCGTGGGTGTTTGTTATCGTATAACATATTTAGGTGAACCATGAGCGTATGGGAGGTACCACATTATAACAGTCATCAGGGTTGGTTATGCACTCGATTTATTTCTAGTATGTTCTCACATATGGACTAGATTGACATGACACATGAATTGCACAACATTTTTATTCAATTATCAAAAACCTATGTAATTCTCACCAACTTTTGTTGACCCAAAACATTTTCAACTTAACATGTTTCAGGTTCTATTTGCTTAAAGATTTGAATTGATGCTTGAAGATATGTGTATAGATTTATTCAATTTGATGTACAAATTCTAGAGCAATTGTATGCAATTCATTTAAATCATTTAATGGAATTTATTATTCACCATGAGCTACTGAACAATCATCAATACGTGACATCCCGATGTTTCCGCCATCGGTTGGGGTGTTACATCCACCACCGTGCAACACCGTCTAAACACTATCTACCACCCGACCACCACCGTCCAACACCGTCTAAACAATATCTACCACCCCACCACCACCGTCCAACACCGTCCAACACCGTCTAAACAATATCTACCACCCCACCACCACCGTCCAACACCGTCCAACACCGTCTAAATCATACAAAAATGGCACCTCAAAGATGGACGGAAGAACAGGAGATTGCCTTGATTGCAGCATGGCTTCATGTTGAAGAAAGCACCCACCTTAACAACAAATGGTTCCGAATACTGCATGAATACAATCGGCTCGTTGGAGGGTCAGAACGTACCACCGAGTCCCTAAGCCAGAAGTTGAGCGATTTGACCACAAAGTGTCAAATCTTCAACGGGCACCACAACCGGACTCTTCACGACGTACCCTCTAACTTTCCCGAAGACGTGTGTTTTTATATTAAGGTAAATATTTCATTAAACGTACTATACTATTACAATCACAAATAAACAAACTATACTATTACAACAACAATAAAAAACTACACTATTACAACAAACTTCCTAAATTTACTTCCAGAACTAAGAAGCAACAATTAAAAAACTACACTATTACAACAAACTTCCCAAATTTACTTCCAGAACTAAGAACTTTGTTTGAAGTAATCGTAGTGTCTAACCAACTATTGAGGACTACATCTTAGTGTTAGATGTTTTGTCCTCCACAACGGCGGTAGTAGCAGTGGTCTACATAGACGTTGTTTCGAATGGTGTATGTGCTCTACACAGACAAGTCCGAGACGTTTCCTCGTTTTATGTAACAATAGTTCTCAGTGAGCACACGTCGAACATCGAGACATAAATTCGGAAAGCGAACGAACTTGCCTCAAATGTAGACCACCACATCATCGATCCATTACACGGGTTGCAAACCACACGCAGATGGAACAACAATCCAAGTAGCCGTACGCAGATGAAACAACAATCCAAGTAATCGGGACAATATTTTCGTAAGCCGGTAGGCTTCGGCTGGGAAAGTAAAAAAACGTCATTGGATTGGAAGATGAAAGCTTAGAGGAGAGGTGTGGGTGCAAATTTCGTTAAGTGAATTGGGGTATTTATATACACTCGTGAGACGGTTCAGACGGTTCAGACGGTAGCACAAAACGGCTTAAGACGACTTGGGAAATGTGACCCGTCTGGGAGACGGTTGAACCGAAGGCAGCCGGCATTGGTAAACGTGAACCGTCTGGGAGACGGTTGAACCGAAGGCAGCCGGCATTGGGAAACGTGAACCGTCTGGGAGAGATTTCTGACCCGTCTGGAGAGAGACGGTACAGCCTCGGGATCAGAGACGCCACGTGTTGGTTGGCAATTGGCTATAAAACCAAACGGTCTCGGAGACGGTTCAGGCTGGTTGGGAGCCGTGTCGCGTCTCTCCAAAGACGGTGGAGAGGGCTAGTTGTGCAAAACGCCTGGTCAACAGGCTATTTTGGTCATTTTCCCATTTTGAAAACGTAAAGAGTAAAAGGTGAAATTTCACCAAACCAAAAAGTACAAATTGACAGTGATACGACACCGTTTAAACAACGACTTGGACGTTACCTTTAACAGACAACAAGCACAGTCTTAAGCCTCTATTTATACCTGACACATATACACCACTTTCCACGCACTTCTATTCCCTTGTCCCACTTAATAATAATCTAACTCATCAACAGATGGCCGGACTTCATCTCCACCTTCATCTCCGGCCAAATCTCAGCCGTCCATCTTCCACCCGCCCACTGTCCGCTTACAACACACCCACAACAACCATCACCAACCCGACCCGAAACCCATCTTACTGGGACTCTATATACACTGATATCCATACCCACCTAAAAAAATCCATCCCTATCCGTGAACCCGTAACAGTATTCGAACCAATGCATGACTTAACATTTGCGCCGCCCATCGCCACCGCGTCTGCGTTGTGTGTGGCGGCGTGTGAGCTGGTTGGTGGTCAACGGGAAGATGCTATTGTGGCTGCGTCAGCTATTCACCTCATGCATGCAACTATTTATACCCATGATAACCTTGTGTTGTCGGGTCGGGTTGGAGCTATTCCCGGGTCTGAAACTGGATCCGGGTCAGAAACCATGCATAGGTTTGGCCCGAATGTTGAGTTGATGACCGGTGATGGCATACTGCCCTATGGGTTTGAGTTATTGGCTGGGTCGGTTGACGGTGACAATTCTGAGAAGATATTGAAGGTAAAGACTAGCTGTGAGAGCTACTCGGGATCGGATCGATAAAAAGCTTGAACGAATCCTTATTGAGCCCGAGCTCAAGCCTAAAATATGACTTGTTTAATTACCAGGCTCGAGCTTGACTGCTTGAGCCTGAAATATGACTTATTTAATTATCGAGCCAGAGCTCGAACCTAAAATATGCTTATTTAATTATCGGGCTTGAACTCAAGCTTTACATGCAAAGTTTTCAAGCTTGTTCAGGCTAGCGAGCCTAGACGGGCTCAAACAAATTTATTTTACTTTTTTATAATATAATATAATATAATATAATATACCTTAATATTTATATTTGCGTGCTGAGCTTTGGCTCGTTTAAGGTATTAAAGATTCAAAGCGAGCCCGAGACGAGATTTTAGCTTCGTTCAAAATTGTTCATAAATTTATCTCAAGCTAAACCTAGCTCAAGTTTCATAAAAGTATGACGAGCTAAGCTCCAGTCTAGTCAAACTCGCTTGGCTTGTTTCCACCCTTAATTATTAATTAAAGACGTAGTTTTAGATTTGGTATTAAAAAATTGACTAGAGGCAAGACTTAGGTTTGCTATTAAAAAATGACTAAAGGCGGCATCATGTTTTCTTGTTGCCTTCTATTTTGTTGTCTTATATTTGTAAGTTAAATATAAATAAATATTTTTGTACAACTTATTGTAGGTTGTTATTGAGATTAGTAGAGCTGTGGGTGCTGAAGGGATGAAGATGATCAACGATGGAGATGATCAGTACGAGGTTGAGTTAGACCAATGGAGGGGACAACGGCAGCTCCACGGTTGTGGGGCGGCGTGCGGTGCGATTATTGGCGGTGGATCGACGGAGGAGATCGAACGGTTGAGAAGGTATGGAGTTTATGTTGGGAAAATACAAGGGGTGTTAAGTGGAAAGGTTGAAAGTGAAGGGGTTAAAATGGAATTAGTTGAGAAGTTGAGGAATTTGGCTTTGAAGGAATTGGAGTGTTTTGATGGTAAGATGGTTGAGCAAATTTCTACTATTGTATAAGTTTGTTTAAAAATAATTGGTTAAATAGCTAGTATTAATTAATTAATTCAATAATGTTTTATATACGGTTATATTACTTCTTAATTTCCTTCCCAATTTTGTTGTGTGTATATTAATGAAGAACACTTGAACTTAATAAATATGTGATCAACATAATTTGTGTAGTAATTGACCGCCTGCGGAAACTCCAAATTCTTTAATAAATAACTGGCTGCATTATTATTATTCGGTTAAAAGCACATGTTCATAGACAAAATACTTATGTATACGTGTAAGTACTACAAATACAATCAACTTGCACAATAAAAACAAACACAAATAACGTTATACATATGCAAAATTTGCACAATGTGTTTCTATACTTATTATACACATGTGTCTAAATGTGTATGTATATTTTTTTTTTTTTTGAAAATTCACCTTCATTCAAAACGTCAAGGAAGGGTCCTCAAAACGAAGACCTCCAGACCAAACGATACAACATATACAGCGGGGATTTTACCCATTCTTCTCAAACTAAATCCTCAAATTTCGATATATTTTGTAACCAAAAAAAAATGTCACTTTTAATATTAAGAACAATGACTCTTATCGTGCCTAGTTTTGGCACTAAATACTAAAGCGTCGCCGCCGCAACGTGCGGCTTACGGCAACCATCTAGTATGTATAATGTTTTGCAGGGATCTTTGTTTAGTTTTTAGGGAAAATGGAATTAAATAATCATAATTTTATTGAGTTGGAAGACAATAATCTCAACTTGAAAGTTGTAATTTAACAGTCTAACTTGTCAAAGATTTTATTTCATTGAACCGAAAATAACAGAGGTCGGCTCCGTTAGTTGCTTACGTGGCAGTCCGCAAAAAGTCATCAAAAAGTCGAGACGAGTTTGTTTCTTTCGTATGTTTTGTTGGAATTGTACCCAAGTATTAATTATGCCCATGTGTTTGCTTTGTCAATAAAGGATCACTAAGTTAGTAAAATAAAAATCGTGGTTTGTCAATAAAGGATCACTATTTATATTGCTCGTCACATTTTATTTATTTATTCGAACTCAATTCGAATCAGCGTTTTCGGATCTAATTTTAACTGAGTTTCAAAAATTTAAATCCACATACCCCGATTTGGTTAGTTTAAGATGTTCAAAATTCAATTAAGATCAACGGTAGACACATGGTATAATGATTAAATATTGGGTAATAAATTTTATTGTTTAACCAAGGAAGAAATTACCTACTTTAACAACAACAATAATAATCCTGATCATGTGGCCTAGTGGCAAAAGTGTCGGTTCTCTCTTTGGGGGAGCCGGGTTCGATTCCCACGGGAAGCATATGATGGATACCCCCACCCTTGTGGTGAGGTAGGTGGTTGGGAAGTAATGGAGAGACCCTTGACCCTTGTGGTCATGGGTTCGACTCTGATCCCTCCAGGTTTTACCGGTTCACTACCGTCGTGCCTTCGGGCGGGTTTGTGGGCCGGGTTTTTCCTAGAACAGGAGACGGGTGGGCCGAAGGGCTCTGTCCGTACGGACTAGAGGCCGTCTGGGGCCCCTTTCAGCCATTGGGGGCCGCGTACAGAGTACCCGGCAATACTTTAGTTGATCGTTAAAAAAAAAAAAACAATAATAATAATAATAATTTATAAATTGAGTTTTGAATTTTCGATCCAAAATGCTACATCATCTGAATTGTAAAATCAAACAATTCCATTTTGTATGGCAAACATTAAACGCTATTAACGTCACTTTAAAATAAATGAGGATGCATAGAATACTTTACCAATTGGGTTGATCATTTGACTAACTAAGATGTTTTTTGTGTTGTAACTAGTAAATTACGCGCCGCGCTTAGCGCGGCGTAGAAACATAACCGGCGCAGATTCGTGAAAGCCTGCATATTTTTCCCACGAATAACGGAGTTACACCAACGGTATTGCGAGGGTCTGCTAATCGGATAATACAACGTATACGTTCTTAATAATAAATTTAGTATAATGGCATTTCCGTAAATATGGTGAAATTAAAGGCTTTTAATTTTGTTTAATAATAAATTTAGTACAATGGCATTTCCGTAATTATGACAAAAGTGAAGGGTTTTTATTTGGTGTCTTTGTTTAATAATAAATTTAGTACAATGACATTTTCGTAATTATGACAAAAATAAAGGGTTTTTATTTGATGGCTGCTGTAGCCAACGATGAGAAATTTTATATATAATAATTTGTGTTTTTTTTTTCCTTTGATGTTTTATGTTGTAGTAGGAAAAATTTAACTTCTTTAGCAAAATAATAATAATAATTTATAAGTTGAGTTTTGAATTTTCGATCCAAAATGCCAGATCATTAAAATCAAATAATTCCATTTTGTATGGCAAATTATTGAATGCTATTGACGTCGCTTTAAGATAAATGAGGGTGTATAGAATATTAGAATGAGATACTTTACCAACTGGGTTTATCATTTGACTAACTACATGTTTTTTGTGTTTTTGACTTTTTTTCCCTTACATGTTTTATGTTGTAATATGTTCTTTTTTTCTTTGATGTTTTATTAGTTAGTAGGTTTTACCGGTTCACTACCGTCGTGCCTTCGGTCGGGTTTGTGGGCCGGGTTTTTCCTGGAACAGGAGACGGGTGGGCCGAAAGGCTCTGTCCGTACAGACTAGAGGCCGTCTGGGGCCCCTTTCGGCCATTGGGGGCCGCGTACAGAGTACCCGGCAATACTTTAGTTGATCGTTCAAAAAAAAAAACTTGTAATTATAATTTGAACACGTTCAAAAATGAAAAGCTAAGGTGGACGGGCACACGCTGGGTACCACGGCAAGGCTCTAGCCCATGAAAGAAAGAAGCCCGTCGCCACCCCATGCAGGTAGGAGGGTGGATTGGGCTTGCTACTTGTTTAACCCGACGAGGGTTTGTGAGGTTTGTTAGTGTTTTGGATTTTTGTGAGGTTTTTTATTGGTGGGTGTGGTTAAGGATACATGAGGATTGCAACTTTTCATGTCTTCCGACTAATTTATCTACTCATATATAATTTAAGTATCTATTTCATAACACCACATAAAAAGTTTTTTTTTTCGTTTTTTTATAGCACTATGGTACTCATTGGAAAGATAATAAAACGATCGTTAATTCGGTGTATTTTTTTTTCAAAAAAAAATTGTAAAAAAATTATCAACGTTTAAAAATTGTAGGGGGAATGTGCATGTGCCATGCAATGCACATGAGAGAATGAGAAATAATTTAATAGTTTTAGAGGGAAATTAAGGGATGGAATTACGGGTGTTCAAAAAATCCGAAATCCGATCCGATATCCGAACAAAAAAACCCGATCCGAATCCGAATTACTTATTCGGATTTCGGATCGGATTCGGATTTCACAATTAAATTATTCGGGTTATTCGGATTATTCGGATAACCGAATTACCCAAATAAGCTTCAATTGAGTTTTAGTAAGGGAATGACCAATTGTTTGAAACTCAGTTCAACCCATGAGGCATGAGGCCAATACGAAACCATAATTCTTCAACATCGTCCATCCTTATGGACTAGTTAGTGTCACGTTTCGTGATGCTTGATTTTATGTTCAATACTATGATTTAAAGTTTGATTTTGTGTTTAAATTTACGTTTTGAAGACTATATGTTGAACTTTGTATTTGTGTTTAAGACTAATCTCTATTTTCGCTTTTGTATGTTTATTGAATTCAAATAATATAATGTTATGAACCATAAATTAGGAAAAATAAAAAATTGCACCAACAACAACTTAAATTGCACCAAATTTGCTTTCAGTAGGGTTTGAACATTGACCTAAAGGGGATCACACCTTAACTTTAATAACTTTGATAATTAGACAATTTAGACCTAATCCCACTAGTACTACTATTATTGACAAAATTACACAGATTGTCCTTTATTTATTACTCATTTGCACTCATTCTGTCATTTATTTTCTCAATTTACTATACCATTTGTCCTTTAGGCTAACTAAGTTAAAAAAAGTTGGTTAACTTTATTTTCTAACTTTACATTTTTAGCCCCTGTAGTTTTGATCGAACCCTAACCCTTGAACCCATTTTGATTGAACTCAAATTCGACCACGGTAATTAACGAAATCATAGGGCTATTATAGAACATCAAATTCCGATCAAAACCATATATAACATGATACTTACTTGTTTGTTTTAGAGGTGTAATCGACCGATTAAAGTTGCAACTGGGTTGTTCTTGTTCTTCAAATTGTGAACAATTTAGTGGATGTTTTTTTATATGTTTTTGCACATAACTGATCGATTATGAAGTATGAATCTATACAAGGTTCCAATTTATAGTATAATCGACTGGTTTTACAAATGGGTTCGTTAAAGTTTTAAATCCAGAAATTTTTGATGCGTGATTTTGCAGATGTTAGTGTGCGATTTGGATCCAGAAACAGGTGGGTGTGCTCAGATATGAGTTTGGGTGCGATTTGAATGAGTAGGATCCGTTTTTTCGATCCGGTTTGTATCGGTTGGATTCGATATAAGTTTTCAACAAGTTTCGATCAGGTTTCATGTTTGTCGGGTTATGTTTGATGTGAATTCGCTTAACTTCGGTTATATATATGTGTATGTTTATATATAAAATGAGTTTTTGTAAAAACGATATATGTTTTTCATCAATCGTTTTACTTCAAAATTATGGTTTTGATCGGAATTTGATGTAGTTTAAAAACCCTATGATTTTGTTTCATGTCGCGCCTTAGTTTCGTCGTTTTATTTGGAGTTACGGCTTAGAAAAACTATAAGGGCTAAAAGTGTAAAGTTAGAAAATAAAGTTAACCAACTTTTTTAACTTAGTTAGGCTAAAGGACAGAAGGTGTAGCAAATTGAGAAAATAAAGGATAAAATGAGTGCAAATGAAAGACAAGGGACAACATGTGCAATTTGGGTGATAAATAAAAGACAATATGTGTAATTTTGTCATTCTTATTTTATATCTTGTTTGTTTTGATGACCTTAGCCACACTTTATATCGTATTGAATACTATACTTTACCTATAAGAAAATGTTTATTACTTTCACATTTTTTCCATACCTTAGACTAGTCGGTGTGAGGGCGTGAAAGGGGAATGTGAAGCTGCTCCACGCCACCAACACCATCTGTCACACCCCAGAAATCGCAGTGGGAATTAAGCGTGGGCAGTGTAACGGACGTTGGTGACAGTCAACAATTAAGCAAACACGGTAACAAAAGTGGATACCATAAGATTAAAAGTTAAGTAATTTATTACAAAACAATGTTAAAATCTATGGTTATATAAAAGTCGTCATCACAACTTCATAACCATGTTTAGGTCCCCACAAGATCGATGATATCCCAAATGTCACGTTCACGTGCTTGCCCTAAAAACCCGCCTCATATTTCCACACATGCATACTAAGTACCTGAAAAATATGTCAATTTAAAAACATCAGTAAAACTGGTGAGTTCACAGGTTTTTCCAATTTCCGAAGAATCAATTTGTTCACAAACTGTTTATGATTTTACATCTACACCCGTAACCTTTTTTCGTAGGTTAGCTAGACCTCACGGCGTGATCGCGACCTAGAACCCATAATCAATCCAAGACTAGCGGTGATTACCCATCACCATTCAAAATATATTCCCTTGTGATCCATACCAGGATATATCCACGCCAGTGCGACTGGCAGCAAGGGGTGGCTGTCACGCCCAATAGATCTACCAATATACCCATGTTGGCTCCGGTGCGAAACCAGAGTAAATGATTATAATGTTAAGGGGGTAATCCTACAACAATAATCCTAGGCCATCACATAGTTACTAACGGTTAGACTGTCTATCATAAACATAGCATATTTTCCCCCCTATATTTAAAAACGTTCAAAAATATTTAAAAAGAAAAGGGGCCGTGAAACTCACCTCAAGGCTTGTCAATTTAGCTAGCAATTTATGTCCAAGTTAATCCCGACCTAACCGTTCCCTATACACAAGGGACACCTTTATGGTCAATTTATAAGTCATTCCCGTGAGTTATTTACCTAACTCACATGACTATCAAGTCTATTCCCGCAAGTTGTTCACCTCAACTTACTAGACTCTATAAAACTATTAAGTCTATTCTTGGTTTAAAAAAGCGCGCCTCAGGCGCGCTTTAAGCGATTGAGGCGCGAGGCTCCAAGAAAAACGCTTTTTTTGCCAAAAAGCGCTGAACTACATGAAGCGCCGCCTCAGGCGCTTGAGGCGCGCGCTACAGTAGCGCTACAGTAGCGCCTCAGCCAAAAAAACCTTTTAAAGTGCTTTATTTGGCCCGCTACAGTAGTGCCTCGTCGTTTTTATGTTTTGAATATGCTTTTTAAGTGTTCAAGTGTGTTTTATAATCATGTTTTTGTGCTCATGATTGATTAACATGTAGAAAATGTCATATTGACATATATAAATATTTTTTTATAATTTTTTTAATGCTATACGTGAAGCTCTCGCCTCGCGCTTTAAGCCCCGCGCTTCGGATTTTGGACCCAAAACGCCTCGGAGCGCCTCGCGCGTTTTTAAACCAAGAGTCTATTCCCGCAAGTTGTTCACTTCAACTTACCAGACTTAATAAAATATTTTATCTTTTAAAAGAAAACACGTTAAACCCCCCAAACTCTCGGTTACATGCTTTAAGTGAAGAATTACTTAGTTAATTATTTGGCACCATAATATTACCAATATACATATTCACACTTATAATACTAATTATAAAGTGAAATTTGATTATTTAATAGGTTTGGCTAGAAATTGCGTAACGATGCGATTTCTAGCCGAACCGTAATTTCCTACGTGTCAATTTACACATTTTCACACATATAAACACCAAGCTATTTATAAACACTTTAAGACACTTATTTTAAACATGAAATAGGTCCAAAGTTGATGATCTAAATCAGTTTTTTTTAAATCATACGATTTAAGCGTTAAAATTACTGTTTTAACGGCTAGTTTCGCGTTTAAGCCATGTATAAACGCATAGCAAAGCACCAAACTTATTATTTACTTAAAAACATCGTTTTTACTCTTAAAATATGTCTTTATAATCTGTTCTAAATCAGATTCATAAACTCTTTGTTTCGGGTGCCGTAAATTAACGAAAACCTGACTTTTTAAGTGTAGAAAATTATTATAAACACATTGTATTGATTCCATCTTATAGTATAGTTTATATTATATATAATGAGGTCCAAATAGTCCATAAAGTACTTATCTAAAATAATATTTCCAAAAACTCTCAATTAAATGATATATTTACCATTTTAAGTCATTTTTAAGCATTTTGAGTTATTATAGCATTCCTATGATATATTTTTATGTTTTCATCCAAGAATACAATATTTACATTATCATATAACATATTTTAGATCTGAAAATGCATGTTCAAACTTATATTTTGATTATCATAACTTGAATCATAACATGCAATTTGTTTTAAGTTTTTATTCATATTTTTCATTTTACATCAGATTTCATTTCATCTTTAGATGATTGAAAAACATTTATAAAAACTCTGATTTTTTACCAAATAGTTACATACCAATATCAAGCTTTCAAGAACATCCAATACCCACACACTAACACACACATACGACACACACATACACATTTACACGACACACACATACACTCCTTTTCATCTCATCATCTTTCATTTTTATACAAAAATTTCCATTTATCTTGTGTTCAACTCGTTTTATAATGTTGTTCAAAAACTTGCTTGTTTTGGGTGAACAATCTTGCAATTTGCAAACCTTAGAGATTTTTAAAACAAGAATGAACAAAAGGGAAAGGATTTTATACCCTTGATGAACTTAAGAATTTTTGAAAGAAAAAAGGTGATTTATTCTTGCAACAACCTCCTCCTAGCTTAAAATTGCTTTAAAACAACTCCAATTGTTCAAATATCTTCCATGGGTGTGGAAATTGGCTAGTAATCTTGATTGTTTTAACAAAAAAAGAAAAGAGATAGGAGAGAGGAAGAAGCATACGATCATATGAGAAAGAGAGAGATGAGTGTTGTGGGGTAATGTGAAAATTGCATGTATAAGAAACTTCAATTATTAGGAGTAGGGTGTAGGCTCAACACATGGCACTTCAAGGGCCTTGATTAGTGTCTTTGTTGGCTGCATTTTTGAAGAAAAAACCGTGGATGGGAGTGGGGTATTAATGGGTTGGGTTAATTTTGATAAGGGTTCTAGGATTCATACACCATGTGACGTCCGGGAACACATGCATATGGAGTTAATTTTGAATACACATTTAATTCAAAATAGTACCAACACAAATATGGAATTTGTCATAATCTTATTGAAAATTAAGCATAGTGTAAGCACATGAACATAGTCTTATGGAAATTGAAAACATAACGTTTTGGGGCTGACAAAAGTCATCAAAGTGATACCACGGTGTGCATACTCGAACCCTTTCCTCAATCCTCTGTGGCCCTCCATTAGTTACCTGAAACACATGCATAAGGAGTTTTGTCAACAATAATGTTGGTGAGTCTATGGGTTTTGAATGTACTGTAAAATGAACGTGTCATGCGTGTTTGACCAATCATGAGCTAGCTAAGCAAATGATCACCGTGAGAACCATGAGTCCTGTAACCAAACCTCGTGACTGTGGTGCCTCGTGCATTGTACACTAAAGACAATGTATGTATAGTAGAATACTAACACTCTTTTGCATGTGGTCGGTTAGCGCGACTAACCAAGAGTGGGGGTGTCAACCCAATAGATCTATTAAAGTGTTCCATGGCTAAATGTCTAGCTAATGGTTACAGTGAACGATGTACGAGGACTAGTGAGCTCATGAGCCAAAATGTCTCATGTTCCACATGGTAGTCATGCTAGAATGTACACACACTTGAAATTGACACAAGTATTGATGCATGTATTTCCCCCCAAAATGTAAAATAGTAAAATGGGGCCATAGAAAACTCACCCGTTTGAGTCGTGTGTGGTCTAGTGAGCTAGTAGATGATCACCGTCCTGACAAATGATACCCTATGATCATTATGGACATGGTAAGTCATCCGGATGTTGTTTATCATACAAATTGTTCACCCGACACTTGTGGACCATTGTGTTTAGTGTGTTTCATTGTTCACGATACTTGTTAGTGCTTCGTGTTGGATAAGCCCGTATTTAGCACCAATTGTAGCCGAAATGGGCCCCTTGTATTGTTATGGGTTCAAGTGGCTCCCTATGGATCATGTGTGATCAACTTGTGTGATAATAAGTGCTTGAGTGTATGTTTTAGCCATCATAGTACACTAGAGTTTGTTAACATGTGTTTGTTTCAATTCTAACATGTGTTATCTCATAATAGCCGAAGCTATCTTGTATCATAGCTTCCATGTTATCCACTTGATGGATCTAAATCGACTAATCTTAGCTTGATTATCATGGCCGAAGCCTTTCAAGGTTCAAGAGTGTATATTTAGTCGAAATCAGATTATAGTTTCCTTTATAAACGCTTTAGTTCCCACGTGTTCGAAACTATAAACTTTGTTAAACGAAAACCGGTTCATAGTGTTGTTAAATCAAATCATGCTTATTATTAAAGCTTTATTCAAGCTATGTATGTAATGATCTAGCTGATTGCTAACATAAAGAGGTGATGTACCTTGATAACCATGTCTATTAAAGCTTTGTTGATGTAAACATGCTATCCATGTGATTAATTTGAAACAAAGGTATAGTTTTAGTGATAATATTGCCATTTTGATGTGTTAGGCCGGTTATGTACTAGTGGCGAAATGTGTGGTGATATACATGTATGTATAACCGATTACAAGGGTCTAAAGATATGTTGGGTGAACATGGCATAGACGAGGGTAGCTAGAGATTAAGGTGGCTCGATAACTTACCTAGTGGATGCAAAAGGGGTTGGCCGAATGCTTGGATCTTGATCCCGCCTTCGAGCTTCCTTGGCCTCGGTTGTGGCTTCCTTAGAGCCGAGTGATGTGAGTGAAAATATGAGAGTTTGTGAGTGTGGAGTGGTGCAAGAAATGAAGTGGGTTGTGAGGCTCTATTTATAGCCGATGAGTGTGGACAAGGAAACACAATTGTGGCAAGTGAATTTGCATTGGATGTTGAAGTGTTTAAAAGTTCTAATCATGTTTTTTGTGCAAGATAGGTGTAGGCATAAGCAAATAAAGGAGGTGGCAAGCATGCTTGAGCATGGGCCGATTTTTGGGCATCAACATTTAGGGAGGGTTGACTCACTTTAACATGGTGTCATATCTTGTCTAATTTGCCACTTTGGTGAAATGGTTGACCTCATGTGCTTCTAGATGACCTCCATCCCTTGTCTTTTATCCGTGGTGTTGTTTCCTCATTGGTTCGGCCATGAGGTTTGCATAGGAGTTAGGATGGATGGTGACAATTCATGGCTTCCTAGCTTGTTCTATTATGTTTCTTGTGGTGCTCCTTTTCGGCCGAAACCTTGGAAGATGGAAGAATGTTTGTCTCATACTAGTTGTGGAAGGTTTAGTGTCTTGGGTGGTGGTATGAGTTTGTGTTTAACTAATTAGGTATAAACTTAGGGTGATAGTGAGTTCTCTTGTCTTAGGGATTGGCTAAGATAGCTTAGAAACCTTAGGTTCACATAGCCTAGTGTTTGTTTGATGAGATGTTTCCTTGAAGATGATGGATCGGCCGATATTAATGAATCAAGGGGAAAGATCTTGTCATTCATGTGTTGTGTAGATGTCTAAGTGTTTGATCATATATGTGTTCATATATTTAGGGAACTAGACAAGGTAGATAGGTGACTAATTCAAGAATGAGTCGTTGTCATGTGTGTGTATGTATGCCATGTGTGTGCGTGCATATACGTTTGTTTGTATAGCTCTAAGACATTAAGCTTGGCTATGATCCAATACTTAACATGCTATGTTAAATAAATCGGCCTATTCATGTCAATAGTGTTGTGATTGTTCGTTGTATAACCCCTAGTACACCTTTGTTATAGGAATATCATCCGGTTTCGTAAGAATAAGAGGTTGTTAAATTCCATGCCTCTTGATGACGACATTAACATGTATTTTGTTTCACATGTGTCATGGGTTTGTTGATTGATTTCCCATGATGATCTTTGTGTTCACAACCGTGTGTTAGAGGTGCATTAGCATGTGTTAGTGGGCATAACCTCTTGTAATGCTTGTTTTGATGGTGTGTCCGGGTGTTGTATGACTAAACAAGTGTATTATGTTGAGTTTTCAGTTTAACTCATGCTCTGCTAGCCTTTGGGGGGGGGGGGGGGAGTGTATGCAAATTGTCTAAAAATGCACATATAATAACTTAATAAATGAAACATGTCGATCCATGGCCTCTCAAACTAGGGGTAAACAAGCCGAGCAGGTCGCGAGCTACTCGAGCTCGACTTGGTAAAAAGCTCGAAACGAGCCGAGCGTTATCGAGCCCGAGCCGAGCTTGAGCTTAAAGCACAACTCGTTTATTAATTGAGTCCGAGCCTAGCATGTGAAGCTCGTTAAACTCGTCGAGCCTTAGTATAATATTAGTTTTATTAATATTTAATAATATTATTCCTTACTTAAGTTTTTTTTTACTAAACGAGCCCGAGCCGAGCTTCATTTATTGAGCTCCGAGACTATTATGTATTTATTTTTATTTAATATATTAATTAATAGATTGTAAACGAGCCGAGCTCGAGCTTAATAAATTTTTAACGAGCCAAACGCTAGTTTTGAAAACAAATATCCAAACGAGCCGAGCTTAAGCTCGAGCTCTCATAAGTTTTTCAAGCTTGAGCTCGGCTCGGCTTGGCTAGTGTGCATCCCTACCTCAAGCCTCAAACCATGACCACACTTAAACTCAGGAAATTTACTTCGTTTCTCAGGAGAAGGGGCACTACTAGTATGTTCTTTTTCTTTAACTGATTTTAATCAATCCTGCACTGCCACATCACTTCACTGATTTACTTCACTGAATCGCTTCACTGAAATCTTTATTTTTTAGTTTTCTTTTTTTTAATTACCGTTTTAAAAAAATGACCGTTTGATGTAAAAGAACCGTTTGTAAACCTTAAACAAAACCGTTCCATTAAAATAATTTTTTTTACAAGAAACATCAATTAAAATAAACATACAAACGCCTTCATCCTACTCGTCGCCTTCATCCTACTCGTCGCCTTCAACCCAATAACGGCCCCATTCGTATTTCGCCGCGATTTTTTCTTTACGTTTCAAAACCAACTCCAAAGATTTACCTTTGAGGTGGTCGTGCAGTTTTGAATACATATTCAAGTCGTGGTCATATTGCCTTTGTTTCAACAAATCACGTTGTTCCTCTAAAAACGCTAAAGTTTTTTTTGCCTTGTTGAGATTGTAGAGTGACCAATTGGTTCAGTTTCTCTTCTTTCATCGCTCGGTATGACCCAAATTTGTTAACCCAGGACATTTTGCTTGAAGACTTGGCGGCAGCTTTCTTATTTTTTTCGTTTGGGCCTCGTTGGGTTGGTATCTTCATTGAGATCCGGCATGTGGCTAGTGGGGGTGGTCTTGTCCGGTGTGGAAAAGGTAGTCGCCTGATAGTTGTCGCTTTCCGAAGATTTCCGTCTCTTGTCAGAATGACTGTCGGACGGTTCTTCACCCATCAACACTTGCTTTTTCCACTTGACGTGATCTTTTACAATCTCCCATGCCGCTTGATGATTAAAACTGGAAGGATGACTTTTTTTGTAATCGTTCAACGCCGTTTGCAAGACGTTTAGATCACTACATCCACTCTCTCGTATGCGCTTCTATATAATTAAATAAAACCGTAAATTAAATATAATTTAGAGAAATTTATATAATTAAATAAAACGGTAAGTAAAATATATTGTAACACCCCAACCGATGGCGGAAACATCGGGATGTCACGTATTGATGATTGTTCAGTAGCTCATGGTGAATAATAAATTTCATTAAATGATTTAAATAAATTACATACAATTGTTCTACAAGAATTCGTACATCAAATTGAATAAAACTATGCACACATCTTCAAGCATTAATTCAAGTCTTCAAGCAAGTAGAACCTGAAACATGTTAAGTTGAAAATATTTTGGGTCAACAAAAGTTGGTGAGAATTACATAGGTTTTGATAATCGAATAAAATTGTTGTGCAATTCATGTGTCATGGTAAGTCTAGTCCATATGTGAAAACATACTAGAAGTAAATCGAGTGCATAATCAACCCTTGTGACTGTTGTATTGTGGTACATCCCATACGCTCATGGGTCACTCGTTTATGTTGCAGTAACAAACACCCACGCTACCTTTGTAGGAGGCACGTTGTAACACCCCAACCGATGGCGGAAACATCGAGGTGTCACGTAGTGACGATTGTTCAATAGCTCATGGACTAGAAATGTAAATTTGAATACATTGAATTTAATAATTTATTACATTGAAAGAAATACAACAATTACGACTAGCAAACTAAACTAAGATACAGTAATCTCAATCTAAGTCTAAGTTCCAAACGCTTGAAAGTAATCTCATAAGAACCTGAAACATGTACGAAAATGATTTGGTCAATACAAAATGTATTGGTGAGCATACCCTGTTTGGAATAAATATAGTAGGGAAAGTGTTTAGCAATTCATGTGCGGTACCATTTGCAATTATGTAATAAGTAATATCCGTTCAAAACCAAACTTGAGAATAATGACTAACACATGACTAACCAACTGAATAATGAATTAACAAGACAATGACCAAGATTCTCTCAACAGAGTCTCAAGGGGGTATACCATAGTACTATTCATTGAAAAGCTAGGCCGCCTAGCGGTTAATGATTTTGACAAGTCATAGACACACCAATTAACATAAAGCAAACACACATGAGAATTGCATTAAGTATAAGAAATTGAAACTTGATTAATATATAGGTACATGAGTCACCCCAAAGTAGTAAAACAGTAAAAAGGGGAAAGATATACTCACAGTTTGCGAAAGCGATCAAAATCCAACTTAAGCGGTCGTGAGCTAAGTAATGGGAATTCCGAAGAATCCAACCTATAATGTATGAAAGTACTAATAAGGAAATGTCTAAGAGTCTAAGGCAACTAGGGTCTAAGGCATTAGGGTTTGCTAAGTCGATTTGGGGAATTAGAGTTCTAATGATAAGTCGCGTTAATGTAAAAGTTGTATATTAAAATAATATACTAAAGTTTGTAATTAGGATTTAGGTAATATAATTTTTTACCAATTAAATATTTAGGTCAACATATGTTTAAATAATTAATACAAAATAATTTAAATTGTAAATAAATACAATAATCATAAATGTTGAAATAAAGACTTATGAGTTACACAATGATTCCACAAATTGTAATTAAGATTTTCAAACATACAATTATTTCTATTTTATAGGAAAAGTATTTATAAAATAGATATTTAATAGTATAAATAATTATATGATTAATTATGACTAATTAAAACATTATTAAGACTAAAAATATAAAACATGATCCAAAAATGCTATTTTTATAGAAAATGGGTGATTTCTGATGTAATTTAATGAAAATAATTTTCTCACAATTTTTATAAACTTATTTATATTTAAAACAGATTTAATGAGATTAAATCATGTTTAAAAGATTAAAAATAGGAAATTTAATAAAAATAAATGTTTTCTGAACCAATAATTTTTATTTCAGATTAGAATGCTTAGAATTAATTATCCTAAAATTTTGAGATCAAAATCATTAAAAATGAATTTTTAATCAATTAATTATGATTAAAACAATTTAAATTAATAAAATAACGAAAATTAAATAATTTCCAGAAAGCAAAAGTGTGATAATTTTATTTATGGTGTCAAGATGCTACACCTAAATTTTTATAATTTTTAGATAAAAAATGAATTTATTATGAATATTTCAAGTTTAAAGCATATATATTTGTATATATATATATAAATAAAACAAAAAGGAAAAAAAAAACTTCAGCAATACGCTGATTAGAAGAATGGAACCTGGGCAGTTTGGTTGCACACAAACACCCATAACCACTAGACCAAACCATGTATTTGTTAATATGTTAGAAATAAAAGGTTATTTATATATTACTAAAATTGTCTTCTTCTTCCCCAATTAAGCTTCAAACCCTAACCCTAACCCTCAAAACTAATAACCCGATTCTGATCAGATTAATGTCCGAAATCAGAGGGCTTTTGATCGGCCAAGATGAACAAACAAAATGGCGTAAAGAATTAAACTCACAAGTCGTATTCCGATCAAAAAAAAGAAAAGAACATGTCGCACTCCATGAACCGATTATCAAGCTTCCTGTACGTGTCTTAGGCGTGTTTTTCGTGGGTTTGCGAGGTGTAGTAGTGCAGAAACAGAGTGGGATAACTGATTTATACTATAGGTAAGAAAACGATGGTTTTGAAGGCTTTAAAACTTCCGGTCGGTTACACTCGACGGTTTGGTTATAAATCTCATTAAAACTCGCGTAAATGGTGGATTTTATTATGGGGAAACGCTAGAAACTCAAAGAGAAACGTATGGGAACGCATTGATTGAATTAAAGCGTTATAATTATCGGTTCTTGAATGGCCGGAGAGAAACTTCGGCGACCGGATTCTTGCCGGAAAGAAAAAAAAACGTGAACACACTGAGAGGGCATTTCCATTTAAAAAGTTTCACATATTGTCAAAAATGGTCCCTCCTATTTAACTTGGTTAGTATATTGTGTTTTAGTTAACTTTTTATTTTATATAAACTAACTATAATTAACCAAGTTTAACTTTTCACACTATAAACTTTTTTTTTTTTTTTACAAATGATCAATCTTAAAACTCCAATATTTTCCCAGCCTTTCGTTAACTTTATACATTTAAATTAAAATGAAAAATTTTATAAGGCCAAGATATGTTGCATTTAAATAATGGTCCTATGTACGTGATCGATTAAAATATAGGCGTTTCCAAGTAAAAATATAATAACCGAGTGAAACTCAACTTTTATTAGGTTTGAAAACGATCGAAAGTATAAGGACCATAAATGACAACTTTAAGAAAGATAAGGGTGACGGTTGTCACACACGTATCCGGGTGGGATTGTCAGTCCAATAGATCTATAATTGAGTATCGCCGGCTTGGCCATAGCTAATGATTATGTATTGTTGAAACGAGTCTAACTGTTGTTGTTGTCTAAATCATGAGGCATTAAAGTTTACAACTAGACATGTATGTAGAATTGCTTAAGTATAATGTTGCAAGTATAAAGAATTGCATAAACATGGTTACGTAAACTCACCTTAGCAAAATGTTATACTTCTTGAAAAGATTGAATAGTGGTGTTGCCCAAACAATGCCAAATATCACCCTATAATAAGGTAATAAATATGTCTAAGTCTATCTAGTCTACAAATATATATGCTCCAGGGCTTCGAATCGGGGACAAATACTCGTTTGATTAATAATAAAAATATTTGACAATTGAGAGAAATTTAGTAATTAAATAGACAAAAATCTTTTTATAAAATTTAAATTTAAGATGGTCACAATAATGTGTTTAAACTATAAAATAATTTTTACAAAATTATTTTCTTTAAAATAGAATATTAATTCTATTTATAACAAATTATCAAGATTTAACTTTAATATTTAAAAATACTAAAATTAAAGAATTATTAGTTTAAAATTTATATTTCTGTTTTAAATATTCAGAAATAATTTGTATAAAATTTTGGTGCAAAAATATTAAAAATTGAATTTATTATGATTTAATTATGATTAAAACTAACAAAAATTGATTAAAAATATTAAATAAATGATTTTTCAGAATTAAAAATCATTTCAGAAAAGTTTATCATTATATAAACTCAGAATAATTTTTGTGGAAATTTATAAAATTGTTTTGATATTTTAATGGAATTTTATAAATATAATAGAATAAAATTGATTTATTTATTAAATATATTAAATAAATAAATTTTTGAAAACTAAAAATTGCGAGTTAAACTTTTTCATCAGATTATCTTAAAATAATTTTTTTTAGAATTAATAAAAGAGTTTTAATATTTTAAAACGAATTTATAAAATTATAAGTATTATATATAATTAATTTGTTTGTTTGATTAAAAACAAAATAAAGGAAAAAGATGTGCCACAGCCGGGACTCGAACCCGCGTGGCTTAGGTAGGTGGCACCAGACACAACCACTTGGTCCAGACCAGTGGACCAGTGGTTGTGTTAGTTTCTGTTTAATTAAAATAAATATTATATGTAATTCGTGTTCTTCCCCAATATTAAGCATACGAGCCCTAATTTTTCCAATCGATCAATACACACAACATTAGTCCAATTAATCATGGGGCTAATGTTGTACACATGCCGATTAATGTAACCCACAAAAAAAATTAGACTTACAAGCTCGTATTGATCACGAATGCCAAGTCACACGTCGAAGTCAAAATTCGAACAGAAAGCTTAATAACAGAGGATTTTGTGAGAAATTAGAGATTGAGAAGAGAGGTTTAGCGAGTTGTGAAGGTCCAGGAATGTTCAATTTATAGTGAAATGGCTTAGGTGCTTGAATTGGAAATGTTGACTTAGCATTGAATAGTTGACGCGTCGTTTGATCAATTAGGCAACAATTGAATGTTAATTGTCGTGTGTCTGAGTCATAATAGGCCGGTAATTGTGTCATGATGCCAATTACAAATCAATCACGAGTTATGGTGATGATTTTGGTAAGTTCGCGTCTCACAGTTGACTTTCCAAGTCAACTGTGAGGGTTTTTAAACTAGTGATATAATTATAATGATCCGGGTTTAAGACAAGAATGATGGCTAGATCAGCTGGTTTGTGTGCGTTGTATAATTGAACCGGCTTGGGCGCGGGTTCGAGTCCCGGCCCAAGCACCATTTTTTTAAACATTTTTCCTTAATATATCCATATATATATATATATATATATATATATATATATATATATATATATATATATATATATAATTAATATAGTATTAGGGTTCCCAAAATGCCACAAAAATAATAAAATGCGAACAATAATGATAGAACTTGACGTTTTTATTATTGATGACACGTAACGTACAAGTATAATTGCGTAATGTTACATATATCATAGTTGTTACCGCTTGTTGATGAAGGCCATTGAACACATTCATTTGTGGGTTCATGGCGGTCCATTTAGAAGTAATTTGATCAACTGTTCGGGTGGATCCTCCCAACAGTGACACGTAATGTTTTTGGACCGCTTTCCAAAAACTTCCCTTGCTTCTTTGGTTACTCTTCTCTTTGTTCTCCGAAACATAGCACCAAGCTTTTGCCAAAGCAACCTCTTGTGTCGTATTCCACTTCACAGTTTTTGTTCGCTTTGCATATTTCTTTTTCCCCCATGCATCAACTTCTTCAACTTCAACTTCAAGCGCGTCCTCCGCTTCATCGTCTAATTGTTCATCTCCATGTTGTTCAAACTGTGTCTCTGGCACAGTTTCTTCTACGCCATCGTCCCCGTCTTCTAGGTCGAGCTCGAAGTCGTCTAGTTGGGAAGTTGTTAATTGAGGCGGTGTAAAATATTGTGGATACAGAATGGGTTGTTGGGTTTGTGGGAATTGTTGGAATTGTGGGTATTGTGAGAAAAACTGTTGTTGTTGGGGTTGGGGATGTGTTTGTGGAAAATTGATCACGGGCCTATAGCCTTCAACCGTAGCTGATCTCGAACCCGAACCTCTGCCTCGACTACTAGAACCCCTAGATTTTGAGGTTCTCTTCCCACCCTTTGAAACACTCTTTGATTTCATTGGATCCATTTGTTTTGTTTGTGTTTTAGTTAGTTAATATAGTAGTTTGTTTATGTTTTTTTTTATTTAAACCGTCCTCATTTTTATACCATTTGAAAATAACGGTAAAAAATGTTATCGTTTTATATTAAACTAGTGGTGTCAAAAGCGGCGCGTTGCGCCTTGGGATTCCTGCTCTACACGGCGAAAATTTCTTCATTATCGGTTATGGTTCATTTTGTTACGTTACCGACACTTGTTATAGCAACAAAAAATGAGAAAAATGAGTAAATAAAAACGTAATATGACTATAACCAAAACACCATTTTACATGTCCGCTAACATTCTTAAAAACTTCTTATACCAAATGTAACACCGCGTGATTTTTACTTTTCATGTATTTTAAATTCTATACTTAACGAATTCCAAGTTCGCCTTTATTGGTTTCTTTTACGTTACTCCTACCAATTAATGACGAGTTGTCATTATAATTTATCCTAATCAATTTAGGCGTCATAACAAGAAACTCATTTAGTTAAGATCTTAATATATATTTATTTTTAAAACATATATAATAATAATAATAATAATAATACATTAAGTTAAAAAAAAAAAATAAATCAAAGCAAAAAAAAAACGTGACTTAACTAATTAAGTCACTTTGACTTAAATTATGAAAACATCCACCAACAACATACTAATATTGATGATTCGTTTGATTTTTATTTTCTAACTCGATGAAACAGTACATAATATTATTAGGATTACTACTTATTATTTAAATTTAAACCCCCACCTAATTAACTTCTAACCACCCTAATTAATTCATTAAATACCCAACCCCTTCACCCCAACTATAAATACACCACTCCTACCCATTCTAACACTTGCTCATTCCTAAATCCTCTCTAAACATCTAAATTCTTCAAGAAATCCTAAGTGATGGAAGCCCACTTCTAAGTGAGTTTTCTCATTTTAAACTCTCACTTCCCTTTTCTTTCTTCATTTCTCCTCTCCTTCTAACCCCTTGGGGAAACCTCTAGGACCTTGCTCTTATTTGCTATGGCAAATAAATATGAGTAGGACACCAAAATGAGGCCTCAAATGTGGTTCATCTTCTATTGTTTTTATGTACTAGAAGGTTAGTTGAAGTGATACCAACCAAGTTCACCAACAACTTAATGGACTTGTGCTATGGTTAATGGTTGACAAAGGAAAGTCAAGGCTCTTCCAAACTAAGTCACCATACACTACTTTAACCCTATAGTTATATTATGTAAATACTAAAATATATACTTTCAAAACTCTACTAATCTAATAACTTGGAAGGTTTGTGGATACATCCCTACCTTACCAATACTTGACTCTCTTGACCATCCGAATCACCTTCATGGTGGTTCGTGTTTTGGTTCGCCTAAAAGGCTTGCTTGACTCTTATGACCATCCGGATTGCCCTAAAGGCAATTTGTGCTTGGTTTGCCTAAAAGGCTTGCTTGACTCTCTTGAATCTATAATCTAAACTCGAACCTAAGACTCTTTATTTTTCTAATTCTAGTTAACCAAGGCTAAGGAACTAATCCCCCAAGACTCATTCTTTTGAAACCTTGCTAAAACGCACCCAAAGGTGAGTTCATACTTGTCCCCCTTTTATTCTCTATTCTTTGGGGCTCAACATGTATCACTATCAAAACTTAAACAATTTTTAACTCTACAATCTATTATGCTTAGTCTAAAGTCTATCATATTCTAAATTCTATCATGCGCAATCTAAAGTCTATTATATGCTTGTACGCTATGCTATGTAGAATTATTTACTCTTAACATACAAATGTTCATATAGTTGACAACCCACCTTGCATGTATAGCGCTATAGGATTGGCTATCCGCCCCCTACATGGGTCATGTTAAGCAAAATTCTTCGTGGCTAGTCGTCGTTTGTATGGTTCTCTTGCATATGCCTATAAGCAAAACTTTATTATACTATGTATGTATGTCAAAACTAGTATGCTCACCAATGCTTTATGTGTTGACGGATATTTTATACATGTTGCAGGAAATATTTATTGCAAGACATTCAAGAAAACTACTTAGGATTGGACATAGAAACTCACTCTTGTTCAAGTTATCATATTCTTGTTGTTGTATTTTTCGTTATATGAACTACTTGTATTTCTATTTTTAGACAATAAATGAAATTCTATCTTTAAACTATATTGTCACAAAATCTAGTGTCATGAAGTCTTTGAACAATCTACCACTAAGTCTCACCTCGATGATTCCGCCATCGGTTGGGGTGTGACAGATTGGTATCAGAGCCATGACTATAGGGAATTAGGAAAAACTGTCATGTTTGACCTAGACTATAGTTAAGTACCTTTTTGACCATTCCTTTTATCATGCTTAATATACTTGTTTTCCCTATCTTGCTTCTACTCCATTCTTTTGATCTTTAAAATTTACCTTCCTATTCGTGGATTACTCTACACTCGAAGACGCTCGTATATCACAAACGAAAGAAAATCACCGAAATAGGCGTGAAACCCTCACTTTGGTGATCACTTTCAATCCGCGTAAATTCTTTATGTTTTTGAAACTACACCAAGATAGGAGTGATATCCTCACCTTGGTGGAAATTTCACAATTCTCGTTCTAGTGGACACTTCCAATTAAAGGTTAGAATTAATTTTCTTACCACATTGGACTAAGTGTGCAAACCACACTCAAAGAAACGACCTCGCTAGGATAGGAGTGAAATCCGCAACTTAGCGATTAGTTTCAATCCTTGATTATTTTTTTTAATCTCGCCAAAGTCTCAAATTTACTAATGACAAGGAACATGTAGTAACTGGAAGGGTGAATACCGTTAACCGAAAGTTTCGGCGAGAGTATTTCCACCTATTAGGCCAAAGCATGTTTCCAAACTCAAAGGTAAATTCGAATCACTTTGGTTAGTCTTAGTTCCATTCCGGAGCATTCCAATTGCTTGCTTAAAACAAGCCTCTCATTTTATGTTAATATTACTTTCAATGTTGTTTTCATGCTATATTTTCATTATATATTCGATTTATTTCACTCGCATATGATCTCAAGACTCGCATTTACAATCTACTCTCGCAATCTCCAAACAATACTAATAATCGCGACCAACATAAATCAAAACTCCTTTATGATAACTAAGTGCACTATACTTGTTAATACATACGTGTTACGCTAATTGAACAATGTGAAACTTGCATACTATACATGTAACTTGAACTTACATACTAAGTCTATGAGAACAACTTGAGCTCATGTATTTTTTTTATATATTCGAATTTGCACAAACCTTACCGATCTAGTGAAACTTTACTCACAAGCTTTCATTGTTAATCAACATTCTAATAACTCCTTTCCTAAATTCAAAAGTCACCTTGCTTAAAAAAAAACACTTATGCAAATTTTCCTATGTATGATTCTCGAACATGTCTTTCCGTCTCAACAACATCGATCTCAACCAACTGGCGAGCCTTATTGCCCAAGAACTAGACAAGATTCTCCCTAACCTAGAAACACCAACAAACCCAATTCCAAACCCCGACGATACCATCTAGGACATCACAAACCATGTAGATACTAAACCTTCTACCCATACCCCTACCAAACAAACGAAAAAGGGTAACCGAAAACGCAAGAACCTCAAACAAAACCACACTTCGACAACTCCTACAACTCCGAATTCTAACAAAAAGCAGTACCGTTGAACCTTTCCACTATGCGACAGTTGTAAATATCACCATCCCACTCACACACAATGCCGCATATGCACCAACTGTGATGTATATGGTCATTTAGCCAA
Source organism: Ambrosia trifida (assembly GCA_028751855.1). NCBI lineage: Eukaryota > Viridiplantae > Streptophyta > Magnoliopsida > Asterales > Asteraceae > Ambrosia > Ambrosia trifida. The sequence continues at coordinate 19,668,861 of CM054128.1, read as the reverse complement.
AACATGTCGCTACACCACTAAACCACGACTTGAAAAACCTACTAACACTACCTTATTCACTAAAGCCAATGGATAGATATGCTCCGAGTGCAACGACCCAACCCATGGGCGCAACCAATGCCCAAAGCTTGCCATGGTGATCTACGATGCTGGAAAACCCACTCACCACACTAAAGAAGATTGACTTTTTCTTTTCTTTTAAAAAAATGAGAATTTCTTTATGTAATGTTTTCAAGAAATTTTTCGGATGTGAAATTTTCTTTTATGAATTATGAAATACCATCGTTATCTTAGGTTACAATCATAATTTATCGGCAAAATTCAAAAATCGCAAAACCTTTTTCTCCTCACGTGCAATATTATTCAAAATTTTGGATAAAATTCTTCATGCTATTCCTAAGAGGATGCCTATTCTCCTATAAAATCCTCACTTTAAACCTTCAAACCACTAACAAATGTGTGTCAAGTCGGTATGACAAACGAGATTTTAAATGATAAACGTGTTTACAATAAATTTTGCTTTCAGGACGCCCAATGTCACCCATAACAAAAGAAATATATTTTTTTTAGCAAACAGGACTTGTGAGCAAAAGACACGCTAAATCAATTAACCTACTCCTTTATAATCCCAAAACCTTTTCTGTTGAAATCGTATCACGAGTCAAAATATTCACCAACACCAAACTAAAATTCTCAATAAACTATTTTCCTCGCTTAATAAAATGGATTTTTCATAAATCAAACGACCATCTTCGATAAAATTTTTACACTAAAATTTCCCCACTTCAATTAAATATGTTTTTCTTTAACATCCAACGGACTAAATTCTTCTACCATCAAACTTGACCCTTAATCTTGAAAAGCTAAAATTGCTCGCGTACCCATAAACTCAATTTGTAATGAACTCGAATTTTATGTTACCCTCAGTCAAAACATTTTACACGTTTCCATTAGGAATCCAATTGTCCATTCTTTTGTTAGATTTTATACATCTGAACGTAAACACATATGCACAAGTCTACACCATTATGTCATGAAACCATACATGCACGCCAAAAACGCGTACGGTTAACAACTTCAAAAAAAACTTGCATAATGCCTTTTTCACATTATGTGTTTGCATGTCACATTGCTTGCTATGTGTACAACATCAAAACTGTTTAATGTCTTTTTCTTTGTGTATAAGTATTTTGTGTCCACTAGCGACCCACACATAACTAAGACAAATTATGTGGACCATACGACAATTGGACTAATTACGGGTGCACACGTAATTACAAAAATTGGGCGTATGGAAAACATAACGAGTCCAAGTGTGTGTAACCTATCATGACTTGAATAACAACACGGATGAGGTATGATAACGACATGGTGGATACGCCGCCGGTACATCCTATACATAAATGTCCTGTCATACTACCAAAAGTAGAGTTATTCGTGCCATGAGAAGTTTTGAGGTGTCGACTTTAAATTTGACCAACACTTACGTTATTTGTCCTTTATGAACCCGTTTATGTTCTAGTTCTAAGTCTAATTATGCTTGCATTATTTATCTCATATGCATATTATAAACTTGTTTTGAACCACACTCTCTACTATGCAATATCATCCTTGCTATGAATAATTCATACTTGTAATCTCCATCAACTTCGTTTCCTTCCTCTTGCCTTTCTTTGCTTAATCAGCAATCCTCCGATTATCAAGAATCTCGTTCTAAGTGCCGTAAACTCTGGCTTTAACCTCTAAAAGCATTTATACATGTAAAACAAGATTTGTCCCTCACTTTCTTATATTTTCTTGACTAATTATATACTGGATTTCAAAACTAAATAAATACTATTTATATCGCCAAAAAGCCGTTTTCAAATGGTCCAATTTCTTATTTATTTAATCACTTCTAAAAGTTTTCTTTTTCTAATAAAATTCTCGTCCTTGTGCAAACCAAATATCTTTTACTAAAAACTACTCGTTCCCACATCTAGTCACTTATTATGCTCACATATTTACTATTCCACACAATTACCCAATGACATTTTTTTACAAGCCAAAATTTCTACTACTTCCTATGTGTTATACAATATATATACTTATCTTCCCAAGTTTTTACTACTTCATATATGTTATACCGTATATTTACTTATCTATCCGAAATTTGTTACATTAAACCATACTCAAACCTACCTATATGTACCCTTTTTCTTTCACTAATCACCAAAAATGCTTTAGTTGGTTAAACTTGTGAATTTTATCTACTATCCACACACCTTACAAAAATGCTTTAGTCGGTTAAACTTTCAAATTCCTACGTATAACCTTGGCTTAAAATTAAAAAAAAAAATACTTTTCGTACGAGCATAATTATCGCACAAGTGACTAGATACCGTATTCGATCTAAGCATAAATAAACTAACAAGTTTTTGTTTTTTTTATTAAACCCATATCAAGCCACTTACCTATTTTTCAAAAGGTTGACTCTTAATTAAATTTCGAGACGAAATTTCCTAAAGTAGGGGAGACTGTAACACCGCGTGATTTTTACTTTTCATGTATTTTAAATTCTATACTTAACGAATTCCAAGTTCGCCTTTATTGGTTTCTTTTACGTTACTCCTACCAATTAATGACGAGTTGTCATTATAATTTATCCTAATCAATTTAGGCGTCATAACAAGAAACTCATTTAGTTAATATCTTAATATATATTTATTTTTAAAACATATATAATAATAATAATAATAATAATACATTAAGTTAAAAAAAAAAAATAAATCAAAGCAAAAAAAAAACGTGACTTAACTAATTAAGTCACTTTGACTTAAATTATGAAAACATCCACCAACAACATACTAATATTGATGATTCGTTTGATTTTTATTTTCTAACTCGATGAAACAGTACATAATATTATTAGGATTACTACTTATTATTTAAATTTAAACCCCCACCTAATTAACTTCTAACCACCCTAATTAATTCATTAAATACCCAACCCCTTCACCCCAACTATAAATACACCACTCCTACCCATTCTAACACTTGCTCATTCCTAAATCCTCTCTAAACATCTAAATTCTTCAAGAAATCCTAAGTGATGGAAGCCCACTTCTAAGTGAGTTTTCTCATTTTAAACTCTCACTTCCCTTTTCTTTCTTCATTTCTCCTCTCCTTCTAACCCCTTGGGGAAACCTCTAGGACCTTGCTCTTATTTGCTATGGCAAATAAATATGAGTAGGACACCAAAATGAGGCCTCAAATGTGGTTCATCTTCTATTGTTTTTATGTACTAGAAGGTTAGTTGAAGTGATACCAACCAAGTTCACCAACAACTTAATGGACTTGTGCTATGGTTAATGGTTGACAAAGGAAAGTCAAGGCTCTTCCAAACTAAGTCACCATACACTACTTTAACCCTATAGTTATATTATGTAAATACTAAAATATATACTTTCAAAACTCTACTAATCTAATAACTTGGAAGGTTTGTGGATACATCCCTACCTTACCAATACTTGACTCTCTTGACCATCCGAATCACCTTCATGGTGGTTCGTGTTTTGGTTCGCCTAAAAGGCTTGCTTGACTCTTATGACCATCCGGATTGCCCTAAAGGCAATTTGTGCTTGGTTTGCCTAAAAGGCTTGCTTGACTCTCTTGAATCTATAATCTAAACTCGAACCTAAGACTCTTTATTTTTCTAATTCTAGTTAACCAAGGCTAAGGAACTAATCCCCCAAGACTCATTCTTTTGAAACCTTGCTAAAACGCACCCAAAGGTGAGTTCATACTTGTCCCCCTTTTATTCTCTATTCTTTGGGGCTCAACATGTATCACTATCAAAACTTAAACAATTTTTAACTCTACAATCTATTATGCTTAGTCTAAAGTCTATCATATTCTAAATTCTATCATGCGCAATCTAAAGTCTATTATATGCTTGTACGCTATGCTATGTAGAATTATTTACTCTTAACATACAAATGTTCATATAGTTGACAACCCACCTTGCATGTATAGCGCTATAGGATTGGCTATCCGCCCCCTACATGGGTCATGTTAAGCAAAATTCTTCGTGGCTAGTCGTCGTTTGTATGGTTCTCTTGCATATGCCTATAAGCAAAACTTTATTATACTATGTATGTATGTCAAAACTAGTATGCTCACCAATGCTTTATGTGTTGACGGATATTTTATACATGTTGCAGGAAATATTTATTGCAAGACATTCAAGAAAACTACTTAGGATTGGACATAGAAACTCACTCTTGTTCAAGTTATCATATTCTTGTTGTTGTATTTTTCGTTATATGAACTACTTGTATTTCTATTTTTAGACAATAAATGAAATTCTATCTTTAAACTATATTGTCACAAAATCTAGTGTCATGAAGTCTTTGAACAATCTACCACTAAGTCTCACCTCGATGATTCCGCCATCGGTTGGGGTGTGACACCAAAAGGATATTCTATTGCGAATACTAATACCATATTAACGTATGAAAAATACGTCACACATAACTTTCGATAAAAATGCTTAACATAATTCTTCATTTTCCTCCAAATTAACTACTCAATGCTCACTAAGGTTTATCGTTTAGTTTCTCCAACAAAATATTTTTTTAGATCAGATCAGTAGCATATCACACTGAAAAACACGGTAGCTAAAAAACATTGTAAATTAAGGCTAACATAGACATATTTTAATTCAACTTCAAATCGCCGGTTAAAATATAAACATTACTTTGAATATGAAATTACCCATCGAAAGATAATAGTTGAGCAAAACTATAACATAAAATGCGTAAAGTACCATGTCTAACAAATTTACTCTACAGTTAAACTACAACGGCATAACTTCTAAATAAATTGTATAACACAACCGATTAAAAAGGTTGATGCTGAATCTTTTCTGGAAAGAAATATATAAATAATACTTTAATTAATCTCGCATCAAATGACTTTCAGTTGGGATATAAACATAAAAACAAACCAAACATGTTTACTTAATGAGGATGTATATGTTTGGAGTTTGGTGACTACAAAACATTATAACACTACATGACAAATATTCTTAACATAGTTAAAATAGTTTAGAGTTCCTCTCTATACCCTCTCTCTATCTCTTATCTCTTCACACATGTCATCCCCTTCCTCTCTATCCCCTCTTACCTCACTTCCACAACCACCACCCAACATCACCACTGAGACAACCACCACCACCACCATCAACAACAGGCACTACCACAACCGACAACCACCACCCAACATCACCACTGACACAACCACCCACCACCACCATCAGCAACAATCACTACCACAACCGACGGCTTCTGCCATTAAGCACCACTGAACACCACCAAACATATGCACCACCAATGACTACGTCTCTCCCCTACTCTTTCATCGGTCACTCTTTCCCTCGTTTCTCTCTCCTTTTTTTCTCTCTTTGCTTGGTGATGATGAATGTTCTCACTCTTCCATTTCCCTTTCCCTTTCCTTTTTCTCTTTGTAAATGGGGAAAGCCAAAAACGCCTTAAAATGAGGGAAAATAGAAATGAAAAGAATAAACATATTCACATGAAATTACAAAGATTGCCATTTGCCGTTAAATCCATGGCCAATAAACAGAGTAAACAAAACTCCGGTGGTGAAACTTGAAACCCATAGTTCTCTGGCTAAAAAAAAAAATACCCTTGGTCATGTGATATTCGTGATAGAGAAAGATGGGTGGTGGTGGTTGGGCGTGGTAGCAGAGGTGGTGGTGATTGCGGCACGTAGCAGAGGCGGTGCAGCTTAAAGTTGGGTTGTGGTGGTAGGTCAAGCGGTGGTGGTAGAGGCGGAGAACATTGGGTGGCGGTGGTTACTTTCTCTCTCTACAGTTGTGCTCTTTCTCTCTCTTCTCTTTTACAGTTTTACTATGACTGTGTGGTGGCTTTCAAATGAAGCAAAAAAAGAGCATTAAAAACAGTGGTTTACTGGACAATCTACATGTGTAAGGGGCATGCAACACCTTGCACCATAAATTCCACCATGTCGCACAACCACCTGACACGTTGCAATCAGCTCAAGATCAGCTGCCACGTTGCAATGTGGACACACATACCCTACCCCTGAGAAAGCTGTTAATTAGGAAAATAAATAAAAAAAAAAAGCTGAAATCACAAACACAGCTAAATGACCAAAACAGTCTTTGAAACAAAAATGAATTACAATCTTACCATGAGGTTTACTGTTCAAATACGTTGGTAAATTAATATATTCTAATTAATTCAAACGGTCAAAAAAGGTAATAAAACATGTACTAAAATTCGACCGTTGCAATAATTATTAAACCGTTAGATAGAACCCTTATTTGGTTTACGGGACCGCTACCAGCACTGGTGACAACAGTCCGTGCTGATAGTTGGATACTCGTGACCAAATCTGGTAGCGCCCCGTCCCACTCATGTAAAAAAGAACAGAAAAACTGCGACTGTCCTCATCGATCTCTTTCATTGCCCTAATTTCATCCACAACGTACTAGTTCGTTCGTTTGTTTGTTCACAAAGATAGTCTGAATTTCAAGGGAAAAATAAATAAAAAAAATGTCAAAAATATGGTCGAGGTTATCAGCCATGTTCAGAAACCGGACGTTCATGGGCGCCGACAAAGCAGGCAATCAATACTATGTTCGTACTGAACAGATCGACGGTATCAGTAAGTGCCGAGTGCGTCTTCTTTCTTTCTCTTTCTCTTTATTATTATTATTATTATTATTATTATTATTATTATTATTATTATTATTATTATTATTATCAGTAAGTGCCCGCTATCTTAATGTAATTTTCTTTGTCCTGGAATGAACGAATTATTATTATTATTTTAGTTGAAGTGAAAACCTTATGCTGTATGATCTATGTAATTCATGATTGTTCTCAAATCAATCTTAGTTTGTCCCCTTATTGCAAAAATTAAAAACTTTCAGAGTGCTTTGTTGCTATTTTAGTGGGATGGAGTGAGAGCCATTGTATATATGTATAGTTGGTATTAGGATCACCCATGAACTTGTCTAGGGTTATAGAAATATTTTTTAAAGAGGTAACTCTATATTGTTGTGAATTTGGAGTTAGAGGTCTTGTTGACCGGGTGTCTAATTCGTTGTTTATGAACAATCTAGATGGTTTTATGCTGTTGGTAGGAAATTCCGGAATAGGATCAACGTCAAATGAGTTGATAAATGTAGGTAGGATAAAAAAATGGTGTATATTCAGAAATTTCATTAGACATTTAGCTACATCTGTCTAATGACATGCTGACATCATAGTTGTTAAAAGCCATCGCCTCTTGCGCCTAGGCCCATTTTTTAGGCGAGGCGATGCATTTGCGCTTTGAGTCGAGGAAATTGCGCTTTAATTCTTCAGGTGATGGTTTAGGCGCAGATTTTAGCTAGATTCCCAAATTCCGGAGAGTTTCCAGCCAATTTCTTTAAATTATGGCTAGATTTTAACCAGTTTTCTACTTTTATAAGAGGAAAACTATTTCTATACACTAATACATCAATATTTTAAAACTTTTGATACTAACTAGATGAAAAATAGGATTGTTTTAATATATTTGTACTTTATTTTCTTTGTTCGCTTTTTTTTATCTCAGGCCCTCGCTTTTTTTGCGCCTCGCGCCTAGGCCCCAGGCGAGGCCTATGCGCCTAGCGCCTTTGATAACTATGGCTGACATGTGTCGCTAAAGATTTGGCGTGCGTATAATTATCATATTGCAGACATTAGATAGAAATGTGTCTTCTGAATGTGTCTTGTATGATAATACTCTTTTTTTTGCAACAGTGAAGGAGAGGCGGTGGGTAGAATTCAAAGGGGAAGTTGATTCGACCTCCATTCCAGGTAAGTCTGTAGTCTGTACAACAAGCAGCTGTATTTATTACACTTGGATGGTCTGAATCAAGAATGTTAGGTTTGCACCTACTGCACATAAAGTGTATTCCATATTATGAAGTGGGTACTATGTGAATCTTATTTATTTATTAATGATATAACTATTCAAATTCAAAGAATTTAATCTTGATGTTAACAATTATCATTTGCTTGAATACTTTCATGCTTTTAACGCTATGAGGGTCATGTGTTTCTATAGCAAAGTAAAAGCTTTTTGCTTGCAAAAGTATGAATCAATGTGCATGCTTAGGCTTTAATTGAGAAAAAGCATCCGATTTTTTTGTTGTTGTATTAAAGCATTGTTTATGCTTTCTTTGTAGTCGAATGGATATGTTGGCTGAATGGGCAGCGCAAGATGGCTCCAACACCAGAGGTAAATTCCAACCTTTGACTGTGTTGGCCATATGAATCTTTTTGGCTGTTTTTACTTTTTAGCCTTGTGGATTTTTGTAAGAAAGATGACAAAGAACGGGAGAGAGCAGAAAACTTAGTTCAATAATTTTGATGTCTATATGTACATTCAGCAAATTCTTTTATATAGAATTCCTCGACGAAAACAGGAAGATAAGAAATATTGACACTTAACTCTAAATAGTTAAAGGGAATAATTCACAGGAAGTGAACTCTCATATGATTCATTCTTAATTGCAGCCAATACCTAACAACTAGGACCTGCCATTTAACTAATATCGACACTGTCCCTTAAGCTAGGTAGTGGGTATGGATATCAATCATGCCCACCTTGCTTTTCAGAAAGTTAAAGTTGTATTTTTAGGGCCTTTCACCGGTGTGACTTGTGAGCATATCGGCTAACTGGAAATCTGACAGAACATAAGTTGTAGTCGTCCTTCTAGCATTTCTTTAAGACTTTCAATCAATTTCTACGTGCTTTGTTCGATCACGGTGAACTGGGTTCTTTGCAATTTTTCAATTGCTACCTTGTTGCATAAAAGTCTCATTGGTCCACTTTGCTTAGTTCTTAGTATCTTGAGCATCTTTTTCAACTAAAGATTTTTTCTTTGTTTCTCCCAAGTTACCAAAGTTCTCCAAACAGCCGTACGATACCCGATACCCGATGGTAGACTTACCATCTGCTTTACATCTTGCCCAGTCCGCAACATTCTAGGTGTTAACACTTCTTTCACTGGTTTTCCTGAGTAACAGTTGATACCTGGGATTCCTTTTGAGATGGTGAAGAAGCTGAAAAACTGCTTCAAGAATCAAGATGTTTGGTGGGGACTGGGGGTGTTCATGTGCGGACTAAGTGACTTATGATGCTTACGTGAAACCAACATCTGGCCTTGTATGTGCCAAGTTATGAAGTTAATTAATTTCCTACAAGTTGTTGATACCGTCCTTTATCTGTTATTTTCCCCAACACTTGCCGCTTCTCCCTGCAACTCACCAGCAGGCTCCATAGGAATATCAACGGGTTTACATCTGAGTAAGCCAGTTTGCAATAGAAGGTCGAGAGTGTACTTCAGCTGTGACACTAAAATCCCCTTGCATGTTTTAGCAATTTTCACCCCATTAAAATATTTAAGTTGACCAAAGTTCTTAATCTCGAACTCTCTTCTTAGCACTGCCTTTTGATTTTATATTCACAGTCACTGTAAGAACAATATCATCTACATAAATGATCATAATGGCAATCTTGCCACCTGGGGACTGAGGAATGCTTGGTAAAACATTGCATGGTCGGTCTTGCACCGAGTGAAACCAATTTGTTTGGCTACACGTGTGAGTCTCTCAACCTACGCAGGGATTGACTGCTCTAAACTATAAAAGGGATCTTCTCAACCTGCATATTTCGCCTGGATTGCCCCTTGTTTAAAAGAGCATTGTATGATTCAAGTTCAGGGGGTCCAGTTGATGTAGTGGTCAATCAAAATTTGTTTCGAGGGAGAGAAGAATCCAGATTGAATTGAGTTCAGCAATCAGGGCGAATGTATCTTCGTAATCCGCACCATAGGATTAACCCTTTAGCTACTAATCTAGCATTGACCCTATTCACACTTCCATCCGCATTGTATTTTACCGAGACTACACAGTTGTAGCCAACTGCTTTCTTTTCCTGCTAGAAGGTTTGCATACTCCAATGTATTATTTGTTTCAAGAGCTTAATTTCCTCCGCCGCTTCTTCCTTTCATCTAGGTTCAGAAGTTCTTCCAGCTCCCTGGATTGTCTTAGGCCAACAAGATGGCAAATGCCCTGCACCTTTGGTGACAACTTATCATATAAAAAGAAATTTCCAACGGGGTATGAAGTGTAAGCACGTTTTCCTTTGTATAGTGCAATGGTAATTCCAAGGTCATTAGGACTCTCTTGAGTATCCACAGAAGACAGAAGTACAGGAGGAAAACACATTATCTGCATTGCCTATTCATGTTTGGGAAGAAACTTGACCCAGGAAAGTTTCCTGGCTGTGCTGATGTTCATGAGCAGGTTCAAATCTAGTGGATTGATATGGTTATTAAAGTTAGAACGGTGCTCACTATATTAATACAACATAGGTGCACTAACAGTGGAGCTGTGAAATTTGGCAACAGTTTACAAGATACGGAGTTATAGGTGGGCAATTTGGATTCGAAGTGGGTAGTCCTGGATTCAAAATATTTGGCTGATCCATAACCCGATATTCCTTGTGGTGGTCCTCACCTTGAATGTCTGGTTGTGGTCCTTATGGATAGAAAAATGTAACATTTACAGAATGATGGCTTTCTTAGTGGTTGGAGAATCGCCTTTACAACAACATTGAGTTGCAGAATATTTGAGAAAACCACACTTCACAGTTCACAGACCAAGTCTCAACTCTGTTGAGATTTGGTGCTTTGTTGTAGACAAACGTATTGCAACCAAATATTTTGAGTGTTAAAGTGGGCAGAATCTGGATATTAAGAGATGACTGACCAAGTCTGTGCTGCCACAACTTAATACTATTTTCTAAATATTTTTCTGATAATTTTCCCAAAAACTCGCCTTGAACTTTTGCACTGCTATTCTGCTAATCGTCTTCCCAAGCTCAAAACCTGAAATTCGTGCTCATCAAGATAAAAGTTAGGAGATAAAAGTTAGGAAAGCAATTTGAGTGCCTCATAAGCTTCCTAAGAGATAGAAGACTGAATTCAAGTTTTGGAACAAATAGCAGGGTTAGGAGATGCCATTTGACTATTTTTTTTTCTACAGGAAATACCCTAAATCTTATCTGTGAAGATGTACTGTGGATTTCCTTTATTATTTGTTAGACAAAATTCATCATGTTGTTTTCAGGAAATGGCTATGCTGGAGGCAAGGCGCCAACGTGTTAAAGAAAACGTTGCCCGTAAGTGTCATTTAGGCTTTGCGCGTATTTTAATTGTCATCTTATGAAATCCATATGTAATAATTTCTTTGATATGATCAAGTTCTCAAGAAGGAAGAGGAAGAAAAGAAAGCGAGGGAAGGCAGTGGTCGTAAAATAACAAGCATGGGTAAGTTATATCTTTCTTTTTTTTACTTTAATTATAAATTTGCAATTTCATCTCGTATACATTTTTGTACAGGTAAAGGTGATGGTCCAGACCTAAAAAGTTTCATTCAGCAACTCCCAGTTGCCTCAGAAGGTAAAGTGTTAATCATGTTATGTATACAGATTTCAGTTTGTTTGTGTTTTCTTTTTTTTTTCCGTTTTTTTTGGGCAAAAGGTATAGAGTCAACCAATCCGACCACACATTTTGCCATCTCTAACCACAGGTCCTTGCAAGTGTTCACTAGATTCATCCAAGTGAACACACACAAAATTTAGTAGCAAATTGTTCTTTCGGTCGTTTTCAGATAATAGCTATAACTGGTGATCAGTCGCCTAAATATTTGACAGTTTTTCATTATGAATGTTTTTCATGAAGTTGATAGAACTGGGGAAGCGTCTGAAGCAACAAGTACCAAGCAGTAAGTCTCTTTCGATCCATATTTGGACTACTTAATTCTAGTTGCATACTAAGCTTCCTTTCATGTTTAATTCAATTTGGATTTCCGAACACAGGAGTACCAAAATACAAAAGGAGAAAGCGGTCCAAGATCAAGCAAAACAAGAACCAGAGTAAGTGCTTTATTCAATTCCGCTTAACGTATTCTTGACAACCAAATCATAAAGTAGTTAAAAAGTAACGGGCTAACCCGACCTTGGCCAGCCCGTTTTGACCCTACTAAAAAAAGACATCAGGCGAATTTGTTTTGACCCGTTATCTAACCTGGTCATTTTGGCACCTCTAACTATACTCATTTACAGGTCAGCAGAGCCAACAGGATCGGGTGCCTCGTTTAGACCAGGAACATGGCAACCGCCTTCATTTTGACATGTTTCAGATTTTCCGACTCTTATGGTCAATCGACGATAATTACAAATTACAGAGGGGCCAAGGTTGGCTTGTGATCGCGTGTTTGTAAACTAGACTTTATGAGTTTTAATGTACACTCATGTTGATTCTTGCAAGCATCTTGACCTAGGAATGGGTTTGGCCATGGTTGAAGACTTGAGTGGTGTTGGTTAAACATGCTTATTATTTTGTGAATCGCCTAACTAATATATAATTGTTTTCAACTTCTTTTATATGTTCAATAAAAATAAAAATTATTCCAAATAGCACTTTGGATACCTAAACCACTTGTACTAATATGGTGTAGGTACAACGAATTTATATGGATATAATAATCATCAAAAGTGTAATTATTAGCTTGGCTGAACTAACTAAAGTAAAAGAGCACGATTCAATTGAGAACCTGCTATTTTATGGGTGCAAACAGCTGAGTTCGGCTCGAAATGACCCGAGCTTAAACAAGCTTAAACCTAAAAACAAGCTTGTTTAAGAAACGAGCCCGAGCTTTGCTTATCGAGCTCAAGTTGGTTCATAAGCCTAATATTTAAATAATAATAATAATAATAATTAATATTTATAAAATTATGATAAAATAACTAAATTGTATAAAAATAATAATTGTAATTAATATAAATTAATTAGTAAACAATAAACAGGGCGAGCTCAAGTTTGGAAAAACTACCTACAAGCCGTGATTGAGCTTGAGCTCTCATATCTTAAACAAGTTCGAGGCTCGTCGAGCTTAGCTTGAGGTTCGTCGAGCTTAGCTCAGCTCAGCTCATTTGCAGCCATAATGTTTTGGATCATGTAATCGTGTTATATTTTGAATGAACATTAAAAAACAGAAGTTTTAACTTTTTTAATAGTACATAACACATGGAGGATTTTGTAATTCTATCAGACAAATCAATGTATTCTCATTAAATTAAATCAAACTAATATAGTATACTATTCGTACTCTGCTTTTTATATAGAAAGTATATGGCGTAGGGGTGCAAACGAGCCGAGCCGCTCGCGAGCTACTCGAACTTGGCTCGGTAAAAAGCTCGAAACGAGCCGAGCCTTATCGAGCTCGAGCCGAGCTTGAGCCTAAAACAAAACTCGTTTATTTATCGAGTCCGAGCTCGAGCCTGACGTATGAAACTCGTTAGGCTCGTCGAGCCTTATCGAGCCTATGTATAATATTAGTTTTTTTTAATATTTAATCATATTTACCCCTCGTTTAAAGTTGTTAACGAGCCCGAGCTCGAGTTTCCCTTATCGAGCTCACGAGCCTAAACGAATTATTATTTATATTATTTTTATTTAATAAATTAACTAATAGATAACAAACGAGCCGAGCTCGAGCTTGAGAAATTACTAACGAGCTCGAGCATGAGAAATTACTAACGAGCCGAGCTCGAGCCCGAGCTCTTATAAGTTAATCGAGCTCGAGCTCGGGCTCGGGCTCGGATCGACTCGTTTGCACCCCTAAATATTTAAGCTAAAAAAATGTAGAGTGTAAAAAACAAAAACTTGGCCATAAAAAAAAAAAACAGAGTGAATATGATAAAGTAGTGAAATCATTTCATCGTAAACTTATTTCAACATATTGTCAGAAATACTTTTGGAACTTACGATAGTAGATTGTATATACATTTTTTTCTTGATTTTGTCAATAAAAGATAAGATAAATCATAAATTGGAGTGTGCAACCCACAAGTGCCCACAAACAATTATCCTAATTTTAGCCGAGCCATGACAACACAAGCCGCCGACCTCTAAAACAAACCTTTCATCAACACGTCAGCACCGTCGATCTTCTCATCTTACAAATCACACCGTCCGTTTCCCCCCACCTACTCACCCTCATCATCTTTTTTTATTTTTCAACGACCCGGAATCGGGCCAAAATCACCAAGTCACCTCTTCTCGAGTTCTAATCCAAGCACCCGCGACTATTGCAACCCTTTCGGCCCGAAGTCCTTAATCGCATATTTTGCAAATGGCGAGGATCAAACTGGGGACCTTCCGGGCATGAACCCGACATAAGTAGATAAACCTTCCTAACTTACACTCCGTTTCCAAGTTTACCTAGAGGGAAAAGAAGGAAAAGAAAAAAAAGATACATATCATTTCCTTCCAAATCGAAAGGAAAACTAAAGTAAAAGATTTGGCCTAGTTTCATTCTATTTTTTTTTTAATTTTCCTTTCTTAAGTGAAACTCAAGAACACAATATATTTTATTTTATTTTTCCTTTCTTAAATGAAACCTGAGAACGCAAGAAAATTTTCATTCCCTTTCAAATACTTTCTTTTCTCTTGTTAAGTGAACTCGGAAATACCAATGATCTCCAGTTCAGCTGGTTTGAGGTAGGGTGAGTTTTCCCTTAGGGGTTCCTATCCTGGGGGGAGGTCATACGTTCGATCCATGCACACCACAAAAAAATTTCCCGTGACGGTTTGAGCTTAGGCAAGGAGGACACCGGTGCGTGGGTAGGGATTCGAACTTAAGACCAATAGGTTAGGGTTGTATAAGGATTTCCATTGATCTAAACCTTTAAAAAGTGAACTCGGAAACACATCGTTACTATCGGACCAACTCACCCTCACCATCTCACACTACACCTCCCCACACCCAAACAAACTCCACTCACAGCAGCCATGAAACACTTTCATCTCTCTCATCAATTTTTATAAAAATTTCTTCAAACGTTTAATTATTTTTATCTTTTTACAATATTATTATCTGGTACCACATCGTGATGCATATTGCTTCAATTATCACTACTACTACTTCACCAACTTCATCTACGGTATTTATATCTTCCAAAGCACGTATCTCCTCATCTCTTTTATTCAAACCTTCTCTCTCCATCACCTCTCGTCCGATTAGATCTCTCCGTACGTCTCCGGCCAATCCTAGGGCTCAGATCCGATCCGTTGTTCAACGCTTTCAACGAAACATCGCTTCCATGGGTATATATATATATCTATGGATTATTATTTTATTCATTTGACGTTGTGATATTATTATTATTAATTGATTAACGATATAGCCAGTTTTGACTTTCTTAGGTTTTTAATTTGTAATTAATGTGATTGTTGTCAACCGATGGCCTACTGACATACGTAATAACGGAGTTTTATGTATCAATCATTTTGTTTTTGTATTGATATTAATATCTAATACGTCGAAATAGAATACATCGAAATAGAAGGTAAACGGGAAACAATCTGTGCTGCTAGCAATCATTTTGTTATTGTATTGATACTATAAATCTAATACGTCGAAATAGAAGGCAGACGGATAACAAGCTGCGTAGCTAGCTCTTTTTAAATAGCGAAACCAAGTCTTTTGTATTTATAGGTTTTTAAATTATTGTTGATCTGGATTTGACTGATTTAATAAGGAGTTTTGTGCTTGTGTTTGTTGCTGTGATGAATTGGAGTGTACAGTTGTTTGTTTTTATTGAAACTAGGTGAATATTCTGTGCTTTATAGTGTTGATTGATTGAAACTTTATCCGATTCGCTTTTGTTGTACTCTTTAGAATAATGTTTTGACTGCCTTGCTTAAAGAATTGGTTAGAGGCTTTTATATATGGATTGCTTGGAATAGAATCTATTACTTTGGAACATGAATCACTATATGTTTTTTGGGGGTTTGGAACTTGAACTTTTTACAGATATAATGGGATGAAGGGAATAAATTTTTTTTTTTTACGTTTTGTTGTTCGAGGTTTATTATATATTCCGCCTTTCTTCTTGTTTTATTCTATACTAATTTTTTTTGAAACCATGTGCAGCTTCCGAAAATCCTTTCAAGAGCATATTCACTGCTCTCCCCAGGCCTGGAGGAGGCGAGTTTGGAAAATTTTACAGTCTTCCTGCTCTAAATGATCCCAGGATTGGTATGGACATGAAACTTTTGCTCACTCCGTTTGGTTTTCTTTTTTCTGTATAATCTGATCACAAGTTTAAAAGTACGGAATCGAGCCTTGGCCCTTGAGGCATTTTCCCTTCACCTCACCGGGCGTAAGCACGATGTGGAATTAAAAAGTAAATATAAAAATTATACATCTTTTGAAAATAAAATAATTGACACAGAAAAGCTTAAACATCAAAACACACATCAAAAATAAAATAAGACAGACTGACAGAGAAAGTCTAAAACATTAAAAACACACATAACCTCATGAGGCACACGTTTTCTGACCGCGTCGGCCCTTAGAGGTGTAGGCACAATAGATCCTCTGTTGCTGTAGAAGCAACATGTCCTTTTGTTAACTCTGATTCTTATTTAATCTTACAATTTCTTTATCTCCTCCTTGTAGACAAGCTTCCGTATTCTATCAGGATTCTTCTGGAGTCTGCGATACGCAATTGTGATAATTTCCAAGTTACCCCAAACGATGTTGAAAAGATCATTGACTGGGAAAACACTTCACCCAAGCAAGTGGAGATTCCGTTTAAACCTGCCCGTGTTCTCTTACAGGTAAAAATCATTGAATACCCTTGTATTGAGTTTCTTAGCTGTTTGTTCGCCTTTAATAGTTTTCTATATTTATATAGGATTTTACTGGAGTTCCAGCTGTAGTTGACCTTGCTTGTATGCGAGATGCTATGAACAGGCTCGGTGGTGACTCTAAGAAGATCAATCCATTGGTGAGTAATATTAATCTCATATCTGTTTTTCATAATAAGGTCTTCATTATAGTGACCTATGATGGCATATTTTGGAGCATCTATAGTTATCTCATACTTTGAAAAAAAATGGTATTTTGCAGGTGCCAGTAGACCTTGTGATTGACCATTCAGTCCAGGTTGATGTTGCAAGAAGTGCAAATGCTGTTCAAGCAAACATGGACCTTGAATTTAAGCGCAACAATGAGCGGTTCGCCTTTTTAAAATGGGGGTCGCATGCTTTTGACAACATGCTTGTCGTTCCTCCTGGTTCTGGTATTGTTCACCAGGTAAAGTTCTAAGCATTCAATTCATATGATTCTGAACACATCTTGAAACCTTTATTTGATTATGATAATAACCATATAATTTTCTTTTATCCAGGTCAATTTAGAGTATCTTGGACGGGTTGTTTTCAATACTGATGGCATTCTATATCCTGATAGTGTTGTTGGAACCGATTCCCACACAACCATGATTGATGGGTTGGGAGTAGCTGGTTGGGGAGTAGGAGGAATTGAAGCAGAGGCAACAATGCTTGGACAGGTATAGATGTGTAAACATCTGAAGTTATACAACTTATTTGGTTTTTAAAGTTGCATTACAATAATTTTAACTGATGATATTTTTTGATATTGACAGCCCATGAGCATGGTTTTGCCTGGTGTAGTTGGATTTAAGTTGTCTGGAAAGTTGCAGAATGGTGTCACAGCCACTGATTTGGTGTTGACTGTGACCCAGATGTTAAGAAAGCATGGTGTTGTTGGCAAGTTTGTTGAATTTTTTGGTATGTCTTTGTAGCCAGTCAATGAATCTTTTTATTTATTTAACCATTTCTTTTAACGGTTCTTTACATCACACTTTTAATTGTCTTGCAGGTGAGGGCATGAGTGAACTGTCATTGGCTGATAGAGCAACTATTGCAAATATGTCACCTGAGTATGGTGCAACCATGGGCTTCTTCCCTGTAGACCACGTCACCCTGCAGTACCTTAAGTTAACAGGAAGAAGTGATGATACTGTAAGCTTTATTATTTATGAAATTATTAATTTCGACTTGTGAGTGCATCAGTTTTATGGAGGTATCTGTCTTGATTGCTTTTAGGTTGCTATGATTGAAGCATACTTGCGAGCAAACAACATGTTTGTTGATTACAGTGAGGTTAGTTACCATGTTTTCTATAATATTCCTTTTTGTATGTTATGAATTTGTCTATACTTTTTCTCACTCGTCTTTAATGATCTTGTATAATCAGCCTCAACAAGAGAAAGTTTACTCATCTTATCTGCAACTGGATTTGGGTGAAGTTGTACCCTGTATTTCTGGTCCCAAACGGTATTATCATATTTTGAAATCTTTTGTTATGCACTTTTTCATTATATAATGTAGTTTCTCTTTTCACGCTTTCTGAAATTCACGATTAAATGTATTGACTACCATCATGCTAACAGGCCGCATGACCGTGTTCCCATAAAGGATATGAAGGCCGACTGGCACTCATGCCTTGATAGCAAAGTTGGATTTAAGGTGAGATATTTTTATTATATCTTTTCTTCTAGAAAATATATGTGCTTTCCAACTATTGGTTCTGGGTTCATCATTGCTACTGATGCTTTGCTTAGTGGACATAAAGCATGAATTGGTAAAGAGAATTTGTTATTTTATATTATTCATTATAAATAAGGCTATGGGTGGGATTAACTGGGTAAGATTGATTGATACTGTCCTATATACAATTAAATACCAAGGAAAGTGGAATCCATGGGTAAGATTGATTGATACTGTCCAGTATACAATTAACCTCTAATCTTTTAAATTTGTATGCAGGGATTTGCTGTACCAAAGGAAGCACAAGAGAAAGTTGTCAGCTTTCCATTCCATGGACAAACTGCTGAATTGAAACACGGTAGTGTTGTGATAGCAGCCATCACAAGTTGTACAAATACATCAAACCCTAGTGTCATGCTTGGGGCAGGTCTTGTTGCAAAGAAGGCTTGTGAACTTGGTATTGAGGTTGGTACTCTTTTAGAGTGTTATTATATAAGCCAATATTGGTTAAGATTGATTTATTCTATGTGTGGCAAGTCTTTTAACTAATCCTTATCGTCTCTCAGGTTAAACCATGGATTAAAACAAGCCTTGCTCCTGGTTCTGGGGTTGTTACTAAATACTTGCAAGAGAGGTAATTACAATTGGTAGTTTGTTTTTCTTTACCCTCTATATAATATATAAACTTTTTGCTTATTTTTCTTATTTCATTTTATAGTGGCCTGCAAAAGTACTTGGATCAACAGGGATTCAGTATAGTGGGTTATGGTTGCACCACATGTATCGGGAACTCAGGAGATCTTGACGAGTCAGTTGCTGCTGCAATTACAGACAACGGTATGGCTTTAACCCACACATTATTTTATCTCTTTCAACTGTCAGCATTATTATGAGACTATTTTTTTCAGCATTTTGTGTTCGTTTTTGCAGATATTGTTGCTGCAGCTGTGCTTTCTGGAAACAGAAATTTTGAAGGTCGTGTTCATCCATTAACAAGAGCCAACTATCTTGCTTCACCTCCCTTGGTGGTTGCATATGCACTTGCTGGCACGGTATGTTGAAATACTGAATGTTCAAGACAGAAAGTTGCTATGACACTTGTAAGTTAATCCTTGGTAGTTTGGACGGGTGGCATTAAAAGGTTTGCTTGTTGTATTTTAGGTTGACATTGACTTTGAGAAGGAGCCAATTGGGACAACAAAGGATGGAAAGAGTGTGTACTTTAAAGATGTTTGGCCAAGTACCGAAGAAATTGCTGAGGTACTCGAGTCTCTTAGAAAAATCTTTTCATTCCAATCTTGGTCAAAATAAAGGTCAACAGGACTGAAAAAGTAATACAATTTCACAGGTCGTTCAATCAAGTGTGCTGTCAGAGATGTTCAAGAGTACTTACGAAGCCATCACACAGGGCAATCCAATGTGGAATAAATTATCAGTCCCTTCATCTAGTCTCTATTCATGGGATCCTAACTCAACCTACATTCACGAACCACCATATTTCAAGGACATGACCATGGACCCACCAGGTCCACATGGAGTGAAGGATGCTTACTGTTTGCTAAATTTCGGTGACAGCATCACCACTGACCATATATCTCCAGCTGGCAGTATCCACAAGGACAGTCCTACTGCTAAGTACCTCCTTGAGCGTGGTGTTGACCGTAGGGACTTCAACTCTTATGGTAGCCGTCGTGGCAACGATGAAGTAATGGCCAGAGGAACCTTTGCCAATATTCGCATTGTTAATAAGCTATTAAATGGGGAGGTGGGCCCCAAGACCATTCACATTCCCACTGGAGATAAGCTTTCTGTGTTTGATGTAGCAATGGTATGCAACAGTGACAGAACATATTCATATCCTTCTCCTGTTATGAACATTTTTTAGGTTTATTGGTGAGATCTAAATCTCTTTGAATCTGAATGTTACAGAGGTACAAAGAAGCTGGGCACGACACTATTGTCTTGGCTGGAGCTGAATATGGAAGTGGCAGTTCACGAGACTGGGCTGCTAAAGGTCCAATGCTGCAGGTAAGTACTTATCATATAGTTTAGTGATTAATTTGATAAGGGATTTTTAAGTTATATTTTTGGTGGTTTATCAGGGTGTGAAAGCAGTGATAGCCAAGAGTTTCGAGAGAATCCATAGGAGCAACCTGGTTGGAATGGGTATCATTCCACTTTGTTTCAAGGCTGGTGAGGATGCAGATACTCTAGGTTTGACCGGCCATGAACGTTACACCATTGACCTGCCTTCAAAAGCCAGTGACATAAAACCCGGTCAAGATGTTACTGTTACCACCGACAATGGAAAATCCTTCACGTGTACAATCAGATTTGACACACAGGTATGATGTATTTTTTTTTATTATTCCCTTGAATGTTAATATTTTTTATATATCAAAACATGTCAAGTAGAACATATGAGTTGGATTTGAAAGCTCATATGCTTGAATTTTGCAGGTAGAATTGACATATTTTGATCACGGCGGCATCCTTCCATATGTGATCAGGAACCTCATCAAGAAATAAAGACGACTCAGATGATGCTGAAGTTTCAAAAATGCTAGGGGATTGACTTCTCCTTTTTCTCATTTTAATAAAAGTCGAGTTCACTTCCATTTAACAGGATTTTTGGGGTTATGGATTGTTTGTATTGAGGATTTTTGTAGCAATTTACATGTCCTGGTTGTGCGCTACGTTAATGTTGATTGCTGATCCTGGTTAGATGGGGTTTGTGGTCTATTTATTTTATGCAAAGCAACAAAAAAATGCGTCGTGTTGGTTTGTAGCCATGACAATGTCATTTCGCTGGACTCTAGAGCAGGCTTATAGTCCACAGATAGGGTGTTTCCTCCTTACGAATCTACGATAACTGATTAGCCGCCATCATTTGACATTCCATGCAACGTTTTATTGCGACTCAGTGTCTTGTTTGGTTTGTGAGATGCTGAGATTCAATGAAATTGAAATTAAAAAATGTTGCATTAAACCATTAACAAGAAGGTTGTACCATTCCCTCTTAAATTCTGAACTTTTATAGGACGACCACAGAACTATTCCTTTCATTAAACTTTCACCAACGAAACCTGAACACCGATGATCAAGCATCTTAACTTCTGGATAATCAATTAGGGTTTTAATTACACGTTTAGTCCATGTGGTATGTTCGTACGACTTATATACATATTAATTGGAAACTACACAACTGGTCTAAAGTTATTCATGAATGACAATTCAAAGTTATGCATAAACATAACATGGTTGGTCATTTTACATGGACTTAACTAGACAAACAAATGTCAATCCAGTTAGTGGACTATTCGAGTAAAAACTGAGCAAATCACAGAATATAGGGCTGATGAGTCTTGACTTGTTCAATACACGATAAAACGACCTGTTCAATACACGATAAAACCTGTTTAAGAAAAAAAAAAACAATGTAATTTTATATATTTTTAAATAATAATTAAAATTAGGAGGCTAGACTCTATTATTTCTTATTGTTATTGTGCTATAAACATAAGATATAAAGTAGTTAAACGAGTCGTATTCATGTTTGATATTTGTGTTTTTCACGCTCTCACTAACTTGTTAAACCTGCTAACACACGATTTTTTAGCACTAACAAAAAACATACATTTAATTTTAAAAAGACAAGAACTAAAGGTCAAATTTGAAAAGTTGACAAACCAGATAACATCATCCGGACATGAGCATTCGCATCAGGTCCACAATATTTTATGAGTGAACTTTTCATATTTTAAAAAGTAGTTTGAAGGGTTGTGATTACAGGAGAGATAAAAGTTTACTGTTTATCTGTATATTTGGGGAACACTGTTTCACCATTTTTATATTTTAGTATTTTTTTAAAGTGTTTGTGAGCGGATGAGAAAGAAACGACAATGATAAAGATATAAAAAAATATGATTTATGTAGAAAATTTATTGATTTTTTAATGTAATTTGATGGATAAAAATAGTGTACCTGATACGATTGCATATTCTTTGAAAAGAAATCATATAAACTGGTTGTTGGTGCTGTTTGCCTGTCTCGATCAAACATACATTTTTAGACCCAAATATTTCAAATCCCAATCTCTACTTTCCTTTTCGAATTCGAATTCAAACAATGTCCGGGTGAATTATCGGCCGGCTGAAGGAACCAAATCCTGCAACCTAACATCTTCAATAATATTAATATTATTATCTTAATAATAATAATAATAATATCTGAACAACCAACAAATCAATGGCTAAACAAGCAGGAGGCGTACAAAACCTCCCTGCAGATGTAACTCAATTGATCGATCAACTGGAGCGTCACTGTTTAGCTCCTGACGGATCTCTCGTCACTAAATCTGTCTACAACGATCTCCAACTCGTACCACTTCACTATTCACTCCAATTTCATTGTTTATTTATTTTCGTACTTTTAACGCTTAATTAATATTAATTTATGTTTCAGGCACGTGAGGAAATGTGCAGAGAAAGACTACGTTATTTGGAAGCTATGGTAATTGATTATTATGTGGTTTTGGTGTAGATTATAATCATTATATGACTTTAATTGTTATTTTGTTAGAAGATTTGGGGAAGTGCTAGGGTTTGGCATTTACTGTTATTTATAAGTAGAGATTAGTTTGGGGATTATTGTGCGTTTTGTTATTTTATAGATGTTGTGATTTGACATATAGGCTATCTACTGTGAAGCAATTGGTATGGTTGAGGATTATCAACAGGCTGTTTCGGTGGCTAATTTAGGAGGGATTCGGGATGTGCAAGGTCTGCAGTCGAATCTTGGCCTCAAGAGTTCTCCTCAGGTTAGTTTTTATGTCTTTTAGGCTTTTGATATGTATGGTTTAACGTCTATTGTTAATGGTTATGGTTATATGCTTGGTTTAAGAAGATGCTGGCGATGAGGAAAACGCATCAGGGGCAAAAGGAAAAGGGCATGCCTCATGTAGTTCTTGGTAAAACTTAGGGTCCGTAGGTGGTTTAATATGTAAAAGCTACTATGGGATGAATAATTATGAAAGGTTTACTCGATTAATAGGTGTGTATGCAGTATGTAAAACATATGAGGAATGCACAACTTCTGGTTGTGAATAAAGCTTATTTGGCTGTACATAGAGGTGCACCTCACGTATGTGATGCACACGCCTCAACTTTTAGGACCAAAGCGTCTAAGAGAGCCTGATGCTTTTTTTTTTCTTTTATCAAGGACTTGCATCTTATTTTATGCATACAAGCTGTTATTGTTACTTTGAGGTGCACATGCATGTGATCAGGGAGTAGAAAAAGAGGGTTGTCTAGTTTAAATTGCGACTAAGCTCATAGTTGTCAAAGGCCCAGGGCGCATAAGCCGAACCCGGTGCCTAGGCGCTAAATAAACTTGGGCTTTTTTAAGCTAGGCGCATAGTATAAAATACTATTATTATGGGTTTTACTGTTTTAGACATTTTTAGGCTTGTTTAGGCTGTTTTAGGTTGATTCTAGGCTCATTTAGGTTATATCCAGCCTTACTTAGGATTTAGGGGTTTTCTTTTAACCATTTTTGGCTGGATATTTTCACCTAAATTTGCGTCTGAGTGCCTAGAAAGTGGGCTTTCAAGTCGCAGCGCACAATCTGGGCTGCGCTTCTGCCTCTAGGCGAGTGCCTTGCCTTGTGCGCTTTTGACAACTATGACTTAGCTGACATATGCAATTCTTGTGTTACTCTTGAAGTTCCTAATAAAAAGATTTCTTATGTTGCATCATGAAATACATTTTTCTAAATTATATTTCAGGTGTATGAAGCACTTGAGCATCGATTAGTTGTTGCAGAAGCTGCTCAAAGATTAAGACTTCCTCTAATTTCAAAAGATGGTGAGGTCCGTGAGGAAGATATAGACAAAATGAGTGTATTGTCAAGAAGTTCACTTGACAGTACAGGTACTGGTATCACAATAAGCTCGAACTTGAGTGATGCTGGAGATGCTGCAGTTGGTGGTGTTCCTGATCGCTTTCTTGGAATAACACCTGGTTATTTGTGGCAAACTCAGGTTCAACATGCGCCATTGTCTATGGTAAGATATGATTATTAGATTTGATAATATACGGTTTGTATGCATTGTTTTTAATCTTAATCTAATTGTTCATAAGCTTTCTCATTTTTGTAGGATGTGGCTGAATACCAAATGCCACTTCTCCGTGAGATTGAGTTTCGATTAAAGTCTAAATGTGACAAGTTAGCTGATGCTTTTATAGATGACTCGGGTTAGTCTCTCTCACTATATAATATGGTAAAAACTTTAGAAAAGTTTAAATTACATTCTCCTGTCCTGCAGACAAATCGACTGGTGGTCCAAATACAAGTGCTCGGCTTCCAGAAAGGTTTGTAATTTTAACCAACAATTTTATTGAGGAATATGAATACGCTCTTATAATTCTTTAAATCAGGGTAAAGTTGATTATTGAGGAGATTGAAAGAGAAGAAGGTGCATTACGTGAAGATTTATATTCTGCTGACAGGAAGTTTGCAGAATATTACAATGTATGTAATAAGAACTATATTGGTTTAGCTGAATTTTATTTGCTATCTTTAGAGGTGGCAATCTCAAATTTCAACACATTTACCTATAAATGGGTTGAGTGGGGTCATGTTTCATCTCTTAACAGGTCAAATGGGTTAAATAAACATGAAAAGGATGTTGAATCTCATTCTATGTGTATTCAAATGCTTAATAATTTTTATGATCATATTTTGCACGTTAATAATCTTACAAGTTGGAACAAAAGGTGCTTGCAGGTCGACCTAACCTTTTCTAACATGGACTAAGAATCTACCCATTTTGACCCCTTATCCGACTTACCCACCCACTTTGCCACTTCTAGAATTTAACAATGATTAGCTGACTTGAAATCTCAATTGTGTCCAAAGGTGTTGGAGCAGATACTTGGGGTGCTTATTAAACTTGTAAAAGATTTGAAGTTGCAGCATCAACATAAATATGTGAGCAAACTGTTTGATGTTTATTATAGTATCATGAAGCTTTTTTTTTCCTAGAACACTGCAAAATAAAACTTAATTTATAAAAAAAAATATTGTAGGATGAACTGCAAAAGACTTGGTTATGCAAAAGGTGTGAAACCATGAGCGCCAAATTGAGGTTGTTATCTTTGACTCTCCCAAAATCTCCAAATTTGCTCTCCGCGTTGGTTTTGAATCAGATAATCAAATGATAAATAGTTACATACTAGGAATAGTTTGGTATATTCACATTTTCTTCGGTCCTTATGTTCAGAGCACTGGAGCATATTCTCCTGCTCGAGACTTACACCCCGGAATCAGTTCCAGCTCTGCATAAGATAAGGTAAAGACTAAAGATGATGTTTTCTCAAGTTATTTTCTCATTCCGATGTTTAACCTAATTTTATGTTCATCCATTTGTTACAGAAAATATCTAGTTGAAGCTACAGAAGAAGCTTCACTTGCATACAACAAAGCGGTAAACAAAAGTCCCCGTTTTCATTGATCACTAGTTATGTTTTCTGGTTGTTTTCACAAAGTTTGACTGTCAAACGAAGCAGGTAACACGACTTCGCGAATATCAAGGAGTGGACCCACACTTTGACACAATTGCAAGGCAATATCAGGATATGGTGAAGGTAAGCGCGATCCACTCTTGCATAATTACGGTTATTAGTGTTAACAATAATATTTAGTTAGGTGCTGAAATATTTGTCGATTGCATTGTTGTAGAAACTTGAGAATATGCAGTGGACGATTCACCAAGTCGAAATGGACCTCAACCGTTTACCAAACTCTTGATACAATCTCAGTATGTTATTTAGCCTTGATTTTTTATTTTTATTTTTATCTTTCTAATACAATCTGAATAACTACTTCTCATGTCATAACCATTTCTTTTTGTTGAACTAGTTGTTGTTAAGGGCCGAAACCAAGAAATTGTAGCACGAGCTTGAATTTTCTTCACCGGCTGTTGCAATGGACGGGGCTTTGATATATCATCTTGTTTTGAGCTCTCCGAAAACACCAACTTGTGATTAGAATGATTATTTTTAACATCATTTTCTCATTCTACGAACAACAAATCTGATTTGAACATCTAGAGTTTCTTTGAATGATGTTATGTTGAATCATGAGTGATCAGCAACTTACCCCATAAGAAGATTAAACATACTGAGATTATATCAAGGGTAACATGCATCACTACAACTATCATGCAATATAATGCATGTATACATTATATCGGTTTTTAGATTCCTAAGTCCTAACATCTTTAACATATTTACGTGGAAATATAACCAAAGTTTTCGGAACCAGACCGCACATCGAACCGGATCCCCCATCGGTTCACCTATATGTTTATAGTTTTAATTCCTAACAGATGTGCTATCTATCAAACCCTTTTGACCCATATAAAACTAGTAACTTAAACGTTTGCCTGAGTTTTTGCTTGATTACATATGTGCAGGAATATACTTGCTAGTTTAAAAATCTTTCTTGGGAGGAAGGACTAAGGAGTACTTGCTAAGACTAAGCAGAGTGGGGGCGGGAGAGGGGCGGGAGAGGGGGGGGGGGGGGGGGGTTTACTGGCGTGGGGGAGATGGGTTTGACACGTGACAGCTTTTTATTGGTCAGATTTTTTTTTTAACTTTAACACAATATAATATTATTTACTCCCCCCCCCCCCCCCCTCTTCCCCCCTTCCACTAGGGGTGAGCATACGAAAACCGATAACCAAAAAAAACCGAAACCGAACCGATAACCGAACCGAAAATAACCAAAACCGAATTAACCGATCGGTTACGGTTAACATATGGCCAAAACCGAATCATTCGGTTACAGTTTCGGTTTTCCTTTCTCCCGTAACCGAAATAACCGAAACCGAACCGATAGTTATATACTTAAGTATTTTTCATACATATATCCATGTATTTGGAACATATTTTCATGTATTTCCGGTATCTTTCATGTATATCTATGTATTTGAAATATATCTTTTATGTAACTCATGTATTTTTCATGTATACCCGTATATTTAAAGCATTTTTTTATTTGTTTCCTCGGTATTTCATGTATTTTTCTTGCGTTTTCATATATACTTGTATTCTTGAAAAAGATCCAAACACTTTATTAGCTATTTTAAGTTTATAATTTTTCCACAAGTTTTATGTTTGGACATTAACCGAACATAACCGAAACCGAACCGATAACCGACATATTAACCGAATTAACCGAACCGACGTAACCGATCAGTTTCGGTTATGGTTTTTCCTAAAACCGAACTTCGGTTATCGGTTTCGGTTATATGTAAAAACCGAACCGAACCGACATTTGCTCACCCCTACCTTCCACTCCCCACAATTATTTTTCCCCCCACAAGGGTCCCACAAGTGCCACATGGCGCTTCATCTCCCTCTTTCCCTCCACCACTCCTTATAGTCTAAAAGTAACATAGATTCCATGATTTCCATCAATCACACATTTCCACCTCACTATCACCTAATGCTACCCTAACACACTTTAATAGATGACAACACTACCTTAAAACAATTTTCTCTTTTTTTCCCTTTTTTAATTTGAAAATAAATTATACATTTAATAATAGATGATTAAAATATAAACTAATACATGAAAAAAAAAATGTTAACTATTACTCATTCGTCTGACTTGAGGTAGGGTAGATTTAGAGATGCAAGATGTTTTACAAGATCAAATCGATTTTAGATGTCGTGTCTTGATGCACATCTCGCTCGGCGACATCCGCAAAAAAATTCTACGATACTATCGGTTGAGAATATATCATCGTCATCGAACGGTGGAATGTATACTCCAAAAGTGTCATCCATTTTTGTAGACGTGTAAAAAGTGGTGTGTAGAAGGGAAATGAGGATAAAATTGTGTGAAAAAATGTTGTATATAATAGAGTTTTAAAGTTTGATTTTTTTTTTTTATCTCAACGGCTTTATAGCCGTTACACACACATACTAACTCGGCAACAACCACTGACGAGTAGTCCCACCCGAGAACACCACGTTCCCTTGACAAGCTATGTGGTGGAAGGTGAATGGCGATCAGGGTTCACTTGATATTACTAAGCTATGTGATGGTAGTGTGAACGTCCTAAGCCACGATAACAATGCCGGCTATGTTCATAAGAGGTTAGAGTTTAATAAATTGGTTTATAGAAAAAAAAAAATGTTGTATATAAAGAAATTTACATGCCATTCTTGTTGGGTGTGAAGTCCTTGGGCTAGTAATTGCTATTGGGCTTGTTTTATTGGATGTTTAGAAAGCCCATTTAGGTTTTCTTGTTCACCAAGCCTAAACCCTATATTAGTCTCTATATATATCATGTCTATGTAATTGTAATAGTGGTCAGAGCTTAATAATAAATCCCTAGTTGCAGCCCGTGGACGTAGGTTCCCCACTGGAACCGAACCACGTAAAATTCTCGTGTTCGTGTGTCGTGCTTTATATTTTCTCGTTTATTATTGCGTGTTCGTTGTGAATCGGTATTCCGCTGCGCCACTTAATCCTAACAAGTGGTATCAGAGCTACGGCTCGTTTGATTCACGAAACGTTTCGCAAGATTTTGTTTGGTTCGTAGGTTGTTTGTTATAGCCCTTTGGAAGCAATTTTTTTTTTTTTTTTTTTTTTTTTTGGCACGGTTTCTTTCAAGAAGATTTACATCTTTTGTTGAATAATTCAAGTGAGGTGGAGGTCTGTTTTTTAGTCTTTTGTCGTGAGTGATCTGCAACAAAGAAAAAAGCAAACTCCTTTTTTTTTTTTATTAAAATAGACTTTGAATTAATTCTAAAGAAAGTGTCGACATACTACTTGTTTTATTGGCTCACGATTTGGTTTTCTTAAACCTTAAGTCGACGTCAACATTGTGTACCACTAAAACCAATTGAACCACCGTTGCTGATTGTGAAGTTTTCGGGAACGCGCCGTTTACAACCGTTTTTAGCCATAATCAGGAGAGACAGGTTCACTCGTTCTTGTTTTCTGGTTAGGGTTTGTTCGGTTGTTGTTCGGGTTTTGGGTGTTCAAGTTTCGGGTTATTATTAGGGTCGTTCGGGTTTTGGTTTGTTTGTCAGTTTTTGACAGGTTATTATCAACTTTGGAGCTGGGTAACTTTGATCTATTTTTCATTTGTCTTTATGGCTGAAGACGGAAAATTGGTGATTGAAAAGTTTGACGGTTCGGATTTTAGTTGGTGGAAAATGCAGATAGATGCATTGTTGGGTCAAAAAGACTTGGATATGGTACTGGAAGAAAAACCGGAGAAAATGGATGAAGCTGACGAAGCTCTGTGGAATGCCAAGGACAAGAAAGCTAGAGGTGTTATTACATTGTCGTTGACGAGGAGCGTTGCATTTAACATCATGTCTGAAACCACGGCTCGTGGTATGATGTTGGCCCTGTCAAAGATGTATGAAAAACCGTCTGCAGCTAATAAAGTGTTCTTGATGAGAGAGTTGTTCACGATGAGAATGAAAGAGGGAAGCTCAATGACCGAGCACATAAATAATTTGAATTCTCTTCTGTCCAGGTTATCGTCTGTGGGAATGAGATTCGATGATGAGACCAAAGCTGTGATTTTGCTATCTTCACTGCCTGATAGTTGGTCCGGGATAGTGACTGCTGTCACTAACTCAGTTGGGCCTGAAGGGTTAACATTTGAAAGGATCCGGGATTTGGTATTGGGTGAGGATGTTCGCCGCAGGAATACTAAAGGGTCGCCTTCTGAGATGTTGCATGTTGGCAGGGGAAGGGGAAATAGTAGAAACAGTGGGAGCAGCAAGGGTCGGGGCAGGAGCTCGTCTAGGGCTCGTCCAAGTGTGCGTTGTTGGGACTGCAACGAAAAGGGGCATTATAGGAATGAATGTCCGAACAAGAATTCTGATGGTGGATCGAAGAATTCCGGTGGATTGAACACTGCTGCGGTAAGCGATTCTGAGGATGACGCTTTGATACTGTGTGTTGAAAACAGTGTGGAATCCTTGGTCATGGATTCCGGTGCATCATTCCATGCTACCCATAGCAATGATGGCATGCGGAATATTAAAAAGGGTGATTTTGGCAAGGTTAGGCTGGGAAACGGTGAATTTCTTGATGTGACTGGCATGGGAGATTTGGATCTGGTTACTACTTGGGGCACTACTTGGACTTTGTGTGACGTCAGGATTATTCCAAGGCTTGAAACGAAGTTAATCTCCGTTGGGCAGTTGGATAAACAAGGTTTGGACGTTAAGTTTGGTGGTGGAAAGTGGAAGGTTGTTAAAGGTAATCTCGTGGTTGCTAGCGGTTTCAAGAAGGGGTCGTTATATATGGTGCCTGTTCCGTCTGGGGAAGTGACCGCCCCTGTTAAGACGAACGCCAAAGTCGGGCTCGCCGATTCGACAGTTAAACGAGTCCAGTTTGCAGAAAAGGACTCTGGGACTTCAAGTAATCAGCTTGAGCGTATTCGGAGGTCTGAACATGTACGGGATTTTTGTAGCCATTGGAGCACGGGGAGTGTTCCGACACCGTCTGGAAATCGACGTTGGGTACAGAAGACTAAGATTCCGAATGAAATTTCTCCTGAGAAGTTTCTGCTAGTGGGGAGTGTTCCTCTGAGAATCCCTGTATCTGATGGTTTGTGTCTATGAGAATCAGTTGGGATTGAGGATGTGAAGACGGGGTCTTTTGAGACCGGGTTGAAGCCATCTGGGGCTTCAACGGGCCTTTCTGTTTACTGATGATGATTGGCCGGCTGTAACTAGGTTGATTAGGGATACATGGTTTGAAGTTTGGTTTGTTCTTGGGAGCTGGACCTGGAAGACTTCTGTTCCTGTGTGTGTTTGAACTTTACGGACTACTGAAGACATGGATTGCTTTGTGCTTGTTGGCGGACTTGGTGTTTATCACAAGGCCTTCAAGTGGGAGATTGTTGGGTGTGAAGTCCTTGGGCTAGTTATTGCTATTGGGCTTGTTTTATTGGATGTTTAGAAAGCCCATTTAGGTTTTCTTGTTCACCAAGCCTAAAGCCTATATTAGTCTCTATATATATCCTGTCTATGTAATTCTAATAGTGGTCAGAGCTTAATAATAAATCCCTAGTTGCAGCCCGTGGACGTAGGTTCCCCACTGGAACCGAACCACGTAAAATTCTCGTGTTCGTGTGTCGTGCTTTATATTTTCTCGTTTATTATTGCGTGTTCGTTGTGAATCGGTATTCCGCTGCGCCACTTAATCCTAACAATTCTCGCATCAACATTTTTAAATAAATAGATATGACAAATAGTCAAGAAAATATCATGCTAACGACACCACATGTAAACCAAACATTATTTATTTATTTATTTATTTATTTATTTATTTATTTATTTATTTAGACGGTTTAAGTTACATACAAACAAGTGAAAAATAATCAAGAACACAAACCTTAATGTATTACCTCGTTTAAGATTTATGAATAAGTGCAACGATCAACAAAATGGACTTTTATATATCAAAACTCGAATTTTAACATTAGGATGGGAGTTGAAATCATTTACATCCACCTTACGATTTCTTTTTCCGTTTTTTTATTACTCACTCCACCACATTTTCCATTATCATAACAGCATGGAGTGGAAATAAAAGTATATTTGTGGCAACATTTTTTTTTATTTTCACAGTTGACTACATAGAACATTCTAATATTATAAAATCAAAGACTTTTGCTGGTGTAAGAATTGTATTTCTTTTTAATAAGGAAAAATGGAAATAAATAATCCCAATTATTCACTATTGGTCAATAACAGTTTCAACTACGAAAATCATCAATATTGGTCCCAACTTTCGACATATTGGAAACCAATGGACCCAAACTAACGGAGGCTAACTCCGTTAGTGTGATGCTGATGTGGCATGCTTAGGTGACAAGATGATCCTACGTGGCATCCTACGTGGCATGCCACGTCAGCATCACACTAACGGAGTTAGCCTCCGTTAGTTTGGGCCGTTGGTTTCTAATATGTCAAAAGTTGGGATCAATATTGGTGATTTTCGTAGTTGAGACTGTTATTGGCCAATAGTGAATAGTTGGGATTATTTATTTCCATTATTCCTTTTAATAATGAATTTTCAGAAATAGATCCAACAAACATGCTTCCGAGTTTTTATAAATAAGTTCCATTTTTTTTTTATAAAAACTAGTTAACGTGTTAAAGAAAATATTAGTGAATACTTAACTCAACCACTTAAGTTAAACACCTCAACAACTAGTAGGGCATCTCCTTTAGTGGTTTGAATCCATGCCATAAATATGTGAATAATAATCCTAATGTTAAGGTCAATATGGGGGTGTAATTTCTCAAAGTTTTTATATGCTAGATAAAATATATATCAAACTGTGGAGGATTCTTTTATAAAGCGATCTATCCAACATTATGCTTTCGGATATATGACTAAAGAGAAATCTTAAATGCATAGACTCTGGAATTCGTATGAAAGTTATTAAACGGATTCTAATTGAACTACTTCTAGTGGCATTGAAACTAAATTCTACGATCTTAGATTTTATGTTTTCGCTTTTAAATTTTTAGTTTGTAGATTTTAGAATTTTTGTTAGATCATCATGTCTTTTTAGATTCATTGTGTCTTTTTTTTTTCTTCTGCATTGTGTTATATTTTGTGATTAATTGTATTTACTATGAAATTATGGGAGAGGGTAATCGGGTCTAGACTTGGAAGAGAAACTCAAGTTACGGTTAACCAATTTGATTTCATGCTAGGGCGGTCTACCACAGAAGCAATACATATCCTTAGGGGATTGGTGGAAAATATTGGGAGAAGAAGAGAGATTTGCATATAATGTTCATTGATCTTGAAAAGACATATGACAGTGTGCCTGGTACACTGATTTGGGACAGCTTAGAGAGTAGAGGGGCTTCTGGAAAGTATATAGACCTAATTAAGGATATGTATGTTAAGACTGAGACTAGCGTTCGGGCGCCTGTAGGGGATACTGTATCTTTCCTTATAGAAGTAGGACTCCATCAAGGGTCTGCCTTGAGCTCTTTCCTGTTTGCGGTTTTCCTAGACGAGTTATCAAAGTCAATCTAGGAGACGGTCCCGTGGTGCTTGCTTCTTGCAGACGATATTGTGTTAGTATTCGAGAGTAAACAAGGCTTGAATGCAAGGCTAGAGGAGTGGCGTGTAGCGCTAGAGAGTAAAGGTTTAAGGATTAGTCGATCTAAGACAGAGTACTTGTACTGTGACTTCAGTGACGTGGGCAATGATGAAGACACTCAGATTACCATTGAGGGACAGGTGGTTCCGCAAGTAACTAAGTTTAAGTATTTAGGATCGTTTGTACAAAGGTATGGAGAGATAGATAGTGACGTAGCCCACCGCATCCAGGTTGGATGGTGTAGGTGGAGAGCAGCTATTGGGGTTTTGTGTGACAGAAGGTTTCCAACTAAATTAAAGGGGAAGTTTTATAGGGTAGCAATTAGACCGGCTATGTTATATGGCTCTGAATGTTGGGCAATCAAGAAAATGCAAGCACAGAAGATGGAGGTAGCTGAGATGAGGATGTTGAGGTGGATGTGCGGACACACACGGTTAGACAGGATAAGAAATAAGGTTTTAAGGGATAGATTGGGGGTAGCTAGTATCTCGAATAAGATAAAAAAGGGGAGGTTGAGATGGTTTGGACATGTGAAGAGGAGACAGTTGACCGAGCCAGTTAGAGCGGTAGAAAGTCTCACTATGGAAGGGAAGAGGAGTAGAGGCAGATTAAAATTGACTTGGGACGAGCGGGTTAAACAAGATTTACTGGAGTTGCACCTCTCTAAGGACATGATCCATGATAGGGGTTTATGGAGGCATATGATTAAAGTTAATGACTATTAGGATATGGGAAAAGACATTTTAGGTGATTCGTAGGTTCTTACTTTTGCTTTCATGTTATGTGAATTTTACATATGTTTGTGGATAGGTTGTTTATGGCGGGATAGTTGTCTATTATTTCAATGCATTGTATTCAATGTCTATGATTTTATGAGTAGTTGCGTGTCTTTTGTGTGTGTGTGTGTGTGTTTCGTTGTGTGTTTGAGCAAAGGGTCTCTCTGGAAGCGGTCTCCCTATCCCTAGGGGTAGAGGTAAGGCTTGATTACATCCCACTATTTTCAGACCTTACCAATAGCTTTGCTATTTGTGAGATCAACTGGGCTTAGTTGTTGTTGTTGTTATTGTATTTTTTTTCATTCTTCTCACATTTTTCATTTATTTTACCCTTATGGATAACTTAGCACTATGTTTAAATCAATGTTTACTATGTATGAAAAATACATAATATAATAAAACATAAAATTATAATTAAATTTAAATAATAATAAACCTATTGTTATTTATAATAGAAAAAAACGGAGACGCGTGCCTCTTATAAAAATTAATCACTGCCAGAAATTAAAAAAAAATATTAAACCTATTTTGTAAATTTAATCTTTTTATATTATGATTCCAAACACAGTATAACTTTTATTAAAACTAATTCTAACTCATTCAAAGCTTATCATAATTAGCTAAGAAACATCACGTGAATAATGGAAAAGTTTTGGTTTAACTATAAATTATCGACCAAAGCCATCATTTCAAGTACCTTAATAATAGAGTTAAATGCCAATTTAGTTCCTGAGGTTTGTCAAAAATTGTCACTTTAATCTAAATCTTTTTTTTTTTGGTCAATTTAGTTCATGTGGTTTTATTTTTTTGTCATTTTAGTCCCTGTGGACTAACAAGATTTGGATGAAAGTGACAATTTTTGACAAACATTAGGGACTAAAATGACAAAAAAATGAAACCACATGGACTAAATTGACCAAAAAAAAGATTTAGATGAAAGTGACAATTTTTAACAAACCTCAGGGACTAAATTGGCAATTAACTCTTAATAATATAAATCAATTATATGTGTAATTAAAATAAATCATCAAATATGACCATGCTCTATATATATACAAGTCTCAAAGATAGGTCACTATGTTCAAACATATATAACGAAAATAAAAGTGCTTAATGCTCACGTAAAAGAATAACGTTAGACGAAGAACAAGATTGAGTGTAGTCGTATGTACATGTGGTAATGTGGTATTTCACTTAAAAGTTCTTTCAAGTTCTGTCTTGTTCAACCTAAACCGAATGTTTTGTTTAGATTTTTTATTTCCCTTGCGGAAATTTCACCTCACTTTAATAAAAGCTTCATGCCCATTATTCTCCACCTTAAAAACATTAATAAAATATTAAAGCAAATCCGTAACTTTACTAAAAAAAAAAAAATTCAAGTGCGTAACTAAAAAGTTCTAATAATTATGTAACTGTTTATACTAAAAAAAAAATAATTACAATCAATCATAAGTAAACTGAATAACCAACAACTAATATTATTAAATCAAGCAAGTGTAAGACACAAATAATATTAGGTGAAATTTATAGGTGGTATTTGGTAATGTGGTATGGTATAACCTAAAATCCTAATTCCTAAATGTAGAACTTTTTTAACGGTTAAAATCACCACCAAAAGCATTAATGAGAGGCTCATGATAAGCCCATAGAATCTCAGTTGGACCCTACCTTCCTTCTCAATTCCATTTCCAGTAGCCCCTGGTTTGCATATCGTTGCTTGTTTCCATAATTTATTGAAGGAGTTCATACACCAATAATATTATTTAATGTGGGTCAGGCTATTGATACACTCTCTTACAATTTGATACCCTCCTACTAATCTACTATATCTCTCTATATCTATATGTGTATATATAGAGAGAGATAGAGTGAATGTGTTACCGGTAGCAACCCCATTAATATATAGCCAATATATTACGCCCCCACTTACTGTATGCGTATAAAATGTATATATGTGTGACTCTTGGGGCAAAAGTAAAGTTGCACTAGTTTTAACGTTATTTTACTAATTTCGTGAAAATAACGTTAAAAATGACGGACGGTTAATCATGCATCATGTGGTGGCGTGGATAGCTAAAAGACAAAGGAGTACATGCACCGATCGGGTTTGTCCCGATTGCTAAGTGTTCTGTGCTTATGTCCAAGGCTTGATACCAAACTACATTGAGTCGGGGGTATCACTGGAAGCAGTCTCTCTATTATTAGAGATAGAGGTAAGATTGTCTATATCTTACCCTCTTCAAACCCTACCTTAACTTTGTTATAAGTGAGATTAACCGAGTATGATGATGATAGCCAATATATAGTTATGAACTGAAAAAATCACATTCACACTAATACAAATTGTTTTAATGTAATATATAAGATAAATTTGTTAGTTGTTTCTTTTTCACTCTAACTACATACATATTTTTTCTTATATATTAGATACATATAGTGCGATTTAGTTGGTTCAAGTTGATTAGGAAGTGGTGTATTAGATGTAAAATATAGTAGGGGTAACATAGTTTATAAAAAAAATTTACTTCAAATTGATTTTATATCGAACATGATTAGGGGTGTTCATCGGTTCGGTTTACGGTTTATTTGGTTTATTCGATTCGATTTATTTGGTTTTCAAAATTTTGTACCCCAAACCAAAAACCAAACCAAATTAGGAATATGAAAACCAAACCAAATTCAACCAAATTGAATTCGGTTTGGTTTCGGTTTAAAACCAAACAAACCAATTTCAACCAAATTCAACAAAATTGAAACGAATTTTTTTTTCTCTAACTTATCTACCTCTGTGTTCCGAAATCCGAATAAAAAGATAGCAATTAACATAAATCAAACCACGCAAACTCAAATATTATAGAAATTAGAAATAGTAAATAAGTCTTTGCAAATTTCACAAAATATAAATAAACTTCAAACTTAAATCTTTCTCCAACTCTAATGAACGTGCATACGAAAAATAAAGAGATATTAATGCTAAACATATACTTGGGCTTATATATTATACATGGGTTATTAAATATAATTATTTTTATTTAATAATTAATTATTTTACCGGTTTATTCGGTTATCCAAATAAACCAAATAAAAAAAAATATAGAACCAAAAACCAAACCAAACCACACACCAAATTCGTTGTTCGGGTTGGTTTTTCGGTTACGGTTACGGTTCGGTTTTCGGTTTTTATTTGGTTTGTGGTTTTTTCTGAACACCCCTAAACATGATCATCTTAAAACAGGTTCCATGTATTGGCATACCTCCAACTCTTATTTGCACACTCTTTGCCTATACGTGGCGTATAGGCTCATAGGCGACGTATGAGGGTCTTAAAATGATAATCCCCTATCAGTAACGTGTAGGCCTATACGTCGCGTATGACCCTATACGCGGCGTATAGGTCTGATAAGACTCTTAACTGGTGAGCATTTATGTCGCGTGAGAGTTTATGCACCCAGCTATACGTCGTGTATAGCCCTATACACAGCGTATAGATGAGTGTGCAAATAATTTTGAGGGTGTACCGATGAGCTCTAGAATAATACAAAACTAATTGTAACTTTACTTTCTTTTTCATTCTTGTTTTTTATGTAATTGAAACATAAAATATATGGAGATTATAAGGTAAAAAAATACATAACACGTGAGTGCGTGACTGTTGAATGATTTCAATTTTTTTTTGATCGGCGAACAACTGTGTGGCAACCACCCTTGCGGGGCGCCGTGCCCAAGAATCGACTACTCGACCTCCAGCAGCCCCCGCCTTCTCCCGATGCGCGGAAACCCGAGCCCCACCCGCCCGAAGGCACGACAGTGTTATAGAACTCGGTAAAACCTCGCCGCCCGTCAGATTCGAACCGGTGCCACCCGTATTCGATCTTCACCCGGATACCAAACCATAAATGTTGGAAGTGGGAATTGAACCCATGATCACCTAAGTGAACATATGGCCTCTCCACCACTCCACCACTATGGATGGATGAATGATTTCAATTAGCATGTGGTATTTGATTCAGTTTTGACATTATGACTCTGATTGTGACTTAGCATCAACCATCAAACATTCATAATTAATATAAAGTTTGTTATATGGGTGACCATATTACTTAATTTAATATATAAACATATAACCACGCCTGTTAAAAATTAATTGGCTACCTTATGGGATGGTAATGTTTTTCTTAAATTGTTTTATTACCACTTTTCAACTAGGAAAAGTTAGGTTGATCACTCGATCATCAACAAGATTAGGAACTCTCCTAAATGATGAATCTAATTTAGCTGTATTAGATTTATTTATTGCAGAGTAATCCAAATTAAAAAAATCAAGAGGTACGTTATTTATTTTTACTTTGATGCATAAATTGTAATTAAATTATAAACATAATGTTTACTAATAATAAAATTCAATGATTTATCATTTAACGGTGGTAGCTCTTCCCTGAACACCACTGTTGGCTATAGTAGAAAGTATATATTATTATTTATTAGTGACCTAATTTTATTTCTTTAGGCGTAAATAGTCACGTGATGTATTTATTTTCAAAAAAAAAATGTATTTATAAAACATCGTCCTCTATTAGGGATGGTAATTCGGGATTTGGTAATTAAGACATCTATCTATATATATAAAAGAAAACGTATATGGTGACGTGGTGTGCAATAAAGGTCTCAACCTCCCCTTAAGAGTGCTACGTGGCATCATAATTGAAAGATTTTAATGTTTTTGAACTATTTCTTTTTTTAATTAAAAAAAGATAAACATAAAACCCTAAATTAAATTGAGTTATTTTAGGAAAAAAAGAATTTAAAATTTTCTTCTCATGTTTCCTCCCATAATTTTTAAACGTTAATATCTTTTATATACATGATTTTTTAAAGAAAAAAAATTACACCAAATTAACGAGCGTTTTATTATCTTTCCAACGAGTACCATAGTCCTATATAAAAAACGGAGAAAAATTGACTATTTTTTGTGGGGTTTCGTTCATACAGGAAAAAACACACAAAGTGTTCATGTTATTCATTAATCATGTTTTTTCTTTTAAATCAGGTTCTTATCTACGATGTTGAAAATCAGCCCAATCGCCATGTTATCATTGAAATTTTACTAGGTATAATACTTCATCAAGAGAAGTTAGGAGAAAGAATCGCGCAACACTGCAACACATGGTGTCACCTTATAGCAAGGTTATTTTTTTATTTATTTAACTAGTTGATTACCCCGGGATCGTCCCGGGGTTGAATACATCTACTGTTATCAGTTATAAAAATATAAAAAATAAAAGATAAAACTTATTAGTTATTACCTGATAATAGGTAGAAAGTAGTTATTTGGTGACACTCAAACTAATAACGACACGAACCCTAAATTGAAGATGAATGAGCGACAAAGAGCAAATTGATGCAAATGAATTTCATTAAAGAAACCTGCAACATATAGACATAATTATCTTAATCTAGTATCACACATTTTGTAAGTTTGTTGGATTTATAAACCAACATGCTCTTTGCTTTGGCACTGGGAGTAGCTTCAAGTGGCAAAATAATTGGGTTGGAGAGTAGGCGAGAACGCTTTCGGGTCGAAATAGATATTCTGACCTTCTCTTTTAACTAAATTTTCTATTCTACCAAACAAAGTATAACTCCAATGTAACTCTAATATTAACACCTATCTTAAAGGCTAAAAAATGTAAAACTCTAAGATATTAATATTGATACCTAACCTAAAACAATGTATAACTCTAGTACTAAAACCTATCATAAATGCTTAAAAAATGCATAACTCTAATATCAATATTCAATATCTAATGTAAAATAAAGTATAACTCTAATATTAACACCTATCATAAAGACTAAAAAATTGTCTAACTCTAATATCAATGTTCAATACCTAAAAATAACAAAGGAACGAATGTGATACGTTAACGCCCTATAGTCTTCAAAACCAGTCGTTTCGCCATTATTCAACACAAAATTCAAAAGAATATAAAACATTATGCCTAAAATTTAAAACACAATGCCTATATTGACTTCTCACACTTTTTACGAAAAATGTCTGTTGTACAAGAACCCCACCCTATATATATATATACAATTTGATATTAATATGATCCATGTGATCGACCTAAAAAGAACATATTACAATAAATCTCACCTTTTGTTACTCTTAACTTTCAAGCCAAGAGCACCAACAACCTGAATTGAGAAAAAGGCCACGATAAGTATGTATCATATTCTTCAATACATAATATAAAATACTGTAAAAACAGTTACAAAAAAAAAAACTCCAATCAACTAATGAAAAATTGAAAACCAACCTCTTGAAACCAAGAAACTGTATGCTCTCTGCATCTCACTTTCACCATTACCATTAATATTATTATTACAACTAGAGTTAATTGCCAAAATGGCCCCTCAGGTTTGGCCCAGATTGCTTGTTTGGGCAGTTATCTTTTTTTCTGCCAAAAGCACCCCTCAAAGTTCGAAAATTGCCATTTTGGCCCATATTTAACAGACTTTCTGACGAAGAAAAAAAACTCAGTTAAGTGGGAGGGGCATTTTCGTCCTTTCGTGTTATAACGTTTAAAAACCCCTTTTGTTTCACTTATCAGTCAGTTTAACCCTAGCTATTCACCTCTTACCTCGTCTTCCATTTTACCTCGTCTTCCACCATCGTCTTCCACATTATTGAGCAAGACGAAGACGAAGAACGTGGAAGACGATGGTGGAAGACGAGGTAAAATGGAAGACGAGGTAAGAGGTGAATAGCTAGGGTTAAACTGACTGATAAGTGAAACAAAAGGGGTTTTTAAACGTTATAACACGAAAGGACGAAAATGCCCCTCCCACTTAACTGAGTTTTTTTTCTTCGTCAGAAAGTCTGTTAAATATGGGCCAAAATGGCAATTTTCGAACTTTGAGGGGTGCTTTTGGCAGAAAAAAAAGATAACTGCCCAAACAAGCAATCTGGGCCAAACCTGAGGGGCCATTTTGGCAATTTACTCTTACAACTATTAATACTATCACAACTTTTGCATCTTCATACACTGCATCTTTCACTAATG
This sequence comes from Ambrosia trifida, assembly GCA_028751855.1. Classification (NCBI taxonomy): domain Eukaryota; kingdom Viridiplantae; phylum Streptophyta; class Magnoliopsida; order Asterales; family Asteraceae; genus Ambrosia; species Ambrosia trifida. The sequence continues at coordinate 19,627,362 of CM054128.1, read as the reverse complement.
ACACCTTGCATGCTAAAGTACACAAACCCTTTTAATGCTTTATATATGAGAGATTTTTTTTATAAAGGGTTCCTAAAAAGAAAGCCTTAGAAACCAAAATGCCCTCTATTTAGATCAAAAACTTTCCAACAACCGCTGTTCAATTCAAGCTTTCATAGAGCTTAGTAGCAATTAAAGACCAAAGCTACCGTGTAGAGAATGTAGACTTTTCCCGCATCTGGTTATTATTGGTGATCCAAGATAGTGGCAGTGTCATTTGATCGAAGAAGCAAAGGCGACTGTTTTTTCTTGCATTTTTTTTCGGGTGATCAACAACAAATCTGACTACCCACCCACACAAAACAAAATCATGTTACAATAAAAAGTGCCAACGTAAGGTAGTTAGTAAATCAAATCAGGAATAAACATTAATGGGAAGGACGGAAAGACGTATAGTTATAGTAAAAGTAGTATACCATGACGCGTGTGTTCTTTTCAACGAAGACGGTCGGAGGCACAGAAGAAAAAAAAACAGATTATAGTAATGAGGTAGGTGGTGGTTGTTTCTCTAGATAGTTGTACGCATAGAATAAAAGAAAGAAGGATGATCTAGAGGTAGAAGTTGTGGATCTAGATGATGGAGGCTTAGGTTTCAAAGGAAGAAGGAATGCAAGGATAAAACCAAAAAAGATATATATATTTTTAGGGTTTAGGGTGAGAAGATGATAATTATTATATATCATAATAGATAGGTTTTATGTGATATAATAAAAAAACGAAAATTAAAAAAAAAATAAAAAGAATGCACACATGATGCCACATGGCACATTCAAAGGGTGAGGGGTTGCCCCATTGAATGCCATGTCATCAAAGGCCTTTTCTTTTATATATATAGATAGATTACAAGAGTAATAAATATTACTATTAGTATTAGTATTATTAGAATGGTTATATTTTTCAACCCCGGGACGCTCCCGGAAAGAATTGATAGTTGCTGACGTGGCCTTCAATGGTGGCCTCAACCATCTCTTGATTATGCCACGTGGCATAATGAGATGCAATGATTACAACTTTCAACTTAGATGTTTGTTTAGTTGATTAGGTTAGGAATTATAAGAGCCATTAGAATGTGAGAAATTAGAGAGATGTGATGAGTTTTTTAATAGTTGCAGCTTACATAAGTGATTCTTTAGATGATTACTGATTAGGTTTTAGATTAGGGAATATGAGTTATTACTTATTAGAATACTATGAACATGCAATGATTGAGAGATTTTGTGGTTAGTTAACTTGAGCCATTTGCAATAGGTTATCATGCAAAATTAGATTTTTCAACCCCGGGATTTTTCCGGGGTAATCAGCTAGTTTATTATGGTTTACATAATTGGTATAAACTTTTATCAATGCTAATTTCACCCCATAAAGAACTCTAAACTTTTACTCACCAATGTCATATTCATCTACTTTGTTGAGTCATTCATTATATCTGGTGTCTTTAGGTGAGTGTTTTGGTTTCGATTACATTGTCACTCCCTTGAATTCAAAGTAAAAATCATTACTCTTTATACGACCGTATACATCGTAATAATGCACTAAATCAAGTACATTTTCTATTGTTAAGAGAAAATGGCGTTAGAAGGCAACTCAAGTCTTTCTGGGAAATTTCCTCGAATGAATATGACACGCAACGAATAACACATCTTTCTGGGAAAATGACCAAAATAGCCCGTTGACCGGGCGTTTTGCATAAATAGCCCTCTCCACCGTCTTTGGAGAGACGGGACACGGCTCCCAACGATCCTGAACCGTCTCCGAGACCGTTTGGTTTTAGAGCCAATTGCCAACCAACACGTGGCGTCTCTGATCCCGAGGCTGTACCGTCTCTCTCCAGACGGGTCAGAACTCTCTCCCAGACGGTTCACGTTTCCCATGTCGGCTGCCCCTTCGGTTCAACCTTCTCAAAAGACGGTTCACCTTTCCCCATGCCGGCTGCCCCTCCGGTTCAACCGTCTCAAAAGACGGTTCACATTTCCCAACTCCGGTGAGTCCCGATGACCGGGCGACGCTTCGGTTGTCCAGCTCAGCCCTATAAATACCGTTCTCCCGTCCCATTCCCGTCACCCCAACACCGTCTAAACACTATCCGCCACCGTCCAACACCGTCTAAACACTATCCACCACCCCACCACCACCGTCCAACACCGTCTAAACACTATCCACAACCGTCCAACACCGTCTAAACACTATCCACCACCCCACCACCACCGTCCAACACCGTCTAATTCATCCAAAAATGGCACCGCAAAGATGGACCGAAGAACAGGAAATTGCCCTGATTGCAGCATGGCGTCATGTTGAAGAAAGCACCCACCAAACCAACAAATGGTTCCGAATATTGCACGAATACAATAGGTTCGTTGGAGGGTCAGACCGAACAACCGATTCCCTTAGCCGGAAGTTGACCGATTTGACCACGAAGTGTCAAATCTTCAACGGGTACCACAACCGGACACTTCAGGACGTACCCTCTAACTTTCCCGAAGACGTGGCAATTAGACACAGTCAAAGACAGTATAAAAACAGGGAACGAAAAGAATTTAAACACATGTCTGCCTGGCAAATGATGAGGGATCGTCTTAATTAATTTGTAGTTTATTAAACTTTTGTAGTAATCTAAGTTTTTTTATTAATCCAATGAATGTTTATATTTTTATTAATGCGATGAATGTTTAAATTTTGTTTTTTTTTTATATTAAAGTAAATATTTCATTAAACAAACTATACTATTACAATCACAAATAAACAAACTATACTATTACAACAACAATAAAAAAACTACACTATTACAACAAACTTCCTAAATTTACTACAGAACTAAGAACTTTGTTTGAAGTAATCGTAGTGTCTAACCAACTATTGAAGACTACATCCTAGTGTTAGATGTTTTGTCCTCCACAACGGTGGTAGTAGCAGTGGTCTACATAGACGTTGTTTCGAATGGTGTATGTGCTCTACACAGACAAGTCCGAGACGTTTCCTCGTTTTATGTAACAATAGTTCTCAGTGAGCACACGTCGAACATCGAGACATAAATTCGGAAAGCGAACGAACTTGCCTCAAATGTAGAGCACCACATCATCGATCCATTCTACACGGGTTAAACCACGCGCAGATGGAACAACAATCCAAGTAGCCGTACGCAGATGAAACAATAATCCAAGTAATCGGACAATACTTTCGTAAGCCGGTAGGCTTCGGCTGGGAAAGCAAAAAACGTCATTGGTTTGGAAGATGAAAGCTTTGAGGAAAGCGGTGGGTGCAAATTTCGTTAAGTGAATTGGGGTATTTATATACACTCGTGAGACGGTTCAGACGGTAGCACAAAACGGCTTAAGACGACTTGGGAAATGTGACCCGTCTTTTAAGACGGTTGAACAGCCGGCATGGGGAAAGGTGAACCGTCTTTTGAGACGGTTGAACCGAAGGGGCAGCCGGCATGGGGAAACGTGAACCGTCTGGGAGAGAGTTCTGGCCCGTCTGGAGAGAGACGGTACAGCCTCGGGATCAGAGACGCCACGTGTTGGTTGACAATTGGCTCTAAAACCAAACGGTCTCGGAGACGGTTCAGGCTCGTTGGGAGCCGTGTCCCGTCTCTCCAAAGACGGTGGAGAGGGCTATTTATGCAAAACGCCCGGTCAACGGGCTATTTTGGTCATTTTCCCCATCCTTCTTTCAGAAAGTCCTTCTTTCAAAAAATAGATATTCGTCTAGGTGATCCTAGGTGTCATAGTCTTTGGTGTTAAAAAAAAGAAAGATATTATTCACCTATAACATAAATAAGTCATCCCAACATCATTCATAGCATTAACAACATTCTTGGATACCTTTGATCAATTAGTAACATTTTACATTCTACAAACCATATATGTTCATCATAGCGTCAAACCTCAAATAAACAATCTTTGATAAATACTGTATATAATAACCTAACATTACACTAGCGATGATTATTTCTATTAAATACCGAAAATACTGTTACGGAACTGATCCCGATAGCGAAAATACCAATACCGGTTCATTTTCAATACCAAGTTTTGACGAAAGTCGGTATCGGTATTTTGGGTTCGATAGCGATACCATGCTTATCCCTACATTACACATCCAAACAAAACAATAATGTCATGAGTGTACTGTGTAAGATGAATAAAAATACATATACACATTTTATTTAATCTAGTTGTGTATTGTTCTAAAAAGAAAATTTGTCAAATAAACACATAATATTAAAGTCTGTACGGTAATTAAATACATATTGTTGAATGGATATATGCGTAGACGTGCATGTATGGCATGTGTAGACCTACGTTGCTTTCTCACTCCCTCCATTAATTAATGCATTCTCCTCTCTGTTTCTGTTTCTGTTTCGTTTCTATAAATTAATGCATCTTCTTATTTCATCTCCAATTCAATCACCTTTATTCACGTCTTTCCATCGTTCCACACATATGGCTGACCATTTTGAGTTTAAGCTTTTCTTCAATGGTGTTAACAAAGTCTTTATGGCTGCTGTCACCTGCACCGTCGCTCTCGGTACGATTCTTGATTGTTTTGGAATATCATTGTTGCATTTTGTTGTTCTGGTTCCGGTTTAGGGTGGTCGGGGCACTTTTGGCAAAGTTGCAGAGTCCCATCCACTCCCAGGTTGCCATGTCAAATTGACATGGATGGAAAGGAGAGTTTGCCAATCGGCAAGGGGTGGCGTTTGTGTTGCCGCGCTGCAAAGGTGACTGCGCCCCCTTGCCATGGAGTGCCCCGTCCCCATATAAAATTTAAGGTTTTTTTTTAAAGGCGTAGTTCAATGGTAAAATTCTAGTCCCTGACAGCCTCTAGGTCCGGGTTACAAGTTCGAGTCCTCCCACACGCCGGGCCCTTTCAACCTTAATGGGTATGATTTTTCGATGGATAAGAATCGAACCTGTGACTAACCCCGGGCAGGAACCCTCTGAAGAAGTAAACCCTCCCACCTCAAACTAGCTGGGCCGTAAATCATTGCAAAAAAAAAAAAAAAAAAAAAAAAAAAAAAAAAAAAAAAAAATTAAGGTTGAGTGCCTGATTCTTGAATATCTTAATTGTGTATGTTGTTCTATTTTAAATTTATTATAAAAGGTGTGTCTATTGATACACATCTCTTAGCTATTTTGCTTCACAAGAGAGAGAGAATTCAAACAAAAAGCTTTTGTGCACAAAGACAATAAACCATCTCATAACATCTAGGAAAATACTAATAGTAATACAAAATTGACTTAGCATTACGTCAAAAACACTTGTCTAGCGTTACATAACACTTTTAAATGATTTGTTAAATTTAGGAGGAGCAACTGTCGGAACAATAGCGGGAACAATCAAAGGACCCACTACAGAAACAGGGCTGATACGTGGCGCTGGTGTAGGTGCAGTCACCGGCGCCATAACAGCCCTGCAGCTAATGGATATGATCCTTAATGGCGAGCCATTCTCCAAAGTCTCGTTTATAAATAGTCTTGTAAACGGACAAATCTTTGCAGATTGGGTCACTCCAGCTGTCCTCAAAGCCTACCAGTCTCAAGTATGCACGTTTGTTTCCGCTAATGAAAACACATATTGTAGTTGAATATAACTTACATACTTTTTTATAACGATTATTATGCAGATTAGTGGATCCGAAACAAGTTTTATTGATCTTTTTGACGTGTGTGACAACAACGAGTCCAAAGGACTAAGTGAACATTCGATAAACGAATTACCAAGATTCGTGTTAGAGAATTGTTGTAAAAGGGTATGCGCGATTTGCTTGCAAAACTTTAAGAACAAAGAAGAAGGAAGAGAACTGCCTAAGTGTAAACATGTGTTTCATTTAAAGTGTATAGATGAGTGGTTGATTAGAAATGGTTCTTGCCCTGTTTGTAGAAGAAATATTTAGGGGTTCGGTTTGTTATGCTTTTATTACCCGAAGGGGTTGTTTGTCATGTTTTGACGGTATAACTTTTTCCTTTTTTATAATGATGGAAATCAATGAAAATTAAGTGACTACAAAGTACAAACAGCTCAGATTTAAAGTTTGTTAAAAAAAAACGTACCAACTAGATCAAATGCTTTTTGATTATATCAGTAGTATTTATTATTTTTTTTTATCGGCGAATAACTGTGTGTGGCAATCACCCTTATGGGGCGTCGTGCCCAAAATCGACTAATCGACCTCCAGTAGCCCCCGCCTTCTCTCGATGCGCGGAAACCCGAGCCCCACCCGCCCGAAGGCACGGCAGTGTTATAGAGCTCGGTAAAACCTCGCCGCCCGTCAAATTCGAACCGGCGCCACCCGTATTCGATCTTCACCCGGATACCAAACCATAAATGATGGAAGTGGGGATTGAACCTTTGATCACATAGGTGAAACAAAAGCCACTCCACCACTATGGATGGATTACTATTTATTATTTAATAAGCTTTTCTTTGAACGGTGCAGTATTTAATTTTTTTTTTTAAAGATAAACTTCATTAAAAAACGGCTAAGCCCTCAAAACCGAGGACCGCCATACCAAACAAATTTACGACATATACATAGGGTACCTACTCCAATCCTTCCAAGTAATATCTTTAAACTTGGAACGGCTACGTAACCATAAAAACGAACAAGATTTTATACATGCTATCATATCACAAACCCTCGGAGGAACATCTTCAAAAACCACTTTATTATGGGTCCTCTAAATCACCCAACAAGTTGTCATAGCAATACCCCTGAGGATAGCCTTCTTCCATTTAGAGCCGCTAATCGTATTAGCCAAACACAGAATATCTTGAACATCAAAAAGGATGACCGGATCCAATCTGCACCATTTTTCTATGAAGCTCCAAACTCCACACGAAAGCAAGCAGCCAGTAAAAGTGTGACAAGAGGTTTCCTCCACCGATTGACAAAGAGGGCACGAAATATTAGTCACGTAAATACCTCTTCTCTCCAACGCCTTCCGAGTAGGCAACCGATCCATCTCTAAACGCCAAAAAAGCAAGTTCACTTTCAGAGGAATCCATCCGGTCCATTTCATCTTCTGGTTTCTGGGGCAATCCCTATCCGATCGAAGCACTTGTTTGACACTTTTAACAGAAAAGACACCATCCGAAGCCGCTTCCCAACACCACTTGTCAACGGACTTCGAAAGGCTGCAAGACAGAAGCATACGCTGCAGGTCGCTAAATTCCGAAACCTCCTCCACACTGCTAATACCTTTCCGCCACTTATCTACAAAGATATACTCTCCATTTCGAAAACAAATCCTCTCCGCAATAGAACAACGTTTATTCGACTCCAACCAGTATAAACATGGCCACTTGTGCATGAGTAAGGTGTCTCCAAACCATTTATCAGTCCAGAAACACGTGTGTAAGCCATTATCTACCTTCCCAACAATAATATTATGAACTCCTTTGCCACCAAGCTTCACCTTATCGACAAGCGTAACAATCGATTTCTAACAGCCGGTGAGGCCGCTGTTCACAAGAAGGAAACCCATTTTCCGTGACCACCGTGTATCGCTTCCACAATCCGACGCCACGTACTATTTGGGTCCTTTTTGAATCTCCAAGCCCATTAGTGATCAAAGCCTTGTTAACGTCTTCTAATCTAGCTATACCCAAACCGCCATCCGCTTTAGACAAAGTAACAACTTCCCATGCCACCCAATGCATCTTCTTAACCTCATTAGATTCGGCCCAGGGAAAATTCCTCATCAATTGTTCTATTTGATCCAAAATCTGTGCACAGGAGCTTTGTACAAAGACATATAATATATAGGAAGGTTAGCTAATACCGCTTTAATCAAGGTAAGACGACCCCCCATATGTAACATTTCGCATTTAATATTTGTACGTTACAGATAATTTAAATAAAACGTCAAGTTTCATTGTTATTATTATTTTTAATCACTATTGTGTTGTATTTGGAATCCATATACTATAATAATTATATATAATATACATATATATGGATTAATGTCCAAAAAAAATACATTGCTTGGGCCGGGACTCGAACCCATGCCCCAAGCCGGGTTACGAGCCACAAACAACATAACCATCTGATCCACACACACTCTTTGTTTTAGTTCCAGCTCATAATTAATTTATCACGTGATTCAGTTCTTCACAGTTGACTTGAAAAGTCAAATGTGACGAACGATACCATAATTAACCATTCTTAAACGCGTTATGATGTTAATTTGGTATGAATTCATGATCTCCGGTCCATTACGCGTCAAACCTTCGTGCAATCATCATCAATTCACCTCAATAATAGCCAATTCATCACGTCATCGTCTTTATGAAGGTCAAACATTCCAATTCGAGGTTCCAGACCACCACACTATAAATTGGACATCACAATACATTCACAACTCGCCGAAATCCTTCTCTTAATCCTTAATTTCTGTATAAATTCGTCATTAGAAGTGTTCTTGTTTGACTATTTTCGTTGACTGAGCAAAAATCACTCGATTCGTTCTTGTAAGTCTCTTATTTTTGATGGGTTTTAACCTTCGGCAATCACACAACAATAACCCCATGATTAATCGGGTTATTATTGTGTAATTTGATCAATTATAAAAACTAGGGCACGATAATCTTGATTTGGGGAAGAACACTTCCAGAACATATACATATATTTAATATAAACAGAAACCAAACACAACCACTGATCTAGATCAAGTGGTTGTGTCTGGTGTCCTTGAACCGGTCCACACGGGTTCGACCCTCAGCATCACCAAACCTTTTTTTTTTTTTCTTTTTCAATCCTTATATTTCAAAATTAGTTTTAAAATCCTAAAACAACTTTATAAATTCTACAAAAATTATTTTGTGTTAATTTAGTGAAAAAGTTTAACATACAATTTTTAGTTTTCAAAAATTTATTTATTTAATATATATAATAAATAATCCAAGTTTATTCTATTTTATTTATAAAATTCTATAAAAATATCAAAACAATTTTATAAATTTCCACAAAAATTATTCTGAGTTTTTATAACAATAAACTTTTCTGAAATGATTTTTATTTCTGAAAAATCATTTATTTAATATTTTTAATCAATTTTTGTTAGTTTTAATCATAAATAAATCATAATAAATTCATTTTTCAATATTTTTGCACCAAAATTTTATATAAATTATTTCTGATTATTTGGAACAGAAATATAATTTTTAATCTAATTATTCTTTAATTTTGATATTTTTAAATATTAAAGTTAAATGTTGACAATTTGAAATAAATAGATTTAATATTCTATTTTTAAGAAAATAATTTTATAAAAATTATTTTTATACTTTAAACTCATTATTGTGACCATCTTTGATTCAAATTTTATAAAAAGACTTTTGTTTATTTATTTATCAAATTTCTCTCAATTATCAAACATTTTAATTATTAATCAAACAAGCACTAAAACTCTTTTAAAAATTCTACAAAAATTATTTTGTGTTAATCTGGTGAAAAAGTTTAACATACAATTTTTAGTTTTCAAAAATTTATTTATTTAATATATATAATAAATAAATCAAGTTTATTCTATTTTATTTATAAAATTCTATAAAAATATCAAAACAATTTTATAAATTTCCACAAAAATTATTCTGAGTTTTTATAACAATACACTTTTCTGAAATGATTTTTATTTCTGAAAAATCATTTATTTAATATTTTTAATCAATTTTTGTTAGTTTTAATTATAAATAAATCATAATAAATTCATTGTTTTATATTTTTGCACCAAAATTTTATATAAATTATTTCTGATTATTTGGAACAGAAATATAATTTTTAATCTAATAATTCTTTAATTTTAGTATTTTTAAATATTAAAGTTAAATTTTGACAATTTGAAATAAATAGATTTAATATTCTATTTTTAAGAAAATAATTTTATAAAAATTATTTTTATACTTTAAACTCATTATTGTTTATTTATTTATAAAAAGACTTTTGTTTATTTATTTATCAAATTTCTCCCAATTATCAAACATTTTAATTATTAATTAAACGAGCACCTATCCCCAATTCGTAGCCCTAGAATTTATATTTGTAGACTAGATAGACTTAGACATATTTATTACCTTAATTATAGGGTAATACTTGGCATTGTTGGGCAACACACTATTCTATTTTTCAAGAGATATAACATTTTGCTAAGGTGAGTTTTACATAGCCCATTTTCTATTTATCACCATTTTTGGGGTGAAACATGTTACAACATTCTACATGCAATTCAATCATCAAAGTGTCTATGTGTTTTTCTATGTTGCATTATGTCTTGAACATGACTAGGGTAAGCACCATTCTAGCATAATCATTAACATTGATCAGCCGACGGTATACATTGATAGATCTATTGGACTGACAATCCCACCCGGATACGTGCCTCCTACAAAGGTAGCGTGGGTGTTTGTTATCGCATAACATAATCGAGTGAACCGTGAGCGTATGGGATGTACCACAATACAACAGTCACAAGGGTTGATTATGCACTCGATTTACTTCTAGTATGTTTTCACATATGGAATAGACTTGCCATGACACTTGAATTATACAAGTTTTATTCAATTATCAAAACCTATGTAATTCTCACCAACTTTTGTTGACCCAAAATATTTTCAAATTTAACATGTTTCAGGTTATAGCTTGCTCGGAGATTAGAGTTAATACTTGAAGATGCGTAGCTAGTATTTGTTATTTTGATGTACAAATTCTTAGAACAATTGTATGTAAATTTATTTAAATCATTTATTGAAACTTATTATTTACCATGAGCTACTGAACAATCATCAATACGTGACATCCCGATGTTTCCGCCATCGGTTGGGGTGTTACACCATAGACAAAGAATTGGCTTTCCACGTAGACAAACGGTTTCGGACCATATCCACAACCGCCTTCCAATGACAAATGTGATTCATGTTAGCTCCCACCTTTATACCCAAATACTCAAACGGGAAGGCACCAATTTTACAACCAAGGATCCCAGCCATATCGTTGATATCATCACTGTTCACACCTACTCCGAAAATATGAGACTTTTGTAAATTAATTTTGAGACCGGAGCATATATGAAAAATCCGTAACAGACGAGCCGTCTTCTCAATATTATCTCTCGACCATTCCCCAAGAATCAGTGCATCATCGGCGAATAGAAAATGGGATATATCCAAACCGGTCCTTGTGTCTTTAATGCCCTTGAACTCTCCTTCGTAACAAGCCTTATTGAAAATACAAGTGAAGGCTTCCATAACAATAAGAAAAAGAAAAGGGGATAAAGGGTCCCCTTGACGAAGGCCTTTCTCATATTGGAACTCGAAAGTAGGCGCCCCGTTGACTAGGATCGAGGAACTAGCCGACTCCAACACCCCTTGCACCCACCTCCTCCATCTATCCGGGAAACCCATTTGATGAAGCATCGAGAGCAAAAATCCCCAATTCACGTTATCATAAGCTTTTTCGAAATCAATTTTTAACATAAAAGCTTTTTTCTTTCTTTTGCATAACCAACCATAGACTTCATTAAGCATCAGAGGCCCGTCCAAGATAAATCTATCCCGTAAAAAAGCCGGCTGAGTATCAGAAATCACGGAATTCAAAACCTTCTTCATTCTATTCGCAAGGACTTTGGAAACAACTTTACAGATAATGCCAATCAAGGTGATCGGCCTATAATCCGTTAAACCCAATGGATTAAGGTGCACTATTTAATTAGCTACCAAATCTTATATGAAAACTTTTACAAGGTTTTTATTATTTTTTTTCGAAAGTCTTTCTTATGCAATTATCCATGGTTTGATTAGTTTATTTCTTATCTTTAAAATCCGATTTCGGCCGGATCTCTATTTAGAACAAATAAATAGGATTTAGTTTGTTTATAATTAACTATGTTATATATATAATGTCACTTTTCGCTTTCGTTGTAAGATAAGGGCACAAGCACTAAGGAATAAGGAATGTAGCTCAGTTGGTAGAGCACCTCGTTTACACGTGCGTCGAAGTTTTTCAGGGGAGTGCATCATGCAATAAAAAAAATTGATCTTATTGAGAAATTGATGTCTTACTCCATAACTGTGATGGAAGAAGAGAACAATAGCCTGATGAGGGTTTGGTCCTATTTAGGTGCCCAGTTAGGTGAATACCTGCATCTTCACAAAATTCATACCAATCTATTGAATTGTTTGAATTTTGATGTAAAAGATTTATAGACGGAGTTAACCATTTAGATAATATATCCACTTCAATCTATTTCTTTATCTCCCCGTGAATATCTTGAGTTTTTTTTACCAAAAAAATTGGTGTGTTTTTAGATAAAAAAAATAATGTTATTTTTAATTTCTGGTGTACTTTCGTTACAAAAGCCCTTAATTTTTTTTATTATTTATTTTTGGACATTAGGGGATTTTGTTTTGATTATCTATACTACTATATAGTGGGTTCTGGATGGGCAAATAAGTCATTTCATAGTCACTTATATGGGTAAAATTGTAATTTTGTTATATTAGCAAGACAAATTTAATGCAACTATTAAATAACTTTGTAGTAATTAAAAAGATTAATTAACTTATGCTTATAATAAATTCAAATGATATGTGATAATATATGCTAAAGTTTATGAAATTAGAAATGCAAGGTGTTGTAAATTTATAAGTTGTTAAATCAAATAAAAAGCATATAAGATTTTTGAAAGCACATACTTTTTTTTTCACTATACATTTCTAAAATAAGTTAGATTATATTTTAGTTAATATTAAATAAATATATTGGGTTTTGAAAGAATTATTACTTAAAAAAATAAAAGGAGAACAAGAAATCTATACTGCTATATAGTGAGTTCTGGACGGGCAAATAAGTCATTTCATAGTCACTTATATGGGTAAAATTGTAAGTTTGTTATATTAGCAAGACAAATTTAATGCAACTGTTAAATAACTTTGTAGTAATTAAAAAGAGTAATTAACTTATGCTTATAAAAAATTCAAATGATATGTGATAATATATGCTAAAGTTTATGAAATTAGAAATGCAAGGTGTTGTAAATTTATAAGTTGTTAAATCAAATAAAAAGCATATAAGATTTTTAAAAGCACATACTTTTTTTTTCACTATACATTTCTAAAATAAGTTAGATTATATTTTAGTTAATATTAAATAAATATATTGGGTTTTGAAAGAATTATTACTTAAAAAAATAAAAGGAGAACAAGAAAAGGCATAGTTGAACCCTTAACATCAATATTAAGTTTAGAGATTTTTAAATATACTAGCAGGAATCCGCGCGTTGCTACGGGGTTTTACTGTGCTTGTTGGTTGTGTTTCGGGTTCAAAACCGGTTCATTTTATTTAAGAAAGAGTAGAGCCGGTTTTCATTTTTTGTGAAATCGGTACAGGAAAGAAACCGGTATGGGCCAAAAGTAAACCAAACATCACATAACCATACCCACGTCAAGATTACTCACGCAACAACAAATATTGACTGGAGAAGTGGTGGCAGGTCTGGTTCACAGAGGTAAGGTTGTGCGGCTATGACAAAGCTTGTTTACTAGGCAAAGTGTGGCGGCAATTGGTTGGTGTGTGGATTGAAAAAAGAACTTTGGGAAACCCAACTATTTACGAATGCCTTATAATAGATTATCGGTTACGAAGACAAATGATTATTGATTTACTCATCAACTCTAATCATGGTTGTCGGATACAAAATGAGGAATGCGGAGGATTTCATCGACAAACTTTTCCGGTGTAGATTAACCAACGAGGAGAGTGATGAGATGCCCTTTTAATTTAATGGACTTAAAAAAAACCCATTGTCCCAAAGTTAAACCATTCTTCGATAGAATTGATGTTAAGGGTTTAAATAAATGAAAACCGGCTCTACTCTTTCTTAAATAAAATGAACCGGTTTGGAACCCGAAACACAACCAACAAACACAGTACATCCCCGCAGCAACGCGCAGGTTCCTGCTAGTAGATTTTTGTTAATGGAAAACTCACATATATTTCTAACAAAACTAAACCAATTCATTACCAACGGTTTGGTTTTCACTATTTGTATTCTCCATAGTCCAATTTCACACCTTTATTATTATTTACTCTGGACTAAAATTGCACTTGTATCCGAAATATCTAGAAGGTCGAAGAAATAACGATATTATAGGCTTTTAAGCATAAAACATTTATCTCCATTTTGCACATCATGATATTATGGCATATGAACATATAAAGGAATTAGAGCACCTTTATATGTGCTTTTTACACATCCATTCTAGTGTGTCGACAGACACTTAAGTCTGTATCAAATTCAAACCTTCCACGAACTTGTTTGTGGGCCACTCACATACATACATAGTGAGGTGCCCGCGCGTTGCGGCGGGAGCACAATATTTACTAAAAACTAAGCAAAAACAAAAATAAATATGTGATGACAAATGCAAACAAGGGTAGAAGGCAACTATAAGATATCAGTAAGAATTAGGCCCACAAAGGGACAAATTGAAAAAACAAGCTGGTGACCATGCCTACTAACAAACCAAAGATTATAAAGAAAAAAAGGAATGAGAAAGTTGTTTCATTGAGATGTATATAATAACAACACAATGACCACTATTTATAGCTGCGGCGGATCTAGAAATGATTTTCAGTAGTAACGTTCTTCATTTTTTTCATTTTAGTAGCAACGTTTTCCAAATTTCGTTAAAAAACCAAATTTTCCACTACACGCGCGAAGTTCAGCAGCAATGGACGCGACACCTAGCTCTATGCGAGGTCCGCCCCTGATTTATAGGGCTCTAATAGAAGGTATAGACATAAATTAAATAAAGAAGTTAGGAACATGGATAGTCACTAATAACTTTATTATTTCATAATCAACTTAATTGTTAATGTAAAAAGACAACTTCACCCCTTTACTACCTTTATTAAGTTATTGTACCATATGCATTATATGTTGTAATTACTTAAATTTGGTTGGAATCCTTCACTCATGCTTTATAATATAGTATAGATAATAATAATAATAATAATAATAATAATAATAATAATAATAATAATAATAATAATAATTTTTGGTTAACAGGGTTTATAAATCGTGAGAAAAATGTTTTTTTTTTTTTTTTTTTTTTTTTTTTTTTTTTTTTTTTTTTTGAAGATTTGCAAATCTAATATAAGGGTTGTTTGGTAAGCCTCTTAATGAGGCTCTGAACCATTCAGCGCGTTTGTTTCAGCTTCTGAATTGAATGGTTAAGGCTGAACCATTAAGATTTGGGATGTTGCTGAACCATTAAGCATTGAACTATTAAGCACTAAACTAGGCTGAATCTTAATGAAGCTCTCCTACCAATATAGGACAAGAAATCTAACCATTAAGGGGTCCAATTTAATGATTCTAACACTTAACCATTCACACATCTTAACCATTCAGATATCTTAATCATTCAGCACTTAGAGGGTGTTTGGGAATGCGTTTTGAATATGATTTTTCGATTACTGCGTTTTGAAAACGCAGATAATCAGTTTTTAGTATTTGGATTGTGTTTTGAAAACGCACATAATCAGTTTTTTAGGCTACCAAAACGCAATAACCTATAAGCAGCTTCACTCATGTTTTTTCAAAACGCATAATCTGTTTTGAGTAATCAATCTCAAACACCCCCTTAATCAACCAAACAACCCCTAACTAATAAGGTGAATGTTTGTTTGGGTTTGGCAATGGGCCCAACAAAAGCCCAATAAGATTTTATAAAAAAAATAATAATTAGCCTCTCTTTCTGACTTGCCGTTGAAAAAAAAGCAAAGTGTTGACAATCAACAAAGATGGCTTCTAGTGGTCTACCATTCGCACGCTTCTTTAATAATCTGCCGGCGATTGACAACTCCGTCCTCCGCCACCGTGCTCCGATCATTGCCGGCATCGGTTGCGCCTATTTCGCCAGCTCTAGACTACAGTGGTCTTCTTCACCTTTAGTCTCCAATCCATCATCAACTCCCTTCGCTTGCTTCACCATGTCTACTGATGCTAGTAACCAATCCATCTCTTATTTAAATTATCTAAATGCTACGTAATTTGTTAAATCTGATTTAGGATTATTATTATTATTATTATAGAATTTGTAGTGTTACTGTTTAATTGTTTGCATCTCTCAATTTAGGATTATGGTTGTTTATTTCTTTTTGCCTTAAATTGAGAAATGATTTTAGTTTTGATTTTAGACAGGTGAATTGGTGATATTACATTATACCGTAGAACTCGCTAGGCGCTTGTCCGCATGCGGGTACCGACTAGGGATTAATTGGGATTAATCAGGATTAATCGGATTGGATTTTTATATGTATTTTTCTTTACGCATATATGATGTTAATTTTATACCTTATATGTATAAATTTAGAAGTTTAGGGGCCAAATATAAACTAGTGAATATGGAGGGGGTTAAATATTAAAGTACCTAAAGTTAAATAACCCTAATCACCTCCATCGCTCACCATATCCCTTTTTTTCTCTCCATTCCTTCTTTCATCGTATGAAACCATCAGACGCAACTAGGCTTCAGGGTGTTTCATCGATTTTGGTTCTAAATCATTGATTATCATCCAATTTTGAGGTAGAACTTGTTTCATTTGATCGATTTGCTCCAATTTTGACCTGTTCGAATTCATTTTTGACCTAACTTTGAGGTTTTTAGGTCCGACTAGGATCAATTTGGTCCGACTAATCGGTGATTAATCGCGATTGTTATAACCCTGGACCAACACTGATTAATTGAGTGATTAGGCCAAAATTAATCAGTAAAGTCCAAACTAGTGATGAATTACCGATTAATTGCGATTTTTACAACCTTGGTTTGTCAATCATTTGAATTTAGTAATTATACTGTGTTTAGGGGTAATTGTAGTGGGTAATTCTTTTTCTCAAAGAAAAGATATATATTTATTTTATTGTCAAAATTTGTTTCATTTCTCACTTGCAAACTAGAACATCGAATTAGAAGGCAAACGAGCAACAAGCTGCCCCACTAGCACTTTTTGAATAGCAAAACTAAGGTAGCGTTCGTCTCATGGATTGTAATGGAATTGGAATTGGTATTCACGATTTCACGCGGGAACTGCAATTTGATTTGGAATTTAGGTGTGTTTGTTTCACATAATGAATTGGAATGTATATTACATAAGAAATTGAATATACATTCCAATTCCATTCGAATTCCGTGTGAAACTGCTACCTTAGTCTTTTGAAACTAAATTCATAGATCTAGGGGCCATAACATTACTATGCATGACTTGTTTGACTATACTGAGTAGCTCCCCATGTTAGTGGCTTTGCTGATGCTGATGTGGTTCCAACAGTTGATCGTTGGCCAAAAGAAAATTGAAAGGAACTTGTGAGAAATTTCAAGAGAATAGTGAGACTAATTTTTTTGCATGTTCCTTCATAATGAAAAAACGATCCTCATATATGAGTACAAGCAAATAAGCAGGAAACACTACTAAGAACATGGGAAGTGGGCATCCCCACATTCCCTTTATTTTAGCCACACACTACTAAACATAAAGACTTAATCAAATACGTAAAATATAACAACTGACACACAACAGAAGATATTAACCCCACGTGAGACAAAGCCAACATGATCCATCCATGACTCGGATGGGTACGTATCATGTGCTTGGGAAGATGCTTTATTGTTGTTGTTAGGACCTTTAATGCTTGGTGTTGTAAGCTTGGTCTCTGGTACAGCATGCTCCAAGAGTCTACCCTTAAGGTGCTTTGGACATGAGTGCTCCAGATAATGGATGTGGGTGTTAGCCTTAAGCCATCAAAGGGCCTTTGATCATTAGCTAGCCATATGTGTATCTAAGGTGTTTCTTTCTCTTTGAGGTTGAGGGTTTTGAGTATCACCCGAGACAGACATTGGTGCAGAATTTACTGGGCGTGGTGTGAGTCTTTGCCTTTCAGAAAAAAATCGTTTGATTTGTGGTCGTTATTTGGTTCTTTGCATTTTTATGTACCTCCTTATTTTTTGATTCACTTCCAATGTTTTGAACTCTTGATTGTTTATTGGATTTTTTTCCCTTTGATTTACATGCATTATCTTGAGTTCATTAATCTTTTTGAGCCCGATCTTATATACAATTCTACTATAAGATGAATATTTGATGCAAGATATATTTTCACCATGATATATTAGTGATACTGATACATCTATTTCCTTTTGTCAATTTTCTCTAATCTATAAGCCTTTTAACATTTTCTTGTTAATACTTTATTTTACTGGATATGAATCATAAATGTTAAGGTATTCATGTTGGTTGCAGGTATTAAGGAAGCTGTAATAACAGACAAGGCTCCAGCAGCTCTTGGTCCCTATTCCCAAGCTATTAAGGCCAATAACACTCTGTTTGTGTCCGGTGTTCTTGGTCTTGTTCCCGAGGTTTTATGCCAATCATGTTCTATTATACTCAATATATGTAACTGTAATGCTCACATGTTAGTTATACTATGATACTTGTGCAGACCGGGAAGTTTGTGTCAGACAATGTCGAGGAACAAACGGAGCAGGTATTAAACAAAAAGTGGTCATAAAACATTAATCTTGAATTCGTCAAACAAGTGCATTTTAACTTGTATTAACCTGCTTACATGTGTTAGGTACTCAAGAATATGGGAGAGATACTGAAAGCCAGTGGCGGTAGCTATTCCTCGGTTGTTAAGACTACAATCATGTAAATCAACTTTATAGCGTTTGCGTATTTAAGATTTGCAAGAACATGAAGTTTAGTTGTTTATACTTGTCTGTTTTCAGGTTGGCTGATCTGAAGGACTTTAAGAAAGTCAATGAGATCTATGCTAAATGTGAGTTCACTGTAAACATCTTGTGTTTTTTAACCGCATTCAAAAAGACTGAACCACCCTGAAAGGCTGAAGCCCGAAACAAAAAGTAAATATTTTTTTACAATGGTGTTTTGCAGATTTCCCAGCACCAGCTCCGGCACGATCAACATACCAGGTTGCAGCATTACCGCTTGATGCTAGGGTTGAGATTGAATGCATAGCGGCACTCTAGTGTTTCTTTGACGCTGATCTTTTTTTACTTGAATGGTGACATATAATAAGGTGACTGTGTTGTATATCCGATCCTCCAGAAAAGCCGGATACTTTTAGTTATGGTTGAGTTGCTGAGATTGGAATATTTAATCAAAGTATGTTGTCCTATGTGATGTGTTAGTGTGTTGTATACTTGTATGCATTATCCCCTGTTAGTCTGTTACTAGTTGATTTCTAAGAAAAAAGATGAAATTAAGATCATTAAACATAGATCAACTGTTTTAAATCAATCAAACTGAGCAAGTGAACATAATAAATTTCACTATACTAAACGAATGGTTTGAATAAAAATAACAATACTATATGCCAATAATAAATAACAGATTCTATTATATTATTATACTATTAATAATTGGTGAGATGATAATCAACATCGGGCGTTTGGTCTAGTGGTATGATTCTCGCTTTGGGTGCGAGAGGTCCCGAGTTCGATTCTCGGAACGCCCCTTATGGCTTGTCATTTTGAAAATTGATTAGTTGAATTATTATTTAATGTTAGCTTTTTAAGTAATAAAAGTTTATGGTAAAAATGTTTCTTGGTAAGATAATATTAAAGGTACCTTTTAAAGAGATATTTCATTTTGTTTATTTTACTACTAGCTGATTACCCCGGGAAGGTCCCGGGGTTGAAAAATTTAATATGATTTAATAAAAAATGATAAAAGAAGAAAACTCAAATCACGAAAAGCGTAAATAACTTAAACATAATCAATCTTAGTTAAAAAAACATTTATTTAAAAAGTTAAAAAAATAAAAAGAATAAACCATATTAAACATAATACAATATTAAAAGGATAACCTTCAACATATAATCATCTTCACGTAATTTAAAATATGTTACAATTTGACTTTGACTTATATAGATGTAGAATTCATGATGGGGGTTGAAAAATATAACACTTCTAATAATATTAATACTAATAGTAATAATTATTACTTTTGTAATTAAATAAATAAAAAATAACCTTGTTATAAGGTGACACCATGTGTTGCAGTGTTGCGTGATTCGTTCTCCTAACTTCTCTTGATGAAGTATACCTATCCATCTTTAGAAGAGTGAAATTCCAATGATAGCATGGCGATTGGGCTGAATTTCAACATCGTAGATAAGAACATGGTTTAAAAGAAAAAACATGATTAATGAATAACCTGGACACTTTATGTTTTTTTTTTCTGTATGAACATAACCCCACAAAAAATAGTCGTTTTTTTCTCTGTTTTTTATATAGCACTATGGTACTCGTTGGAAAGATAATAAAACGCTCGTTAATTTGGTGTAATTTTTTTATTTAAAAAATCTCGAATATAAAAGATATTAACGTTTAAAAATTATGGGAGGAACATAAGAGAGAAAATTTTAAATTTGTTTTTAAATCTTTTTTTCATAAAATAACTCAATTTAATTTTAGTAATTGAGAATTGAGAGATAGAGAGATAAATTTAGGGTTTTATGTTTATCTTCTTTTTTTTTTAATTAAAAATGGAAATAATTCAAAAAGCATTAAAATCTTTCAATTATGATGCCACGTGGCAGTTTCATGGAGATAATGAAAGCACCATTGCACGCCACGTCAGCAATGTTCAATTCTTTTATATATATTAATAATAGATTGTCGTGTCAATTTTAGTTAAATTCGTCATATAAATCACATTGATTGAATTATGAATGAAATACCGTTTTTTATAGCCTAATTTGTAAGATCATACTTTCAGTGGTTGTTATTTTTTATTAGGTAAATCGGTAGGTAAATTTCTTATTAAGTCAGAACAAGAATGGAATATGTATTAGGCCGATCGGTGTGGGTTTCGTTCTCGAGTCATCAAGGACCGGCGAGGGACAGCTACATTGCTACCTAGGCCCGTCCCCGTCGAATTCGTCGGGTGCCAGACGAAAGTGCCGAGCCTATTTATTTTTTGAACGTTATTTTTTTACCGTTACTTTATAGAGGCTATTAAATAAAGTTTAATTTCCATTATATATAACCAATCAACCCCATTTTTTCTTTAAAATACACTCCCACACTCACTAAATATCTCAAACTCTCTTATAAAAAATGTCATCTTCATCTTCGTCTTCGTCGGGTTCGTCATCTACCCGTGAAGCCTTAAACTTTTTTATAAACATTGTAACGCGGGTGGCACAGATTATCCCAAAAAGATAGGCCTCCTCCACACCCACCAAACCCATCTTTATTGACTAGCCCACTTCAAGTGTGTTGTAGTGGATGCTACCATTCTATTTCTATCACCATATATATAGGGGAGTGTAGCGATTTAATGTTTTCTGATATTAGAGTATGTGTAGTGGGTTACGTTTTGGGGCGTTTTGCACCCTATAGCGCCGGGGAACACCGCCCCCCCAGGCGCTATAGGGCGTTTTGAGTGAAGAGTTTTGTGAGGATAACGAGCGTTGTGGTGATTGAATTTATGATTTTTTATATTTTGACTGTTTGACAACGGCCATTTCATTTATTATTTTTTTTTAAACAATAAAATCTATCTATATATATACATATACAACACACAAACAATTCACAAATACACACACTCTTACAAACCAAAACCAAATACAAACCAAAAACCAAACCTATGGCAGCCTGGACGAATCAAGAGCAACTGGAGTTAGTGCGGGCGTGGATAAACGTTAAGGAGATCCCGTCAACCAATAGGCAGGCTTTTTGGCCCGATGTGTTGGCCGAGTTCAACCAAATCACGGGAACGAACCACCGTACCGTTGACCAGATCAACAGTAAGTGGTCTGCTATACAAAATAACGTTAACAGATGGCATGGAGTCTATTCAGCGACGATGCAGGCGCACCCTGGGGTTAGAGAACAGATGGCAATTCAGTTGACACACGACGCCTATCGTCAATAATACGATAGCGACTTCTCAATCACCAATCTTTTGTCGTGGTCTCTGATGCGTTTTCACTATGTTTAATTTTTAATGTTTAGGCTTTATGTTTAATGTTACGTTTTATGTTTAGTGTTGTATTTGTAATGTTTAATGTTTTAGTTTTTAAAGTTTTATTTGGTTTTGTGTTTAATGTTAGTTTATTTTAAAAGATTACATAATATTTTAAATTTAAACCATTACATTAACACATAATACATAAACACATAAAATTACAATCCTAAATTACTTATTACAAACAGAGTTCCTAATCCTAAACTACTTATTAAAACGTTACATAAACACATTACATAAAGACATAATATAATCCTAAATTACTTATTAAAACCTAAACCTCCCACTACAGAGAGTAGTTGTCCCAGTCCTCGAGTGTGTAGTACTCGGGGGATAGGGAACGTGAGCAGTCCCTCCCATCGGACCTTGCATCCGAGGGGAAGTAGTAGTACTCCCGACGAGGGGAAGGCATGCTCCAAAGGCGCTCCTCCTCCTCAACTTCCCTGAGGGCTTCCAAGTCCTCAGGAGTTGGGTCCCCATATTCACGGGGTGGGGTGGGGATAGGTTGGTGGTGGTGGAGTGGGCAAGTATTATGGGGGGTGGGGATAGGTTGGTGGTGGTGGGTGGGGGTATTCTGGGGGGGTGGGGATAGGTTGGTGGTGGTGGGTGGGGGTATTCTGGGGGGTGGGGATAGGTTGGTGGTAGGGGGAAGGGATAGCAGCAGCAATTCGGGGGGTGGGGGCCGACACCCTCAGTCGGTCCATTTCATTAATAGCCATGGTATAATCCATGGCCCAGACCAATTCTTCATCCGTGAAGTCATCATCAGGATGAGGAAAGGTTGGAGGAGGAGGAGGAGCAAGAGGAGGTTGTGGAGGAGGAGGAGAGGAGGTGAATGGTAGTCTCCGGGACCGGCCCCTCCGGCGAGCGTACTGCCGGACATTAGAAGTTCCGGAAGTTCCTCCTTGAAAACCGCCCATATTATTCATTGTGTTCAGGATGAGGAAAGGATGAGGAAGAGGGAAGAGGTGTGACTGAGATTTGGGAGGAGGAGGGGTATTTATAGGTGTGACTGAGATTTGGTGAGGGGGGGGGGGGAACTTTGAAATTCAAACTTTTAAATTTAAGCGTTTGGGGGGGGAAAGTTTGAAATTCAAACTTTGAAATAGGAGGGAAACTGTTTGAAATTCAAACGGTTTGGAACAGTAACCGTTTGAAATTCAAAATTTTTTTTATTAAATTTTATTTTTTAATATTAAATAATTTTTTTATTATTTTATTAATTTAATAAACTTTCAGTTTAAATTTTTATTTTTATTATTATTTTTATATTTAATGAAATATTATTAAGTATTTAATATTCTTATTTAAATAAAAAACAATAATTAACCAATCATTACCAATCATTTATAACCCCCACATAACCTCTCTTCCCACTACACCCTCCTTTTCCATAACCCCAACATAACCCCTTTTCTATTACTTTTTAATATTTTAATCCTATAACCCCCACATAACTATCTACCACTACACATACCCTTAAGTTAGCATTATAACGGCAGAGGATACCAAAACCCATAGGCCATAATGACTCAAACTAGGTTGCCATTTGTCTGGCCTACTAAACCTACATGCGGGCCTTGGGTGATATGTTTTCAAGGGCATAACTTTATTGGGGTGGGGAGGGGCGTCCGATCCTTCAAAATTTTGGCTCATAAGTTCCGATTATATAGTATCCGTATAGAATTTTTTTTGTATATACGGTTTCAACCCCGTAAGCGGTGGCCTCCAACCCCTAAAATTTCCGCTCAACTTCCCCACTGTGTTTTTATCTATACAACTTTTCTTTGTGTCCAGTTCACATTGCACCTTCGTTTTTCAATGCAATTGCTTTTTTAGACCTATGTCAATTTGTGCATGCTCGTATGTAGATAAGTCTACACCCTAAGGTCAATATATAGGATCCCATGCCAAACTCACGTATGCATTGATACTATTGTGCATACTATATGTTTTTCATTAATGCATAATACAAGGAAAATACCCGTAATGGCGTAATGACATATGAAATAAAATGGTAATACAAATCAAATCTTGTTTGCCACTGGCCATCCTAGGATGTAATAAGTGTTTACATAGCAAAAAAATAATGAAAGAAATAAACTACATTTCATGAATAACTTTTGAATCTTTAAAAAATTAAGCAATAAACTCTGGTTACCAAAAAAAAATTGATTCACTAAAAGAGTCAAAAATGTTTTAAAAAAAAACTGTAACGTTAATACTTAATTTCACTATTCGTATCTTTTTAAGAACTTCTCATTTATTTTATTATTTATATGGCTTTAAATCAAAAAAGAGCTACAAAATCCACATATGCATGCAGCATGTTTGACCCATGACTTTAAATCAACTGGTTATATCTATTATTCATTTATATTCGTATTCTTCTTTTTATAATTTTTTTGTTTTCTAAAATATTAGAAATCATATTATAAAAAAAATCAATAAGTTTTATAAGTGAGCGGTATAAGAGAATAATGTTTGAATATGACTTGGAAGACATGGAAAGTGTTTATTTGGAAAACATATTTCAAAATATATAATTATTAATAATGAGAATTTGATGAATCTCTAATAAGCGACGGGTAAACAGGTAACAAACTGCGTCGCTACCTCTTTTTAAATAGTAAAGCATACTCTATTAAAAATAAAACTTGTGTCCTTGACCGTAAAAGGGTTACTCTACACCACCTTTTGCACTCGATTTAAAAACCTAATTGCTTCGGGGACAAGGCCTCCAAATGTGTCAAAAGCGAAAAACACAAAGACGTGTTGGTTCTCCAGACATGCAGCTTTATGTTTGTCAACTTTCATGAATTCATCTTTTTATAATTATCATTATCATAAGTTTTTCCCGTACTAGTATTATGCTAAGGCCAGCCGGGGTGGTCCGTGATGGCCACCCCGTGATGGCGTGAAGGTCGTGAAACACTGCCCCCCCCCCAATATTTATCACGGCTGCGAAACATAATTTCGTGATGGCTATCACGGTTTGAAAGAGCCGTTGGAGTTGACCGTTGGCTTACCAACGGTCTTGTGACTGTTTACTTTAATAAAAAAAACTTTTTTTTTCCCAAATCACTATATATACATTTCCATTTCAAATCAAAATACTCACAATCAAAACAACACACAATCAAACACTACAATAAAAAAAAATATGGAAGGATCAAGCAAGAAACAATCGGCTATGAAACGAAAGTTTAGACCAAAGAACCATATAAGTCGATTCTTATCGATTGAAAACGTGAAATTTGCCACAAGTGGGGTTGGCCATGTAACTTTTAGGTTTATTTGTTTTTCGATTTTTTAGGTTTTTAATGTTTATTTTTCTGATTTTTTTATGTTTTTTAAGTTATTTTTATGTTTTTTTTTAAATTTAATGTTTTTTATTTATTTTAATGTTTTTTTATTTAATATTATGTTTTTTATTTAATATAATATTTTTAGTTTATTAAAAAAAAGTTTAGTGATGAAATGTGATAGAATGTGAACACCGCCGCATGTGTTTAGTGATGAAATATGATACAATCTGATAAATTGAGGTGATAGAATCTGATTGAGTGTGATAATGTGATGAAATACAAACATAAAAGTTCTATTACACCACTATTTGCCGACGATGGTTTATTATATACAAAAGAATAAAAAATATTGATACGCAGACTTATTTGGAGGACATATAATTTCCACATTTTCCAACGTTTCGTACTACAAGCCAGTCAAATTGAGAGGGCGTCGCAAATTCTCCTTTTTGCCCTCCCTCAATAATTGGAGTACATTATACTAGTAGCCAGCCCAAGGCATTATAGCCTAGTGATATCTTGATGGTGAGATATGACTTAGAGGCCATAAGGTCCTGGGTTCGAATCTCACAAAGGGAGTTTTCTCATAATTATGAGTTTCCTCCTGAATTGGTGACTTGGTGGTGGAATATGATCGCGTGGAAACATTGGTGGCACGATGATACTCCAATGTTCCGTGAGTGATTCCAATTTGTTGGCCGTTCAAAAAAAAAAAAAAAACTAGTAGCCAAAATCGTTGTGGCTCGATGTTATAATCGGTGAGGTTTGTTTTTGGACAACCTATCCATTAATATTCATCCTATTGAAAGAAATTATGTTGGAAGAAATGGAAACTGTTTTGAGGCATTGTACACATTTAAAAATACACATGCCGTAAGGATATATATACGAAAAGTTGGCTTTAAACAAATTTTATACCTTAATGTATATTAAAATCAAATTTTGGTATGAATATTAAAAATATATACAAAATGTTATAAAGATTGTAAGGAGGAAAAAGACAAAAGTTTAGATTATAAGGGCAAATTTAGAGGGGACATATTGTAACTTGAAAAAAGTTAAGCTTAAAGCACTTTATAATGTTTGATTTAATAACATGGAAAGTGTTTATTTACGTATAACCGGCATTTTTTTCTTGCTAGTAAGTGTCAAGAGAGGGGCACTTCTTTTGTTCTTTTATTATCCATCACTTCCTTAACGCACTATTATTCTTGAGTTTACTTAGGGTAGGCGGAGTGGTCCGCGATGGCTACTCACGATGACCGTGACAATCACAACCCCACCCCCACCAAACTATCACGGACGCGAGGTTAGAAATTCGTGACAATCATAACGGTAGTGAGAGAAGGAACAAAGGGGGTTGTTTGTTTAGAGATGTAGTGTGATGGGTGTGATAAAACCCACCGTGATGGACTGATGGCCATCACAGACCATCCTACCCACCCTTACATATTAAAGAGAAGATGTTTTTTCCCTTTCCTTTCATTTCTCTTATCTTCTCTTCCCTCCGTTTCCTTTCAACTTTTTTTCATTTTTTAAAATACGATGCTTCCTTTCAACTCGGAAGCATGAAACTTAGCCATAAACTTTTATTTCTTTCTCTTCTATTCCTTTCACTTCTCTCTCAAAAAAAAAAAAAAAAAATCTAACGTCACAGGTACCTTAAACCTTTTTTCAATTAAATGTAAACTCTCTCTCTCCTCTTTCCTCGTGTCGAGTATTACTCAGCACAAACTTTACCGACAGTCGAAACCCACTGGATCGGCGTCGGTGTTCCTACCCTACTAACCCACCCTAATGTTATGTAATCACCTAAAACACTGAACCGTCTAAACTAAACAATAACTATAAAACCGGTTTAATTAGAACTACACTGAAACAGTGATGCGATTTAAATATTTAATTAACGCTAAACCGTCTAGTCAAACATTTGCATGCAACGGGTACAACTTTTCCATCCGACGTGGCAGCCTAATTATTCCACATTCCAACTTCACCCTCTCCTATATAAACTCACAACCCAACTACTCCTTAACTCATTATTATTATTATTATTAAATGGGTAACTGTATAAAAAAGCAGCCAGCAAACCAATCTAACGACGACGAAGATGACTGGGTATCACCGGTGACGTTACAAGAAAACAAGTCTTTATCCGGTAACCGTGGAGGTTATTCTGGAAGTGAGATGACTGAGGTGAAGATTAAGATATCAAAGAAGCAGTTGGAGGAGCTGTTGGGTAAGACAGACGTGCAGGGGTTAACGGTGGCACAAGTGCTTGCTCGGTTGATGAACGCTAGTCATCGGTTCGAGTCGAATCAAAGGTCATGGAGGCCTTCTTTACATAGCATTCCTGAGTAACTTTTGAATGTGTAAATTGTAATATTAACTCCTATCTGCGTATAGCCCAGTTACGAGAGTTTTTTTTATGTTATATTTGGTTTAGAATCGTACATATAATTTTTTGTATGGTTTGTATTTACGTTTGGTGTGTAAATTGTTTGTTAAAATTTTGAGTTAGTGTTGCTTATCCATTTAGGAGCGTAAAGGAAAAAAATAAAATAAATAAATAACTACATGTAGACAAAGTCGGAAATCAGGGCATGGGTAATTCAATTTCTTATGAATATTGCAAGGGATCATCAACATGATATTACGAATTTCCGACAGGTAACCAAGAAATATCTAACGGATTACTATTGCGGATTTTTTTTGTAAGGAGTCCATCGGTGATACTCATTTGTGTAGATGTGATAAATAAGGGACGGAATCAATGCATGTAAAATTTTATGTAAAATTTACACTACGAAACATAATACCGTGGAGTTGGGGTCTGGTTTGGCCCCACTAAGATCAAGTACGAGTTTCGGGGACACGGTGAGTTAGGGATGAGCATACACTACCGAATACCGAACCGATCCCGTACTGAACCGAGGGTGTTCAGTATCGGTATTGACATTTAGAGGTTTTCGGTTTCGGTATCGGTACGGGACCGGTATGGTATCGGTATTTTAATGTAAAATACCGATACCATACCGGTACCGTACCGATACCGTACCGCATGTTTTCGGTATCGGTATCGGTATTGGGTTTTGTGAGTTTTCGGGATCGGTATTTTCGGGATCGGTATCGGTTGGTACCGATACCGTCCCGAGCTCATCCCTACGGTGAGTTAGTTTCCCCACTTATCGGCTTGACAAATGATTCGGGGGCACTTAGATTAGGTTTAATTTATGTTTTTATTGTTTAGGTTTGTTTATGTTTATATAATGTTATTTTTTTATTTGTATATAATGTTTAATATTATGTTTAGTTTAAATAAATTATTTTAAGTTTAAATAAGAAATAAATAATAAATCGATGGTGACGTGGAGGCCAACCACATACCATCAACGCCACCACCACCCTGTGCAAAATGTATTTTGAAAGGTTGAGTGAGGTAGATCCATGTGTCAATCCATGCCCCCTTAACGGCTTGACTAAACCGTGTGATCTAAAGAAGATAAGTAGGGTAGTGAACACATATATATTTACTAATCTTTTTTTTAAAATAATCTTTCTTTCACATGGGTAATATATACATTTCATACTTACTTAATAGAGAATTTTAACGAATGTTAGAGACAAGGATCATCATAATTATAAAATTCCTATATCTAGACCATTTTAGTGATAAGTTATAACCATTAGACTATAAGGAGTGGTGGGGGGGGGGGGGGAAGAGGTGGGGGGAAACGCCATGTGGCACTTGTGGGGCCCTTTTGGGGGGAAA
Organism: Ambrosia trifida; assembly: GCA_028751855.1. Lineage (NCBI taxonomy): Eukaryota > Viridiplantae > Streptophyta > Magnoliopsida > Asterales > Asteraceae > Ambrosia > Ambrosia trifida. The sequence continues at coordinate 19,598,182 of CM054128.1, read as the reverse complement.
ATAATTGTGGGGAGTGGAAGGGGGGAAGAGGTGGGGGGAAGTGCCATGTGGCATTTCTTTTTTCTTTTTTTTTTCTTGTTTTTAACTTTCTTTTTTAATAAATATAAAACAAAATTTTAAAAAAACATAATATTAATTCATAATAAACTACAAAGTTAAATAAAAAAAACACTAAAAACCAAAATTACATGAAATTTAAAAAAAAAAACCTTAAAAAAAAACAACTTAGTTATCGCTATCGTCTTCGTCAGATTCGTAATCTCTTGGTACACTCCAAATATGATCAACCAGATCCGCTCGAAGGTTGTGATGTGTTTGGCTACTCTTGATTTCAAAGTTGTTGGCGTTTCTTTCTTCATCCGTAATGTTTGCTTGACTTTGCTGCGTTTCCTCACCAAAGTACTCGCATATTGCACGCCCTTCATTCTCCAAAATCATGTTATGTAAAATAATGCATGCGTACATCACATTTCGTATATGCGTTTTTTCCCACATTCGGCAGGGTGTGGCCAAAATATGCCATCTTTTTTTCAGCACACCAAAAGCACGCTCAACATCTTTCCGTGCAGCCATTTGAGCTTTGTTAAACTTTTTCCTCTTAGGGTCTAACGTCGTCCTCCGTGTAAACGATTTTACGAACACGGCCCAATCAGGGTAAATTCCATCTGCTAGAAGATACCCGTACTTATATTCTACCTCATTTAAAAAAAAAAACTTCCTTTTGGTGAAATTTCGTTTATAAGATCGTTGAAGATTGGGGACTGATTAAGAACAGTCCTATCGTTCAACGAACCGGGCACACCAAAAAACGCATGCCAAATCCAAAGATCTTGTGACGCAACCGCTTCAAGCATCATACACGGCCTTTTATGAAAACCGCTAGCGTGTTGGCCTTGCCACTCAGTTGGACAAACTTCCCACTCCCATTTCATACAATCTAAACTCCCGAGCATACCGGGAAAACCATGTTTTTCTTCGTGAAACTGTAAAAGTTGCTGGACGTCACTAAATGTTGGTTTTCTCAAATATCTTTTTAAATATAAATCAATGACGCCCGCACAAAAAAACTGAGTAGCTTCTCTAGCCGTTCTATCGGCCATCCTTAGATACTCATCCATTACGTCGGAAGTCATTCCGTAAGCCAATGCTCGAAGCGCGGCTGTGACCTTTTGCATCGCGGTAAATCCCATCTGACCACGTGCATCGGGCCTTTGTTTGAAATAATCAAACTTATTTTCCAAATCATTTGTTATTCTTATAAATAAATTACGACTCATACGAAAACGACGCCTAAAACTTCTTTCATCGAATGTTGATTCGGGTGAGAAGTAATCACGTACCAATAACTCATTTCCGGTTTGTCGTTCACGAATGATATACTTTCTACGCTTGGGTGGTTCGGAGGTCCCTTCCTCGTCCGCTATAGCTTTAACGACGTTCTGAACGGTTGCCATTAACATTTCTGCGGCACCTTCGCCCAAGTCATCCAAAGCGAGTTGATCAAACATATCGTCTGAACTCGAAGAATCGCTCGACATCTTGCAATTTTTTTTGAAAATATATGATAGTATTGAGAGGATTTTATGAAAAAAAATGAGTGTGTTTGTGTATAGGAAGTTATTGTTATATATATATATATATATATAATAAAATTTTTTTTTAAATACTAGCCTTGTAAAACGGATATGTTTTTTTTCTTTTTTTTTTTAAACGGTAATAATTATCCTCCCAATCATCGCGCGCCACGTGTCTCCCATCACCTCCCCCACGCCGGTGGACTTCCTCCCGCCCCCCCCCCCCCCCCCACTCCCGCCCCTCTCCACGCCATTGAGCGGCGGTGTTCCCCCCTTCCCTTCCCGCCCTCTCTCCCGCCCCCACTCCGCATAGTCTTAGAACCAACGGTATAATTATTAAACGATAAGGATCAACAGTGCAAAATTCACGAAACCAACCAAACAATTAACTAGTTATTTTTTGAAAATACGAAAATGATGGCGCTATAGTAAATATGGAAATGAATTCAAGAAAACAGCGCCAATAGCCAATTTTTGAAAAAACACAAAAGCTTTCACTATACGAATCCCTCTTTTTAATCCAAACTTCTGCAGAATATTGTCTGCATTCCATTCATGGCTGATCTTGAACAACCTTCGTTCTCTTTAGGGCTCGATTTTGATCTACCTGATTCCAAGCCCTATATTAATACTGCAACTAAAAAACATAAAGCTCCGTCAGCCTCCAATCACTCCTCCATTGCTGAAACAATACTTGTAGACGACGACGATGATGATTTTGAAACCCTAAATGTTATTAATTCAGACTCTGGATATCAGGATTCACTTCCTGCATTGAAGCGTCTGCGGCGAGGTTCCGCGGTCAAGGATACTGTTTCATCGGGTTTTGGTAAGGCCAAAGTGGATATGCAATCTTCGGTGGTTATTGATGATGATGATGATGATGAAATTGAAGATTTCTATTCGCCAGATGATAATCGTATTGGTAAAGATATTGTTTACTTTGTTGATTGGTTTTGGTTACAATGCATGTTTATGTTATGTAGGTAATTAGGTGTAAGTTATTGATTTAGGATTAGGATAAGAGAGGAGAATATTACCTTAGGCGAATCTTAGATCGCTATGTTATGTTTTGAGCTTGTGTTTAGTGTGCATTGTGCTTCTAGTGGACAAAATGGACAATATTGATGTCAGTTATTACGATTGCTTTGAACAAATTTAGGCATGATAAACCTTATGTAGTCCGTGATCATGCTTTGTAGCCTCAACTTGGTTACAAAAGGCGAGTTATGAAATGAATTAGAGTAGGCTAAAATGAATGTAAGGTTTGAAATCAAAGGAAATGGTAAAATAAGATAGTCTACGGGTTGTTTACATACGTAAACACTAGCAAACAAACATTAGGGTTGGGATGTCGAAACTGGAGATAAAGATTCACTACTACGGTTTAGAAATCGCGTGTAAGAACACCACCCAATGTGCCATGGTTGAGCTAGCAAAGATCATCAATTTAACTCATAATGCAACGATATAAATTAGCTTGACCTTTCTAATCTAAAACTCTCTACTTTTCATTGGAAACATCTGTTAGGCAGTCTGAGGCGCACTTTTCATAAGGGGCAGGTTTTGTGCAACATGCTTTTTAGGTTGTATATACAGGTTATTTAGATATTAAACCATATATAGAGCGTACTTATGTCTAAATATCGTTAAATGATGCTACATACCTATGAAAATATGTAAAAAATACATATCTAAATTGCGCCTTGCGTACGAAAAGCGGTGTGTTTTTGCGCTTTGTGTTTTTTGTATCGCCGCTTTTTAAAACAAGACCCCTAACTGTTATTTGCAAAGTAACTGCTATTATTAGCATATACACACGGAGAAATATGTGATTATCCAAGCACAAACATGTTGAAGATCATCGCAAATTATGCTGCTATATTGCTAGGGGTGGGGGTGCTACTGATCAATCTTTTCATGTTTGCTATCTTCATTGATATCTGCAGCTGAACATCTTTCAACACAACACCATTCAGTCTGCAAAAGTTCAAAATTCTCACTTAATAGACATGGGGTTTTGACTAAACTATCAGGAAACAAAAAACAAATTGCCTCAAATGCACCGGGGTCTGTAATCACAAGCTGCAATAAACCACCATTCCGAAAGTTATCTGCCAGTCCTGTTAGAAGGTTTCAGCTGATTGATTCTGACTCAGATTTTGATGATCCTTATATAAGTGAAGTTACTACTAACAAGACATACCATGGATCAGAATCGTGTTTGAACCGCAGCCAACATGATTTTCTGCAACATGTACGTTTAAATGAGCAGAGAAAATCAAACGAATCAATCAAGACACCCACCAAGGAAGCTCTATGGGGAGATTTCCAACCGATGAAGAGTTTTCGTATCCCAACACCTGCACTGGATGAAGTTTGCGAGGAATATTTTAGTTCCGTTAAAGATAAAAAAATATCTCAGGGTAATGTTGGAAAGAATAACCGAAATATCCATGCTACAAATAATGTAATTGATTTGGGCGACCCTTGCCCTCCAGCTCACCAGTATTTCTTCCATAATGATCCAAGAGTCCAAGATTTAGTTAGAACCCGCCTGCCCAATTTCTTTCCTATAAATACAGAGAACAAAGGTTCTTCGCAGCCTAGCACATCAAACATTGATTACATGTAAGTGCGTGTCTTAAGTTAAATTCTGTTATAAATTACCATTTTTGATGAAGTTTTATTGCAAGTTTTTGTTTTTCTCGTGTTTTAGGGGTCAATTTAGCTGTGTTGAAACTAGCTCAAGGAAAAATTCAAATAAATCAAAAACTCAAGAAATATCTCAAAGTTCTGCGAATCCAAAGCTTAATACTGAGAAACGGGTCCCGAAAGATGCTGGCAAAAGGAGGGTTCAAGCAGATGGTCAATCTGCTAGTGCTGGTGTTGGACATTGGTTCACAAACCAAGATGGGAAGAGGGTAAGTTGGATCAGGCTGCATTTGTTATAACAATCATTTATGTTTTCTGGATTATTATAGAAATTGAAATATATGATCACACATAGTTTCTAATCCTTATAAACTGTATTAGCTTTTACTTTACATCCATCAGTTTTTTTTGAACTTCTATATTTGGATCTTCTTATATACTTGATCTTTGTCATTTCTATATCCGATTGTATCATATACATTAATATTCGTTTACCTTTAGGTTTATGTCAGTAAAAACGGGCAAGAGTTGACTGGTCGAGCTGCTTACATTCTCTATAAAAAGGTATCTATACTATAATTTTTTTTTTTTTTTTTTTTTTTGAACAGGAGAGGAGATTTTCATTCAACAGAACCAAAAAAGAAAAAAAAAACAGACTTCATTTTGTTATGTAACTGATCTACTTCGCGTGTAATTACTAGTTAGTGTTGTTTTTACAGGAAAGTGGAGCTGGATATAAAAGTAAGAAGGCGAAGAAAACTTCCATCAACAAGAAATGAATGCTGATTGTGTATATATGAGTTTGCCACGTCAATTGTCAGCCAGCAGTTTCAGCCTATCGACGTGGCATGTGGTGACTTGGGTTGACCAGTTTAAACACAACTACATTTTCTTTTCAGCTCAGTTTTAGTGCAGCAAAAGACATGGCCACATCTGTTGCTTCTTCTGATCCATGCTTAAATCAGGTCCTGTAAAATGGGTGGGGCCGGGTCAAAATAGTTTTTTTTTACGACTTACATGATAAAACCTGTCTGTTGTGATTAAAGTCAAAATAGATGGGTCAAAGGTAAAGTCAAATAAAGTTTGAGGGGCTATTGCTTAGTTCTTCTAAGTTTTTTTGGTTACAACTTACAGAGTTACAGTTAATCATTCTGATTAACTTAAATAGGTTTCTTTTGCAAACTTCTTCATTTCCAATTCATGTAATTCTTCTTCTGTTCATTCACATTCGAGTTAATAAAGTTGATACAATTTCACAAAAAAAGCTAATACAGTTTATATTTCAATTTCTATAATAACCAAGAAAACCTCTTTTTAGCTGTTCGCTTTAGATAGCGTAGTATATGAATCATAATATGTCTGTGACTAGTTCTGAGAGAGGACATGAATTGGCTAATAGCGTTAAGTAAGCAATATCTGAGGCTTTGTAGCTCTGCGGTAATTTAACTTATCCAATTATCTCGTCTTGCCCAAACATTCTACCTACAATCTGTCATCTGGATGTAACTTAACATTAGGAACCACCACTAAACTTGCTCCTTGTTACGAGCGATGCCCACCTTAGTAAGTATATCGAGGATCTTTACGTGATCTGCATACCTCAATGTAAGATGATGAATATCTTTAGTTCAAAACTCATTCTATATAAAAAAACTAGGGGCAAAAGTTATTTTGATCAATAATCATGTGTGCTTTGGATAGGCCAAAAGTTTTCAACGCTTAAGAAAAAAAGAGCAGAACGGACTTAGGAACTCAGGTTGACATCCTTGATATCATAGTATCAAACTAATGTAAAGTCCAATGATGTGTTGCAACTTAAGCCATAACAGGATGGAAATGCCATATTGGAAAATTGGACTGGATGTTTTATTTCAGCGCTTGCCGTATGTTTGAGAGTAGCATGGTGACAACTTGCTCAAATAACTTAACAGAAAACAAACAAAAACAGTAAAATAGCCTTACTTTTGATAGCTAACTTGTTAACGACCATTAAATGCTAAAAACTACTTGCTCCTCATGACTTTCCCATAATTAACTACAAAGATAAAATCTGTCTAATTAATAACAAAATCTGTCTAATTACTTGTTTGCTATAAACGAGAAGATTTTCTATAAAGTCGAGGAGGATGTGGTTCGGATCATTTCGGATATAAAATCTTTGGGGTACCTATGGTTTAGAAGTAGATTTAAGAAAGGAATGGTAGATTGGAAGGATTGGTGTAAGTTTTCGTTTCCTTTGATGTAATTTTTGTTTTGGCGGCCTATCTCTAACTTGGAGATTTTTTTTTTTTTTTTTTGGGAAAAAAATTTCATTAAACACAATGGAAACCTATTCCAAGGTGGAATAGGAAGCCGGAAAACGACCAACAAGTTACATTACATCAAAGTTACACCATTTTCCCCAATCCAACAAACCTTTTCTAACCCTATTATTATACCAAAGAAAACCCAAAACTTTGACATCCGAAATGATCTCCATCACTTTAGCATCTTTGATCGAGAATAACCTCTCATTTATTGCTTTCCACAATCTCCAACTTGTAATAATAATGATACCTTGAACCACACTCTTACTGTTTCCGGATAGGCCACACTGATCGAACACTGTCACAAGATCATTAGTTGAAAACGCATATAGAGGCGGAATACGACACCACCTTGAAATGCCATTCCATACCCCGCCGCTATACCGCACCCGGTAAGGATATGGTCCATAGTCTCGATGCCTTCACCACACAACACAACACACAATCCTCGTCTTCAACAAAAATGTTCCTTCTTCGCAAAGCTACCTTAGTAGGAAGCCGGTCAAGATACACGCGCCACATAAAAATATTACATTTAGTCGGAATCCACTTGCACCATTTAAATCCGAATTGATTCGCGTCGTTTACCTTCTCTCGCAGCCACCGTTTTTCCCCAGCCACAGTAAAGGAAGTATCCTTAACATCATTCCACATCCACTGATCTCTTCGATTGGAATAATCAATAGCTAGAATTCTAGCTTCCAAATCTTGTCTCTGCTCGATCTCAGTTCCATCCCCAAGAATTCTTTTCCAATTCCACTTGACAATTAACCGGCCTTCATATTGAGCACAACGATCCGCAACTTTACACTGTTTATTCAACTCCAAAGCAAAAAGCCCCGGATAACAATCTTTCAAAGGATCACGACATAGCCACGGGTCGATCCAAAAGTGAATATCTTTCCCGTTACCAACCCGACCCTTAATCATACTTATAACCCCTCCCCCTTCCACCTTAATCTTACTACACCATGACACAATGTTCTTCCACACCTCGGTAACATTACTATTTAGCGGAAGAGCGCCCCACTTACGATTAGAACCATGAATGGAATCAATAACTGTCCGCCAAAGAGCATGTTGCTCTGAGAAATATCTCCAACACCATTTTATAATCAACGACTTGTTGCAATCTTCAAGTCTGGCCAAACCCAACCCGCCTTCTTCTTTTTAACGAGTCACTTTATCCCAAGAAACCCAAGCCATTTTCCTCACTTCTTTCAAACCACCCCATAGAAAGGATCTCATGAATTGCTCCAACCTATTGATAACCTTAACCGGGACCTTAAAGAATGAAAAATAATAGGTTGGTAAGCTATCCAACACCGCCTTTATAAGTGTCACCCGATCCGATCGAAATAGTGTTAGCTTTCCATTTTGATAAACGGTTTGTGAATGAGTTCACCACCGGATCCCAATGCGCAATCCTATTCATATTTGCGCCAACCATAATTACCAAATACGAAAACAGAAGAGCCCCCGATTTGCACCCCAATCTTTTGGCCATCCTTCCTATATCTTCATTCCGCACACCCACACCATATAATATCGATTTATGAATATTTATCTTCAACCCAGAACACAAATAAAATATACGCAAAATCCTCTTCATATTAATAAAATTGAAATCCGTCCACTCACCCATCATCATAGCATCGTCTGCATACAACAAATGGGATAATACCGGACCATCCCTAGGAAGCCGAACACCATCAAATGAACCAATCGAGCTCGCTTTTTTAACTATCTCCGAAAAAGCTTCCATAACAATAATAAATAAGAACGGGGACAAAGGATCACCTTGGCGAATACCTTTCTGACAAGCATACTCGAAAGTGGGCGAACCATTAACCAAAACAAAAGATTTCGAGGCGGATAGAACCCCTCTAATCCAATTGCACTACAAAATAGGAAAACACATCTGATTAAGAACTGACAAAATAAACTACCAGTTCACGTTATCATAAGCCTTTTTGAAATCTATTTTAAACAAAAATAAATCTCTGCCATTTTTCTTAGCCCATGATAAAACTTCATTAGTTATTAACGGACCGTCTAAAATATACCTTCCGGATAAAAACGCAGACTGAGACTCCGAAACAACCAAATCCATAACCTGTTTAATACGATTTGCAAGCACCTGCCAATAAGACTAATCGGTCGAAAGTCACTGAGCTCAGTCGGTTCCACCTTCTTCAGAATCAATGTAATAAACGAGGAACCAACTCCACGAGATAATACCCCTCTATCATAAAAATTGCGCAGGATGTCAACAAAATCGGTTTAAAAAAATCTCCAAAATCTCTTTATAGGCCCAGGCGCTTTATCGTCTCCACACTCCCAAACCGCCTCTTTTATTTCACCCACCGAAAACTGTTACACAATTCTGCCGCAACATCACTAGAAATTTTTCTAAAGCCATGACAAACAAGCGTAGGCTGATTCTTTTCCTTTTCCACAAACTTACTCCTAAAAAAACGTAATACTTCCCTTTTAACAATTTTTGGCCGCGTTTCCCAAATCCATCAACAGTCAACCCCGGAATACTATTTGCAACCCATCTTTTATTTATCACCCCATGAAAATACCGAGTGTTATCATCCCCATCTGACGCCCATTTACATCTAGACTTTTGCGCAATGTCCTTAATCTTTCCATCTCACGCAGCCTGCGTTTGATCTCTTGCAAAGCCCACTCCTCCTCCTCTGTTAAATCCCGAGCCTCTAAAATCACCTCCAATTGAGACAATTCTCGATCCAATACTTTTCTTTTCCTCAAACTCTTTACCCAAGCAATCATCTTTCCATTTACACATACCAATACGTAACAACACATACCAATACGTAACAACCTGATTTTTTCCATCAAAATTGTGTCCGGAGCACCCACGCAGATTGCATCATTCAAGATACCAGAAACCACCCCTTCAAAATCTTTCCGGTCCATCCAAGAATTAAAGAACCTAAAAGGTTTGGGTCCGTAATTCCCGGATACAATCTTCAAAATCAAAGGGCAGTGATGGGATTTATCTCTACATAGTGCTCTATACTCCGCTGTAGGCCATTCCATAAAAAATGCCAATTAACAAAAATACGATCAATACGACTTAGCTTGTTACCTGCCACAAACGTAAACTTCCTCCCTTTCAAAGCAAACTCATGCAAATCAGAATTATTAATAAAATCATTAAAGTAGTGAGCCGCCAACGCATTAAACTTGGAATTTCTTCTTTCCGAACTATCTCTAACAGAGTTGAAGTCACCTGCGACCACCCAAAAAACCCATCCGCTGAACTCATAAGAACCTCAATCTCCCTCCACAAAAGACGCTTATCCACCGTCTTTTGAGGCGCATAAATGTTCAAAATTTGAGTAACCTCCCCACTACCTTTTACCGAACCACAAACCAAAAAACAATGCTCCAATTTTTTGACATCCAAAACAGAAAAAAAAAAACCCGGATCCCACATAGTAATTAAACCTCCTGACCGACCACTAGATTCAACGACTTCGGCACGAATGTTAGCTCTTCCCCGGAACTCTCCAAGATCGAAAACCGATGTTTCACCACACTACGTTTCTTGCAACAGAACAAAATTCGCCTCTTGTTATAACCGAAGATCCCTAACCCATTTCGCTTTACCTTGAACCCCTATCCCTCGAATATTGAGTGACAATATATTCATAACGCCACTCCTTGAAATCCTTCATTCCTAATACTATCACGCATCTGCGGCAAAAAATCACCCAAATTTTCGACTCCCAACACCCATTCTTAACTCCACTGTATCATTCGCCTCTTTATCCACATCCACCTGTACTTGTAGTTGATCCCTAACCTACTCCGGAATACTTTCCTCGACCTCCTCAAAGCCAACTTCACCTTGAACACTATAGAATGCCAAGCTACCACACTGTTTATTCAGATCCGGAGTACAAAATTCAACCGAATTGCTTGGTTCCTCTTGTCTCTGCTCCTCCCCACTCACACTATTATTGAAAATTCCAATTATCTTATCGAGGCCAAATATATCCGAATCCTCCCTAGCTTGTTTCTTCGGATGTTCTTGTGAGCCGGGAGAAACCACCCTATATTTAAAAAGGGACTTCTTCTTATACTTCTTTCGGACCATTAGATTTCCCCTTTTATCATTGTTTCCATGTTGATCATTGTCCAAACCAACATCCACCCCTTCTGACCCATTCACGTAAGTAGCCCCCATAGAACCATTATCCTCCTCCTCATTATTAAGACCATCTCCATGCTCTCCCAAACCAATCTCACCCAACTCTAACTCAAACCCACCATCACCTTGCTGTTGACTACCTTCCATATTCACATCCATATTCAACTCACTAACATCATCATCCGAACATGAATCAAAATCTTCGATGCAGTCAGGCACCCACTCTCCCACATTCTCCTCTACCCACACTTTGGCTGAAACACCCCTCCAAGACAAAACAAATCTATCATCCACTCTAGAATACCTACTACAAAGTATGATATACGTTAAAATATACATATTTAAGTCCCCGATTAAACTCCCAAATTACGCGTTTTCGACCATAATTGCACAAATTCGGTACTTAACCGCTTCATATGTTTATTGCAGGTCTTAAACGACGTCCCGCGAGCAAAGTTGAAGAAACCGGGCGAAAAACGGACAAGAAGGAAAGTTTCTGCAAAAATAAGCTAAGTCTGGAAAACGTGCACAACCGTGCACCTCAGGTGCACGCCCGTGCGGACTTGCTTGGCTCGGACACAGATGAGCTGCACTGCCAGTGCGACCTTGCGTGCAACTGATGTTCTCGGGCACCCTGATCAGCACTGCCGTGCGGGTGCCCGTGCAACTCAACTTCTCGGGTGCACTGCCAGTGCACCAGGCAGTGCACTCCCAACACCCGGATACCACCAGACCCGCACGCCCGTGCACCCTAGGTGCACGGCCGTGCGGAATATCTAGATATTTCTAGAAACGACTCAGCCACTTGCCCACTTGCACGTCATGTCGTCAAGATAAAGTGCACGGCCGTGCACAAAATCAGAGTTTCTATAAAAACAGAGCACAACACACTGATTAGGTGTTGGGTGATCTCTGGGCGATTCAGGGCGATTTTCTGGACTGGTGAGCTGCTGCAAAGGCGAGGAACAAGCTCGGGAACTCATCCGGATCATTTATCATCATCCAATCCATCACATTCAAGTTTTATGGTTTGATCTATTAAGCTTTTAGTTGATTCAAATATGTTTATTTTCGCTTGTTTGTGTTGTTTATGTAGTACATTATCGTCTAGTAATCATGTTTAGTAATCGTTAGTAGAAAAAACAATCGTTAGTATGTAATCATGTTTTGTATAAATTTGGCGTTTTTCATGTTTAGATCTTGATGATCATAGCGCAACCTTGTTTCGTTGTTGTTGGATTTATAGTTGTATTCGGATGACTTTGGCGATTGTCGAATGTGTTAGGCGGATAAATGTTGAAAAACCGTCCGTTTAATCGTCCGGTAGTAGACTAGTTAACTTGTTAAATAGTTTACACCATGAAACTGTAACCGGGTATTGGTTTGGTTAAAGTCAGTCGAATAACGGTTAAAAATGCTTACCGGCACGTAAAAGGGTTTTAAAAGCCTAATGGTGTCGTTACTTGTCTTTGACACGGTTAATGATCTTTGGTAGTTATTTTGGTAAAAATAACGATCTTAGTAGATCTGGGTTCAAAGTTGGTAAAATGGAATAGGTTGTGAAATGCTCTACTTTATGCTAGTTTAGGTGGCTGTATTGTGTATTCGGTATCGCTTTCCTGAATTAGTGAGGTTAGAATACTCTTAACAGATGACTAACTTATCTTTAGAAGATCTGCATGAGATCATATCAGCTGCTCGCTAATAAACGACTTGAAGTGGTTAACGTGTGTATTCGTGTTAACTTTCTGTATAGTTGTCATGTTAGGATGCCCGAAAGGGACACTAACTGTCGGAAAATGGGAATGTTGATCACACGCCTGTATTACTTATTATATGTAGATGACATGCTAGGATTGGTATATTATAGTTTATATAGTTATATTTTGTATTTGGAGTCTTATATATGTTATTTAGATATTTTAGAATTAATCTAGTTAAAAACAACAAACTTTCACTATCTTTTCTTACTGGTAAATCGGGGATAAAGTTTTAGTACCATTGCTCCGCGCGCGTCCATGGATCGATATCTGGTTCTTATCTACACATTACTACATATATGACAGGGTACACTTGCCCTATTGTGTGTATTTTAATATTAAGTTCTAAACCATTTTTATAAATATTAAAGCAAAACGTGTGTTATTTCATTGTAAAATTATGTGTATATCCGCACACGTCAAAGTACCCTAGGGGTGAGCAAAATTGGTCCGGACCGAAAAAACCCGAGGACCGAACCGAAATTCCACCAAAACCGACCCGGGTATGTTTTTTAGGTTCTTTAGTCGGTCCAGAAATATAACTCGAGCCGGTTCTCGGGTCGGGTCGGTCCAGGAATACGTAAAAACCGAGGAAAAACCGACGGACCGAAGTACTCTAATAAAATAACTAACTGCATTATATTAGGCGGCAAATCTTGGGCCTAAATTACAATTGTACAGCTATACAAACTCTAATATAAAGCTACCTTTGACCTAATAACAACATTAAGGCTGTTGAACAAATTTATAGTCCACTGCAGAAACTGTCCGGTCATGCACATATTTATAGTCCACTGCAGAAACTATTTGTTCCTGCACAGATTTATAGGAAACAAAAAAACTGTAGTTTAGTTTCATTATATTATGTATTCTACAAAGAAACTGCTTGTTTTTTTATAGTCAACATCGGATCGCACTTATTTACTTCCAGGCTCTAAAGTAAGTTACTTTAAGTAACTTTTTTTTTCGAACAAATTTAAGTTACTTTAAGTAACTTACCTGAGACATTGTATCCCTGTGGCAAAACCATGTAAATAATAACATTTTTTTTGCTAATTTATTAGAAAATTTATAAGTTTAAAATTGTGGTTCAAGACTTTTATGATATTTAAGCAAGTAACAATGAGATGCCAATAATGCTCTTGATCAACAGTTAAAGCTAAAAAGCAAAGGAGATGATCAGGGTCCTTGTGACACAGAATTTGGTATCTATCTTGTTGTTGGGTATGCATGCTTAGATAGGTGCTGCAGTATTCTGCCCTTTTTTGTCTTATAAATCTCTGGAAACGTTTGCTGGTACACTGGTGTTGGCAAAATAGATAGGTGCTGCAGTATTCTGTGATGGGTCAACATGGGTTGGGTCACGCATGGTCGAAATTTGCTGCAATATATTTAAAAGGCTGCTGCATTATTATGTAATGGGTCAATATGTTAGCTGCGATGTTTTTGCTGCAGTTAATATATTTTTTTTGCTGCAGTATATTTTAGACTAGTTAAGCCACCAACGAGTTAGTGGTCATTCATTTGTTTAGTGGTCGTTTATTAGATAAAATTCAGATTTAGTAGTGGTCGTTACTAGATATAATTCAGATTTAGTGGTCGTTCATTTGTTTAGTGATCATTCATATAAAAATCTATAATCTACTGTTTGATATTTGAGTCTAACATGAAACTGATTATTTGTCCGGTGAATATTAAAGTTGCTAAATTAGTTTCTCATGAACCTTAAACTTTGTATCACTCGGTGTTTTGAAAGAGCTTATGTATATTCTCTAAGATTAGATACCTGATAGATTGATAGTGAAATTGCATGTCATAAAAACAAGCTAGTCCCTTTGCAGCTCCAACAGCCTTTAAACATAATTTTGGTTCGGGTATTCCTCTTTGGACTGACTGGAACCGACTTCTAAGGACCGAAGACCGACCCGTAATAAGGTTCCATATCTCGGTTCTGATTTTATAGGGTGTTCGGGTTTCAGGTCGGGTCGGGTCGGTTATTGTACTTTGCTCACCCCTAAAGTACCCCAACATACATATACGAAAAATCTTTATCAATACTCGACAAACAAGACGGTTGAACTATCACCCCATACCTACTACCCACGGCCTCATATACTTGATCAACTGCCAGATTGAGTGGGACACCGTGTATCTTCAACCACGCTATACGCTCATAAGGAACCCATTGGCCTATCCAAGTATCCACCTTCTCGAACCAATCTCCCCAAACCTCCTTGTTACCCAAAAAAAAACCCATACACTCCTCCTCATTCTTAAAAATCAACACCACATTAAAGCCTCCAGCATACTTGATACCCACACTACTATACTTCGCCTTCCTCAACAGAGTGTTTAAGGTGGTTAACACTTTGAAGTTTTTTACCCTTCCACAAACAGCAACACCATGGCAATCACGATAGCCTTCTACATTGTCGTCTATTTTCAAAACCTTCTCATGAGTGTCATCCGGTATCCGGTTCAAAAACGTGTCTCGAAACGACCGACTCCCTTCTCCCCCATACGAAGATGCCCCCCCCCCCCCACAATAAGGTTTGCATGGCCTTCACGTACAGGTTCCGTAACAGGAGCCGAAGTATTAATCCCTTCCTTACCCTTACCCTTGTTACCAGCACTAACCCCTTCAACCTTCTCCCCGTCGACAAATCTCGCCAAAACCACAAATAACTTATACGAACCCATCCAGATGTCACACATATCCCCTTCCAATCTTTTAACATCTTGAACCTTGCTAAATGATAAAAAACCAAACTTCTTACCCAACCTATCCAACTTCCGAGCGATATAAGACCACATGTAATCACCGAAGTGTTTAAACACATTCATCAAATCCACCGAAGTGCACTTAGGGGGGAGATTCGAAACAAAAATTTTTGTTATTACCTCGTTACGATCATGCCTCTGCTCTCTGTTATCGTTGCCATTCTGTGATGGAACATCATACCACTCATCCACCCTGTGACAGCTAGCACCCTTCATCAAAACTCTATTCGCCAAAATCACCCAAGAATCTCGGTGGTTTTCTTTTTGCAAACGTATGTAATTGTCTTTATGAAATTTGCCCGAAAATCTCGTTGGTTTTCTAACTTGGAGATGCCGCCTTGTTTTTGGTGTTAATGAAATTTTCCTTTAAAAAAAAGTTGACTATTACAAGATTTACTGCGTGTTTGGAAATGATTTAGTTATTGATACCCCAATTGTTATGTGCCAATTTGGCTATCTGTACTCTGTCTAACAAATTAAACAAGGAAACTAAACAGACATTGATTTTTAAGTTCTTCTAAAGTTCACTTACATATAATATATTAAGGTCGATAAAACTAGCTTTCAACATCAAAACTAAACAGACTCTGAATTTTTGACGTTTAATAGCTATGTCAGAAATACAACATGATACAAGAAATACTCAAGAACTTTATTAATCAAAAGAATAAAAAAAACAATACAGTTCAAAATAACTCTCAAAATATTAACAACTGGATCTCTAAAACTAAAACAACTCTCAAACAAATACTCTCAATACCTATCAACAGACTACAAAGACTTTGCAAGATCAAACACAAGATGTATCTGATCAAACACTAAGAAACCCTAAATCTGTTTAGATGAAAAGAGAGAACAACGAGAGAAAGAGATCGAAACGGGAATTCAAAGATGAGAAAGGCTTTATATAGCCAAAGGGAAGGCTCAGGAGAAAACACACCCGAGCCTCTATCCTCCGTTAGATCAAAACAAGAAAAAACACTAAAAGAGGATCAGAGCCATTCATTTAGCTTTGGGGATTGCTAGCATGGCAATCCAGCAGACTTCAATAACAAATCATGGGCCAGTAGCACAATATGGGCCATAACTTCTGGACTTCTCCAGCTGGGCTTCGACATCTACTGGGCTCCTTATCCAAGCAATCCAGCAACCACAACAACTATGATCCAGCTCAGCAGCTTCCATCCAGCAATGAGCCTAATCCATCAATTAATTATAAAACCTATAAAAATAAACAAAATAACAAAAAATAATGAACTTATTTAAAAACAACATTTAAGTAAATGAATTGGAACAATATACCTGATTGATGATGTTATCATTTTAACAAGCTACATTAAAGTTAATCACATTCTTATGTGTTCTTGTAGAGAGCTTGTCATGAATAGAGATAATTTGTATTCACTCGACGGCATTGGAAGTCTTGAAAACTCAAAAACCTACTTTCCCTTTGGTAATTACTCTCATATTTTTTTTTTTCTATTTCAAGTATATCTAAGTGAGCTCTTTGGTAATCATTTTCCTCCCATATGATGATCTATCTTATCCTTTTGTGCAAAAGGTGGGCGTGTAAAATTATGAAATATACAAATAGTTGATGTTTTACCTATAAATAATGGTTGCAGCTATCCTAGTTAGTTCTTTTGTCTAAATAATAGTCCAAATCAAATGATTTATTTTGATTTTATTTCGTTACCAACACTCTAGTCATAAAGGCTCATCAAAGTTGAATGTGTAATCTAAGGCTCGGGCTATAAACACGCCCAAACATATGATATTAGATAATCATGTTGAATTATTATCGTCCTAAGTAGCTCTTTGTTTTCTATACACTAAAAAATGCATACCACTTGCCTTTGTCTTGTGAACACTGCAAAATAGTGTTTTTGGTATGGCTCTGATATTGCATGTCTTTTATTGTAAAGTTTTAAGCTTTAAGTTAAATTTGTTGCTTATTAATACTTATTATCATTGCTTCTTTCTTTCTATTTCTTGGTCTACAACAATAAAAATATATAAGTTTCATTTACTCTTATATTTATATTCTTATATAATAAGTTTAGTCTTAAATGCGTATTTATGTTTTATATATATTATTTGTAATGATGTTTTATCTTTAAAAAAGTTTGCCAGTTTAATGCACTAATAAATCTTACTTTCATCGTTATCATCTCACAAAAATGCTATATCACTTTGTTCAACTAGTACACTCTCTTCGTTTATTGAAATAATATTTGTTTAGTGTTTTGGAGAACTCTTTTTTTTTTCCATAGTTTCTTGTTCAAAAAAATCTGTTATAGTATTGCACATTTGCACGTCTTGGCTTGAAACCTTGATCTGCCACTTGTTGCATATACCATGCACTTCATTCTAGATGGATTAAGGTTAACTTTTATACTCCTTAAAATGCCCCTTCTTTGTACTTATGAGTTTGTTTATGACTGAACGGGCATTTATTATACCCTAAGAAAATCCAAGGTTCTATATAAAGCACTAGTTCTAGCCTTTAGACTCATCACAAATTCCCTATCTAAGCTTACTCTCAATTCCCCTTTCTGATATCTTGCTATTGAGTTTGCAAAATGTCAAGTAATACCATTTTCAATGAGAGAAAAGAAAAAATGGTTGTGTCACCAAACACCTTCATGCTTCAGATAGCGCGGTTCCTTGTACCAATCATTTCCATGTTCACTCCACCCGATCGCCCTTCTAAACCCACCTCCACCATTTCCTCCCTCCCGACACATCTTCAAAATGTCAGATTTTCAGGGTGGGTTGACCCACAATGGATATGGGCAGTTTGGGTTGATATCATGAAAAGGGAACATAGTTCTGTGTGGAAAACTGTTGAAATTTACGAAGCTATTATGAATTCTCTTTTGAATATCCCCAAAGACAAGGGCCTAGTTCTTTGGTTTGCTGAGAAATGGTCACCAAAAACCAAAACATTTGTCCTCCCATGGGGTGAAATAACCATCACTCTAGAAGACATGATGGTTTTAGGAGGTTTTTCTGTTTTGGGAGGTCCTGCCACATCTCATGTTGATACCCTTGAGGATTATATCGCTTTAAATGAATTAAATAAAGTGTACAAAAAATTAATTAGATCTCCTGCTAAAAAGGCCCCTTTTAATGCTTGGATGAAAGAATTCATGAGTTGTGAAAATGCTTATGAACATGAGGCATTTTTAGCACTATGGTTATCAAAGTATCTTTTCGCGTCTGCGAGAAATACAATTTCACCTGAAACTTTTCACTTGGCTATTATGTTAGCTAGAGGGCGGAGAATTGCTATGGCCCCTGCTGTCCTAGCAACTTTATATAGGGACCTGCATATTTTACAAAGTGCTATTTTAGATGTCCAACAAGGAGTTACAGAAGTGATTTTGCAGGAGGTGTTTTCCCCAATGTATTTCATCCAGGTTTGGATTTGGGAAAGGTTTCCAAGTGTGAGACCTCGTGGTGTACACATCACTTGTGGTGATGAAACTAGATTGGTCCGATGGGATGTGCTGAATTACAACGTTGCAGATTTTGGTACCTTAGAATTTGGTACTGGGAAAGAACAGATTGTGTGGCGGCCTTATGGAAAGGATACTAACCATTTCCTTGCCCAAAGAGTTTATAATGAAATCGAGTTAGTTAGAAACATTAATAATGAGGAAATGGAATCGTTTGCCAGGTGTTTGAGGGTGTGTAAATTAGTTGGTTTAAATATTACTCAAGATTACTTTCCTCATCGAGTTTGCAGGCAATTTGGGTATGCTCAAGATATTCCAGCAGATATTATATTGGTTGAAAACAATGAAGATGCTTGGGTTGACTATTCTACACCGCTATTAAATCAAGATGTATACATTCCACCAATAAAGTTTGAAGGGCATGTGACTGTAAGGTATGAGGAATGGTGGAAAAAGGAACCCGTTTCTCCTTCGGCCCCGCGGGTCCTGCTTCCACCTCGAAGACGACGCAGAAGGATGATGCCATGTTAGTTTCTTTATAGTAAACCTACATGCTTTCTATGAGTTAAATGAAGTTTATTGAGTAGTATTATGTGGTGTGTTTTCATTTTACTATGTCAATGGTGATTACCATGCTATCTTTTATATTAAATTATGTCGTTATAGAAGGTCGAGGATTATCTTGTTGGTTAAGTTTCTTTTGTACTTTTCAATGGTTTCGTATAAAAGTGATACATGCCTCGAGCCGTGATTACCAAACCTAAGGTGATGTGAAGTGTTAACAGAAATATACAGATCTACCTTGTGGTTTTAGTTGACTAGATATCGTAATACCCAAAAAAGATACCATAGATGAATAGCACACTCTAGAAAATGGTTGTTTTCATAATATGACTTTACAATGTAATGAGATGCAGTGTGTGACGTACATCACAATGAGATATAATACAATGTGATGTGATCTGATGTAATACAATGTAATGTGATGTAATAGTGTGTAATATGCATTGTAATGTGATGTAATACACCATAATGCGATGTAATATCGAGTAATGTGATGTAACCATGTAAAGCGATGTAATAATGTGTAATGTACACCGTGACGCGATTAATACAATGTGATGTGATGTAATATTGTGTAATGTGATGTAATACTGTGTTATGTGATGTAATAGTGTGTGATGTACATTGTAATGTGATGTAAAAGTGATACAGGTCTCGGGCCGTGATTACCAAATCCTAAGCTTTTGTTAAGTGTTAACATAAATATACAGATCTAAATTGTGGTTTTAGTCTACTAGATACCGCAATTGTCCAAAAAGATATCATAGATGAATAACACACTCTAAAAAATGATTATTTTCATAATACGGCCAAATACTGTAATGTGATGCAGTGTGTAACGTACATCACAATGAGATGTAATACAATGTAATGTGATGTAATAATGCGTAATGTACATTGTAATGTGATGTAATACAACATAATGTGATGTAATATTGAGTAATGTGATTTAACAGTGTAAAGCGATGTAATAATGTGAAATTTACATCGTGATGCGATGTAGTAAAATGTAATGTGATGTATTAATGCATAATGTACACTGTAATGTGATGTAAAAGTGAAACAAGCCTAGGGCCATTATTACTAAACCCTAAGGTGTTGTTAAGTTTTAACATAAATATACATATCTACCTTATGGTTTTAGTCGACTAGATACCACAATTACCCCCCCCCCCCAAAAAAAAGACACCATAGATGAGTAACTCACTCTAAAAAATGGTTATTTTCTTAAGGTGAATTGGAATTAAATAATTTCAATTTTGTCGGGTTGAAAGATAATAATCCCAACTTGAAAATTGGAATCTAACAAGCCTAACTTGTCTTGGTTTTTATTTCACTGGACCATGCTCGTAACTATCAAGTGATCCGGTCACTTTTAGAGGATTTACATATTCCTATTCTTTTACCATGCTCGTAACTATCAAGTAATCCGGTCACTTGACCCCGTTGTGGCTGGAGGTGAGTAAGTCACCGATGTAACTATCAAGTAATCCGGTCACTTGACCCCGTTGTGGCTGGAGGTGGGCAACGGCGCGACCAAAGGTCACTTTTTCCCGTTAACCCAAGCGGCCACCATCGCTTGTGCTCGTGCCAGGACTGTTCGCGTGGGGCTGTTGTGGCTGGGGGTGAACACGGGCGCTGAAACCTCGTTCGCGTCGTGCTACTCGCGCTTCCACAACGGACAGTCTAACAATAGCCCATGAGTTTTTTTAAGTCATTTTTCGTTTCTCGACTTATGTTTTCATAACAATTTTGTCATTCTCATGAATAGAAACATTATGTGAATCTGTTATGTATACATAATAAACACACACACACACATCAGAGCGATATATATAAATATTTACTTCAAATTTGGATATAATATATATATCTATATCTATATCTATATCTATATCTATATCTATATCTATATCTATAATAAACCAAAGCTTTTTTTGATGACATGTCATAATATTATGCAATCTCTCTTTTAAGAGATGCCACATAGGATGTGATGTGGCAACTCTAGACCAATTAAAAAAAAGAATAAATATGGTTTAAATATGATTTAACATAATCTATTAAATACCTAATCTACTAAATGTAAATATTAAAACTTTATTATTTTCTCTCTCATGTTTCCTCTCAAAACTTTTAAATGTTAATATCTTTTATATACGAGATTTTTTAAAGAAAAAAATTACACCAAATTAACGAGCGTTTTATTATCTTTCCAACGAGTACCATAGTGCTATATAAAAAACGGAGAAAAAAAAACGACTATTTTTTGTAACCCGACAGGTATTGTATCAGGTTTGGAATTAGTTCAAAAAAATTGTGGGTTTGGGTCGGGCCTGGGATTAGGTGATACCTGACCCAATTACCCTTTTTTTTTTATATTAGACTATGATAACTTATGGTAGATATTTGTTATTAACAATAATAATATTAATAATAATAATAATAATAATAATAATAATAATCATTAATCATATATTGGCAGATGTCATTTTTATAGTTTGAATACTTCTAATTTTATTCACTTTACTTAGATTTCTCAACCCGAGACACTCCCGAGGTATAAACTAGTTATATAATATATCACATCTATGCATATCTATTAAGCCGAAAAAAATTCAAGACAAATACATTATTATTATTATTATAAATAATATTTTTAATATTGTATTAACATTACATGAAATCGATTACAATAAAACGTAAAAACGAATAGTGAAAAGACTAAAAAAGATTATTTTTTTATTTTTTAATTAAAATAAAAACGTTCTTGGGGTTCTTATATTAGAACCGTAGGTTTGGAACCGACCCGACCCGAAACCGATAATTCATATAAATCTAGAACCGGAAACCGACCCATATATTTAAAAAGGTTCGAGTTTAAGGTTCTCGTGGGTCGGGTCTAAGGTTCCTATGGGTCCGAACCACGAAATGCTCACCCCTAGCCATAGCAATTATTTGCACTCTGCTAACAGAAAAGCAAAATTATAAGTTTCGGGTGAAATTGTGTTTTTCATATATGCTAATAGATATTTCATAACCGTCTTACAAAAAATGCATAGTGTTAATTAGACTTTTATCTACCATTGAATTGTTATTGGGGTTGGAGAGGTCATGAGTTCAAGTCCCACAAGGAGTGAAATTTGCCGTTCAAAAAAAAAAAAAAAAAAAAATCTACCATTGAATTGTTTTTCCATGCATTTAAATAGGCTCTTTTAGAACAAGATCAACTATTTTAGTACGCTTTATCTTTTAGTTAATATAAATCGACGCAATCCTCAAGACTCTCGACATGATACGTGGTAAGACCTCCGAAAACAAAAAGACCCCCTAAAACCATCATGCCTTCTAAAGTGATGGTTATTCACCCAATGGGAGGACAAATGTGTTGGTTTTTGGTGACCATTTCTCAGCAAATCAAAGAACTAGGCCCTTGTCTTTGGGAATATTCCAATGAGAATTCATAATAGCATCATGAATTCTGATTGTTTTCCACACGGTAATATGTACTGGTTTCATGCGATCTAACCAAACTATCATGTTCGATTGTGGATCAACCCACCATGCAAATATGGCTTTCTGAAGATGTGTGGGCAAGGAGGAAGTTGTGGATGTGGGTTTAGAATGATGGTCAGGTGGAGTCCGCATGGAAATGGTTGGTACAAGGAATCGTGCTATTTAAAGCATGCAAGTGTTTGGTGACACAATCATCATTTTAAAAGTGGTTTATGGTATAATATTTCTTGATGAATAATGTTTACAATGATATCCCATTATATAGGGATAGATTACAAGTGATAAACATGGTAAATAAGAGATATACATGGTAAACGTCTATCTAACTAATTCAAATATAAAATTCTAAATATACTTGCTAAGATCCCCCCCCCCCCCCCCCCCCCCCCCCCCGCAGTTTGAGCGGGTGCGGAGCAGACTGTCAAATTGGATCTGAAAAACTGGAACAACTCGCGAGATAATCCCTTGGTGAATATATCAGCGTACTGAGAAGAAGAAGGCACATGGAGGACCCGGATGTGACCGACGCGGACCTTTTCACGAACGAAATGTATATCTATCTCAGCATGTTTCGTACGTTGATGTTGAACTAGATTATTCGACAAGTAAACTGCAGAAACGTTGTCACAATAGAGCACAGATGCACGCTGTAATGGAACCAAAAGTTCGAGAAGTAAGTTTCTTAACCAAGTTGCTTCAGCAACAGCGTTGGCGACTCTGTGATATTCGGCTTCCGCACTTGAACGGGAAACTATAGGCTGACGTTTAGACGACCATGAGAGTAAATTATCACCCAAGAATACACAATAACCACTGGTAGAGCGGCGCGAATCAGGACACCCGCCCCAGTCCGCATTAGAGTATGCCACTAAGGAAGTAACCGCAGACTTGACAATCCGAATTCCATATGAAAGTGTCCCCTGTAAATAACGTATAATACGTTTCATAAAATTAAAATGCGGATCGCGCGGTTCATGCATGAACAGGCACACCTACTGAACTGCATAAGAAATATCGGGCCTGGTAAATGTTAAGTATTGAAGTACCCTTGCTAAGCTTCTGTATAACGTCGGGTCATGAAATAGAGGCCCGTCAGTAGCACTAAGCTTGCATGATAAATCAACTGGAGTAACACATGGCTTGCAATTTGACATTTTAGCCCGATCAATGATATCTTTTGCATACTGCGATTGTGAGAGGAATAACCCATTGGGCTGATGAGTGACCTTTACGCCTAGAAAATGATGAAGGCGTCCCAAGTCAGTCATGGCAAACTCTTGTGAGAGTGACGTGATAATCTCCTGTAATAGGGCATCCGTAGATGCGGTGAGAATAATATCGTCTACATATAATAATAAATATGCCACGTGAGAACCCTTGTTATAAATGAACAAGGAAGTGTCACACACACTGCTACGAAATCCTTGCGAAAGGATATAAGTGGCAAACCTACTGTACCATGCCCGAGGTGCCTGTTTCAAACCATATAAAGATTTCTTCAAGCGGCAAACAAAGTTGGGACACCGTTTGTCCACAAAACCCGGTGGCTGATACATAAACACGGTCTCCTGTAAATGTCCATGTAGAAAAGCGTTCTTGACATCCAACTGATGGATCGGCCAAGAACGAGATACGGCTAATGATAAAAAGTACGTATAGTGGCGGGTTTTACAACAGGACTGAAAGTGTCCTCACAATCTATCCCAACTGTCTAAGACATACCGTTAACCATCAATCGAGCCTTGTACCGCTCCAATGACCCGTCCGACTTGAATTTATGACGAAATAGCCACATGCAACGTATAATCAGACTGTCAGTCGAACGGGGAACCAAATCCCATGTATCATTTTCCTGCAAAGCATTAAACTCAGTTTGCATGGCGTGTGTCCAATTAGGATCGGAAAAGGCTTTGGCATAGGTAGTGGGTACGGGAGAGATGGGGTCGTGTGAAGGTTAAGCGGGGAATTAGGCTTTAGCGACCCAGTTTTGGACCGAGTCGTCATGGGATGAGTATTTGTAGTGGGACGTGACTGAGTGGGGGAGGGCTGCTGGGCCGTCCGTGGGTATTGGAATGGTGGGTGTTTGTTGGGTCGGAGTTTGTGGGACAGGTGTATGGGTCGTGTGGGGTATAGGGTGTAACCCGGGTGGGACAGTAGGATGTGGTTGGGCTGTGGGTAAAGGGCGATGTTTGCGGGTGTATGTAATGGGCTGGGTAGGAAGTTTTGGTGGGTGAGCCGGCGGGTTAGGGACAATATTATTGGAGACGGGAAGGTTTGGGGAGTGTTGAAAAATATTATTTGAAGACCCGGGGGTTTGTTTTATAGTTTTAATTATTTAGAGACATGATGAAATTGTTTTTTATAGACTTTGAATTTATGTTTCTGATTATAACTATGAACTAGACTTTTATGGTTGCTTAGGTTTATGAACTAGACGCGTTTTATGCAGTATTTAATGATTTTTGGT
Source organism: Ambrosia trifida (assembly GCA_028751855.1). Classification (NCBI taxonomy): domain Eukaryota; kingdom Viridiplantae; phylum Streptophyta; class Magnoliopsida; order Asterales; family Asteraceae; genus Ambrosia; species Ambrosia trifida. The sequence continues at coordinate 19,572,912 of CM054128.1, read as the reverse complement.
TTTTAATTTGATGTGTAGAATTACATGATTTTAAGTTTATTGTTGCATTTGATATATGTGTGTTGATGTTAATTTTATTTGAAGTTTGTTTATTGGTTTTGTGGAACTAGGCATGTAGAGATACCCCCTAGGTTTTGAAATCAATCTAGTTCGTCAACTTAGGTTAGCGTGCTAGTATTTGGAGTTGGAGTACGACATAAGTATAACAAACTAATATAATAAATTAACTAAGACGTGCAGTCCATTCTTGAGGGTGAGAAATCTAACTCGAGTTTGCTAGGTAACTAACTAGGCATTGTTCGGTAGTTGGCAAGCGCTAGGGCGGGAGTCGCTACTTGTCCGTGTTTAGTGTTGTCCTAGGTTTTCTTCAGTAGAGTTTAAGTCTGCTTCATAATTTGAGGGTTTTAATCCAGGAGAGGTTTTAAAGTGATTTCTGTGGGATTTTGGTACGCTAGGTCAATCCGGATCCATCTTAGCATTTCTACACTTGTCCCGCCTTGAGTCTAGTGAGCTATCTTTGACAGAATGTTTATTAGATAAGAATAGGGTCTCAAGTTAATTACCAGATTCAGGATTTATTGCTAGTGTCTAGGGATTTTACCTAAGTAACCAGCCTTCTTCCTATCTGATTTCTCCAAGCTCCTAGGTTCGTATAAGCAGTTGAGGTTATTTTATTTATATTTTGTTTAATTAAGTTTATAATTAGTAGTTTAAAATACCCCCCATATAAGTATTTATTTATTTATTTAGGCTAGTATTCGGTAGAGGTTGTGATCTAGAGTTGCATTCGCGTCTTTGAGTTCGATACTCGGTCTTATCTGTTTACTGCTTTGCGACCGGTACACTTGCCGTGCGTGTGTAGTTTTTAGGTGAGTCGTTTTAATTAAAGTTTGTGTTATTTTTATATATACATTTACACACATCAAGTTTTTGGCGCCGTTGCCGGGGACGCAATTGGCACTCTTGAGTATTATCCGATCCGTTTCTAGTCTACTATTTTGTGAATAATTTTTACTTTTATTTATTTTTTATTTTTTTTATTCGTAATATATAATTTTTTTTATCATATGCGAGATCTGCGGAGGACCCCATTTTACCATAAGATGCCCTCATTCATATTCATCGGGGTATTCCATGGATTATTATTTTAACGAGTATTTGCAGCCGCAGCCATATCAGTCATACCAGCCTTCATACCCACAGGCTAACCAGTGGTTTAACCCTGCAATATCTGAGTCATTAGATAAAATAAAAAGTTGGCCTGATCGTCTACAAGCTGAGATGTATGCGGAAAGGCATGGTGGTAGCTCGTCAGAGTATCCACCTAGCCAACATTTGTATCCACACCCCGATTATCGGGATGTCTCGTCTCACACTAGGCCCGACTTTGCCGCCTTTCTTACTAATCGTGACACCTTCCTTGCTAATCAACAGCTCATGCTCGAGGATATGCATTCTTTGCTATCCGAGCACACTGACTATTTGAGGGAACAAGATGCGGCACTTGAGAGGCTACAAGCTCAGGTGGATGAACTGAAGACAATAATGGACGTTGAAGTCCCACCTCCAGTTCAGCAGGTTTATCTCACATATGATGATCCAGACGAGATGGTAACACTTACATTACCTGATTGTATTAATCCCGTTGCTGAAACTGTTTGTCCTTACTCATTTGATTATGTGCATGATTTAACTGACCCATATGATTCTTTACACTTGTCTTGTGAGGATGATATTTTACAGGATTCAGGGTTAGAGCCAGAGACCATAATGGACGCCTTAGTCCCACCTTTGGTTCAGCAGGATGAGCAGCCTTGCCAGATCTCTAGTTCAGCAGCATATACTTGGGAGGCAGATGTCTGGAGTGATGATGAGGAGATAAAAAGGATAGCCTGGGACGCGCATAGGAAAGCCATGATGGAGAAGATAGGGGAGGCTGAGGAAGATATGGATTTTTCAGAATCCACAGGTTGGCTGTTTGAGGAAGAAGTGGTGGAAGAGGAAGACACCACTGACCTGCTTGAAGAAGCAGCTGATGGGGAAGCAGAGTTTGGTGACGAGTTGGTTGATTTGTCAGCTCCAGAAGTGGACAAATATTTTGACCAAGTGTCATCAAACAAGGAAGATGAGAAAGAAGCAGTGGTGGAAGAAGAAGAACACCACAGCCGGCCCATGCAGGCATTGGATATTACACTGCTACTAGTGCCACCACCATGGCCACCACCACGGGAGAAGGCGAAGAGGGACCTGGACCGACACAGGGTGAGGGTCAGGAGTTGCAGAGACAACAAGTCCCCTCATTACATGCCAAGAATCAGGTTTGGTCCAGGTAAATTTAAATATTGGTGGCCCGGCCCATTTAAATTCAATAAAATATTTTTCAATTCCACTAATGTAATTTTACTAAATAATAGGGACCGGGTGGAATTAAATGGGTTGGATCGGGTCCAGATAAAAGAGAAGCCCCCTGATTAAGTTTAAGTGTGGGGAGGCTCTGTAGAGTTTGTAAATTTATATTTATACCTATTTATTTTTTTTTCTTTCTAGCTTTGCATTTTTTTTTATTTGTGGTCCGTTCTTTGGTAGTAGTTCATAGGTTTTTATCTTTCTATTTTATCTTTGTTTTTTGTGTCTTTGAGTCTGTTTGCAGGTTTGCGTGTTTGCTTAGGTAGAAGAAATTTCACCATGAGCGGATCCCATGTATTATCTTTATATTATCTATATATATAAAAGAAAACGTATATGCTGACGTGGCGTGCAATGAAGGCCTCAACCTTCCTTTGAGAGTGCCACGTGGCATCATAATGGAGAGTTTTTAGTGTTTTTGAATTGTTTCCTTTTTTAATTAAATTGAGTTATTTTAGGAAAAAAGAATTTAAAAATAAATTTAAAATTTTCTCTCTCATATTTCCTCTCATAATTTATAAACGTTTATATATTTTATATACGGGATTTTTTAAAGAAAAAAATTACACCAAATTAACGAGCGTTTTATTATCTTTCCAACGAGTACCATAGTGCTATATAAAAAAAACGGAGAAAAAATCGACTATTTTTTGTGGGGTTTCGTTCATACAGGAAAAAAACACACAAAGTGTTCATATTATCACGTAAAATTAGATTTTGTGGGGAATATGAGTTATTACTGATTAGAATACTATGAACATGCAATGATTGAGAGATTTTGTGGTTAGTTAACTTGAGCTATTTGCAATAGGTTATTACGTAAAATTAGATTTTTTAACCCCGGGACCCCCCCGGGGTAATCAGCTAGTATATATATATATATATATATATATATATATATATATATATATATATATTATGAATGGGAGTTTTGGCAAAGGTTTGGGTAATAAGAGAATTTTTCTTTAAAAAAAATTAATTTTCTCTGAAAAAAGACTTTTCACATAACGTGAGGAGTCTGGGCTGACCTGTTCGCCTCATGCGACCAACTATTACCCCGGAAAGATATATTTTTTTCGTTTGCAACACGTGTTGTGATCACCAGTGTCCTTCACATTGAGCGAGTACCAGATTTTTTTTCTCTACCCATTTGGTTCTACCAACATTCACCGCCATTTTGCCAAGCAGGTACGTCTTCTTGTTTGTTGTTATTTTATGAGTCTAAGTTAGTAGTTTGAGTCTTTTTTTTATTTTTTTTATTTTTGTGTGCGTCGGTATTATGCTCGGGTTTTGTTTGTTTCGTTTTGCGCAGGTTTGGATTGTACCGCCCGTACTCAATCTCCATTCGGGTGATTCCAGAGTTGTTTATCATTTGTTAAGGCAAGCCCAGAGTTTACCACCGTGTCAGAGCCGATCGCGAATGAAATGCTATACGATCGAGCTGAACTGGACTAGTGTTTTAGAGCTTACGAAGAAAAAAATTAACCAGCTAAGTCCTTTCAAATTGAGCTCGTTTTTTATTTTTGTTTTGTATTCGGAATTTATTTTTTTGTTTTTAGTCGCTTTCTATTCCTACATTGAGGGCAATGTAGAGTTTAAGTGTGGGGATGGGAAACTGTCGTTTAGTTTGTATATAAAGTCGTTTGAGTAAAAAAAAAAACTGAAAATGTAACACCCCAACCGATGGCGGAATCATCGAGGTGCCACGTAGTGACGATTGTTCAAAAGCTCATGGTATTAAAATGTAAATATATGATTATTGAATATTGTTTTACAACAAGTGAAATTAAATACAAGACAACAAAAATAAAGATAATTGATTGATTTATACTAATTCCAAAGTTCTATGTGAAGCGTCAAGCAGCTTATCCTGAAACATGCACGAAAATAATTTTGTCAACATATGATGTTGGTGAGTACTACTTAGTTTTGTACGTATAGTATAAGTTTTGAAAAGTAGTACAATTCATGTGTCTAGCATCACCAAGGCATTATGTAAACACGCAAGTAACCAAACAAGACAAAGATCACATGTAAAGTTGAACAATGTAATTGATAATGAGCACCTCAACACGTGTGAGTCTAAAAGAGCACCATAACACAAAGTTATGTCTAAATGAGCACCGTAACATAAGTTACGTCTGAGTGTAAAGAGCACCATAACATAAGTTATGTCTAAATGTATGATTTTGTTATGTAAGCTACGTTCATGTTCAAGCATAAGCACAAAGATAAACAAGACACGTATATGAATTGTAAATGAATAAAATGTATGTGTAAATGAATACGAAAGTTTTGTATACTTGTGCATGAATCACCCCAAAAGTTGTAAAAGCGGAAAAAGGGGATAAGTAATACTCACCTTCGCAAGGTGGTAAGTCTTGTGTAATTGAATAAGTATAATCCAACGTTGCCAAGTATCACCCTATGTATAATGTAACAAATAAGTCTAAGTCTACTTGGTCTATAAGTATTTCCTAGGGCTTCGAGTTGGGGATAAATGTTTATTTGATTAATAAACAAATTGTTTATTAAATATAAGAAATTTAATTTAAATGAATAAAAGTCTTTTTGTAAAATTTTAAGTTAAATATAGTCACAACATAAGATTTTGATTATGAAAATAATTTTTATAAAATTATTTTCTTGAAAAATAGAATATTTACTTTAATTATTTCAAATTGTCAAAATAGGACTTTAATATCAAAAAATATTAAAATTAAAGAATTTATGAATCAAAAATTGTATTTCAGTTCTAGATAGTTAGAAATAATTTATATAAAATTTTGGTGCAAAAATATTGAAAAATGAATTTATTATGATTTATTTATGATTAAAACTAACAAAAATTAATTAAAAATATAAAATAAACGGTTTTTCTGAAATAAAAATATTTTCTGGAATATTTAAGAATATACAAGTTTAGGATAATTTTTGTGAGATTTAATAAAATCTTTTAGATATTTTTATAGAATTTAATAAATATAAATGAATAAACTTGTATTATTAATAATATATATTAAATAAATTATTTTTGAAAAACTAAAATTTGGGTGTTGAACTTTATCATTTGAAGATCATATGATAATTTTTGTAGAATTTATAACACACTTTTAGTATTTAAAACTGATTTTTAAAAGATTAAATATGTTAAGTATATATATAAAATGACAAAAAAATATATGTTGGTTATGGGAATCGAACCCGGGCCTCTGGCCGGTTCGGGTTTTATCACAAGCGTGACCACCAACTGAGCCACACCCTGAGAACGAAATATATTGGATTGGAATTAATTATATAGATTAAATGTTTGTTTTCAATAATTGAAAAACAAAAAAAAAAGAAAAGATGCGAGTGGGACTCGAACCCTTGTCATCAACCGGTTCAAGTTTTTAAGTCATAGTGTAAACCAACTGGTCTATACCAGTTGGTTGTGCATTCATTGATTCGTAATAATTATATAGAATAACTATTTCATGTGTTCTTCCCCAAACTATAAATCGAGCCCTAATCTACCAAAAGCATTCAATTCGTGTTCAATAGCCCCTGAATCATTGGGGCTATTGTTCACGAGATGCCGAACATTGAAACCCACAAACAAAAGAGAACTTACACGACTTAGGATCGGGTATTAGGCTTGGTCAAAGAAAACGTCAAAAGACGATCAAAGGCTTCGATATCTGCTTGTTCAACAGAAATTAGGAGTGTAGAAAGGTAATTCGGCGAGTGTAGGAAGGATTTGAAGGTTTAATTTATAGTGTCATGCTCGTTTTGGAAGGTTTTGATAGTTTGACCAAGAATGGTCAATGTCGCGTAATTCAAGCTCATTTAGAGCTGAAATCGTGATTAGTAAACGCGTGGGTTACTGCTGGTCAACTATGTTCCGCTAATTATTAAGGTTTTCCAAAATTGATAGCTCAATTAAAGGGTCCAAGATAGAGTTGTAAAGAAAGAAAAAAAAAATAGTTATTGTGGTGGTGTTCTGCTCGCGTAACAGCAGGGAAAAAGAGGAAAAGGAGGTCAGGTTGTGTATAAAGAATTTAGGAGTCTAGAGTCATTCAACAAGTAGCTTGTGGCTTAGTGGTTGTTGCATTCTGAGACGTGTTGTGTGTGTGAACTGACCCCGGTTCGAGTCCAGCAGCGGCCAACGTTTTTTTTTTTTTTTTTTTTTTAACAGATTAAGGGGATTGGGGATTGGGCCTGTTGGTGGGCCGGCCTTGTTGGGATTCAGGAAAACAAAAGGTGTTGGTTGGGTTATGGTTGGGTTGGGTTTGGTTTAGAGGTGTTGGGTTTGGACTAGGGTATTATTATTATTATTATTATTATTATTATTATTATTATTATTATTATTATAAAAAAAAGACGGATGTCACAGCATCCCCTACTTTTAGAAACTTCGTCCCGAAGTTATTAGAAACATAGGGTTATGGATGCTTGGGTGAAAATTAAAATAACCGTGGTTTGGAAAATTTGAGTTAAGGCACGACGTAAATTTATAGGTACAGAGTGAATTGTTTCGTATGATTTGGATAAGAGGTTTGATAGGTGTGAGTTAAGGATAGGATTAGGTTCGTCCCGAATAGTAAGGAAAATAAGAATCTAGTAATTTACTAAACTTCAAGTTTTAGGAATTCTAAAATGAATGTACAAGTTGATTGACTATAGAAAGACTAATTGAACTACCAAGTAAACAGAGTTTGTTCCTGGTCCGACTTCCAGTCTCACTTTCAATGCATCATCAGTGTTTGTATACAGGGTGTACCGCAGCTAACCCACCACACCTTTGATACCTTGAAAACGTACTGGACGCCTACCAAAAACTCTAATAGAATTTCACACTACCCTAACGCACCTGTAAATTCATGATTACGTTCCGGACCGGAATCATCAATTTACCTTACATTAGGGTTTTGTGTCCTTCTATGATCCTAATCTAACACACATTAAAGCAAATAAGTTTCACAAGAAGATGACACAACAACACGTTTATCAATGAAATGAGGCTATGTAATGACTAGGTCAATTGCATCGCAATGACTTGTAAGCATAACAGTATTTAAGTATGGGCTATCCCTCATCCGAGGAGCCCTTTAAATGAAATGTTTATCTGAGTTGCGTGGATAATACACACATGCAAGCAAGTTTGTAAGTACTACAACCATTAAGTGTAAGTGTTATTATGAATAATTAAATGTTTACGAGTATCATGAATAATTAGATGTTCAATGAATAGTCAAATTAAGGGGAAAATCAAGTTTCATGTAATAACCAATGATGTTTTTAGAAAAGCTCTGTATGATCAAGTATCGAGTTTTTAGTAGTTTGGTTTTCATGAAAATCAAGTCCAAATGTTTCAATAAGATGTAAGGTAGAGTCTGAAACTTATACGATTTAAAATAAATGTAACCGAATTTGATAAATTACCAGTCTCTGTTCGTACACAATAGTATGCAAGGAAATTTCTAGATGTTGTATGCTAATGAGTGCGACAAAATTGGGTACAAAATGATAATAGATTCATGAAAATGAAAACACAAGTATTGGATTCTCGAGTCTTAGGAAGATCCCATCCATGGCTTAACCAGTGGGATTGACGTCATCCTGATCGTCTGCTTCGTTGACATTGATGTTGAAAGCTCGTCCATGTGCCACCAGGTTTACATTATTCAGTTTAGGGCATTGAGGTCGCATGTGGTTAGGGTCTCTACAATGATAACATGCCCGACCGTTAGTAATCTGTAGTGGTTCCCGAGCAGCTGTTTGATGATTACCCTGTGTCTCAACCATTACTCGACAAGTAGTGACAAAGTGTCCAAACCTTCCACATCTAGTGCATTGACGACATGGAAGATTTGCAGGGTGATGATACTTGCAAGTGTTGCATTGAGGATGGATTCCCGTGTAGGCCTTCTTGATAGGAGGTTGAGCCACAAAATCCACAACAGTATGGTTCAGATTATCGCCCATTCGTTTCTTAGAGTTCGAAGCAGTAGTGGCGGCCTTTGCTAAAACCGTCTTAGATTGTTCAACAGTATTGGTGGTTTTCTCAGTAGATGTCTTGGTGCCCTTCCTAACCAAGTTTCCTTTCCTTACGTGTTTGTCTGTTAATGTGGCTGCAAGTTGGATGGCTTCTTCTACCGTAGTGGCTTTGCCTCCAGTGACAACGTCTTGAATCAGGTCTGGTAATCCCTCGATATACTTTTCAATTGCACGAGAGACCGGGGTGACCATGTGTGGAACCAGTATGCTAAGTTCGTGATATCGAGTATTATACGCAAGATTCTCACCACTGTCTTGTTTCAGTCCATGGAACTCTTCCTCCAGTTTCCTGATTTCGTTCCTAGGGCAGAATTTGGCGATCATGAGTTCCTTAACATCAGCCCAAGATAAAGATAAAGCAACATCAGCTCCTCGATTGCGTTTTTCGCCATTCCACCAGGTTAGCGCCCCCTTTTGAAGGACACTAGTAGCATAGCGAACGCGGAGTTCATCAGGACATTCACTGTTCACAAAGGTGCTCTCCATGCTTTCAAACCATTGGAGGAGGCCAGTAGCACCCTCCTCACCAGTAAATTTTGTGGGGTTGCAGGAGTTAAAGTGTTTGAAAGTGCACCGAAATTGAGTTGTACTCCCTGTGGCGACACTGTTACTATTCTGGGTTATCTCACTGACAAGGTTTGGGATCACTGCAGCAATCTGCTCAGCGACTAAGGATGCGAGGCGACGGTCAGAACGTTGTCCAGAAGCACGAACAGGACGTTGGCTGGCATCACGGAGCATGCGGCGAGCAGACATCTATGAGGTAGTCAATGAATAATCATGAGATTAGAAAATGTGAGTGTATAACTGTACAAATGATTATGAAAGTATGAACTTGTAAGCAATATATGAAAATCATGATATGCAGGATATTGTATATGAACAAGAGAGTATTATTGAAAAACTTGCATAAATGCTTGGAGTGGCCTTGTCTAGCTGTAAAGTCCAACAAGAACGTTGACTTTTCAAAGGAGTTGAACCCAGTGGTGATCAAAGAAGACATGCTTTAGCCTATAAGTGGACACTCACTCCAGGAATCCCCAGGTAAGCATAACAGGTCCGTAAATGGATTTATGCGCTATGCTTGCCTATGCCAGAAAACCCAGTGTACAGGCATCCACCCTTCCAGATTGCACGTGTCCTTATCACACTCATTAAAGTTCAACATCTTTGAAGGAGCAAAAATAAGAGTAGGCATTATGCCTAAGAGTGTCTTCAAGAAAGGTACTGCTCCCGTTCCATGATTGATGTAAACTTTCCACTCCCTGTAGGACATCATCTCTATGCACCATGATGAAAGATGAGGAGGAGAAGAGAAAGATAGAAGAAGGAAAGTAGAGGGAATGAGAGTAAGGTAATTCAGGAGATATTATGCATGAAAGTTGGAGTTCGGTTATAGTCTAGGCCATTTTATCTAATAACCTAGTTCCCTATAACCATGGCTCTGATACCAATCTGTAACACCCCAACCGATGGCGAAATCATCGAGGTGCCACGTAGTGACGATTGTTCAAAAGCTCATGGTATTAAAATGTAAATATATGATTATTGAATATTATTTTACAACAAGTGAAATTAAATACAAGACAACAAAAATAAAGATAATTGATTGATTTATACTAATTCCAAAGTTCTATGTGAAGCGTCAAGCAGCTTATCCTGAAACATGCACGAAAATAATTTTGTCAACATATGATGTTGGTGAGTACTACTTAGTTTTGTACGTATAGTATAAGTTTTGAAAAGTAGTACAATTCATGTGTCTAGCATCACCAAGGCATTATGTAAACACGCAAGTAACCAAACAAGACAAAGATCACATGTAAAGTTGAACAATGTAATTGATAATGAGCACCTCAACACGTGTGAGTCTAAAAGAGCACCATAACACAAAGTTATGTCTAAATGAGCACCGTAACATAAGTTACGTCTGAGTGTAAAGAGCACCATAACATAAGTTATGTCTAAATGTATGATTTTGTTATGTAAGCTACGTTCATGTTCAAGCATAAGCACAAAGATAAACAAGACACGTATATGAATTGTAAATGAATAAAATGTATGTGTAAATGAATACGAAAGTTTTGTATACTTGTGCATGAATCACCCCAAAAGTTGTAAAAGCGGAAAAAGGGGATAAGTAATACTCACCTTCGCAAGGTGGTAAGTCTTGTGTAATTGAATAAGTATAATCCAACGTTGCCAAGTATCACCCTATGTATAATGTAACAAATAAGTCTAAGTCTACTTGGTCTATAAGTATTTTCTAGGGCTTCGAGTTGGGGATAAATGTTTATTTGATTAATAAACAAATTGTTTATTAAATATAAGAAATTTAATTTAAATGAATAAAAGTCTTTTTGTAAAATTTTAAGTTAAATATAGTCACAACATAAGATTTTGATTATGAAAATAATTTTTATAAAATTATTTTCTTGAAAAATAGAATATTTACTTTAATTATTTCAAATTGTCAAAATAGGACTTTAATATCAAAAAATATTAAAATTAAAGAATTTATGAATCAAAAATTGTATTTCAGTTCTAGATAGTTAGAAATAATTTATATAAAATTTTGGTGCAAAAATATTGAAAAATGAATTTATTATGATTTATTTATGATTAAAACTAACAAAAATTAATTAAAAATATAAAATAAACGGTTTTTCTGAAATAAAAATATTTTCTAGAATATTTAAGAATATACAAGTTTAGGATAATTTTTGTGAGATTTAATAAAATCGTTTAGATATTTTTATAGAATTTAATAAATATAAATGAATAAACTTGTATTATTAATAATATATATTAAATAAATTATTTTTGAAAAACTAAAATTTGGGTGTTGAACTTTATCATTTGAAGATCATATGATAATTTTTGTAGAATTTATAACACACTTTTAGTATTTAAAACTGATTTTTAAAAGATTAAATATGTTAAGTATATATATAAAATGACAAAAAAATATATGTTGGTTATGGGAATCGAACCCGGGCCTCTGGCCGGTTCGGGTTTTATCACAAGCGTGACCACCAACTGAGCCACACCCTGAGAACGAAATATATTGGATTGGAATTAATTATATAGGTTAAATGTTTGTTTTCAATAATTGAAAAACAAAAAAAAAAAAAGAAAAGATGCGAGTGGGACTCGAACCCTTGTCATCAACCGGTTCAAGTTTTTAAGTCACAGTGTAAACCAACTGGTCTATACCAGTTGGTTGTGCATTCATTGATTCGTAATAATTATATAGAATAACTATTTCATGTGTTCTTCCCCAAACTATAAATCAAGCCCTAATCTACCAAAAGCATTCAATTCGTGTTCAATAGCCCCTGAATCATTGGGGCTATTGTTCACGAGATGCCGAACATTGAAACCCACAAACAAAAGAGAACTTACACGACTTAGGATCGGGTATTAGGCTTGGTCAAAGAAAACGTCAAAAGACGATCAAAGGCTTCGATATCTGCTTGTTCAACAGAAATTAGGAGTGTAGAAAGGTAATTCGGCGAGTGTAGGAAGGATTTGAAGGTTTAATTTATAGTGTCATGCTCGTTTTGGAAGGTTTTGATAGTTTGACCAAGAATGGTCAATGTCGCGTAATTCAAGCTCATTTAGAGCTGAAATCGTGATTAGTAAACGCGTGGGTTACTGCTGGTCAACTATGTTCCGCTAATTATTAAGGTTTTCCAAAATTGATAGCTCAATTAAAGGGTCCAAGATAGAGTTGTAAAGAAAGAAAAAAAAAATAGTTATTGTGGTGGTGTTCTGCTCGCGTAACAGCAGGGAAAAAGAGGAAAAGGAGGTCAGGTTGTGTATAAAGAATTTAGGAGTCTAGAGTCATTCAACAAGTAGCTTGTGGCTTAGTGGTTGTTGCATTCTGAGACGTGTTGTGTGTGTGAACTGACCCCGGTTCGAGTCCAGCAGCGGCCAACGTTTTTTTTTTTTTTTTTAACAGATTAAGGGGATTGGGGATTGGGCCTGTTGGTGGGCCGGCCTTGTTGGGCTTCAGGAAAACAAAAGGTGTTGGTTGGGTTATGGTTGGGTTGGGTTTGGTTTAGAGGTGTTGGGTTTGGACTAGGGTATTATTATTATTATTATTATTATTATTATTATTATTATTATTATTATTATTATTATTATTATTATTATTATTATTATTATAAAAAAAAGACGGATGTCACAGAAAATAAATTTAAAAAAAATGTCCCTGATTTTGAAGTTTGCATTATAAAATATGGGAAATAATAGATAAAATCAAGTGTCTGGTTTTCAAATATTATATGTATTAGAAGATTAAAATAATTGAAAGCGTGTTGACTTGGGATGTGTGGGTAGGCCTAGCCGGTAGAAAAGTTTCCTTTGAGCTAATACACCTAAATATATTAGGATACCTTGTGAGTTCTCATCTAGGAAAAAATGGGGAAGCTGAAACCGCCAATAATAGTATAAGGAATACCGTTATAAGTTTAAAACCGTTAGAATTTCTAATCAAAAGTTGAAAAAAAAGAGCTGGATATAAAATAAGGGCAAGGCCAATGGTGTCGTTTCTAGGGATAGTGACTCCGGACTCGACTCCCTCTAGGATTGTCTGAAAATAAATATCTAAAAAAAAAAGCTCATGAAAAAAATTAGAAATCAAAGCGAAAATGCTGAAGCTCAAGGTGTCTGGCCACTGGGATAGCGACTTGGATTGGTCACACCCTCTGAGTAAGGTATGCTGAGATGAAAAAAAAAAAAAAGACAAATGATTTTAAATTCTCTCGGTTTTCTACATAAAACGGTTAGGAATAGTCAATTGATTGTTCCTTTTGTTTCATAAGCTTGAGGCGGGATTAGGTGAAACTGTGGCTTCTTTAGTGTGAGACCCTAGGGTAAACTAAATGAACCTAAAATTAAACTAACATGATAAGGGGCTTAGAAACCGGCAGTTGGGTTTAAGAGGACAAGTATACCTGCAATTGCAGTTGGCACGTGATCAGATTTTTAAAACTAAAGTAACCTATGTTTTGAGGCCAGATTATTTGATTGTGATTCCATAGCATAATTCTTTTTCAGTGACGAAAAAAAGTTAAGTGTGGGGATGTTTGATGTGTCCTAAAACACATCTATTCTCCTATATATTTTGAATTATAATTGAGTCTTTTGTATATAGTTTTTAGTAGTTTTAGGCGTATATTCGTTTGTTGGCCTATTTTTATCATTGTATAGTTTTTATTAGTTTTTGGTACTCTTAGTACTCGTTTTATATTTTTGTAGGTGTTCGTGGAAAATGAGCTTAAAAAGAAAGAATTTTAATTGAGACACGAACACTAGAGAGCATGTGTTCATGGACGTTGGAGCGTAAACGAGAAACTTTGGTCGAGCCAAAAACACCCGAGTTAAGAGCACGGAGCTAGAATGCTATATATAATAATAATTATAATAATAATAATAATACAAGTAATAAAAAAAAAAAGCAATTAGTTGGGCTCGTGGCCCAACCAAGCCAAACAAACTACACAAAAAGTCGGTGCACATATTTGTGAGGGATATATACTAAACGAAGTTGGACGGCAAGAGGATTACTGGGGAGGATTATTATTAATTCCAATTCAACAGAATCATCCATTCATTCGCACAAGGATCAAGGCCTTTGATCGACTAGAGTAGCTAAAGATTTTTGGAGACGGGGAAGGTCCGGGAAGTGTTGAAAAATATTATTTGAAGACCCGGGGGTTTGTTTTATCGTTTTAATTATTTAGAGACATGATGAAATTGTTTTTTATAGACTTTGAATTTATGTTTCTGATTATAACTATGAACTAGACTTTTATGGTTGCTTAGGTTTATGAACTAGACACGTTTTATGCAGTATTTAATGATTTTTGGTTTTTAATTTGATGTTTAGAATTACATGATTTTAAGTTTATTGTTGGATTTGATATATGTGTGTTGGTGTTAATTTTATTTGAAGTTTGTTTATTGGTTTTGTGTAGCTAGGCATGTAGAGATACCCCCTAAGTCTTGAAATCAATCTAGTTCGTCAACTTAGGTTAGCGTGCTAGTATTTGGAGTTGGAGTACGACACAAATTTAACAAACTAATATAATAAATTAACTAAGACGTGCAGTCCATTCTTGAGGTTGAGAAATCTAACTCGAGTGTGCTAGGTAACTAACTAGGCATTGTTCGGTAGTTGGCAAGCGCTAGGGCGGGAGTCGCTACTTGTCCGTGTTTAGAGTTTTCCTAGGTTTTCTTCAGTAGAGTTTAAGTCTGCTTCATAGTTTGAGGGTTTTAATCCAGGAGAGGTTTTAAAGTGATTTCTGTGGGATTTTGGTACGCTAGGGCGATCCGGATCCATCTTAGCATTTCTACACTTGTCCCGCCTTGAGTCTAGTGAGCTATCTTTGACAGGAGGTTTCTTAGATAAGAATAGGGTCTCAAGTTAATTACCAGATTCAGGATTTATTGCTAGTGTCTAGGAATTTTACCTAAGTAACCAGCCTTCTTCCTATCTGATTTCTCCAAGCTCCTAGGTTCGTATAAGCAGTTGAGGTTATTTTATTTATATTTAGTTTAATTAAGTTTATAATTAGTAGTTTAAAATACCCACCATATAAGTATTTATTTATTTATTTAGGCTAGTATTCGGTAGAGATTATAATCTAGAGTTGCATTCGCGTCTTTGGGTTCGATACTCGGTCTTATCTGTTTACTGCTTTGCGACCGGTACACTTGCCGTGCGTGTGTAGTTTTTAGGTGAGTCGTTTTAATTAAAGTTTGTGTTATTTTTATATATACATTTACACACATCAGGTGTCATACTCTTGAGGAAGACCCCGAACAAGTTGAAGAACGAGGCGAGATTCAGGCACGGGTTAATCTACATCTTCCAATTGATTTGCAAGGTCACTGAGACGCTTGCAATAATCATCAATGGATGAGCAGTTTGACAGGATAAGATTGCAAAATTGGGTCTCCAGGGCAGCGGCACGCGCCTTCTTGTTGCTGAGAAAAGTCTTCGAGCTTGAGCCATGCGGCCCGAGTCGTAGAGACTTGACCCAGCAGACGAGGAAGGTGGTTGTCGGCAACAGTATTGAGGATCCGTTGGAGCACGAGGGCGTTGAGTTCAACCCAAAGTGGGTACTCGGCGGATGATTCTTCGGGTGGGTCGGTGCCATCGATGTGGTTGAGGACTTTGTAGGCGATGGCGTGAAGGCGGAACATCTTAACCCAGACTGGGTATGTGACGGTCTTGCCATCAAGGGTGCGTATTTTGCTATTAATGTTTGTAACAGAATACGCGGGGTGAAACGGGTTGGGTTTATCGGCCGTAGCCGTAGCCGATGATTCTTCACCGGTTTTGGTCATAGCCGGAATGAAGCAATCGGAACAGAAAAGAAAAAGATGATCGGCCGATTAGGGTTTTTAATGGAGCCGTAGCTCTGATACCATAAAAGTGGTTTATGGTATAATATTTCTTGATGAATAATGTTTACAATGATATCCCATTATATAGGGATAGATTACAAGTGATAAACATGGTAAATAAAAGATATACATGGTAAACAGGGGCGGTGCTTAGTTGGGGCGGGAGGAGGCAGCCGACCCCCCGAATTTTCGCGCAGAAGTTCCGATTATATAGTATTTGTATAGAAAATTTGGAAATATAGGGTTTCGACCCTCCGAAACTGGTTTTCGACCCCCCGAAACTAGTGACTTCCGATCCCCCGGTGACTTCCGACCCCCCGAACCTTCGGTCAAGCTTCGCCACTAATGGTAAACGTCTATCTAGTTAATTCAAATATAAACATTCTAAATATACTCGCTATGACATTTCAATACATTCGTCAGTTGGAGTTACTTTACATTTTTGCAAAGTTGATAACAAGAAATCCGATAAGAAACGTAGACAAATCTTGGATGCCATAAGACACTCATCAGAATAGGAGTTACTTGACATTTTCCTATATGATTTTTTTTTTTTTTTTTTTTGTTATTGAGTTTGCAAAAAAAAAAAAAGTCAAGTAACACCATTTCTGATAAGTGAATTGAAATGATGGTTAAGTCACCAAACACTCACATTATTTGAATAACACCGTTCCTTGTACAAACTGTTTTAATGCCAGTGCTACTTGACTACCTTTCTAAACCTACCTCCACGTTTTACTTTCTCCCCCCACATAACAAAAAGTTAGATTATGGAATGGGCAGATTCATAACTGAAGTGAAAAGTTTGTGTTTGCAACATGAAATCGGAAGATGGTCCCATGTGTAAGACTGTTGGAATTTTTGATGCTATTACAAACGGGTATTGTTAAAGGGTTATTAGAAAAAAAAAACAATTTATTAGAAAACAAAAATAAAAACTATAAAAGTTAAAAAACTTACCTTAACAAAAAGTTAATTTATTAGAAAAAAATAAAAAAACTAATAAATGAATAAGGTTAGTTTAAGAATAAATAAAAGATTTTAAGTAATTAATTTTTGTATTTATTAAGATAGTTATAAAGTAGTTTAGATAATTAATATTTTGTATTTATTGAGAGATAGCATAGAGTATTTATTGAGAGATAGTATAGAGTGGTGTAGTAGAGTGGGTGCAAATAGCAACACCCATTAAGCAAATGCAGCCTACATTGACCTATTTTCATGTAATGCGCTTTGAAATCACCACAAATATGTGCAATGAACTAAGTTGTCATAAACAATTATTAATTTGTCGGATATGCTTTCTCTTTGTTATAAAATCTTTGAACTTTGATCTCAAAAGTATGATTAATTTGTCGTTTTTCATTAAGGTTAAACCGAAGACTTCACTAATGGAAGGTTCATGTGAAATTAATTTTTTTTTCTTTGCAACATCTCCTCTGGTTTTCAATATATGTACAATATTTTTCGTCAATTAATTTTTGGAAGTCATATAAATGGTTGTATCTATCTTGTATGTGGGCCCATATAACAAAGCTAAATGGAGTATTACAAGCCTGCAATCTAGTGCAACCAATGGATCTTGATGATATTCAAACCAATACAAATCTAATGCTTATTGCTTAACCTATTGCCAAGCTTGCTTGTGAGGTTTGATCTCAAACTATACACCAATATAATACTTTCCTCTTCTTTACAGAGCAATACACAATTAAAAGGATTGCTATTGATATGAAACAACAGATGCAGTCATGGGAACTTTTACCTTAGTCCTTACTATCAAAAACCTGCTTGAGTTTCGGATGCCACAACAGGAAGAATTGTCACCATCTTATATGTATGTTATCAACATTTCTAGAAACCATGACTATATAAATATTTTCTTTTTTTTCAGAAACTCATTTAATCAGCTTTTGATACGGTTCATGTGAACATTAAAAGCCACTGCCACTTTGGGATGAGGATATTAAACAAAGGGTTGGGGGAATATTCTATGTATACATTTATTTATTTTTAATAACGTTTTGCAACTCCTTTTTATTGACGATGGATACAGAGGCATAATATGAATTGTATTGCTTTTGTGAATTGAATTGTTTTACAAAGGAAAAGAACCAATAAATAGTTGGTTGATAAAAAACAAACAAGGAAACAAAATAAAGTGATATTATTGACCACCCTTGATTGTAGGACAACGGTCCTAAAGATGCTTGAATGAGGAAACTCTAAAATGAGAAATGATGTCAAGCTGATCCCCAAAATATATTTTATTTTCTAACACTCCCCCTCAAGTTGAGTAGTAGGATTTTTGATACTCAACTTGCTAAGGCAGTGATGAAAAATTTTCCCATTAACGGCTTTAGTTAGAATATCTGCCAATTGGTCTCTTGATCGAACAAAGGAGAGCTTGATAACCCCTGATTCAAGTTTCTCTTTGATGAAGTGTCTGTCAACTTCTACATGCTTTGTTCGATCATGTTGAACTGGATTTTCTGAAATTTGTATAGCGGCTTTGTTGTCACACATTATTGTACTAGTTTTGTTTTGAGTAAATCCAATCTCGTTTAAGAGTTTGTGTAGCCATAAAACTTCGGCCAAGCCTCGTGCAATCCCTCGGAATTCTGCTTCTGCACTTGATAGAGCTACCACTTTTTGCTTTTCGTTTCTCCAAGTAACGAGATTCCCACCAACAAGAGTGAAGTAACCAGATGTTGATCTTCGGTCTTCTTTATTTCCTGCCCAGTCTGCATCTGTGTATGCTTGGACTCCTAAGTGTCTGTTGGGCTGGAAGAGAACCCCGTGCCCTACAGTGCCTTTGAGATATCTAATAATTCTCCACACTGCCTCCATATGAGAAACTTGAGGTTGATGCATAAACTGGCTGACAACCCCAACTGCATATGCAATATCTGGACGAGTATGTGAAAGATATATAAGTTTACCCACTAGACGTTGGTATCTTTCTTTGTTTGCCAATTTTGCCCCGTCTTCCATGTAAAGTTTTTGGTTGGCCATCATTAGGGTGTCAGCTGGTTTACAATCAATCATTCCTGTTTCAGCTAGAAGATCAAGGATGTATTTCTTTTGACATATAAAAATTCCTTGCTTGGACCTCAGAACTTCAATCCCAAGGAAGTACTTTAGTCTTCCTAAGTCCTTCATCTCGAATTCTGTGAACAACTTCGCTTTTAACTTCTCGATCTCCTCTTTGTCATTTCCTGTAATAATCATATCATCAACATATATAATTAAACACGTTATTAGGGTACCTTTTCGTTTAAGGAACAAAGTATGATCAGAGTTGCTTTGTCGGAAGCCAAATCCCTTCATTGCTAGCGTAAATCTTCCAAACCAAGCCCGGGGAGATTGTTTGAGTCCGTATAGAGTTTTCTTTAACCGACATACTTCCTTATCTTTGAAGTTTCCTATGAACCCAGGTGGAGGTTCCATGTAGACTTCTTCATTTAATTCTCCATGTAAGAAGGCATTCTTAACATCAAATTGGAGAAGAGGCCATTCTTGATTTGCGGCAATGGAAAAAAGGACACGAATTGTATCAATCTTTGCTACTGGGGAGAAGGTCTCTGAGTAGTCAATCCCGTATGTTTGTGTGTACCCTTTTGCAACTAGCCGGGCTTTATATCTTTCAATGGTTCCATCTGGTTTGTGTTTGATTGTGAAGACCCAACGACACCCTACAGGTTTCTTTCCTGGGGGAAGAACGCTCTTCTCCCATGTTTCATTTTTTATAAGAGCTCCCATCTCTTCTTCCATTGCTCTCTTCCAGTTTTGTGACTTTAAAGCTTGTTCCATAGAGTTTGGAATGTCTTCGTCATATAAGGATGAAGTGAAGGCTTGCGCTTCTTTGGAAAGATTGCCTTCGGCAATGTTTGCCATGGGATACCTTGATGACTTTGTTTCTTTTTCAGGAGAGTAACGTTTTGGGGGGACACCTCTATTGGTTCTGGGTGGTAGAACATATTTTTCCACCGTTTCTTTTTGTATTGGTTCTTCCTGCACATGTTGTTCTACAAGTGTCTCATGGTTATCAGATATATCATTAGTTTCAAGGTCATGAGAGATATTATTAGACATGTAATCACTAAACTCATTATTGCCAGAAAAAATAGTTTGAGGGTCATCTTGAGGATGATCTTCAAAGGTTTGAGAGTCGCTAACCTCAGGAACCAAGATAGGAGAATCTTGGTTTGTGGCACTGTTTGTTGATTTGTCGGGTCCTTGAGAAGTCGGTGACTCATCTTGGGTATTGTGAACAGCTTCTTGTGAGGATGGAACCCATTTTAGCCAACTCAAGGTGTCAATTTCTTTCTCCCCCTGACCATTCTGTTGGGCGGTATAGAAAAATTCGGTTTCAAGGAAGTCGCAGTCCATGGTGGTATACATATGACGTCTTTTTGGGCTATAACAACGGTATTTATTGATACCATATCCCAAGAAGACACACTTTTCAGCACATGGGCCGAGTTTTCCGCAATCTGTTTTGGGTATATGGACAAAGACGGAACATCCAAATACCCGTGGTTCAAGTGTGAGGGTTGGTGGGAGTTTGGTAAAATCAGACAAAGCTTTTAGCGGGGTTTTAAGATCAAGGGCTTTAGTAGGAAGTCTATTAATAAGATAGGTGGCAGTAGCTAGAGCTTCGGGCCAAAAAGATTTCGGGACTCGAGACTCTATTAGAAGTGCCCGAGTTATTTCCAAGAGAATGCGATTTTTTCGTTCAACGGTCCCGTTTTGCTCGGGAGTATGTGGACAAGTTGTTTGGTGAATAATCCCTTTGCTTTGACAAAATTTTTTCATAGAAACATTTACAAATTCCCCTCCATTATCAGATCGAAGTGTTTGGATGTTGGTTGTATATTGAGTTTGTATCATGGTATAAAACGCTGCGAATTTATCAAACACTTCTGATTTGTTTTTTAAAAAATAAATCCATGTCATACGAGTGCAATCATCAATAAAGAGAACAAAATATCGAAAATTTTGTCCTCCAATAACCTCAGCAGGCCCCCAAACATCAGAGTGGATAAGTGAAAAAGGTGAATCAACTTTGGTGTTATTAAATTTATAAGTATGTCTATGACTTTTAGCCAAAACACAAGTCTCACAATTTAACGGTTTATTTGAAGGAAATAATTTCGGAAATAAAAGATGTAAATAACCGATAGAAGGATGTCCTAATCTCCTATGCCAAAGCCAAGCTTCTCTGTTCATAGTACCGTGCGCAAGCATCACATTCCCATGTTGAGTCACTTCCTCCACATAGTACAATCCCCGACGTTCAGTGCCACGCCCAATGATCGCTCCCGTCCTGATATCCTGTAATATGCAAAAGGTAGGATGCATCAAGACTGTACAATTTAATTCTTTTGTGACATGACTGATAGATAATAATTTATGTGATAAGGAAGGAACATAAAGACAGTTTGAGAGTTTTAAGGTTGGTGATATCTCAATAGTCCCTCCTCCTTTTACAGGAGCTTCTCCCCCATTTGCGGTTTTAATGTAATTAACCCTGGGTTTAGATTGTGATACTATATCCGATACATCAAATGTCATAGTATCAGTGGCACCACAATCAAATATCCACGAGTTATAAAGTTTTTCACAATTTTGAGCCATATTGACTTGTCCATGGTTCTTGTTGGTTCCCCTTTTACTTATTTGCCGGTTCCTTTTAGAAAAAATTTTAGATAGGTTTTTAGAAACTATTTTAGAATTATTATTTTGACAAAAAAACTTGTTTTTCTTGTTTAAAGAATTTTGGCCAGTATCACAATAAATAGGTTCTTCAAGGGGTGTTGTTGTAACTTTTGAGATATCATGATTGAAAAAACGTTTTGTAACTTTAGAAATGTCATAATTGAAAATACTAAAATCACATAAGGAAAAAAAGGGGTCTGAGAAAAAATTCCCAAACCCAATACCTCCTTCGTCACTTTCAGGGGACTCAAAACCGGTTGAGGTGAATCCTCCAAAGCCGCTGTCGCCGGTGTTCTTTTGGTCGCCGCCGCCTACACGGTTTCCTTCTTCTGTTTTTCCAATGTTGGCGACAGATTTACCCCCATCTTGTTTCCCCTTTTTGTGACCGTCGTTCCACCATTCCGGGTAGCCGACAAGTTGAAAACATTGGTTCTTGGTATGTCTAGACATGCCACAATGTTCGCACTTAAGCTTTGTTTTATCGATCCGGGATGATGAACCAAGATTGATGTTTTTCTGATTGAATCGCCCTTTTGACAGAAACCCTAGACTTTCGGGTTCGTGTGACCTGCTGGTGTTTAGTCCAGCCGCCACACCGCTCGGGGATGTGTTATCGGTGGTTCCTAAGATTCCCTGATGTGCCATTTCTTTTCGAACAGCAGCGTAGGCACCCTCGGCTGAGGGTAGCGGGTCCCACCGAAGGATCTCCCTTTTTATCGGGTCAAACTGTCGATCGAGAGCGTTCAAGAATTGAAAAAGTTTCTGTTCTGACCGGAGTTTGTTGTACGTGGCGATGTCAACAGGACATGTCATAGGGTTCGGGTCTCTCCTCTCAATTTCTCCCCATACTCCCTGCATAACAATCCAAAAATCTTCTAAAGGAGTGCCGCCCTGTTTTATGTCGTTCGATCTCACATGAAGATCGAAAGTTTGTAACTTGTCTTTTCCGCTACTATATGTAACGACTAACGCGTCCCACAATGTTTTGGCTGTCGGGAATTCGGTTAGGTTACTGGCGAGGGCAGGTTCAATATTTTGGATCAACCACGAGAACACGACCAAGTCTTCTTGTTCCCATTGTTCATATTGGCCGTCGGTTGGTTCTGGGGGTTTTGGATCTCCTGTTAAGTGACCCAAGAGATGTTTTGATTTGCCACCGATTGCGACTCGAATCATCCGAGACCACAAGGCGTAGTTTTGGCTGTTCAATTTGAGGCTGATTTTTAAAGAGTCGGATAGGCTTTGTTTTTGTGTTTGATTTTGGTTATTGATACTATTTTTGAGGAGATTGGTGATTTGCAATGCAAGATCATCATTCTTGGAGTCATCAGACATGATTTGGTTTGTGGGATTGCAAAGAAGTTGGACAAGATTGAAGGGAAAAAAAAATGGTAGATGATGAACGGGTTTATCTCAAGATCGATCAAATCCGCTCTGATACCATATTGACGATGGATACAAAGGCATAATATGAATTGTATTGCTTTTGTGAATTGAATTGTTTTACAAAGGAAAAGAACCAATAAATAGTTGGTTGATAAAAAACAAACAAGGAAACAAAATAAAGTGATATTATTGACCACCCTTGATTGTAGGACAACGGTCCTAAAGATGCTTGAATGAGGAAACTCTAAAATGAGAAATGATGTCAAGCTGATCCCCAAAATATATTTTATTTTCTAACACTTTTGTAGTTTCTCAGTTACATAGAATACTATTGTATTATGTTGTTGATTTCTGGTTGGTAAGTTTGTTTGGGTGATTGTTTTGGTGGTTAACTTTGAATTTTATTGATTTGGAAAACCCGGTATAAAAAAGTACAACACATTGCCAATGAGGTAGTGGTATATAGTTGTTGGAAAAGACTTTGTGTTTCTTGTGACCCATGTTCGATTCCCACTCTCTCCAGTTTCCATTATTTTCTTTGGCATCCAGGTGAAGAGCGAATACCGGTGACGCGGGTTTGACTTGGATGGGAGGCGATATTTTACCGATTATTCAACTATCGTGTTTGTGGGCTGGTGTAGGTCGAGTTTCCCCGCATATGGGAGAGCTAAGGGTTGGCGGTGGTCGAGTAGTCGACCTTGGCCACAACGCCCGGTGTCATGGTGGTTAACACATCGTTCCTTGCCGTTAAAAAAGTACAACACATTAAGGAATACAAAAAAGTTATCAAATAACTCAAAGTAATAAGCCGGTTAGTAATTCCATTAGGACAAAGAAATACCCAGCCACCGGACGGTATAAAACTAGTTTTTTTTTTGTTTTCTGCATGAAAAAAAAAAAAACCATAATAGTAAACCATGTATAATAGTAAGCCATGTATAATGAATTTCGGTTACTGGTACGATTTTTAAAATATCCTTAATATCAGCTTCCCTTTACTTCATTTTTCTTTTTATTTAATACAAGTTTTTAAGGTTTTTGAATTATCTATACCTTGAGGCAAAGATAAGAATTGCAAACCAATTTTGACTGGTCAAACTTGTGTTCAAACTTCAAATAAGTCTTCCAACAATATACAAAAGGCAAAGTTGGACATATTGGTTATGTTAGAAATATGTCAACATCATTATAATATCTTAAAGTCAAGGAAACTATATATACAAATCAAACTTTCATACTTCCATACAAATATAGATTTCTAATGTGTGAAGAACTCAAGTTTGACTTTCACTAATTTCATTTGAGTTCACTTTATACTATAACTTTGTCTCTGCACTTCTTGCAACCTTCAAATTTTTTAATGGCAGTTGCAGGTCAAGAAGTAGAACTTCAAATAACAGGTACATATAAACCTTGTTTATTTTTATAAGGAGAACTAGGATATCCAGTAACCAGTAACCAACCCGACCCATATCCATCCTAATCGATATATAGGTTTACTGAGGACAGTGGCGGATCTAGAAATGAATTTCAATAGTAACGTTTTTCATTTTTTTTCATTTTAGTAGCAACGTTTTCCAAATTTCGTAAAAAAAAAAAAACAAACAAATTTTTCACTACGCGCGCGAAGTTCAGCAGCAACAGACACGGCACCTAGCTCTATGCTAGGTCCGCCCCTGACTGAGGACCATCTTTTGCACTCGCTCCAAGAAGCGAACACTTCCTCTTGTTAATATTATAACATTAACTAATTTCTTTATAAATTTTGGCAGCTAAAGATGAAGTCTCCAATGAAGAACCAAGTTCCACCAACACCATCAAGACTCCATCAACCAAACACTACCAATGGTGGTTGCGAGTGGCGGTTTATATCTTCTTTCTGTTAGCCGGCCAGGCAACCGCCACCCTTTTGGGCGGACTTTACTACGACAAAGGTGGCAACAGCAAATGGATGGCCACCTTTGTCCAATCAGCCGGTTTCCCTATCTTGATTCCCATCCTATTTTTCGTCCCACCATCTACTAAAGCCGTCACATCACCTCCACCAGCGTTAACCCTTGGCCTCCTTTACTTATTTTTCGGCCTGCTTTTAACGGGTGACAACTTGATGTATTCATATGGTCTCTTATACCTTCCTGTCTCAACATACTCATTACTTTGTGCAACACAATTAGCTTTCAATGCCCTCTTTTCGTTTCTTTTCAACTCACAAAAGTTCACAGCATTGATCATTAATTCGCTAATTCTTTTAACGGTTTCTGCCTCACTTGTTGCGGTCAATTCAGACTCGGATAACTCATCAAAGATCCCGAAAGGGAAGTACATAATCGGGTTCTTTTGCACATTAGGTGCTTCAGCTGGTTACTCTTTGTATCTTTCACTTTTGCAGCTATCATTTGAAAAAGTGATCAAAAGTGACAACTTTAGAGTTGTCCTTGAAATGCAAATCTACCCATCAATGGTGGCGGCCGCGGGTTCAGTTGTGGGACTTTTCGCTAGTGGCGAATGGGACGGGTTGACAATGGAGATGGATGGCTATGAAAAGGGGTCAGTGTCCTACATAATGACATTACTATGGACGGCTATTGCATGGCAAATATGTTCGGTTGGGATTTTGGGATTAATATTTGAAGTGTCATCTCTTTTTACTAATGTGATTAGTACATTGGGGCTGCCTATTGTTCCTGTTCTTGCGGTTATATTTTTTGGAGATAAGATGGATGGCGTGAAGGCGATCGCGCTAGTTGTCGCAGTTTGGGGCTCGGTTTCGTATGTGTATCAACATTACCTCGATGACTCGAAGCTAAAGGCGAAGAAGAGGTTGAGTGTAAGTGCTAATGATGGTTGTGATAACGCTTAAACACACTTGGTATAGGTTTTTTTTTTTTTTTTTTTTTTGGGAATTAGATTTTAATAGCCTATATTCGAAATTGGTCGTTGACACCCCAAACTAAAAAGTTGGGCATATATAACCTGTACTATTCACCTATTGGATTATGTCACCCAATTTGGGTTAAGTCACTATTAACCTATTGCATACTACAATATATGATTATCATAATTGCACAAGTATAAACTAATAAGTAATGTTACCCAATTTAGGTTAAGTCACTTGTGCCTCTTAACAATTGTTTGAATCTTAAAATTGGTGTTTTAGTACCTAGTAGAACTAGAATGAATATTGGTATTGATGGAGATGGCTCCATTTTCTGGTTACTAGATGTTCGTTTTTCTTTTAGGTGGCTTTAAATCTTTAATTTCAGGAATTTTCGATTGCCATCGTTTAGACGAAAGTTGAACATTTTAGGGGTTCTTATAAGTCGGGTATTGACGATTTTGGTAATGCAATTGAGTATTTCCGATTTTAACCCAAAAGGGGAAGATCACCCATTAATAATGCATGTTTTTTATTCTTAGACTATCCGTAGTGGATGGAGAAGTTAGCGCCCCTCCCTTTATGGTGATTGGTTGAAATATGGTCCCCCACCTCCCAAGAAAAAAAAAATGGCGTTAGATATTTTTCGCTCAAGGCAAAATGGGGGTGTTTAGCGCCGATTAGCGACCATGCGTTTAACGTTTTGGTGTGGGGGGCGCGAAATTGGGTTTAGCGCCGGGTTTGGCGCCCCACTACGGTAGGTTTTATTGGATAACTTGATTTCATTTGTATGTAAACTCATAGTACCAAAATTTGTTTTTGACTTAACAATGCATGTTTTACTTGGTGTAGATGTTTATCTTCACCTTAATCTTGGGTCGGTTTGGGCCTTACCGTTTTTCTGGTCCATACCCAAGAACGAGACCAAAGCTGAGAATTGCATAAACTGGAAAACAAGGACCAACGGAGTTGCAAAAATAAATATGGCCCTACAGTAACTATATTGACATCATATTATTATTTTTGACTACTGAAAATAATTGTTTAAAGTTTAAACCATATAATGATAGTATATTTGGAAACTTTGTCCTATTGAACCTAACTATATAAAAATATTTATTATTTGTTCTAACATATCATTATGTGTATAACTACTCATTTCAAACTTTAAAATATTTTAATTAATTTAATAGATTCAAAAGACAACTAATAAATTTCAAGATCTAGAACAATTTATATAAAGACTCAGGGGCTGTTTGGTTGATTAAGTGTTGAATCATTAAGAGATCTGAAGGGTTAAGAGACTCTGAATGATTAAGTACAGAATGGTTCAGCTATATACAAAGTCTGAATGGTTCAGCTCTTAATCATTCCATTCAGGGTCCTTTTTAGATTGAAACAAACAGTCTGAATGTTGAACCATTCAGAGCTGAATAGTTCAGAGCCTCATTAAGAGACTAACAAACAGGCCCTCAAAAGTTTTATATTTCATATAACGTTTACAAATAGACAAATAATAAACTACTAGAAGTCAAGATTAACCCAACAAATTGGGAACTAGAAAAATATTATAATTTGTTTGAGAATAACTTAGTCATAAACAACTTGATGATATAATTTACCGTGGTGACAGTTTTGATCGAAATGGTAAAAATATTCAATTACATGTAATGCTCAAAACATATGGTTTCAATTAAAATATAATAAGAAGAAGAAATAGTAATAGAGTTATTAATACTGTAGTAATTAACTAGTTACTGGGATAACCACGCATTGTAGCAACTCAATTGACTTGTATTGAAACAAAAAACCACAAAATGAACACTAACAAAAAAATAAAGTTGTAATATGTTTAAAATGATATCAACACGTGTTTTACATTAATAAAAAAACCATGAAAACAAATGCCAATTCAAATAATACTGATACCAACATTGTTGGGTCAGAATTGATTTGGTTATCCACGGTACCGGTAAACTTAATTAGTGAATAGAACTTTGTTTCTACGAAATTTATACAGAACATCAAGAAAAAAAAAAGCTAAACATAGTTGCGTAAATGGCTATTTTTAAAAGTTAACAAACGATACTTATTAGAAAAAACTAAATTATATGGCTTAAAGACATATATTATATATACATACAATTAGTAACTTGGGTCACCTCTAAAAGTCACCACTCTTTCCCATCATTTGACACCATTTCACAAATTAATTAATAATTATCAACATGAATCTCATTCAAGAGTCACTACTCTAAAAGTCACCACTCTTTCCCATCATTTGGAAAATGAAACTTAAAAAAACTTATGATTTATACCAATATTTGATTTAAAAGGCATACAATAGGTATGTTTGGCAAAACTAGCTGGTGGCTGATAGCTGGAAGCTTTTTAAATATATTTTGTGTTTGACAGAGTAGGTAGAGCTTTTAAATAAAATGTATAAAATGACCAAAATAGGCATAATTTAAAGCTTGTAAATAAGGTTTTTATTTTATTTTTAAAATAGAATGGGTATTTGGGTCGTTTACTAATTAAAAGCTTGTAACTAGTAGAACTTTTTCTTAAACGCTAGTACTAGTAGCTTTTCACTATAAAGATTTTTCAAGGGGAAACAAATCATTCAAAGGCTCATTATGGTAAAACTCATGCCCCTTTGATGCAAATTGTGTCAAAAGATTACTAGTACCTCCTCTCAAAGTAATTAATATGACGGCATAATCAGAATACTCTAAGTGTAAATTATAAAAATTAGTGAAATGAATAGTTAGTTCACACCAATTAAATGAAATGAAAACGCATAGTTGGCACGGGAGGCTACCCAACCAGGGTCTAGTAAGTTATTCGTAATAGTGTCTCGACTTCAGGTGGGTAAAGTTATGTTTTTAGTAGATTAGGGTTTGCCATTCAGAAAGGGGTGGCGGCACAACTTGTTACCCATCTTCCCGCTATCTTGATGTAATTTTCTCATGAAATGAAAATGATTGTTTTTTTGTAAAATAGTAGGCTAGGATGTTAAAACATAAAGTATGTGATTTTAATAAGAAACATAGTTTTTTTTTTTTCCTTCACAATAATTCGTAATGTCTTTTTTTCTTCATTTGGTCAAATATCTTACCCAACCCGATGAATGGACCCGCAATTGGTGGATATGAATGACGGAAACGGATAAATAGTTCACATGGATATTTAGTGGATCGGGTATGGATTTACGTGACTACCTGAATTTAAATAGGAATATTTTGTTTTCACAATTTTTTTATTGATCGAGTTCATAAATCTATACATGTTTTAGTAGAAATCTCGCATCGTTCCATACAAATACCCCAAAAAAAATTCTGAAAAGAAACAAATTTCCTTGCAGGATGAAGAAAGAATTCAATCAGTATCTCAATTCTCAACATATAATGTTCTTTAACTATGGTTTAATACTTTCCAGGCTTGTTGTTTCCTAATTATTAAATTAGGGGGTCGGGTCGTTGACGAGTCACAAAGTTTCCAACGAAATGAGCTTAGGCAAAACAGATCGCTTTAAAAACATCAATTTGGTTCAGGTCAAAATGTACTCTGGTTGAAATGAGTTGATTCAGAAAAAAAAAAAAGTATAAAAAATGTTCATCTGCCATATTTGTAAATAACGCGACTAGTGATGACAGGTGGAAAGGGTGGGAGTGATAGTGGTAGTGTTGGCAATGACGATGACGACCATGTCGTGGGGCCACTGAAGACGGAGACCAGCGGTGGGGGAGACAAGGTCGATTATGGTGGCAGCTTTACTATGTGTTGAAATATATGTCACTTATGATATAAGTGTTACATTTCTAATTCATGTGTTATCTATGGGCTCATCTATTGGGCTTGTGATTACTCTCTGTGGGCCACTAAACTCTGGCCCATTCTGGTCTGATCTTATGTACGTGTGGTTGTACTTGGGCTTATACATTATCACATGTGCACGTTTGTTTGTTAGATATTATTGCAGGGTTTAATCGTAGCCGTTGGATGATATTGTGATCTATGGCTGAGATTAAGTTTGTTATGTCAGCTGGTGGAAGCTTCGAGAGGCACTATAAATAGATTGTTATTTCTCTCTCTTACTCATTCGTTCACTTTTATCTCTGTAATAATCTAGGGTTTTCTCTGGTTCTCTGTTGTATAATCTGCTCTTCCTGATCTGTAAGGAAGGCAAATTTAGTCTGGTGTAGAAGAAGAATCACTGGTTGTGATCCTTCTTGTTAGATCGTCTGTTCGATCATTTGGTTTCCCCTTTCCAGTCTGTAAGTGTTTGATTTGTACAAACATTCAAAGTCAACTGATCTAAACAATCAGTTGACATATTGTTCTTTAGAATCTCTCTTATTTTAGAGAGGTTCAGGGTATTTGGGGGGGTATTTTTCTGGTTTGGGTTAATAAGATTTTGTCACCTGTTTTGTCACCTATATCACGTTGTTCTTGGTTCAATCTGAGTTTGTGTTGGCTCAGATCTTCAATATTTTTGGTTTTGGATCATATATTTTTACATGGTATCAGAGCATAAGGCTCTCTTATCATAAAGTTTTGTTAAAACAAAACTGATCCTGTTGTTCTTCCGCTGCATCTTTGTATTGTCTTTTGGTCTTCAGTCTGAGATCTAGATTATTAGATCTCAGATCTGGTATTACTGACTGTGTTCGTGCTTGTCTGTTTTTAAAGTGATTTGATCTTGATATCAGAGGTCAACTATTGTTGGCAAGGAGTCTGGAAATTGTTGTTGGATTGGGAGTATTTGCTTCAATTGCTCTCACAACTCTATACCCTAAGTGAAGGTATAGGTTGTGAGGTTGGAGATCCCTAACTTGGGACCCCCTCCTGGTGAGATTGTTCCTGTTTCTTTGTTCTGGTTTTATTTGTTGTGTCTAGGGCAACTGACTGGGTTAGGTGGACCGGTATTGTGCCAAGTACTTGGTGTCTTGTCTTGATTGTTGCTTGTCTTGTGTGGTATTTTGTCTTAACTTTGTTTTACATATATAGTTATTAAAGAACTCCTGTGTTAAGAGTTGGGTAGGCACCCTTGAGTGATGAACCTACCATCTTCACACTGACACAGCTTCGTTCTATTAGGACTTTTGTGTGTTTTTTGTGTTTGGTCCTTGTCTGATCTGATTGTTGATCTTGTTTGTTGTCTGTCTTTGGTGTTAACATGACTGGTCCTGTTGTTGATCCACAAGTGACAGAAGAACCATTTGTTGGCTCTTCTGACTCTTCTGGACAGTTGGGGTCTCTGATAAGCAAGTTGGATATCAGTGACCCCCTGTTTCTGCATCCTAGTGACACTAGTAACTTGTCTATAATTAGTATAAAGCTAAAAGGAACTGACAATTACAATGTGTGGTCTAGTTCTATGAAGTTAGCATTGAAAGCTAAAAATAAATATGGTTTTATTGATGGAACTTGTATAAAACCTGAGGATAATGAAGTTTTAGCTAATCAATGGGATAGGTGTAACTCAGTGGTTCTGTCTTGGTTATTAAACTCTGTTAGTGAAGAGTTATACTTAGGACAAGTCTTTTCTGATTATGCTAGTCAAGTATGGTCTGACCTTAAGGAGACTTATGATAAGGTTGATGGGTCGGTTGTATTTAGTTTATATCAGAAAATCAATGGTGTTAAGCAAAATGGTAGTACTGTTGCTGAGTACTATCATAAACTTAACACCATGTGGAAGCAACTGGATGCTATATTACAGTTGCCTACTTGCACCTGTAAAGCATCTAAGGACTTCAATGATTTTTCTGCACTTATTAAGCTAATGCAGTTTCTAATGGGTCTTGATGACATTTATCAACCTGTTAGAACTACTCTTCTGACTAGAGAGCCATTGCCTAGTATTAAAACTGCTTTCTCTATTATCTCTAGAGAGGAATCTCATAGAGGTTCTAGTGGAAGCAGCAAAGGGCAAAATATGGCTTTCATGTCTAAGACAAATCAACCTACTGATAATAGGAAGAAGGTAACTACCAGGGGACCTAATCCAAACTTAAAGTGTACCCACTGTAACATGTTTGGGCACACTGTGGATAGGTGTTATGAACTGGTTGGGTATCCCCCTGGTGTTAGAAGAAGGCCTGTTGGACAGACTCCTAGAGTTAATCTATCCAACAATCCTGGTAATAATTCTAAGTCTCCTGTCTCCTCTACTTCTGGTTTGCCTTTTTCTCCTGAACAGATATCCAAGTTAATGAATCTGATTAGTGAAAAGGGAACAAGTGATCCACAATGTTCTAATTCAGGAGGTAAAACCATTTATGTTAATGGTTTTTCTGCTATGTCTAAAATATCTAATCTAAAACAAATCTTAAAAAGATTTTCTAGTTGTTCTAAGCTTATTAAGAAAGCTATTAGTTGTGGGTGGATCACTGATTCAGGAGCAAATCAGCACATGACCAAAAGTGATGAGCTTATGGTCAATTGTGTTGATGTGTCTAGTTATAACATTCAGGTAAAACATCCAAATGGCACCAGTGCTAAAGTCACCAAGATTGGTGACATTAAAATAGCTGATGGTGTTACTTTGTATGATGTTTTCCTTGTTCCTGACTACTGTGTCAACCTTATGTCTGTTCATAAGTTGTCCAAAGACAACAAGTTGAATGTCTTATTTGATGAGGATCACTGTTATATTCAGGATTCCAACACAAGGAGAGTCCTGGTGACTGGTGATCAGCAAGATGGTCTGTATTTTGTTGGAAACAATGTGAGTTCTAATCTGTGTTTTAGTAGTATAGGAATTTCTAATCTGTGGCATAGCAGATTGGGACATCCTTCTGATCAGGTTCTAGCCATTCTTAGTAAAGATCTTAAAATAGGAAAACCTGAGTCTCAGCCTTGTGATGTATGTCACAAAGCTAAACAGGTTAGGTTACCTTTCCCTATTAGTGACCATAAGACCAAGCATGTGGGTGACATTGTTCATCTGGATGTTTGGGGGCCTTATAAGGTCACAAGTTGGGAAGGATATAGGTTTTTTCTGACTGTTGTGGATGATTACACAAGAACTGTATGGTGTTATTTGTTAAAAACCAAAAGTGAAGTTTATGAAAATCTTGTAATCTTTTATGAACTTCTTAAAACTCAATTTCATTCAAGAGTTAAAATTTTTAGAATTGATAATGGAGGAGAGTTTGTAAATAAACAGATGGAAGTTTTTTTGTAACAACAATGGTATTATACACCAAACATCTTGTGCATATACACCACAACAAAATGGTGTTGTTGAAAGAAAGCATAGACACCTTCTTAATATGGCTAGAGCTCTATTATTTCAAAGTGGTATACCACTTAGGTTTTGGTCTGATTGTATTCTTACTGCTACATACTTGATCAACAGGGTTCCTTCCTCTGTCCTATTAGGTAAGAGTCCTTATGAAGTCTTGTTTGGGTTCCCCCCTAAACTTAGTCATTTGAAGAATTTTGGTTGTCTGTGTTTCAATACTGTGTTAAATGAGTCTGATAAGTTGTCTAGTCAAGCTGAAAAATGTGTTCTATTAGGGTATTCTAGTTTTAAAAAAGGGTATAAACTATGGTGTCTTGAGTCAAAAAAGGTTGAGTTTTCTAGAGATGTGAGGTTTTATGAGGAGATTTTTCCTTTTAAACAAGAATCTTTAAAAAACATTGTTTTTCAAAATAGTGATTCTAGTATCACACATTTAAATTTCTTTGACAGTATTGAGTCTGTGACAACTGATGATTCATCATTGACTAAGGGTAATCTGCCCAATGATGAAGGGGAACCAACTGAATCTCATGAGGTTCCAGCTAGTTTGCAATCAGGGTCGACTCCCAGGACTGCTGGGGGGGTAGAACATCATCCTGATGTTCAGCAGCCTGTCAGTCCAGGTTGCAGTAACCCTGATGGGGCAGACCATGATGCAGGGACTTCAAATGGTGAGAACAACCCATCTGAGGGAACTATTAGAAGGTCTTCTAGAGAGTCTGTGTTTCCTAGGAGATTTAATGAGTATGTGGTAGAAGGAAAGATCAAGTATGGTATTGACAAAGTTGTCAATTACTCTAGTCTTTCTTCTGATAACTTGTGTTTTGTGTCTGGTCTTGACAAATCAGTAGAACCTACTAGTTATTTTGAAGCTTCAAAAGACCCTAAATGGGTTGAAGCTATGAATGCTGAAATGGAAGCATTACATAGGAATAACACATGGGTTCTTACTGATTTGCCAAAGGATAGAAAAGCTATAGGTTGCAAGTGGGTATACAAGATTAAGTATATGGCCAATGGTGAGGTTGAGAGGTACAAAGCTAGGTTAGTAGCTAAGGGTTTTAATCAAAGAGAGGGTATTGATTTTGGTGAAACTTTCTCACCAGTAGTTAAAATGGTAACTGTAAGAACTGTGATAAAACTTGCTACTTATAATAATTGGCCTTTATACCAACTTGATGTTAACAATGCTTTTCTATATGGGTCAATATTGGAAGATGTATATATGAAACCCCCTAAGGGTTATTATTCTGGTAATGAGTCTAAGGTCTGTAAGCTTGTTAAGTCTCTGTATGGTTTGAAACAAGCACCTAGAAAGTGGAATGAGGAACTGACTAGTGTGCTTGTTAGTTTTGGTTTTGTTCAAAGTATTTGTGACTATTCCTTGTTTGTTTTGTCTAAACAAGATGTCTTGGTTATTTTGTTGGTCTATGTTGATGACATAGTTGTCACAGGGAATAGTGAGTCTGAAATAAAGAGAGTTAAACAGTGTCTTAACTCTAAGTTTCTTATAAAAGATCTTGGTATTCTTAAATATTTTCTTGGGATAGAAGTCTTATATTGTGATTCTGGGATCTGTCTATCTCAAAGAAAATATTGTCTAGAGTTGTTAGATGAATTTGGTTATCTTGGATGTAAACCTATCAACACTCCTATTGAGCAGAGCTTTATAGTTTCTGCCAAAAGTGGGAAGAATGATAAACAGTTAGAAAATATAACTGGTTATCAAAAGTTGATTGGTAAACTGATATATTTATCTTTAACCAGACCAGATATTAGTTATTCAGTGCAGTACTTGAGTCAGTACATCCACAAACCAACTAATGGACATCTTCAAATAGCTCTTAGGTTGTTGAGATATTTGAAGATGTCACCTGGTAAAGGTGTCTTGATTAGTAAAGATAAATCTTTGCATTTAGCTGGGTTTGCTGATGCTGACTGGGCCAAGTGTCTGGAAACCAGAAAGTCAGTCACTGGTTTTTGCATTTTCTTAGGAAACACACTTGTTTCCTGGAAAAGCAAAAAACAGAATACTGTTTCCAGATCCTCAGCTGAGGCTGAGTATAGGGCCATGTGTTCAGCAGTATGTGAAATGTTATGGTTAAAGAACCTTTTGTATGAATTAAAAGTTAATATTAAGGTTCCCTTTAAAGTATTCTGTGATAGCAAAGCAGCTATTTCAATAGCTGCAAATCCTGTTTTTCATGAAAGGATCAAACATTTTGAGTTAGACCTGCATTTCCTAAGGGAAAAGGTCTCTAGTGGTTTGGTTCAAACTGTGAAAGTTGACTCTGAAAGTCAAGTAGCTGATGGGTTAACTAAGGGTCTTAGTGTTGAAAAACATAAATTATTTTGCAAAAGTTTGAAGATGTTAGATTTGTTTAACACCTGAATTAAGGGGGGCTGTTGAAATATATGTCACTTATGATATAAGTGTTACGTTTCTAATTCATGTGTTATCTATGGGCTCATCTATTGGGCTTGTGATTACTCTCTGTGGGCCACTAAACTCTGGCCCATTCTGGTCTGATCTTATGTACGTGTGGTTGTACTTGGGCTTATACATTATCACATGTGCACGTTTGTTTGTTAGATATTATTGCAGGGTTTAATCGTAGCCGTTGGATGATATTGTGATCTATGGCTGAGATTAAGTTTGTTATGTCAGCTGGTGGAAGCTTCGAGAGGCACTATAAATAGATTGTTATTTCTCTCTCTTACTCATTCGTTCACTTTTATCTCTGTAATATTCTAGGGTTTTCTCTGGTTCTCTGTTGTATAATCTGCTCTTCCTGATCTGTAAGGAAGGCAAATTTAGTCTGGTGTAGAAGAAGAATCACTGGTTGTGATCCTTCTTGTTAGATCGTCTGTTCGATCATTTGGTTTCCCCTTTCCAGTCTGTAAGTGTTTGATTTGTACAAACATTCAAAGTCAACTGATCTAAACAATCAGTTGACATATTGTTCTTTAGAATCTCTCTTATTTTAGAGAGGTTCAGGGTATTTGGGGGGTATTTTTCTGGTTTGGGTTAATAAGATTTTGTCACCTGTTTTGTCACCTATATCACGTTGTTCTTGGTTCAATCTGAGTTTGTGTTGGCTCAGATCTTCAATATTTTTGGTTTTGGATCATATATTTTTACACTATGGTGTTAGTGCGTAGTGGTGCAACGATGGCGGAGGTGGTTGTGGCGTTGATGATGCTTGGTGTCAATAATAGCGACAACGGTGGACGTGGGATGGAGGAGGTAGCAGCAGTGGAAAGGAAAACAAAGGAGGTGACGATGTTACTGACTCAGTGGTGCCGCCGGTGGTGATGACTTCGACGATGAGTAGGTGGTGGAGATTAACACAGGTCGCGAGTGTTACTAACGCACTTGAACCCATTAAATTTGAGACAAGTTTTATAAGAGTGAAACATTGTACAATTTGACTAGACCCAATTGCCCCTTGTGTAATTTAAGTTGTTTATTCATATGACTTTTTGGTCTAGTGGTATAGTGTCCTTTTTTATAAACATAAAGTTGTAGGGTTAAATCTTTGTAAGTGCAAGATAAAATTAATGTGTAATAAAATTTGTCGTTCAAAAAAATAAATAATAAGTTGATTATGAAAAATGGTCATCTAGTCATTTGTCACCCTAAAAACTTGAAGAGCATATTGAATGAACATGGTCACATATCTAAAAGCTCAAATAATTAAAGAACCATTAATCAATGTACACACCAACTTTCAGTATTGTGCTGAAACCTGATATAACTTGACAATGATATTCCATAAATATTTATCATATAAATTTGAACGGGTTAAAATAACTCAAAACACATCTCGTCACTTTCTGTTATCGGTACTTTATTACTATTATTTTTAGCATCTTTTGTTATCGGATAGAAACAATCTTCATTTTCACTTTTCACAATTGCAAAATCTAATCTATCGAATGCAAAACCCTGCTCCTTTGAAGATGAACTATTGCTGTGGATAATTCGTTAGAACCTGGTTAAGAAACAAATAGCTTTTGGTTTTAAAGAGCCAAAGGTATCAAAGACCAAGTAGACAAAGTCATATTGATATATTAGATTTCACAATTCAGAAATAGGTGCCGACACAGCTTGTCACCCGTCTACCTTGTATAAATTAACAAGTTAAAGAAATGAAATAGCATAAATCAAAGTATCAACTTTTCACAATAACCATCTAATCATTAGGCTATGGGGTGTACCTTCACACCAAGTATGTTAACAGTGACATGACATTTTAACTTTTATTGTCAACCACTCTCTTCCTATGTTAAGGGGCATTAAATTGACATTAAGTTAACATGTTAACATGACTTAAGTTGCTGGGTGTGGAGACGGAGACGTGGAGTGCCACGTAGTAAAACTTGTTAGTGAGGGCAAATATCAAGAAATGAGACATGGGAGAGGGTGGTGTTTGAGACATGAAATGTGGAGACATGTTTCTCCCATCGGTCAATTAAAAAAGGATTGGTTGTGATTGGCTTGTCTCAGGCGTCCCTGTGGAGACGGGAGGGACGAAGACAAGATAGGGGGCGGTGTGGGAGACAGAGACATAGCAAAAAAGTGGCAGGACAGGGGTTATTTCGTCTTCATACCCCATAGTCTTAAAAAAGAGAAAGTTAAAAGAGTGATGTAGGGTTAAAGGACGTTAAATCATTTTGTTGAAGTGAGCTAATGTAAAAGGCTTATGTTAAATATACCAAGTAAGAGGATTAATCTACCAATTTAGTCAAAATGCATTTAATGAGCTAATCTACCAACTAATTAAATAATGATTAAGTTAGTATTTACTATTTATATTACTATACTACTATCACTTTTTTTATTTAACATTTTAGATTTTGTAGTACTATTATTAATAACATTGATACCAATATTAACGAAAAATAAATAACCTTTAATAAAAAAAATACAAAAAATGCAAAAGTTCATTATTAATAAATAAATATACGAGTCTCTAGTAAAAAAAAAAAGTAAACATGCAAATATTAAAATGCTTAATCAACTAGATCGACAAAACCACTTTCACGGTGACAAAGTTGGGTATATAGTTCTAGACACGGCCTATACATGGTTTCCCATCTAGTTGCAGACTGGCTAATGTTGCGAAAATTCCAATAAGGCGTGATAGTAGGCATTGGGTACCCTTCTTGTAATTCCACCCTGATATAATGGTTCTCATCATTAACTAGGGCAATTGTAAGAGCTCTGTGATGTTGAATCTCTTCTAGACCACTCCAAAACATTTTAGATTTTGTAGTACTATTATTAATAATATTGATACCAATATTAACGAAAAATAAATAACTTTTAATAAAAAAAATACGAAAAATGCAAAAGTTCATTATTAATAAATAAATATACGAGTCTCTAGTAAAAAAAAAAGTAAACATGCAAATATTAAAAATACTTAATCAACTAGATCGACAAAACCACTTTCACGGTGACAAAGTTTGGTATATAGTTCTAGACACGACCTATACAATTGAATACAAATTAATACAGCCATATATAACAAATATACAAAATATTAAATGCGATGGAAATTGTGGATATCGAGCACTAGCTGTTTGTCTCGGACTTGATGAAGATAAGTATTATGAGTACATTCGACATACGATGAGAGAAGAGTTATAAAGTCGATATGATATCTACGCGAACATTTTTGTTAAGGATGTAAATTTATTGTATCAAGATGTGTGCTTCTTTGGGTCGCCTTGTACAAGAGTACAGCGGATGAAAATGCCTGAGGCAGGTGTTCTGATTGCTAATAAGTTTGGTGTAATCGTCCATTCTTTAAGCATGTCAGGCTGTACGACTATTTTCCCATTTTGGAGTGTCTAGAAGAGATTCAACATCACAGAGCTCTTACAATTGCCCTAGTTAATGATGAGAACCATTATATCAGGGTGGAATTACAAGAAGGGTACCCAATGCCTACTATCACGCCTTATTGGAATTTTCGCAACATTAGCCAGTCTGCAACTAGATGGAAAACCATGTATAGGTCGTGTCTAGAACTATATACCAAACTTTGTCAAGAATAAATATTCCATTTTTATATCATATCATAATATATTTTTTCTTGTACATGCATTTTGTCTTCTATTTTTTTTTTTAAATGTATCTCTCTCTTTAAAGTACAAACAAATTAACTACACATTGACTATAAAAAAATCGTAAAAGCTAATTTTTAGTAATAATAAAATAATAAAAAAAACTTAAGTTAATTAAGCCTAAGTTATGATGGTTGTATTTATTGAGAGTATGGTGTAAATACCAACATCCTTTTTAAATGGTGCAAGGTATTATGTACACATAGGAAAGCCAAAAAGTTTGACCAACTTGGTATATTTAACAACACCCAATGTAAAAACAGATAAAATGAAGAACGTAATCTAAGTGAACGTTATATGAGTTTTGGATAACCAACTAATTTCGAATGCCTACGACTTCAAACATACACGTGGCAAACGCTAATAGGATATCGTAAAATATTAAAAAAGCGTAAACTTGGAGGAATCAGCAAACCTCTGAAGACCGCCCTTTTCATTCCACCACCCTGATAATATTAAATCAAAATTAAAAAAATCACAAATAATATTATTATTATTCCATCAAAAAGTCATTAGTCACAGATCTTTATAAACACACCAACACATGAACTTGTTTGGTGGGCTCTTTTTTCTAATTTATATCACCTCTCCCCACCCAACATTACACCAAACCCATCACAATATTATTATTATTAATATTATTAATTCCCCTGTTTCTTGATCAAACAAGATGATGCATTCTTTAAAACAATCTTATACACAAAACCATGTTTTTAACACTGTAATCACTAACCAAACAAGAAAAACAAAACCCCTTATTCAATCTACACTTTCATCATCAATTTCCATACCCAAAATCCCCAATTTATCTAAAACCTCTGTTTCTAAACCTTTACATGTTTCTGTTTCTGTTTCTTCATTGGGAGTAAAGACAAAAAGGGGATCTTTAAATATTATTAAGGCATATGATGCTGATAAATCTGAAGGAGAAGGGGTGGTTGAAAAGGCTGAAGCAGCAAGAAAAGTGAAAATTGGGATTTATTTTGCAACATGGTGGTTTTTGAATGTGATTTTTAATATTTATAATAAAAAGGTTTTGAATGCTTTTCCTTTTCCTTGGTTGACATCAACTTTGTCTCTTGCTGCTGGATCTCTTATTATGTTGGTTTCTTGGGCTACTAAAGTTGCTGAAGCTCCTCATACTGATCTTGATTTTTGGAAGTCTTTGTTCCCTGTAAGTCAAGTTTGGGTTTTTAGGGTTTAGTTTTATTATTTATTTACATGTTTGTGTTTTTATATATGGTTAAAGTTTATGTTTTTATACATGGGTTTTGTTTAAAGATTCTTATACAATTTGGGTTTTGTGAAAGTTTGTGTTTTTCAAAGATTTATGTAAAAAAAATGGGTTTTTGTGAAATTTTGTATTTTTTAAAGATTTATATAAATATTTGGGTTTTGGGAAATTTTGTATTTTTATATATGGGTTTGGTTTAAAGATTCATATCCTATTTGGGTTTTGTGAAATTTTGTATTTTAAAGGAAATTTTTGTGTAAAGATTTTGTATTTTAAAACAAAATTTTGTTTAAAGGTTTTTGCATTTTAAAGCAAAATTTTGTTTAAAGATTTATATTTAATTTGGGTTTTGAGTAATTGTGGGAGTGGTTTGTGAATCTTGAATTTTGATGTGTTTTAGGTTGCATTGGCTCATACAATTGGTCATGTAGCAGCAACTGTGAGTATGTCAAAGGTGGCTGTTTCTTTTACTCACATAATCAAAAGTGGTGAGCCTGCTTTCAGTGTTCTTGTTTCAAGGTTCATTTTGGGGGAAACATTTCCTATGCCGGTTTACTTGTCGCTCGTGCCGATTATCGGTGGTTGCGGTCTTGCTGCTCTTACTGAACTCAACTTCAACATGACTGGTAATCAATCACAAATTCATTGTAATTTTAAATATTTTTTATCTATTGGCAAAAAGATGTAGTTGTGTGGCTATTAATTTGGTTTTGTGTATAAAATTGCAGGATTCATGGGAGCAATGATATCTAATTTGGCATTTGTGTTTAGGAACATATTTTCAAAAAGAGGGATGAAGGGGAAGTCTGTTAGTGGAATGAATTATTATGCTTGTTTATCATTGCTGTCACTCTTGATCCTTACTCCATTTGCAATTGCTGTGGAGGGTCCTCAGCTATGGGCAGTTGGGTGGCAGAAAGCCATCACTGAAATTGGACCCCATTTCATTTGGTAATGCACATGACAATCTACCTACTCTTTTTGTCCACTTCTATTTTGCAACTTACTCAATACATCATCATCATTTTTTAAACATATAACTTAGGTTGCAAAAGGCGCTAGGCGGGCGGTGAGGTCCAGCCTAGGGACTAGTCGGGACTAGGCGAAAATTAGGCGGAATTAGGCGTTTTGGTATTTTATACGTATTTTATATATACACACACAAATTTAGGTGTTTTTTTTGAAAATATGTTAACATATATATACATAATACTTAGAAATACTTAGATATATACACATAATACTAAAAAATACTTAGAAAAAAAAATAAAAAAATCACCGCCTAGGCCCATCTAATGGCCAAAACGCCTAGATCTCCGACTAGGGCCTAATTCCGATTTTTGCAACAGTGCATATAACTGAACATGAACGCTTGTATCTATTGTTTTAGCCGCGATCATAAGTTGTCTGTATCTGTTGTTTTAACTGTGATACATAACATGGTTACGTATATCATGTTATGTATATTTTTTTTGTTATTATTGTGTGGAATAATATGTTTTTGGGGTTGAATAATAGGTGGGTGGCAGCACAAAGTATCTTCTACCACTTGTACAACCAAGTTTCCTACATGTCACTTGACGAAATCTCACCTTTGACGTTTAGCATTGGGAACACAATGAAACGTATATCTGTGATAGTATCATCCATCATTATCTTCCGAACACCGGTCCAACCAGTCAATGCTCTTGGAGCTGCAATCGCTGTCCTTGGAACCTTCTTGTATTCGCAGGTAACTTTTCGGCTTACGTTCATGCTGATGACCTCATTAGAATTGCAAACATTTGTCTATAAGTTAGAATACAAGTGGCTTGTGTTTTTTTGGACCACCAAATTTTGTGTTTTGGTATTGATGTTTGTGAGTAAAAACAAAATTGTTTTTCTAGTATTTTGTCATGTATATACAAAGCACATTGAAAACATAACCATTTTTTTCGGAAGAGGATTTTTCAACCAATTTTAAGTAGAGAACCGCGAGAACGGGTTAAATACTTATACATATTGTTTTAAATGTGATAAATAAGACAATTATGTAACCACAAAAATACTTGTATATATTGCTTTGAATGTGATACATAAGATGGTGATGTAATCGCCTCTCTCTCAATCACTATATCTATCATGTATTACGCACAAGTACTTAGGGGTTCACACAAGTACTTAGCATTCTAGAGAATGTATGGATCTCTTCTAGGACATGATCACAGATAGGAACTCTTGGAGAAGACAAAGGTTATGGATGTCTAGAGGAATATAGACGGATAGATTTTTAGGACGTTATCATTTCCTGCACATTCCTTCGCCTTAGCTTTAGTTTTACCCTGACGGGTAGATATTTAGGAGAGCGCATGGTTACTTTTGAGGGGATTGTTGTCGCCTTTTCTTTTCTTTCTATGCTACTGCTTTTTGTTATCGGTAGTATAACCAACACATTAACACATCTTGTTCCTTGCCAGGCGAAGCAATGAAGTCGCATGAGGAAGAGTTTTTTTGTTTGTACCATAAAACCAGCGGCAAAAGCTTTTGATTTTGTAGATAGCAAAGATGATAATAACGAAATGGCAAGTAGTTACATGTCATGAACAAAGGCATCAGCGACTGGAGAACCGGATACCTTTGCTCTTTAAATAAACAAAGTCGAGATGAACATCATCTTTACAGACCACAACTCTTACATTTTGTGTATATTTTTAAGAATATCGCCTGTATTACTTTCTCGTTTATCATGTAATCGTTAAAAAAACAAATGCAAGCAATTGTAAGATTCAGAAATTGGAAAGGAAGGCAAATTCCGATTTCACATTGTGAGTTGTTTAACAAAGCTTTATTCTCTGATACAACAGAAACAAAACAACTGCTAAAGCATAATGTTTTCTGATATATCCAACTGTCTTCGGAGGAAACTACATCAAACCTGTAGATGTTTTATAGCGGTATGAACATCTTTGTCTCCCCTCCCGCTGCAGTTAAGAACAACTTTGGTTCCGTTTGGTAGTGTGGGGCATAGCTTCTCCAAATATGCAAGCGCATGCGATGTTTCCAAAGCTGGGATTATGCCCTCTAGTCTAG
The DNA here is from genome assembly GCA_028751855.1 of Ambrosia trifida. Classification (NCBI taxonomy): domain Eukaryota; kingdom Viridiplantae; phylum Streptophyta; class Magnoliopsida; order Asterales; family Asteraceae; genus Ambrosia; species Ambrosia trifida. The sequence continues at coordinate 19,529,376 of CM054128.1, read as the reverse complement.
ATAGTCGCTTAAACGCTGCATTTTATATATAATCACACGAGAAAATAAACAATAAGCAAAAGGTGACTGAAGAGATGAATAAAAAATAGTAGATATCGCAATTTAGATCCAAGATCAGCTGCAGTAAAGGTGGAGGCAATGACTTTGACTCGCTTTACTTATAAAATGGGTCAATAAGGGTTGTGTTGTTTTAAATACAAACAGGACTAATAAAAAACGGATCAAATCGGTCCAATATGTCAAGTGGGTTAAATGGTGTTCAAGGCATAAAAGCTCCTGAACCATTTAATTTATAGATCTAGGCTATTATTAAACATTCATAAAGCCTGATGTGCTGGCAATGAACAAAAAATGTTGACCAAACCTGGCCTACCCCGTTTCGACCCATTAACCAACCAATCTGACCCGCCTGTCTTGCAAGTTGCAACTCCACAAGATAATTTCAAATGTGAATGCCAAAAATACATAGAAATTCAAGGAGTTGAACATGTTGAAAAATGAAAACCTCCCAACGCGTATTCAAACTGTATAGTTTCACTAACAAAAAAAGTACTGTTATTCTAATAATTAAGTTTTTCTAATTATTAAAAAAAAACTGGACAAAAATATTTCAGTGAGTGAACCCCGACCGTCTTAAAAAGTTACCATTTTGACCAATCGTTTAACCTGCTTATTTGCCAACCTCAGTTTCATGAATATAAAAATTAGGTTTTCCATACCTTCCAATGCTTCTGCATCAGTGATGCTATAATATTCGGCACGGCCTAGATCTTTCAGAAAGCTATGCTCAGGTCCAACTCCCGGGTAATCCAACCTACAAAACACAAAGAATTAAAAATTTACAGCTAAAAATACTCAAAGGACCATACAGTAACTTTATTCATGTTTACCCTGCACTAATAGAATGAGGCTCAATTATCTGGCCATCATCATCCTGTAACAAATAGCTCATGGCACCATGCAACACCCCAACTTCACCTTTTGTCAAGGTGGCTGCATGTTTTCCACTATCGAGCCCGAAACCCGCAGCCTCTACACCAATCAATCTCACATCTTTATCATCAACAAACTCATGAAACAGGCCCATGGCATTTGACCCGCCACCAACACAAGCAACCAACACATCAGGCTTTCCACCCCATTTTTCTAAGGCTTGTTTTCTTGTTTCTTTACCGATCACAGCATGGAAGTCTCGTACCATCATGGGGTAGGGATGTGGGCCTGCAACAGAACCCAATATGTAATGGGTCGTTTCAACATTCGTCACCCAGTCCCTTATGGCTTCTGATGTTGCATCCTTTAATGTGGCTGTCCCAGAATGAACTGCTCTAACCTGCATTAACAATTTATTACAAAATGAATTAAGGGACAAAAAAATTCCGTATTCCAAGTTTCCAACCCAACACGAACGGCTCGTTATAACCCATACCAAGATATATTTGCATACGCACATTATGCACATGATAAAAATTCAAAAGGTTTGTTTCAGAAACAAAATCAAAGAGCGTTTGGATATGTGTTTTCAATTGCTTATCACAAATCACAAAACCAGTATCGTATAATCTTCTAACACAACTGTTGCCACGACAATGCAAATTTGATTCTTTAAAACCTCATGGTCATAAACAAACCTCTGCACCAAGGAGTTTCATTCTGAACACATTAAGAGCCTGCCTTTCCATATCTTGAGCACCCATATAAATAATACATTTCAACCCGAACCGCGCACAAACAGTGGCGGTTGCGACTCCATGCTGGCCAGCCCCAGTTTCCGCAATAATTCGTTCTTTACCCAACTTTTTAGCCAGCAAAGCTTGAGCCACTGCATTGTTGATCTTATGTGCACCTGTATGGTTCAGATCTTCCCTCTTGAGATAGATTTCTGGCCCTTCACCATTGGGGCGTTTATAGTGCTCTGTAAGCCTTTCAGCAAAATAAAGAGGGGTTTCCCTACCAACGTAATCCCTCAGTATGCTATCTAACTCTTTCTGCAATTGCAAAAACAAAAACACCAAAAAAAAAGATCAACAATATGCCGAAAACACAGCATCAAACAAACAATCGTACCCAGTAGAATCTCATTTATAGCAAGATATTCTAGGGTACCCGGTATCCCACTATAGCAATATATTGCAGGGTCTGGCGACTTTGGGATCAAAGCAAACCTTTCCTCTATCTCAGAACATAAAGAGGCTGCTTCCACTAAAACCCCGCTTCAAAAATCCTTTTTTTAATACATGTAGTATAACACTACAAATAACACATTACGGAAAACAAAACAAAAACGACTAAAATCACGAGTGTTATACCCGTTTCCTATAGTTCTTGCTATATTTTTGCACTGCAATTCCTAGATTTTCTAGGATACACCACAACCCGCATTACGCAGGATTTGAACCTGCAACATTTTGGTGTAAGGTACACGCTTAACCACCAGCTTATCCTAGGGGTGTTCATCGGTTCAGTTTACGGTTTATTTGGTTTATTCGATTCGGTTTATTCGGTTTTCAAAATTTTGTACCTCAAACCAAAAACCAAACCAAACCAAATTAGGAATATGAAAACCAAACCAAATTCAACCAAATTGAATTCGGTTCGGTTCCGGTTTAAAACCAAACAAACCAAATTCAACCAAACAAACCAAATTAAAACGAAGTTTTTTTTCTCTAACTTATATACCTATATGTTCAAAAATCCGAAAAGAAAGTTTGCAATAAATATAAACCAAAAAATCAAACCACGCAAACAGAAACATCATAAAAATTAGAAATAGTAAAATGAACCATAGTTTACTAGTTTATACTCATATTATTACCTCTATAAATTGGTGGGCTTTATTTATTTTGGGTTGGGTTTAATATTTTGGGCTTATATATTATATATGAGTTATTAAATATTATTATTTTTATTCAATAATTAATTATTTTACCGGTTTATTCAGTTATCCAAATAAACCAAATAAAAGTGTAGAACCAAAAACCAAACCAAACACCGAATAAGCAATTCGGTTTCGGTTAAAACCAAACCAAACACCAAATTCGTTGTTCGGATTGGTTTTTTCGGTTACGGTTACGGTTCGGTTTTCGGTTTTTATTTAATTTGCGGTTTTTCTGAACACCCCTAGCTTATCCCCTTGACGACTGCTTTGGTTTTTACTAAACTTACCTCATCCCCACCTACAAAATTAGTCATGTCACCTCTTTACTTTAAGCCCCGCTGACGGCTGTGCGCATATAATGTATATATGTGTGGCCCTCGGGGGCAAAAGTAAAGTTGCACTAATTTTAACGTTATTTTACTAATTTCGTGAAAATAACGTTAAAAATGACGAACGGTTAATCATGCATCAGGTGGTGACGTTGATAGCCTAAAGACAAGGGGGTACATGCGCCAATCGGGTTTGTCCCGATTGCTAAGTGTTATGTGCCTTATGTCTAAGGCTTGATACAAAACCACTATTGAGCCGGGGGTCTCACGGGAAGAGCCTCTCTATTCCCACAGGATAGAGGTAAGACTGTCTACATCTTACCCTCCTCAGACCCTACCTTAGCTTTTGCTATTGGTGGGATTAACTGAGTATGATGATGATGATGATGATGTTTATCTCATATAGGGAGGGTACAATAGAGCTTTAGTGTGTCTCAGGGACTTAGACTTGCTTACACTTTAGGGGGCCCTATAGGTGATTGCCTTCGTGTTTTCGCGCCTATATGGTGTTGTTTGATGTTTAATGTGTTTTTAGTTTATAGAACTCTCTCCCTATTCCATTGATTTTTAGTCCTTTTTTTTAAGCTCAGTTTGTTAGTCCTTTGGTTATTTTGGAGTCGGAGGTCTCTATTCTCAGGATAGAGGTATGGTTGGTTGGTTTATCTCATATAGGATAAGGTCTCGGGGGTATACTTTAACTCTCCTCAACTCCACCTAGGTGCCATATCATCCACTTTTCCCCATTTCGCTCCACCTCACCCCCAAGGAAACAACTTAATCCCATTAACTCCACCTAGCCTTTTTTAGTTCTTTCTGGTTTAGAAAGAAAAAAAAAATTAATTCAATTCCTTAACACCCCGTTAACATCCTAACAAATAACCCCTTTTAACACCCCTTAACATAAGATGGAAGTGATGTGCAATGCCGACTAACATGTCATGTCACCCTTAACGCCCAAGTTAAGCATACAGGGTACCTTTATGCTAGAAGAAGCAATTCCTGACCAACGGCCAACCCGTTTACAACCCAAAAACCAGCTTATAACGCCAAAATGTACGACTCATTTAAAAATACGTGTTACATGGGTAGTGCTCGGGTTGACCCGAATTCACGTGGGTTCAAATCTTTGACACAAATAATACTATAGATCGGATTTGGGTCATGGCTTTAAAAAACGGGTGAGGCGTGCGCCTTGAGACGAGGCGATTCTATAAGAAAACGAATCTGAGCCTTAGGGTGTTATTTTGTACGTGCGCCTCATAGAGTTGAGGCGGTAACTAAAACTGCGCCTCATGGGTTGTTGATGTTTATTTTTGATGTTTTGAATCTTTTGTGTCAATTTCAAGCATTCCATGTCTTTTACTCTTTTTAATGTTTGCTTTTGATGTTTTTGATGAATCTGATGGCGCAATGAGTTAGTATTTCATTTTTTTTTATAAAATTTATAATATTATTCATTTTTTTATAAAATTTATAATATTTATATACGGTTCGCCTCGAGGCACAATTCCGTCTTTTAAACCTTAGTTTGGGTTGCACATTTTAGCCCACCAACCCGCAACCCGACACAATTGACACCCCTACCTTTAGCCTCAGATTCTTATACAAGATGACACTAATCAGTAATCACTTCAATTAAACAAAAAGCTAATTAATTTTAAAAAAAAATAAAATAAAAAAACATTTTACCTGAAACTCAGCGTCTGTGGCTAGGGCATGAAAAGCAGATTCAAGTTCAGACAAAGCATACATTAACGTTTCAGGCACATACTTCCCTCCAAACTTTCCAAACCGACCCAGAGAATCAGGACGCAGAACCGTTGACTGCGCCGCCGCCGCCGCCTCTTGTTGGGTCATGACACAAGACACAGTTAAAGATTTGGGTCTAAAGGTTGAAACTTTATTGAATGTGAGGGCAAATTGTGAAAGATAAGATCTGGGGTATGTTATAGATGAGGGATTGGTAATGGCTGTGGCTCTGTAAGTTATGTTTGAGGAGGAAGACAGTGCCATGTTTTTATAGGGATTGTTGGATGAATGTTGAAAGATGCTTTATATATATAGACTTATAGAGTATAAAGGTGAGTTGATTAGTGAATTAACTAATAAGGTAAGTATGTAATGGGAATTAATTTCGTGTACACTTTTAGATCTCTCGTTTTCTTTTTGTTTTTCTTTTATGGAAAAAGAGATATTTAGTTAAGAATATACAAATATGTTTGATTTTTTGTTTTTATTAGTGGGTTGAATGTATTAAATTATTTTATATTCTGAGAAAAAAAATCTAAAATAAAGTGATAAAATGTGTATTACGATGTAGTATAGAAATTAATGTGTTATAATACGAGAAACTGAGAAAACAACAATTTTAATCATGTTGAATGCTAAGGATCTTAATTCCTTACTGAAGTGATGCGGGACAAATTGACATGCTTGGTTGCTGGGTTAGGGTAGGTTATATGCAAGGGTGGCTATATTAAAACCCTCCACTTCTATTTCCACCCTCCCCCTCAAAGCGCCTCGCTTTGGTCAAAGTGAGGCGCTTTGGTTACTTTTTTAACTACCTCGATCCGAGGTTAGTTAATTCTGATTTTGATCCCAGGCGTCTCGTTTTGGCCAAAGCGAGGCGCTTCGAATCCAGGTTTTATTTTTGGGTTAGCTGCGGCACACCCTATATATAAACACTAATGATGCATTGAAAGTGAGACTGGAAGTCGGACCAGGAACAAACCCTATTTACTTGGTAGTTCATTTAGTCTTTCTATAGTCAATCAACTCATACATTTAGGATTCCTAAAACTTGAAGTTTAGTGTTTTACTAGATTCTTATTCTCCTGATTATTCGAGACGAACCTAATCCAATCCTTAACTCACACCTATCAAACTCATTCGAAACAGTTTACTCTGTTACCTATAAATTCACGTCGTGCCTTAACTCAAATTTTTCTAAACCACGGTTATCTTAATTTCTACCCAAGCATCCATAACCCTATGTTTCTAATAACTTCGGGACGAAGTTTCTAAAAGTAGGGGATGTTGTGACATCCGTCACTTTTCGTTTTATTGTATTTTATTTTAATAATAATAATAATAATAATAATAAAATTTCAGATTTTGTTTAATGGTAAATATATATATATATATATATTAACACACTCACTTGAACCCACCCTTATTATTGCTAATTTTCGGAGCCAACACACAAGCCCAATAGAAAACCAAACCCATCTCCCCTTGACCTTCACCCCTAGTCTAACCCAAACCTCTTGCCTTCTTTTTTCGAAGCCCAATCTGAGCCCATCAGCGAGCCCAGTACCCGGCCTTTCTTCAGTTGTTTAAAAAAAAAGAAAAAAAAGAAAAGAAGCCTCCCAGGACTCGAACCCGAGCCTGGGGGCGGTCCGATTGAAACACACACACAAACCAGTTGAGCTATGGCTCATTACTGATTTAATCCCAACTCACAATATATATATACACACTCAAAACTCCTTGTTTCCCTTCCCTTTGATCGCTGCAACAAGAGGTCAACCACAAGGCCTTGATTGATCAATTAATTAAGCCAACTATGGAAAGAACTCATAATTGTTTCGGTATGACAGTCAACACGCGTATTTACCACGCATGAATCGAGTAAAAGCATACCAAATTTGGGCAATCTATGCGTTAATAGTAAAACCATGGTCAAACCTTCCAAATCTTCTAAGACACCGGTTACACTATAAATTGAAGCGTCCACACCACCCTAAGAGTGCCGAAAATCATCCTCCCACTCTAAATTTCTTTCTGTTTTCACCATAATCCGTGCAATCGAGCTTGGTTTGACTTTCAGTTTGACCCGTCTAAACACGAGCTTCAAGATCAGTGAGTCCTTTTTGCTTGGTGGGTTTTGTTATTCATGTTTAATCGATCAATAGCCCTAACACTACTGTGGCTATTGATCACTAATTTACTCGATTAAGAAACTAGGGCACGATGGTTTTGAATTGGGGAAAAACACCATCGCAAACCTGTGTATATAATTATTTCAAAACTAAAATCAACACCAACTGACCAACAGATCAGTTGGTTGGCCTCTTTTCACAGAAAACGAACAGGCCTGACGGCCCGGGTTCGAGTCTTGTATCCCACATTTTCTTTTTCCTTTTAAAAAGGATTATATAACTGATAACTGTTTGTCTATATAATTAATTTAAATCCAAATTAATTCGTTCTCAGGGTGTGGCTCAGTTGGTGGTCACGCTTGTGATAAAACTTGAACCGGCCAAAGGCCCGGGTTCGACTCCCATAACCAACAAACATTTTTTTTACCCTTTTTATATATATACTTAATATATTAAATCTTTTAAAATAGTTTTTAAATACTAAAAGTGGTTTATAAATTCTACAAAAATTACTGTATGACCTTCTAATGGTAAGGTTCATTGTACAATTTTTAGTTTTTCAAAAATAATTTATTAAATATATATTATAAATATTACAAGTTTATTCATTTATAATTGTAAAATTCAATAAAAATATCTAAACGATCTTATTAAATCCCACAAAAATTATTCTAAACTTGTATAGCAATAAACATTTCAGAAATAATTTTTATTTCAGAAAAACCGTTCATTTTATATTTTTAATTAATTTTTGTTAGTTTTAATCATAAATAAATCATAATAAATTCATTTTTCAATATTTTTGCACCAAAATTTTATATAAATTATTTCTATTTATTTAGAACTGAAATACAATTTTTAATTCAGAAATTCTTTAATTTTAATATTTTTAGATATTAAAGTATATTTTGACAATTTGAAATAAATAGATTAAATATTCTATTTTCAAGAAAATAATTTTATAAAAATTATTTTCATACTTAAAACTTTATATTGCGACCATCTTTAACTTAAAATTTACAAAAAGACTTTTGTTTATTTATTTATTAAATTTCTTATATTTAATAAACAATTTGATATTTAATCAAATAAATACTTATCTCCAATTCGGAACCCTAGAAATACTTATAGACTAGATAGACTTAGACTTATTTGTTACCTTATACATAGGGAGATACTTGACAACGTTGGATTACACTTATTCAATTCCACAAGACTTACCACCTTGCTAAGGTGAGTATTACTTATCCCTTTTTTCGCTTTTACAACTTTTGGGGTGATTCATGCACAAGTATACAAAACTTTCACATTTAGTTACACATACACTTTCTTCATTTACAATTCATATACGTGTCTTGTTTATCTTTGTGCTTTATGTTTGAACATGAACGTAGCTTACATACAAAATCGTACAACTAGACATAACTTATGTTATGGTGCTCTTTACATATAGACGTAACTTATGTTACGGTGCTCATTTAGACATAACTTATGTTATGGTGCTCTTTTAGACTTGACACGTGTTAGGGTGCTCATTATCAATTTCATCTTATCAACTTTACATTTGATCTTTGTCTTGTTTGCTTACTTGTGTGTTTACATAATGCCTTGGTGATGCCAGACACATGAATTGTACTACTTTTCAAACTTATACTATATGTACAAAGCTAGGTAGTACTCACCAACATCATATGTTGACAAAATTTATTTTCGTGCATGTTTTAGGATAAGCTGCTTGACGCTTCATATAGGACTTTGGACTTAGACTAAATAAATCAACTATCTCAATTTTTGTTATGTATTCATTTTCATATGTTGTAAAACGATATTCAATAATCAAATAGTTACATTTTAGTACCATTTTGAACAATCGTCATTACGTGGCACCTCGATGATTCCGCCATCGGTTGGGGTGTTACATCACTTTCCCATTGATTTCAAGTATGTTGTCTTCATCGTTGACAGATATCTCTCCAACAACAACTGAATTTTACTTGCTTGCCTGAACATTTGTTTTACTAATTTCCGATATCGATCAAATTGCCAGAGAGTCATTGGTCTTCAGAGTTTCCAACCCCTAATACCATACAAATGACCATGTTTGAAAATGGAGAGTTCTTATGGAAGTTGCTAAAATAGTTAAACAAATGTATTTGTGAATAATACATTCATCAAAAAGACCATCTCTTTGTTAGTCACCTTCATAGGAAAATCGACTCTCACACTTATGCGTATATCAAGGAGATTCATTAAGATGTTCATCAAGATCCAGGATGAGCTAGATATTCCTCATGATGAGCAGGAATTGTTTACCTTCCCATTGATTTCAACTATGTTGCCTTCATCGTTGACAGATATCTCTCTGACAACAACTGAATTTTACTTGCTTGCCTGAAGATCCAGGATGAGCTAGATATTCCTCATGATGAGCAGGAATTGTTCACCTTCCCATTGATTTCAAGTATGTTGCCTTCATCGTTGACAGATATCTCTCCGACAACAACTGAATTTTGGATTTACATCTTGGATTCATGAAGATATTCATCAAGATCCAGGATGAGCTAGATATTCCTCATGATGAGCAGGAATTGTTCACCTTCCCATTGATTTCAAATATGTTGCCTTCATCATTGATAGATATCTCTCCAACAACAACTGAATTTTACTTGCTTGCCTGAAAGCGGTCCAACTTCTTGCCTTCATCGTCAAGTCAAAAGTGGTCCAAATACCATGGTTGTTGGATGTTCATGTGAGAATGCATAGTACAAAATTCTTTTGACAAACGTCTGGCTGACCTGAAGTTCCTTTGCAACCTAGTTCCTTTTAATTATAAACAACATTAAAGAAGGATTTGTGCTATTTCTTTTCAAACCCTTCCATCAAATACCTAACACACTACAATAATTCACTAGTCTATACATACAATACACACCTTCAAACAATTCCTCTTATGTAATGATAAGGAACATTCCAAATAACTGTTTAGTTATGGATCATTTGATCAGAAAATATATTCTCAAACAATTCCTAAAAGATGTTCTCAAACAATTCCTTTGATCAGGAACTCGGTTGCAAACATAATAATATTTTTAATAATAATAATAATTTAAAATTATAAAAATCTACCACATCACGATTTGCATCCCGACAATAATGAGTAACCTACTAACCTCTATTAATAGACTTCATTTATTCTTCTTCACCTTCTTCTACTTGAAGTGCAGAGTAATAACTAACCCCCCATCTTCTCTGTTTAAAGTCCTAACAAAATGTAAACTAAAAGAACCAGGCTTCAAACACAACCTTTTGCACAAGGTAATTCTTTTGTTATCGGAGAGATATCTGTCAACCCATACAAAGTTCGTTGTACTGGTTGTGGAAAGAAGTCGACAGTAGGATTGACGCTAACAAGCAACCCATATAGAGTGATGATAGTCGTTTTCGGCATTGTAAAGCGATCGTTACTGTAATGATCAGGAACATTCCAAATAACTGTTCAGTTATGGATCCTTTGATCAGAAAATATATTCTCAAAATATTTCTAAAATAAATCTTTCGATAATCGCTACGGTTAGTGGATGCCATGGATTAGAGAGATTTAAGCTAATCAAACTCATTGCACATTCTCTCGATCACAATGTCCAACAACTAAATTTTACTTGCATGCATTGGAATCTTGTATGAAATCATCTCAATGCATATTCTCCATATCCATACCTTGTTTCAAGTATCTTACAAAAGTCATTTGGTCTTCAAGACTTCTAGGAGTCAATAATTGTTGACTTCTTTGAGCATTAACCATAACTATATTACATTATTATTATTATTATTATTATTATTATTATTATTATTATTATTATTATCATTATTATTATTATTATTATATTTGCAACCTAGTTCCTTTCTACCAAAAACACACAAACGAAGTTTAAAGGCTGATCGGTTAGTGGATACCATGGATCAGAGAGATTTAAACTAATCAAACTCATATCTCAAGCTGGTGCAAGTTATGTTGGAGCAATGATTTATTATTATTTTATTTATTGTTATTTTATTTTCTGTTTTGAGGGTGTAATGATGATGATGATGGTTATGATTTGACAAACGATTTATGAAAGTATCAAGAATCGGAAATTAGTAAAATGATTTATGAAAGAATCAAGAATCGGGAATTAGTAAAATGATTTTATAATTCTTTAAAGGCTGAACACGAGTATAATCAAACAAGGGTTCCGCGTTTCGGTACGTTTTAATTGATCGGATGTGACTTCTGAAAACCAGAAACGATCAATTAAACATTACGAAACGCGTCAAACAGAGACCAGAAGTCCAGCATGTCGATTAGACATGAAAAAATTGTGTTTTGAAAAAATAAGGGTATCGACTGGATAGTCGGAGCACCACATACAATGATTCATGAAAGTTGTACAAACTCGGATGTTTCTACCGAAAACCACAAACGAGCAATAAACGACCCGGAACGCCTCAAACGAATTTTGTTGTATTGGGAACAACTAAAAACATTTTAAAATGAATTAAAATCATTTTTTTATCAATAACAGGTATTTAAAGTGAATTAAAACAAATTATTTTTTTTTTAAAAAAAAGGCCAAAGCGCCTGACTTTGGTCAAAGCCTTGCGCATGTGGTCTAATCAAGCAAACTAGGCGCCTAGCTTTGACTAAAACCAGGCGCTTTGGCCTTTTTTTTAAAAAATTTAATTTGTTTTAATTCATTTTAAATACTTGTTATTGATAAGAAAATAATTTTAATTCATTTTAAAATGTTTTTAGTTGTTCCCATTACAACAAAATTCGTTTGAGGCGTTCCGGGTCGTTTATTGCTCGTTTGTGTTTTTTAGTAGAAACATCCGAGTTTGTACAACTTTCATGAATCATTGTACGTGGTGCTCCGACTATACAGTCGATGCCCATATTTTTTCAAAACACAATTTTTGCATGTCTAATCGACATGATGGACTTCCGGTCTCTGTTTGACGCGTTTTGTAATGTTTAATTGATCGTTTGTGGTTTTCAGAAGTCACATCCAATCAATTAAAACGTACCGAAACGCGGAACCCTTGTTTGATTATACTCACGTTTAGCCTTTAAAGAATTATAAAATCATTTTACTAATTCCCGATTCTTGATACTTTGAAAAATCATTTTACTAATTTCCGATTCTTGATACTTTCATAAATCGTTTGTCAAATCATAACCATCATCATCATTACACCCTCAAAACAGAAAATAAAATAACAATAAATAAAATAATAATAATAAATCATTGCTCCAACATAACTTGCACCAGCTTGAGATATGAGTTTAATTATCTTAAATCTCTCTGATCCATGGTATCCACTAACCGATCAAACAACGAGATCCATATTTCAAACATGGAGCTAAACGACATCATAATATTTTAGACGTTAGGGTTTGATAAACACAAAACTTATTACTAAAAAGCAACAAAAACAAAATTGGAACCTTAAATCGTACCGTGATGTAAAGAGAGGCCTATTAGGAGTGCCGTGGAGGAAGATCGTCGGTTTGCTGTAGTCGATGATGGCGCAGAGGTTAGCGGTAAGTTTAAATTTTTGAATGATGTTCGTCGGTTTGCTCTCTATATACTAATTCATAACAAAGGTAGGAAAGTATTCATATATAAAAAACATTAAAAAGTCGTTATTCAACGAAATGTATCTACTCACCGTGACATCGAACACTTTATAAAGCAACAAATTCAAAACAAAGGTAGGAAAGTAAATCTTCAGGTGAAAGTGGATACCATGGATTAGAGAGATTTAAGCTAATCAAACTCATATCTCAAGCCGGTGCAAGTTATGTTAGAGATATCTGTCATCTTCTTCTTCAACTTGCATTCACTTAATCTTCACACTTGCTTTTGGAGCTTTGATATTTTTCCTATTATCTTTGTCTATCACAACTTAAAGCTCTGATCATGGGTCACTATTCAAACGAAATTTATCTATTCACAGTGACATCAAACACTTTATATGAGTTTGATTAGCTTAAATCTCTCTGATCCATGGTATCCACTTGACAAGATACGTGGCTTTAGTCCTTTACGCAGGTTTGCCAGAGGGTCACTATTCATATATAAAGAACATTTAGTAACCACTTGCCAAAGGGTCACTATTCATCAGAGTTTCCAACCACTAATACCATACAATGACCATGTTTGAAAATGGAGAGTTCACATGGAAGTTGCTAAAATAGTTAAACAAAAGCTGAAATTTAATGAGATTTGGTGTTGGATCATAAGCAAAAAGGTAGACCACGCCACTACTTTATATATGAACAGTGACCTTCTGGCAAACCTGCGTAAAGGACTAAAGCCACATATCTTGTCAAGTGGATACTATGGATCAGAGAGATTTAAGCTAATCAAACTCATATAAAGTGTTCGATGTCACTGTGAGTAAATAATTTTCGTTTGAATAGTGACCCATGGTCAGAGCTTTAAATTTCGTTTGAAAAAGATCATAACTCCAAAATCAAGTGTGAAGATCAAGAGAATGCAAGTTGAAGAAGAAGATGACATATATCAGTTGTTGGACATTGTGATCGGTTACAGAGCAAGTTGTTGTCAGAGATATATCTGTCAACGATGAAGGCAACCTGAAACAACCGGAAAATATTTCAAAAGTAGTCAAAGCATGCATCAATTTTTTTAGATAGAGTTCAATTTCCATGAATACGGATCTCAGGATGGTTGGTAGCTCTAGGTAAGAACATTGTGGATGATGATGATGATAATAACTTCTCTTCAGATTCTGATTGAACCAAATCTAGTCTTCAGATTATGATCGTATTGTATGGTATGTGGGAATGTTAACAATCTAAAACTAATAAGTTACATTATTATTACTATTTAAAATATTATTACACAATAACAATGACAGACTCTTTTACTTGAGAAGAAAAATGAATAACGGTGGAATTGGAATTGGAATTGGAATTAGTGTTAGGAATTGGAGTGGACAAACCGAGGCCTAAGGTGAATCCATTTTGTGATGGTAAACCTAGAGAGGTTTTGCTTCAGGATAAAGGTGTGGATTATCGGAATTGAATACTTAGAGATGGCATGCGAAGCTTTAGACTCCAAGCGGATCCCTTGATTGCCAACTCACCTCCCGTAGAACATAGGCCTCTACAAAGTTTGATCAATTCGCGTTTTTCACTTATTTAAAGAAATTTAACGCTCATACCGCATTCGAATTGGTTTTTTATTTTTTTTTCTAAAAGTAGAAAAAACTAGAACAACATTAACAACTAACAAAAATATTGTAGAACAAAAGAATAAAGTGTTCATCTCTATTACCAAGCACGTCAAGAAATGATAATTTTCAAATATTGCAGATCAAGGTCTTCATTAGTACTTAATGGTGGTGAACAGTTGTTAGGAATTTAATTCTTAAAGATGACAAAGGATAACGAAGATTAATGTTGTATTTTTTTCAGAAGTACTGAATCTATTGTTCAAGCTTCCTGAATCTATTGTTCATCACATACTCTCTTTTATTAATAAAAGCACCAAAAATCGAACCAAAATAAACCAAAACACACCAAAGAAAGTGTTCCTCTCTGTTACCAAGCATGTTAAGAAATGATAATTTTCAAATATTGCAGATTAAGTATAACGACGATTAATGTTAAAATCTTTGACTATACGTGGTTGATGATGTCAAGTTTAAGTCGTTAATTCATTTGGAAATCGAAAACGCCTATATAGACGTTTGATTAGGGTTATTTATGTCAAGTTTAAGTCGTTAATTCATTTGGAAATCGAAAACGCTTATATAGACGTTTAATTAGGGTTATTTGCTTTGTTTTTAATTTTTTTTAACTTTTTTAAATAATTATATTAAAAAAATTAAAAAAAAATAAAAACCAATTCAAAACACCGAAAAATACCCCAAAATAAAACTTTGATCCAAAGCGCCTCGCTTTGGCCAAAGCTAGGCGCTTTGGATCAAAATATCCAACTTTTCCCTGCCACCTCGTACACCTCGTTTGATTTGACCCGAAGCGCCTCGCTTTGGCCAAAGCGAGGCGCTTAGGGGGGGCGGGGGTGAAATAGAAGGTTGGGGGTATGAATAGATGCCTATATGCAATGTAACTTTGAATTGCAAAGTTATAATTTATATTATTATTATTATTATTATTATTATAATTAATTCAGTTGTTTCACTCGTTTTTCTCGTATAACTTTTAAAATCTAACGTTTTGTAAACTTACGGATATACTATTGGAGCTTACGATTTAACCTAAGTTTCATAAAAAAACAGAGTAGGGTTCAAATTTAATATATTTTATTATTATTACTAAACAATCTCTTGTAACACTAAACACTCATCTAAATCTTACACATTTCAAATAATTATCTTACTCGATACTCACTCCTTTGATAATATATCTTGTAACACTAAACACTCATCTAAATCTTACACATTTCAAATAATTATCTTACTCGATACTCACTCCTTTGATAATATATGAAATATAAGTTTCATATATTTTATTTTTTGTCTACAAAAAGGGTGTTACACACAACAATATTGCTCGTATTGGGTGATGACAGGCGTCCTGGTAGATTGATATACAGAAACTTTTTGAAATTAAATGCGTTTACAAATTATATGATTTGACATGGACTGAGTGAAAGTTCGAATAATTTGACGGCTGACGGCAATTGATATTTTAAGTTGCTATGATAAAATGACTAGTTTGATTTCCTTTCATAATAAAGTGAAGTTATAATCATTTCAAGCAACCAATATTTCATCTTGATATGAATAGAGAAAGAAACATTGTACACCTCATAAAATAAATTGGTCCCCCCGTTTGCACAACCACAAAAAAGTTTAGAAATAATCTTTTAAGTAAGGTAGAAACTAGTGGGGTTGGTGGCCCAATGGTAGAAGCAAAGCTTCTAGGAACACCTAAGGGGAGGTTATGGGTTCAAGTCTCACAAGGAGTGAAATTTGCCATTCAAAAAAAAAGTAAGGTAGAAACTGTAAATTGCTACAAATTTTTAATTAAAGGATATAAAGATGGTGAAGAGTGCAACCAAACATTATCAAAGAGACGTATGATCGACGGTCGGCTACAAAATTCGCCCACGATATAGCTACTAAGATTATGATCTTATGATGAATAAGGGTTAGGTGAGTTGACTGTTACAACAATTTGTTTATTTATTATTAAGGGAGGTTATACTAACCCCCCTCCCCCCTAAGCGCCTTGCTTTGGCCTAAGCGAGGCGTTTTGGTTACTTTTTTAACTAACTCGGTCCGAGGTAAGTTATTCTGATTCGACCCAAGGCGCCTCGCTTTGGCCTAAGCGAGACGCTTGGAATCCAGCTTTTATTTTTGTTGTATTTTTTGTGTTTTGAATTGTTTTTTTATTTTTTTAAAATTTTTAATATAATTATTGTAAAAAAATTATAAAAATTAAAAAACAAATAATAACCACCAACTTTTATCAACATTGCTCCAACATAGCTAATCATTGCTCCAACTCAACTCAACAAGACATTTAAGCCGAAGACACTTTCCATCCAACACAGGGTTCACTAACCTTTTTCCCATATATGCTGCAAAATATGAAATGGCATGCAAATATGTTGCAAAACGGTATATTACAATGATCAGATTTGCTTATGATCCAACATCAAATCTCATTATCTGTCAACGATGAAGGCAACCTGAAACAACCGGATCGTTGGTAGCTCTAGGTAAGAACATTGTGAATGAGGATTGTTTACCTTCCCATTGATTTCAAGTATGTTGCCTTCATCGTTGACAGATATCTCTCTGACAACAACTGAATTTTACTTGCCTGCCTGAACATTTTGAAAATAGCGATGGGTGATATCGATCAAATTGCCAGAGGGTCATTGGTATTCAGAGTTTCTAGCCTTTAAGATGACACTTCTAGGAGATTCATGAAGATATTCATCAGAACCTTTTGCAGAGGGTCACTATTCATATATAAAGAACATTAACTAACCAATTGCCAAAGGGTCACTATTCATCAGAGTTTCCAACCACTAGGAAATTTATCTACTCATAGTGGTGTGGTCTACCTTTTTGCTTATGATCCAACACCAAATCTCATTATCTGTCAACGATGAAGGCAACCTGAAAACAACCGGATGGTTGGTAGCTCTAGGTAAGAACATTGTGGATGAGAATTGTTTACCTTCCCATTAGATTTCAAGTATGTTGCCTTTATCGTTGACAGATTTCTCTCAGACAACAACTGAATTTTACTTGCTTGCCTGAAAGCGGTCCAAATACCATTGTTGTTGGATGTTCATGTGAGAATGCATAGTACAAAGTGCTTTTGACAAATGTCTGGCTGATTTGAAGTTCCTTTGCAACCTAGTTCCTTTTAATTATAAACAACATTAAAGAGGGAGCTAGATATTCCTCCTGATGAGCAGGAATTGTTTACCTTCCTATTGAAAGATTAAAAGGTCACTATTCAACGATGAAGTTGTTTTCGGAGAGATATCTGTCAACGATGAAGGCAACCTAGAACTAGGTGATGGCCATACCGACGTGAGGGTAGTCCATTGGTATTAATGGCAAAGTGATTGTAAGGGAAGAAGAAGAGAATGTTATATAATGTGGCAGAGAATGATCAGGTGTGATTAGTTTCTTTTGCAGCAAGATATGTTTCCTTCATATCTTTACGGAGGTTTGCCAGAGGGTCATTGGTCTTCAGAGTTTCCAACCCCTAATACCATACAAAAAACACCATCTCTTTGTTGGTCACCCTCATAGGGAAATCTACTCTCACACTTATGCGTAGATCAAGGATATTCATGTGAGAATGCATAGTACAAAATTCTTTTGACAAACGTCTGGCTGATATCCAGGTGCTGGAATTGTTTACCTTCCCATTGATTTCAAGTATGTTTGCTTTCATCGTTGACAAATATCTCTCGGACAACAACTGAATTTTACCAATTAAACCCCCCACATTCTATTTAAAGCTAGGTGCTTTTGGTCAAATCATACGAGGTGGCAGAATTTTACCTTCCCATTAATTTCAAGTATGTCGCCTTCATCGTTGACAGATATCTCTCTGACAACAACTGAATTTTACTTGCTTGCCTGAACATTTTGAAAATGGCGATGGATGACATCGATCAAATTGCCAGAGGGTCATTGGTCTTCAGAGTTTCCAACCTCTAATTCCATACAAATGACCGTATTTGAAAAACGGAAAGTTCTTTATGGAAGTTGCTAAAATAGTTAAACAAATGTATTTGTGAATAATACATTCATCAAAAAAGACCTTCTCTTTGTTAGTCACCCTCATAGGGAAATCTACTCTCACACTTATGCGTAGATCAAGGATATTCATGTGAGAATGCATAGTACAAAATTCTTTTGACAAACGTCTAGCTGATATCCAGGTGCTGGAATTGTTTACCTTCCCATTGATTTCAAGTATGTTTGCCTTCATCGTTGACAGATATCTCTCGCACAACAAAGTCGGATCGGCGATTTTGTTTACCCTCCTATTGATCAGAGAGATTTAAGCTAATCAAACTCATATCTCAAGCCAGTTTGCTGTAAGACTGGCACCCTGTACGGCCCAATTGAAATGACACATGCAAAATGTAATGTCATGCACAATGTGTACTCACAGTGACATCGAACACTTTATATGAGTTTGATTAGCTTGAATCTCTCTGATCCATGGTATCCACTAATAGTAGCGATTATCGAAAGATTTATTTTAGGAATTGTTTGAGAATATATTTTCTGATCAAAGGATCCATAACTAAACAATTATTTGGAATGTTCCTGATCATTATAGTAACGATCGCTTTACAATGCCGAAAACGACTATCATTACTCTATATGGGTTGCTTGTTAGCGCCGATCCTACTGTCGATTTCTTTCCAAAACCATTGCTCCAACATAACTTGCACCGGCTTGAGATATGAGTTTGATTAGCTTGAATCTCTCTGATCCATGGTATCCACTAACCGTAGCGATTATCGAAAGATTTATTTTAGGAATTGTTTGAGAATATATTTTCTGATCAAAGGATCCATAACTGAACAGTTATTTGGAATGTTCCTGATCATTACAGTAACGATCGCTTTACAATGCCGAAAACGACTATCATCACTCTGTATGGGTTTTGTTAGCGCCGATCCTACTGTCGATTTCTTTCCACAACCATTGCTCCAACATAACTTGCACCGGCTTGAGATATGAGTTTGATTAGCTTGAATTTCTCTGATCCATGGTATCCACTAACCGTAGCGATTATCGAAAGATTTATTTTAGGAATTGTTTGAGAATATATTTTCTGATCAAAGGATCCATAACTGAAGAGTTATTTGGAATGTTCCTGATCATTACAGTAACGATCGCTTTACAAACTCATATCTCAAGCCGGTGCAAGTTATGTTGGAGCACTGTTCTTCTTGATCTTGATCTTGATCTTGACACTTGCTTTTGACAAACGTCTGGCTGACCTGAAGTTCCTTTGCAACCTGGTAGAAAGGAACTAGGTTGCAAATATAATAATAACTAGTGGGATGCTATGTTGCGCGTTGCGCGACTTTCTTAGGGTGGACGGGGCACTACCCGTGAGTTTTTTAAACTTCACTGATTTTAACCAATCACACACTTCCACGTCACTTCACTGATTTCCTTCACTGAAACATTTTTTTAAAGGCAATGCTTCACTGATTATTTACCAACAATCAATTAGAGAGAGATAGAGACAAAGAGGAGAGAGAGAGAAAAATCACGGGTACTAGCCCGTTAACTAGAACCAGAATTTGGCTCACGGGACCACTACCAGCATGGGTGGCGGCGGTGTTACCGTGCTAGTAGTGAGGTACCCGTGCCCAATTCTGGTAGCGCCCTGTCTGCCCTTATATGTTTGTGAACGATTAGCGATCTGTTTATTATGCAATAGGCTTGTGGGCAAAACAGATGAATACTAAAGTGGAACATGATAGGCAGAAACAGAAAACGACAACATGTACCCAAAACAGAAAACAAAGTGCCATGGTAGGTAGAAACAGAAACTGAAAACATGGACCTAAAACAGAACTTAGAGAAGTTAGGCTAGCAACATTCAGGTTACACAAAAAGATGCAAAAGTTAAGCGACACTGTTTGCTATGTGGCGGGCATTTAGTTGTCAGTGGCCAGTCTTTTGTATGCGGCCAATTGATGATCCCTTCTGAAAAAGAGATTGATGCTTTAGTTTCTTTGTGTACTTGTGGTATCCCATTTTCATGCGGGTGTTTGACAAAAAGTTTTCCTCGGCGTCACTTTTCTTAAATCGAAGTCGGATCCAATCTCTAGCTCGTCAGCCCACCCAATCCAATAAACTGATTAATTTGATCGATTCTTGTCACTTTGTTAATAGAATATAACTCATCAACTACATCACTAAAATGTGGCTGTTAGTAAAATCGAACCAAAATCCTGTTCATTAAGTTTGTTACTATAGAAACATATATTAATAAATTTAAAGCAGTTAATGTACTTACCGCTGTTGAACAGTCATGTCTCTTTGCGCTTGTGGAGGACCTAGGGTTCCATAATCAGAATTTTCAATTAACCTAAACTAACAGTGTACACCTCTAAAAAATAGTTGAATTGAAGTAATATCTAAAAAAAGAAAAATGACTTGAAGAGAGTAGCATGACTAACCATGTATATAAATCACCTCGTCAAGGTCCAAAGTTCCTTCAGAAACAATGCTCACACTCGATACAACAGAATCATGTTTGTTATAATGATAATGTCCTTGGTGGCATTCTACTAAAAACCAGATACATTCATTTGATTAGAGCACATTTTTTAACTATTTAGAAACATATGTCTATATAAGATAATACAACAAAATAAGTACAAATGGAGAAAAAAAGGATGTGATAAGAAAGGTGAAATTCTGCTGAGAAACCAAATTATATTCATATGATTAAATAGTAAACTAAACTTGAACGAAACAAACCAAAATAAAAGAGGATGACGAAAGAAAAAGTGATAAATACCATGCTCGTGTGATTCTTACACTGAGAACCATTATCAATTCTTCATATCCGTCGTTGAATACCCGTCTAGGCGCCTATGCGCTTAAGCGAATAGGCGCCTACACGCTTAAGCGAATAGGAATTATACATCCTAAAATTGCGGCGCGTTGATTTAATAGCGATATTCAAATACGCAACCAACAATACAGTAAATGTGTCCAATTTCATTAAAAGCCTAACAAAGAAACCATTAATAAGAAAACCACCAGTTGGCAATGAACACATAAATATACAATTTCATAAGAAACTATAAGAATCATGATTAGCCAGCAGTAACATGAGACTTGTGTTTTTAAGCAATGAACTCTAAAGTTCCAAATTCCAAAATACGTATAAAAAACAAAATAAAAAAAATAAAATAATAATTATGGAATAGATACCTTCTCATACGTGCAACAACGGAATTGCACGCCATAACATTCTAAATATAAATGGTACGAACCTGGAAGTTCAATCACAGGCCTGTATTTTCCTAGTAATAAAAAAAGATAAGGAATTTATAAGAAACCATGGCCATGATTTTTATTTCAGTATCATTTATGCAGTGAAGAAGAACAAATGAGATATACCATGTTCCAACTCTCACATCATAATTACACACAACACACAAATATACATATACATATAGTGAATAAATATTGTGATTATACAAAAAAAATTAGAAATAGAAATAAAACCTTGCAAGAGAGAGGTAGAGCAGGTAAGTGGCTAGTGACCGAGGTAGGCCGGTTCGACCGGTCGGACCGGGTTCCGGAGGGTGAGCCGGTCCGGGTCACACAAACAGACCGTAGTTGCAGAGGACCGGGCGGTTCGACCGTGAATCGGGTGGTCGGACCGGAAACCGATGATATTGGACCGAACCGGACGTTTTTTTTTGTAAAAAACCTTTGAATAACACTTCTTTACCAAACCCTCCTACTTTACTTTCTTCTCTGTTTCTTTTTTTTTTTCCAGCCAACAAAGACCATATGAAGTTGAAATGAATGAACTTTCTTTAATCTTTCATTATAACTGCATCATCATCGATCATCTTCATGAGAAAACCATTAATCTACGAGAAGCTTTGATTTGCAGAAGTGATTTTTGTTAACCAAATATTTTAACTTTTCAAAAACTTTTACAAACTTAGTATGGTGGAGCCGTGGAGGATATGCAGATGAAAAGACAATGATAAAAACATTTAAGTATAACCCTAATTATAAAGTGTTGGGCTTTAGGATAAGTGTTGGGCTTTTTTTTTTTAAAGAGTAAGGGGGTGTTTGTTTTTTCACAATAAGAGCTTCTGGCCATTTATGTCTGCGTCGTGCAGACGCGGGCAGACATTTGTAGCTCGCAAACCGTTTGTTTTTTAGAAGAGATCAGACCTAAAAACCTCTTCCCCACCTCTTCCCCATACAGACTTGGACCATCCTCTTTTTGCCACTTCTCACAAAACATAACACACCCTTCCTACCATCCTTCCTTCTACCTCTCATCCTCCTCCCCAAAACACAACCCTAACCACCTCCTCCTGCTCCGGCGCCGCCGCCCCTCCGGCCGGCTCCTCCTTCCCTCCTCCTTCCTTCTCCTTCCCTCCTCCTTCCTCCTCCGGCGCTCCTTCCTCCTCCGGCGTTCCTTCCTTCTCCTCCTTCCTCCTCCTTCCTCCTCCTTCCTTCTTCCTCCTCCTCCAGCGCCGACCAACTTTCTTCCTTCTCCTCCGGCGCCGTCGCCAGCTGCTAAAGGTATGTAATTTTTTTTTTTCAGATTTGTTAAGATTTGTTATATGGTATGTTATTTTCAGATTTGTTAGCATCATATTTGTTATTTGTTATGTTTTTTTTCTTCATATTTGGTTAAATTTTTTTTAAATCAAAATTTTTTTAATCAGTTTTTTTTTTAAATCAGATTTTTTTTAATTCATTCTTTTTTTTCAGTTTTATTTGTTGTTTGTTGTTGTAGTAGTTCAGTTTGTTTTTAAGATATTGTTGTTCATAATGTTCTTATGTGTCGATTTGTTGTTAATTCTTGTTCATATGTCGATTCTTGTTGTAGTTGATTTGGGATTGTTGTAGTTGCTCTAATGTGTAATGTAGTCGATTTGTTGTTGATTGTTGCTCACATTGTTGTAGTAGTTCATGTTGTTGCTCATATGTCGATTCTTGTTGTAGTTGATGCTGATGAAGAAGAGGTTGAGGTGCACGGTACTGCATCGGATCGAGAATATATGACCCAATTACGAGATGAAATTGCCGAGCAATTAATGCAAAGTACGGAACAAATCTCAACCAAACCCAGTTCCTTCTCCTCCCTCCCCCTCCCTCCTCCTTCCCCTCGCCGGCGATCCTCCCTCCTTCCCCATGTAGTCGCCCTTCTCCCCCGTGAAACATCCTCCTTCTTTCCCCCAGCCTGTTGCCCCTTCACCCTTCCTCCTCCCTCTGCCGCCTTCCTCATTCCCCTTTGCCCACCGTCGCTTCCCCCTCTTCCCCCCTCCTCTCCACCACGCAACCAATTAGGTGTCTGTTGTGTTTGTTTTATTTATTTTAGAGAGAGAAAGAGACGGAGAGGGAAGAACAGAGGGTTTGTTTTGGACTTGGGTGTATGTGTGTGTGTTTAGAGAGAGAGGAAGAATATGTTAGAAAGAAATCAAGAAAAAGTTTTGATATCAACGTTTTTTTGACCAGCCTTTTGTTTTTTGTTTTCTTCTTGAAACATAATTTTTAATAAAAAAAAGTGATAGTTAAAAAGTGACGTAAAAAAGTGATGTTAAAAAAAATATTGGTTTTGAGTTATACCGCAGACATTAAAAAACAAACAGTCTTCCTCTTGCAGATTGCAGACCTTTAGTCCACCTCTTCTCCTGTAGATGTTTGCAGATGTGGTCCGTAGATTGCAGACTTTTTGGCTCAGAAAAAACAAACAGCACCTAACTATCTTATTGATCTATTCTCTGTGCACACTTGATGAATTAGAAATATTATTAAAACCAGGGGCTAATCTAGTAATATATTAATTTGAATCTTAAAAAAAAATTACACTTTCATTCAAATACATCGTTTTTCTAAATGAAAGTTATGCGTCCTTGACAAATAGTGGTGTGTTGATAACCTGCATTTTTATGTTATGGCTCAACATAAATTTTTTTTTTATGTAAATTGACAATGTTTGGGATTGTACAATGAATGTGATTATTTACGGTGTGAGGGGCACTCATTAAACCAACGAACCTAAATGAACTCACAAATGAGGTGTGCCATTTCATTTATACCCAAATTGAAGCAACCCAAATTGTGATAGGAACTCCAAATGAACCCAATGAACCGAAATTCCATCATTCCCAAATTGTAATGGTCATCTCATTGGCTTAACGTCGGGTTTACCAGCAAGAATTCCCGACCTGAACACCCCCCCCCCCCCCCCCACCCCCAAAGCCGACCAAGCACTATATTATTTTTGAACAGCCAACGAAACTAATATCAGACTACCTGAGGACGCCCACCCTTTGGGTGAAAGTCTCTCATACGTTCGGGTTTACCAATAGTGCTGGGTAGTCTAAGTATGCAAGTTCCACCCCGGGGAAAAACCGACCGCCCACCCGAAGGCCCGCTACAGTAAAACCCGGGTGGTATCATATTCGAACTTGAGACCTTTCAGCTCCAAGCTCTAACCCTCGTTTCCCATGCCATGAGGGCGACCAAGGACTATTCGTTATAATAAATTTAAGTCCCTTTTGCCGTGTGATTTCCAACTACGTACAAGAGTTATTGTCGGATTGTCTAGGTTCGTCCAATACACACCGCATGCAACACAGTCCCTCATCATCCATAAAATATAAAAACTCAAAGATTCCTGAACATACTTTCTTTGGAACTTGTACATTAGCTTTTCTGTCGGTTTCATCAGGTTTCCTTCATATCATGTTCTTCATTCTTCTTAACCGTTCTTCATGGAGTTTTACTTGTAACATGTGTTTTTTACTTTTTTTTTATATTGTACTTAATCTCCCCTTTGTTACTGACTTAAGGTTGACTTAAGGAGTGGGCATTAGAGTACCATGAATATTTTCAAGAATAAAATAAAAATTAGAGTACTATGAATGTTTTTGTGGATATTTAATTTTGCAGTTGAAAAATAATGATTCAGTACAGTGCCTTAACTAAGGTTTTTAAATTAGAAAAACTCATCTATCTTGACAGACTTGGTTTTATTCAAGTTAGGTGGATTTTGGACCCATTTTTCAGAGAACAGTGATGGGTTTTAATTATCATTAAACTTATAATTAATTTCTCAAGTTGGAAAAGTCAAACAATTCCTCAATTTTGATTATATATTTTTTTTATATTTAATAAAATCGAACACGTCACCGAAAATTCAAAGACCCCTCAGCCTCTTACCAAGTAGTGGACAACAACTTGACCAAACGCGTAAATTGCAACCTATGATGAGCATGTGAACTTTGACCTCGAAGAAAGATTTTAACCTCAAACCTCTTCTGTTTTTTTAACCTCAACCGGTTACACCTAAGTACCACATAACATTGCATTTTCAATAATTTAAACCGCACAAAAGAGGGGAATTAGGTGTTTGCCGCTACACCGCCCCTTGAAGGTTGATAAGGGTTCTTTCAACTTTCTTTATAATTTTATGTGAATTGGATATTTGAATATCAACTCAATTGCAAACAATCATTTCCAACCGATATAGGGTGGTGGTAAGGTGTCTCTCCAGCGTTCAAATCATGTAAGGTCGTATAAAAGTATTTTAGAGTATTTTAGTTTTGCCATTAAAACAATTTTGAATCTCCAATTTGATTATACAACCAAATCATGAAAACCTAGCTACCATTTTAGAACCCAAAAAGATACAATCGATATAGCAAAGCACAAACAACAACCATTATTATAAAAATAGCAAAATAAACCAACATTTTGTGAAAAAAAGCCTACTAAAATTTATTATATATATTTCATTCTAATAACATATCTATAGATGGATCACCTGATTTTGGAAAGAAAATGTCTTGCATATATATCATACATAAGTGCAACCCGATGAGCAAACTCGATAAAAAGATCCAAACTAAACTGGCAATCTTCGAACATCCGCTTTAAGAGTTCTATAACCGAACCCCGAAACCATTTTCGGCCCATTATGATCGGCTACATCAATAGCCGAACAAATGTTCGGCACAAACTTGCTGCTTCTTTTCTTTCTTTTAGGAGTTATGGCCACTGAACGACGATGATCTAGCTTTGTTATTGGTTGACCACCACTTGATGTAGCAACCGCTTCTGGACCTTCTAAACCATGCTTCTTGGAGAGTACTTCAAGCCGGTTAAAGTACTCGATCTCTTTCATCATAAGCGATCCAACAGTTCCCTTTGTGCCTATCTTGATTGGAACTTCTGCAGCCATTAGTTTAGAAGGTGCCAATTGAATATTATTGGTGACAGAAGGTTTTAAAGTCATCTTTTTTTTTTTTTTTTTTTTTTTTTTTTTTTATGGCTTTGAAATCTTGGCCTATATTTTTTCTTTCAAAGGGTTTGGTGATCAAGATGTGGTTGCACTGTTATGTTCATGGGTATGCAGTGGGAAGATTTATGTTATGCATGGGGGCCTCCTGATGTTCACCTGCTAACCACTTGACACATAATCTGTTAAGGTAAAGATCACGTGACAGGGGTAGAATTGTCATTATGTGAAGGTTATGGATGGCCTTAAGATGAACTTTGCCTTTGCTTTAAGTGGATAAGTTGTCTTTTTTAGTTTTTTTTAACTTTTTTGGGTGCTTTTTCTCGGCAAAGGTCATGTGTCACGGGTAGAAATGTCACTATAGGCTAATTTTGGTTGTGAAACCTTAAAAATTCTTCCATCTCTTAAGTATCATGTTCCTTTTGTAAGACAATAAGGAGTGGTGGGGGAAAGAGGGGATGAAGCGTCATGTGGCACTTGTGGGCCCCTTGTGGGGGGGAAATAATTGTGGGGAGTGGAAGGGGGGGGGGGGGGAAGAGGTGAGGAGAAGTGACACTTGGCATTTCTTTTTTCTTTTTATAATAATAATAATAATAATAATAATAATAATAATAATAATAATAATAATATAAACCAAAAAATATATTAAATTAATTTAATAAAAAATAATTAAGTACGTTCCCTCTCACCCGAGTACGTCACCCTCCCCTGGGAATGGGACAACTACTCTCCATAGTGGAGAGATTTAGGATTAAATAAGAAATCTAGGATTTATT
Organism: Ambrosia trifida; assembly: GCA_028751855.1. NCBI lineage: Eukaryota > Viridiplantae > Streptophyta > Magnoliopsida > Asterales > Asteraceae > Ambrosia > Ambrosia trifida. The sequence continues at coordinate 19,501,960 of CM054128.1, read as the reverse complement.
TATGTTTAAATAAGTAATTTAGGAATTATTAGGATTATGTAATGATTATTAAGTAATTTAATTATGTTATTGTTTTTTATTTTTTTTTATTTAATTTCTTTTTTTTTTATTAAAAAACCGGTATATTATTGTGGGTATTATAATTGTGGGTATTATTTTTTTTAATAAACAAATGAACCACCCAATAAAATTGTGCCACGTGGCAATAAAACCTCCCCCACGCCGGTGAGCTTTCTCCCACTCCCGCCCCTCTCCACGCCTATAAGCGGCGGTGTTACCGCCCTTCCCGCCCCCTCTCCCGCCCCCACTCCGTCTAGTCTAAGAACAATACTTTGTGGTGAGGACTCAGGATCATGTGTCATGGTTAGATATGTCATTGTAGGTTAATTAAATGTACGTTGTCATAGGTAAAAAAGGGAGGTGTTTGAGGTTCTTTTATTTCTAGTGTTAACTTTCATCCTTGTGGGTTGACCATTTTGACTAGTTTACTTTTTATTTTTATGTTTTTATGTCATAAGTTAAAATGGTTAAGTATTTATAACAAAGTTAAAAATAAATAATAAAAGAAAATTTGACATAAACTTGTGTAGGTTAAACGTAATCGTTCCATACATATTTGTATATTTTGCTATAAAAGTTTAATTTAAGGTATTAATATGCAAAAGTATAAATAAATGTTTGGGTTAAACGATCGTGTTTGCATCAACCCATGAATACAACATGTCGTATTCGAACGCACGTGTTTGACATTATTCGAATTGGACTTGAATAATTAGAACTCTATTTGAATTACGGTTTATTCTAGTCTTTTCCTTATTTGATTTGAATTCATAAATCCAGGCCCAGTAGATCTAAATAACCCGAATAATGGCCATTTGGGCTTGTCTAAGTGTAGAGCATTAGGTCTTATCTGTTATTTTATGGGCCAAAAAGAATATGAAAAACCTAATTAGTAATCAGGCTCATATTATCTACATCAGTTAACCTAGCCTACTTGAATCTAGGGGTGTGCAGAAAGCCGAATTAACCATCCCATAACCAAAATAGCCAATAAAACCAAACCGATAAAACCGAATCGTACCAAAAACCAGTGGGTTGGTTTAATAATTTTCTAAAAACCGGCATTAGTGGGTTGGTTATGGTTAACAAGATTTCCATAACCAACAAAACCAAACCGCAGCGTGTTTACTAAATTTTTATGTCCATGTATTCATCTCTTGTGTTATCATTTACAAGTTTGGGCGTCTCTTATAAATTATAATAGTTAATGTCCTACAAAATGTTTGGCATCTCTTATTATAATCGTTCAGAGCCTGGGTGAATTATTTTTGTCTGTCCAAGATTTTCTAACGGTTATCCCGATCGACAGCTTGCCAAACCATGTTCGCGGTTGAATACAGGGTCATTCTTAAATACCGTTTGATAATTCCCATGTACGCTGAATATAAAGTATGTCCGGTTTGTTGTAAGGCCTGCCTAGATAAATACGAGGAGCATGCGGTTCACTGTAAGGAGCTGCCCGGGTTCAAATATCGACATGAGTGGGTTCAGGACATTCTATGGAACATCTTAAGACAAGCTGGGATTTCAGCCATTGAATCATCGACTACTATGTTCTATACTCATCGCTACTATCATTAATATGTTCTACACTCATCGATTCAAGTACGAGCTGTACATTGAAGTTAGCTTTGTTAAAATGTATACGGCTTTTTTTTAACAGAGACATAATTGAAGATATATGTTCCACAAAATTGAAATGGTTTTATATATTATTTTTGTATTTTAAACTGTAGTTCAAATAAGCTTAATTTTATTAGTATTCAAATCAAGTTGGAATAAAGGTTTCAAATCTTTAAATTCGAATAACCCGAAATTCAACTTATTCGATTCAATGGTTAGATTATTAATTGATGGATGAAAACTGAACTATAAGAAAGTTGATGGACAGTTTTAAGCAATTGAAAAAAAAAGTGGTTTCGGAAGCCTTTCTCTAATATCAGAGCCAGGTTTCGATCCTGGGACCTGTGGGTTATGGGCCCACCACGCTTCCGCTGCGCCACTCTGATTTATATACATTCTTCCGTTTGAAAATTTTACAAATACAACAGAGCGAATTTCTAAGAAAACCGTGTTTGTTGGCAATTGGAATGTGTCAATACATAGTCAGGCACAACATTATACCAGTAAGTTCCCATCATCGGGGGGTCGAAACCCTATATTTCCAAAATTTTCTATACGAATACTATATAATCGGCACTTCTACGCGAAAATTCGGGGGGTCGGCCGCCCCCGCCGGCCCCTACTAAGCTTCGCCAGTGCCTATGGGTTCTATCTACACGTCCAGTAGTATGTTCGATGATTTGTCGCGCAAAAATTCAGGTCCTCATACTGCTCCAGATGCAAGCTTGATTATTTTTCAATAATAAAGAGGTGATCTTTAGAAGAACCTTTCATTTTTGCTATTTTAGTAGTATCCGTAATAAAGCCCCTGCCTAAACTCTTGGTTGCGTTGGTATCCCTTGTATCGAGTTATTTTACAAAACCCTATGAACCCGAAAATAAATAAATAAAAATAAATCGTAGGCTGTGTTATTTTTTTCATCGTAAATGAACATGATGGTTTCTTCTCCAACTGTTTGATAAATTAAACATAAACATTCTATACTTTGTGTTAAAACAGTGAACTTTTTTTAAACCACATTTTTAAAATGATAATTATCTTTTTCATCAGAATAAAAAGAGGAACTAGATAAGAACATACTGATTCATAGTTCTAAATAAAACAAGCACAACTGAACCAAAACACATACTTATAAGTCCTATTACAGCCACTTATTATTTCTAACACATACTAGATCAAACTCCTAGCTAGTTTGATTATAGATTCCTTAAGAGGCTTAATCAGATGAAACCACAAGGCCATCCATGACTTGTTCCATTGTTTCTTTTGATTCCTGGAGCAAGCTAATGCTGTTTTCAAGCCGCTCCCTCTTCTTAGCCACAGACGGTGGTTCATTCAACATCTTCTCCATACCACCACCACGCACCAACACCTCATTCACTATCTCCATCTCCATCTCCTTGTTCACCACCTTTTGGATAAAGAAACGCAATTGGAGCGCTAGACAATCCACCATACGTTGCAAAACGATATTCCAATAAGCCGTCATCCTCATTTTGACATCAAAAGCTTGCTCCCTTGTTTTTGCTGGAACATCACTCAGATGCTTACTGTTAATGTTCCCATAACATTCCACATATAACACATAGCTTGGACTGCGCCCAACACTGGACTGCTTACTGAGTTGATTGAGACGAATGAGTCTAGAAACTTATCACGGCAGCTCATTAGCTTATTATAAGAAGTAATAAAGTTGGGGTCACATGTGTAATTTGTAATCTTTTCAGATATGTAAATTCTCTACTGCAGTCTTCTGTGCTACATTCACAGCCAAAATCAACTGTTGGAACACCAACCTTATAGTACTCTATTACCCTAACTACAATTTTTATTCCAACTTATATAATTTTAAAACTAACTATAACCTTTTATTTTGATAGTGTTGCATTGCATAAATGTCCTGTGGTTGAATGTTGATCCGTATGACTGAGTTTACGTTTGATATGTTTTCTTCTTTTATCATTTTTTTATTAAGCTAGTCATATTAGATTTTTCAACCCCGCAGAGCCGGTCTTAGGTTTTTGGAGGCCCTAAACAAACTGAAAATTCAGGGCCCGTTGAATAAGTATAAACAATCGTAAATATCAAATGCAAAATTGATTTTTTTTGTTACTCAATCGTAAATCGCACTACATATATAGGTTAGTATTACTGGAAAAAAAAATAGTTGTTACGCAGATAATCCTTGTTTCGCTTGATATTGAGACATTGAGCAACCATTGGCGATGATTGATTACCCTTAATTTCGCTCATAAATTCTTTGCCAATCGCCATCCATGTCAGTTGCAATTAGCAAGGTCACGGGTAATGAGGATAGAGTTGAGGATGCGTTCAAGAAAAAAAGGATTTGGCCATTAGTTCTTCAATTTTTGGGTCTGGACATTTTACTTGTTTTGTCGTTTATGTCTTTAGTTTTTAGTTTGTTAATTTAGGCTAAATACACATGTAATATAAGAAAAGGTTGAAAATAAAAATCGGAGGCCCTTACCTTTTGGGGGACCTAGGCTTTTGCCTGGTTTGCTAAGCCTGTCGGGCGACCCTGAACCCCGGGACCTTCCCGGGGTAATCATATAATTAATTATTAAAATTAACACATAATGCTTTGAGGGGAAAATAAACAATTATTAAAACTAAGTAGGATATTTTTATCTTTTTCCGCAGGCTGAAGAGGAAATAGATAAGAAATACATATTTAAAATTCAAACACAAATGTAAATATTATTCAAGCAAAACACATAGCAGAATGTCTATTATTTCTTAACAAGTTAATAAGATGTAACCGCAATACCATCCATGACTTGTTCTATTATTTCTTTCGATTCTTTAAGCAAGCTAATGCTGCTTTGAAGCCGCTCCCTTTTTTTAGCCACATACGGTGGTTCATCCAACATCTTCTCCATACCACCACCATGTACCATCACCTCATTCACTATCTCCATCTCCATCTCCTTGTTCACCACTTTTTGCATAAAATACCGCAGTTGGAGCGCTAAACAATCCACCATACGTTTCAAAACAATATTCCAATACGCCGCCATCCTCATTTTGAGATCAAATGCTTGATCCCTTCTGTTTGCTGGAACTTCGCGCAGATGCGCAATGTTAACACTCCCATAGCCTTCCACATCTATCGAATAACTCGAGTATGAGTTTAATGTGTGCGAAAAGTGAGCATGGTTGCTCATTAGCTTGTTGAAAGAAGTAATAAAGTCAGGGTCACATGTGTAATCTGTCAACTTCTCCATCTCTATCATTTCAACAACCCTTTCCACAAACATAGCCTTCAGTTTTGCCATAACATATTGAGTTGCTTTCTTCATGGAAGGAAGCAATTGGGGGTAATTCCCACATCGATCCATCAATACTCTAGCGCAAACGATTTCAAGATAATCCCACACTTTGTTTACAAATCCAACAGGCAAATCGGAGATAGCGTTCACTTTTCTTTTAAGCAAGAGGAGAAAAACCGAACGGGGAAGTAAATTAGGCAACCGAATTCCATTAGCTTCCTCCAAAACCTCCATTTCCTCAACCAGGAAACTTTCAGAGAAGTTGACACTTGATCGCAGATCTTTTGATAACTCGTCTACCATCTCTGCCAACCGAGCATCGCAATGCATGTCATTATCATTCTCATATTCATCAAATTCACCTTGGATTAAAATCTTTTGAAGAGTTTCTTTCAAAGACCCAATGATTTGCATAAATGTAACCATTGCATCGGGAATACTTGTTAGATTCCTTGGTAATTTGTTGAGGTCCAAAACCGAAGCATTGAGCCGCTCATTGATCTTCTTGATGATTTCAGGCAAACATTTTGATATGATTCCCGACTGGATCTGAACAAGCCTACGGGCCAAGACAGGAATACCCACCATGGATTTATCAATCTTGGATAGTAACGGGTGAGTTTCAAATAGCGCGGCTTCTTGGTTTCGAGCTTCTTCATAGGTTTCATCGTTGATCCTGTTTCGGACACAAATGTAACCAAGGCCAATGTTGACATCATTTGTGGTAACCTTTTCAAGGAGGCCATCCGGGGATCGGTCACATTTGGTAACAACAGCTAGTGTCCTCTGCCCGGTGCTGTCCACACGCCGTGACATGCATATTGATTCGCATGTGGTGAAATCAACAGAAGCAGAAAGAACATTTAAAATGATGCTTTCATCTGGCTTTATGTACTCCATTATCATACCTTCAACAACATATATACGCATTTAAAAAGTAGCACAATGTATATTTTTTTTTCATAACACATTACAATTACATAAGAGCACTCACATCACTTTCTTTATATTGCCCTTCATCCCTATAATATTAAGAAAAGAGACAAAATACCTTCTACATCCCATTCTTTATTTGCTCTTCATCTAATAATTATATACTAGAGAGTAATTTATATTTGATAGCTTGTTATTCATCCCTATACTAAATGTTGTGAGTGCATGAGAAAGAGAAAAAAAATGAAATAAGATAAGTATTTGTGACTAAGGCTATATGGTGTGGAGAGCATCTCCCCCAACTCCCTCAAATGCCACATCAGCGCAACCTCATTTTTCCCTTTTCCTTCCCTAAAGTTTGGAAATGGTTTCCCACAATTCCCCCATTCACTCTTCCTTTTTTTTTTTTTTTTTTTTTTTTATGATATAAAGTTTGATTTAAAAAAAATGGACCAATGGGATTGCTCGACACAAACGGTGGTTTTCCACCCAAGTCATCGAAAATCAACCGGGGGGGGGGGGGGGGGGAGGTTGCGGTGTTCCCCGACCCACCTACTGACACATCAGTCCCCGAGACCACATCAATTGGTCTAAGTTAGAGGCAATGTTTTTAAATCCGGACCGGACCGGGAAACGGACTGGGTTTGTAGGTTAGACCGGAAATACACTGACCCGGTGGTTGACCTGGCGACCCGGCGGTCGGACAGGGAAACCGGTCGGTTGCACCGGGAAGTTTGACGGTTGAACCCATTTTAATTATTATTACGTATTATTATTTTAATTTTTTTGGGTTTTGATGTGATTTATGGGCCAGTTTTTAGAGCCGGTTGGACCGGTGTACCGACGAGGGCTACGGTTCGATGTCTGGTCTTATTATGAAAACATTGGAGAGAGGTAAATAGAGAACGGGATGTGAGAGATTTTTGAAAATAAGAAAAACTTTTGTTAATGTGTTTTTAATTATTGAGATTGAATCATTGAATGTAGAGTGGGAAGTAAGTCTGTGTGTAGTGGTAAAGTTATGAGGCGTTTTAGCCACCATAGCGCCGGGGAACACCACCCCCAGGCGCAATGGAGGTGTTATTGCTTGCAGGGTCAGGGAGGTGGCGGGCGTTTTGGTTAAGGAGGGACGATGTACTGTAATTTTATTGTGGTAGATATTATTTTGGGGATATGTTTTTCTTGGGTTTGTTGAAGAAGAAGGCAAAAGTGAGGAGAGAGAAAGGGATCTTGTGGTAGATAATATTTTTATTATTATTACTATTATTATTAGTCCAACACTTGTAGCCTAATTAGTTGAGGGCTTTAAGTTTCCTATGGGAGGCTTGGGTTCAATTTTCACTAGCTACATTTGGAGGACATTGGTGGAGGAGAAATGAGGGATGACCCGGCCATTGGCTTGGGTTCGAGTCCTGATCCCGACCGGTTTAACCGATTATTTCACTGTCGTGCCTTCGGGCGGGTGAGTAGTCGGGTTTTCCCGAGAATTGGTGGCAATTGGTGGCTCGGGTACTCTTGAGTACCTGATTCGCCAAAAGGGTGCCCGAGAGTGCTCGGAATTGATTCGTTGGCCGTTCAAAAAAAAAAAAAAAAAACTATTATTATTAATATTATTATTTAAATAAAAAAACAATAATTAACCAATGATTACTCAATCATTTATAAAGCTCTATAACACCCATTTTTCACTACACCCTTTTTTCCCATAACGCACCATAAAACTCCATCTATTACTTTATAATATTTTATCCCCCATAACTTTTCATAACGCCCCTCCACTACACATGCCCTTAGACCACTCCCACTCTCCACCATAGAATGAGAAAGTGACACAACGAATAGAATCGCTGTAAAATTTTAAGAGACACAACTTTTTTTTTATTATTATTCAAATATAAAGTTGTTAAAATTATGATAATACACAATTTGACAAAGTAAACATCAATGATAGACATTGACATAAAATAGGTAGGTAATATCTATTTTAATTCTATGTTAATGATTAGCTTATTAACTTGTCTATTTTCCTTATTGTTATGTTAACTATGAATACTAAAGAGTACCTGAAATTTGTTCATAAATATCTTCCGGTTGATCACCAATAGGAACCCGAGTGATTCCAGGCAAATCAACCATGGTAAGATCAGGAACACCTTGTTTTTTTACCACCAATGTCAACGGAATATTCGATATTCCTTTAGAGTTTCCAGCAATCTCCACAGTAGCCTTACTAATGGCATCAGATATCTGGCTTTCATCAACGATCTCAACCGATTTTTTCTGATACTCTAGAAGGAACTCCGGTACAGGATCTGGATGGTGTTGGAGCCTCATTATAAGGGGTACCCTTGTGCAGATATCTTGTCCACGTGGCAGACTTATACCGGCTAGTGACTCTAGAACACTAGACTTACCCGAGGACTGGTCTCCGACAACAACGATGGTGGGGAGAGGAATGCCTTCTTGTGTTACATTGAGGCGACGGAGCTTGTCCACAGCGTCGAGAATCGGACGTATTTGGTCGTTGTAAGATGCGACAAGAGGTGGAAAATCTTGGTTGTGATTGTAGGTGGAAGGATGGATTTCTAATTGATCACCATTGTAGGTGTTTGTGTACTCATTTTTAGTCATTGTTGCTAGAACTAATAGAGAGTGTGATAAAGAGTGTGATAATGTTATGGAGTATATATAAGTGTGGTTACTATGAGCGACACTGTTGAAATAAGGAGGGATGACAATCATAAAATGGAATATTGAAAACTAACATCGTGGTATGGGTTAGGTCGGGTCGGGTATTTTTCATTTGATTCAAAATGGGAAATCATTATGGTTAAATTTTTCTGATAAAGAAACATACGTAATTCTAAGATAAAACTCATAGAGGTATGTAATAACAAAAATTAGGTTTGCACAGCCCTCTACGGCTCGTAGAGGCCTCTACGGGCCGTAGAGGGTGTCAGTGTAATAAATGAGGACACCCTCTACGACCCGTAGAGGTGAGTTGTTGGAGTGCATTTAAACCCTAGACGGCCCGTAGGGAATACGAGGTACGGGGTCATTCAATGAACAGACTGACTTTCAGTGTGTCAGTCTGAAAAAGCACTTCTTCTACGGGCCGTAGAAAACCTGGTTGTTGGGAGCATTAAACCCTCTACGGGCCGTAGAGGCCTCTACGGCCCGTAGAGGTCCAGATATATTCTTCTTCATTGTCTTCTTTCCTCAGTCGACGAAATTTAAAAAAAAAAAACGGAGCACAAAAAATCCGAACGATTCCAAGCTAATGCGATGTCTTCGGGCCACTACGGTAATGTTTCGGATGAATGGAGCATTCGTTTAGCATATCTCACGTCCCGGAAAGCCTTTTCGGAGCCGTGGTGGAACGTGGTGAGGAGGAGGTTAGATCCGTTGTTCACTGTGGTGACGGGAAGGCACTACCCGATTTGAACCTGCTGCCCGATTTGAACCAGGAGTACGTAGAAGAACCGGAGTCATTTTACGTGCCGCCGCCAAGTCATCCACAGTACGAATACGGGACTTATCATTCGCACGAGGGAGGTGATAACGGTGGCAAGGAACCTGTCCCGGATGTTTCGTACGAAACAAATCAGGTGTGTTTATGTATTTACACTTGTTTATAATTTAGACCCGTGTATATTTAGTAGTGTACATATTTAGACTCGTATATTTAGGCCCGTACCTAAATTTTTTTTAGGGTTTGTGAGATTTGAACTCGTATATATTAGTTGTTATTTGAACCCGTAGGGTTTGTGAGATTTGAAATCGAATATATTAGTAGGTATTTGAACTCGTATATAAATTTTGCAGGTATACGGATCTCTAAAAGACCTGACAGAGTGGGTTTATCAAAGGGCAAAAAAAAATGGTTACATTACCGTATACTCACGTACTGTTTCGCAAGGCAGGGGGCCGAATAGGAGGGTAATAACGGCATGGATACGATGTGACCGTAGTGGCGTACATCATAGTGTAGCCACGGTTCGAAAGACGGGCAGTAAAAAATGTAATTGCCCGTTTGAAGTAATAGGGAGATACCACTCCGGCCACGATGGTTATATTTTGGAGGTCCAGAACCAAACACATAATCACAAACCTTTCCAACACATCGAGGGTCACGCGTATGCTAGGAGGCTGGGTCCGGACGAGTTAAAATTGTTGGATACACTTTATTTTCAAAATGTTACGCCAGTAGACATACATTCCGCCGTTTGAAAACAAAACCCGGATAGTCCCTGCATCTTAAGAGACATACATAACACAATAACCAAGGTTAAGCATTTGTTATACGGCGGCAGGACTCAAATGCAGGTATTATTATCTCTTATTATTATTATTATTATTATTATTATTATTACTACTACTACTACTACTACTACTTCTTTATTATTATTTTTTAATTATTATTCTTGCTATGCAGGTACTCGAAGCCACATTGGTGGAAAAAAATTTGTTTACTTCACCTGGAGGAATGCCTCGACAAATGCGATCGAGGATATTTTGTTTGTCCATCCCACCTCGCACACGTTATGGCGTGCATTCCCGCATGTGCTGATGATTGATGCGACCTACAAAACGAACGAGTATAAACTTCCGTTTGTTCAAGTTGTGGGTATGACATCAACATCCAAGTCGTTTTGTGTCGCCCATGCATTCATCTCCCGTGAAAAAAAGGATAACTACATGTGGGTGCTACAAAGGCTTAAAGAGTTGCTAAAAGATAGTACGGAGCCCCGTGCAATAGTAATTGATTGTGAGAAAGCCTTGATGAATGCATGCGACATTGTATTTCCAGCAGCTTCGAAGTTGTTATGCAGGTATACATATTATTATTATTATTATTATTATTATTATTATTATTATTATTATTATTATTATTATTATGCATTCAGGTATCACATTCAACGAAATATATTGAAGCACTGCAGACAAGCCTTTGGAAATGCAGATTGGGCAATATTCGTAAAATCTTTTAAGCGACTATGTAGATCTTCATCTTCGGCATTTTATACGCTCTGGTTAGACCGATTCTACAAACGACTATGTCAGGACCAACGAGCTGGTACATATTTTATTAATTTAGTTTAAAACGCATACACACATTAACAAATATCTTTGTTCTATCTTTACAGATGTTTTTGAATATATAGACCGGGTCTGGCTCCGTGACTACAAAGAAAGGTTTGTTTCTGCATGGACATACACAAACTACAACTTTGGTCAGTATACGACCAACAGAGTTGAGAGCCAGTATTCAAGGTTTAAGATGCACATTAAGGGGCCTAACAACTCGCTCCACAAACTTGTGATGATTGCAGACGATGTGGTAACGTCACAAGAGAGGGCAATAAACCACCCGTTTGAAGAGAGTTTGTCTGTGAAAAGGGTGCACCATGACATACCGATTTTTGAGGACCTACTCGGTAAAGTTTCCCATGCAGCGATCGAGAAGTTGATAACTGAGATAAAAAATATAGAGAAGTTGAGGAAACGAAAAATGAGTTGTGGTCACCAGCTTTTCACGAGTTCTGGGTTGTCGTGTGCATGTCGATTAGATTCGTATATAAATAAAGGTAATACCATTACTTTATTATTGTTATTATTATTATTATTATTATTATTATTATTATTATTATTATTATTGTTATTGAATACAGGAATAAAAATACAGCTGTCCGAAATAGACGTCTTCTGAACACGACTGAATTACGGACCGGAAGTAGTATGGGGGAACGTGACCTTGCGAGTGAGTGGGAAATAGTCAAAGAGACACTGTTGTCTCAATCACCACGCGTTCAAAGAAATATGTTGTCAAAAATAAAGTCGGTGGTAAATCCAAGTATGACTGACACTCAACCTCCTGAGGTACAAAAGAATACTCGCGGGCGCCCAACTACAAAATCACAGAAAAAAACAGCAGGAGGATGCGCAAGAAGATGTTAGTATTATTATTATTATTATTATTATTATTATTATTATTATTATTATTATTATTATTATTATTATTATTATTATTATTATTGTTATTGTTATTATTATTTATTGTTATCCATTGTAGGAGGACAAGCCTGTTAGAAGACGTAGGCCATCAGACCCGGGTAAAGATAAAATAAGAGTGTGTAACAAATAGTATCCACTGTTAGTAGGGGACAGGTACATAAATAACTATTTATACATACATACATACATACATATATGCATATGTATAGGGATGAGCTCGGGACGGTATCGGTACCAACCGATACCGATCCTGAAAAAACCGATATCGAAAACACCCTAAACTCAATACCGATACTGATACCGAACACATATGGTACGGTACGGTATCGGTTTGGTATCGGTACGGTACCGGTATGGTATCGGTATTTTACCTTAAAATACCGATACCATACCGATCCCGTACCGATACCGATAATACCGAAACCGAAAACCTCTAATTGTGGGTACCGATACCAATACCGAACACCCTCGGTTCGGTATCGGTTCGGTACGGTACGGGATCGGGACGGGACGGTATCGGTATTCGGCTCTATGTGCTCATCCCCTAATCATGATTTCCCAATGTTTGGCGATGACAGGTATAAATTTGTGATTAGAGAATTTAAGCATCAGATTGATCCCCTTTATCGACGGTTTGTCACGCACATTCAAAATGTTCAGCCAGACGGTAACTGTGGGTTCCGATCTGTAGCTGTGGCTTTGGATAGGGAGGAGGAAGACTGGGATTGGATCCGCCACCTTCTTGTACAAGAGATGATGGGTCAATACCATGAGGATTGGTTGATGATTTTGAACGCATTCGAGGATAACGGGTTCGCCCGCATATACTCGTCCTTAGATTGGAGGGGAGTGGGGATGCACCCAATTCAAAATGGATGGAGATGCCTTTGACTGGATTACTGATTGCTCAGGCATTTGGTGTGGTCCTTCAATTCTTCACCGCTGATGGAGCGAGCACATTCTTCCCTATGCAAAGTCATCCTGAAAGCGTGCCAGAAATCGGGTCATTTCGATAGCCCACGTGAACAGCAACCACTAATCATGCTTAAGCTAGCAGACGACGCTCCGATGCCTTATCCGAGTGGAGCATGGTCGGGTTGGGTAGATGTAAATCACAACCCATGGTTAGCACTATACAAGGGTCGTCTTGATGAGGGGCATAGGCTATCTCAAAAACCTCCAGAGTGGTTTGACCTAACTGGTTGTTCTCGTAATTCTGATTCTTCTGATAGTTTGGTGTAAATTTGTTTTTATAATGTATAATGATTTATTAAGTACATTTTTTTTATTATTTTACATATACAATAAGAAATGAAAACGTTCTTTTATAAAAAAAACTTATACCACCTAATTAAAACTAACAAAAAAAAAAAAAAAAAAAAAACCAAAACTTCTACTGGGTCGTATAGGGCTCTATGGGCCGTAGAAGGAAAACATCTACGGGTCGTAGAGGTATCTACGGCCCGTAGACGCTTGAAAGCTGGCCGTAAAGGCCATCTATGGGTCGTAGAGGCCACAAATTTTTTTTCTAAAAAAATTCAACCTCTTTATAAAACATCTTCCCAATTTTTTTTTTAAAAAAATAGTTCCCTACGGGCCGTAGAAGTCTCTACGACCCGTAGAAGGATATTTTTTTAAAAAAATTTGGGGTTTGCAGTTGTTTGTTATATATAATTTTTTTGGATAATAAAACAGCGAACTGGTAGCCCAGATGGTCCCCATGGTTTCTATAAGTCTCGTGTGTATGTGTGTGTGATAATATGCTCAAGTTCGATCCTCGTCCCAACCGTTTTTTTTAATCTCTGTCTACGGGTCGTAGAGGCCTCTACGGGCCATAGAGGTCTGAACGAAAGTTTTAAATCAGGCAGTCTGTTCCATCTTCCATATTTCCCCAAAATAAACTGCCCCTTTCCCCCAAATCAACCAAACCCTTCTCCCACAACCACCTTCTTCCACCACCACCTCGAGCCACCACCGTTCAAGCACCACCACCTCCCGCCACAACCCTCCACGATCTTCGACCACCAAAACCCTACCCCCCCTTTCAATCCCCACTGTCAAAACCACCACCAACCACCACCGTCAACAACATCACCATCCACCACTACCACCGTCGTCAACAACACCTTCAACATCACCATCTACCACAGGTTAGTTTTATTCTTTTTTTTTCTGTTTGATTTTTTTTTCTGTTTAATTGTTAATTGTTAGTTTATTTTTTGCAAATTGGTTTAAGTTTTAGGTTGATTTAGGTTTGTATTAAGTTTTAGGTTGATTTAGGTTTGTACAATGATTGTTAGGTTTGTACATTTGGCCGTTTCAAAAAAAAAAAAGGATCGGTTTTAGGTTGATTTAGGTTTGTATTCAGTTTTGGCGAATCATTTGAAACGCCTAAACTAATATAGTATAGGCGTTTCAAAAGAATCGCCAAAACTAATATAGTTTAGTTTTATTATTATTATTATTATTATTATTATTATTATTATTATTATTATTATTATTTTTATTTGGGAAACTTGTAGACAACTTGTGTTGTCTGGTTTGCACGAAAACAGGGGAAACTCTGCCTAATTTTTTTATAAAATCCTGGATTATTATTATTATTATTATTATTATTATTTAATTATTTATTGTTATCCATTGCAGGTGATGCTGTGGAGGTTGGGTTGCGGTTTGTTGCTGATGGGGAGGGGGCGATCAGAGGGACGTCGAGATGCCTGAGCCGCAGCCTGAGGATGTGCAGAATCCGGCGCGCGTTTATCACTCCCTCAGGTTGCCTCCTGATGTTAGGGCGGACGTACGTGCGGCTGCCGCAGAGGCTGTCGAGATGCGTGAGTGGCGTCAGCGGATGGACACCTGGCGTCAGCAGCAGGACATCGAGATGCGTCAGTGGCGTGATCGGCAGGACGAGGCGATGCGTTGGATGATTGCTGGCCAGCAGGATATCTATCGCCAGCTGGGCATGCAGACTCGTGTCCCACCGACTATAGGGCCCAGCACGCAGCAGACCCCGCATGAGGCCGGGAGGTCCTCGCAGCAGCCCGAGACGTCCTCGCAGCAGCCGCCGCCGTCGCCGCCGCCTGATGATACGATGTTCTATTTCTGATCATATTTTGTAAACGTTTTAAACTATGTTTATTTTGAACGCTTGTGTTAACGTTTAGTTTTATCTTTTTGCTTATATAAACGCTTGTGTTAACGTTTTACACGCTTATCGAGACGACATTAAAAAATTAAACAATTATTTTTTTTTTGTAACTATTCTGATGATCCACTACGCTCGTGTTTATTTATTAAACAATTAAAATGTGTAAAAAAAAACTCTTCTACGGGTCGTAGAGGGCTCTACAGGCCGTAGAGGGTGTCTAATATTTGTTTATGTTATATTTATTTTTTCCAATACAGAAACCAGCGAACTGGTAGCCCAGATGGTCCCCATATTCGAAATAAGACTTGTGTGTGTGTTTGTGTGATAATGTGCCCAAGATCGAACCTCGTCCCAAATGTTTTTTGTGTTTTTTTTAGTCTACGGCCCGTAGAGGTCTCTACGGTCCGTAGGCAAAACATAAACATCCATCCCTTCCTTCTTCATTGCCAAAATTAATAAGACTTCTTCTACAGGCCGTAGAGCCATCTACGGCCCGTAGGTAATCATTACAATGATTGCCAATCATACAATCATTGGTAATGATTACCTACGGGCCGTGGAGGGCTCTACGGCCCGTAGAATGTTCAAAAAATGAGGTCTACGGGCCGTAGAGGTCTCTACTACCCGTATAGGGTTGTGTGAATAGATTTTCTACTTGTACAAATATCCGGAGCCAACTGATATGGTAATACTAAACTTAGAAGTTATATAAATTTGATATGTAATTTGTCTGAATGAGTTAATCTATATAGATATTTGATTCAAAATGGGAAATCATTATGGTTAAATTTTTCTTATAAAGAAACATACGTAATTCTAAGATAAAACTGATATGGTAATACTAAACTTAGAAGTTATATAAATTTGATATGTAATTTGTCTGTATGAGTTAATCTATATCTATAATCTATAAATCTATAAATAAAGGAAATCTATGATGATAACATAGCTTCATACGTGCAATCCCCCTTTGAATGTGTTATATGATATCATGTGAAATTTTTTAATTTTTTAGGTTTTTTAATAAATTAAAATGTTTCGGGTTCTATTTCCCTCAACTCCCTCACACGACATCTCTTTCAAGAAGTTTTTTCCATATAAAATTTGTTGGAGTTTGTATGTGTGAATGTGAGTTGTCCCACATTGGTTGTGGGATGGAAAGTGGAAGAGTTTATAAGGTTAGACTAAATTGGAAGGATTAAAATGTTAAGTCACATTATACTTGGGCACATACCTGCGCGCATAGGGGTTAAAAAATGGGCTCTAGTTTGAGGAAATTCTTGAACCAACGCGATGTCTGCACGACCTGCAGACACAAATGTAGCTCGAAAAATCTACCCGTTTATTTTTTCTGTGACTTAAATAAAAGGCTTCCAAAAGGAGTCTCTTCAGCTTCGAGAAGAGTTGTTTCAACTCCTGGTCTTCAGCTGCTGTTAATGAGTAATTAAACGACTTTAATTGGCCCTTAATCACGAATTTAAATGGCCAGCTCTGCATTTTCATTCTTGGTATTTTAAGTCTATAAAAACCCTTCTTAATCTGGTGCAGAAGACACACTGCACAACACTCGCAGAAAAAATAAACTCGCAAGCACAGCATCATCATTTCGATTTCTTTTCAGGCAAGTGGAATAGTACGCGATGCACTGTCACTGTTGAACCGGTGTACCCTGGGAATAGACGACGAATCTGTTTAAGGAAATTGTGTCAAACACAAGCCCGTTTCTTTTGCTTAATTTGTTTCTTCCTGTTTGTTTATTTCAGAAACATCTCCATTTTTGTTGTAAGATTTCTAACAAACTTAAACATATTCTTTATTAACAGGTTTTCAATTTCTTTCAGTAATGGAGAACAACTCCCAGCCCATGTTTTATGCTCCTCTCACGAGTTCCAGTGCTACTGGAGTCTTTGCAGTCTACACGCCTGCAGTTGCTGTTACCACTGCTTTGGTGGCGCCCTTGCCTACTGCGGTAGCAAGCCATGTGGAAAAACCTGAGAAGTTTGCTGGTGTGAACTTCAAACGGTGGTAGAAAAAGATGTTGTTCTATTTGACAACATTGAACCTTGCAAGGTTCTTGACTGAAACCGCTCCTCATGTTGCTGAAGAGGAAATGAATGCTCAAACTGTGAGCGCGGTTCATGCTTGGAATCATTCTGATTTCTTGTGCTGAAACTATATCCTGAATGTTGACTTGCTCTACAATGTGTATTGCAAAGCTGCTACTGCCAAAGAGTTATGGGAATCTTTGGAACGCAAATACAAAACTAAAGATGCGGGCATAAAGAAGTTTGTGGTGGCGAAATTCTTGGACTTTGCTATGATTGACTCAAAAACTGTTATGAGTCAAGTTTAAGAATTGCAGGTTATTCTTCATGATATTCATGCGGAAGGAATGATGCTTAGCAATAGGGTTGTGCAAAGGGTCCAGAACCGACCCGACCTGCCCCGGACCCACCAGAACCGTATACCCTTTTATTGTTGAAATTAGGAACCACAAACCGAACCTTAAAAGGTTATGTGGTTCCCGGTCCTAAAGGTTCTGATGGGTCGGGTAAAGGGTCTGACCTAGGGCTGCAAACGAGCCGAGCCGAGCCCGAGCTCGACCAGGCTCGAACTCGAGCTCGATTAAGTTATAAAAGCTCGAGCTCGAGCTCGGCTCGATTCGAGCTTTGTTTTCAAAGCTCGAGCTCGGCTCGTTTGTAATTTCTCAAGCTCGAGCTCGGCTCGGGCTCGGCTCGTTTAGTATTTATTAGTTAATATGTTAAATAAAAATAATATAATAATAGTTCATTTAGGCTCGTGAGCTCGATAAGTGAAGCTCGAGCTCGGGGCTCGTTTACTAAGCAACTTTAAATGAATGCTAAATATTATTAAATATTCAAAAAACTAATATTATACTAGGCTCGATAAGGCTCGACGAGCCTAACGAGCTTCACATCCTAGGCTCGAGCTCGAGCTCGATAAATAAACGAGCTTTGTTTTAGGCTCAAGCTCGGCTCGAGCTCGATAAAGCTCGGCTCGTTTCGAGCTTTTTGCCGAGCCGAGCTCGAGTAGCTCGCGAGCTGCTCGGCTCGTTTGCACCCCTAGTCTGACCCTCTAGAACCTTTTAATGTAATAGCCACTTATAGAGGATTACATATTCCTATTCTTTTACCATGCTCGTAAAAGAATTCCTCCATATGGTTCTAACAATAGCCCGTGAGTTTCTTTTCTAAGTCACTTTTCGTTTCTCGACTTATGTTTTAGTAATAATTTTGTCATTCTTATCACTCGAAACATTATATGAATCTGTTATGGATACATCATAAATACACACACACACACACACATCAGAGCGACATACATAAATATTTACTTCAAATTTGGATATAATATATATTATATATAATATATCATATCTTTGCATATACTTCAAGCCAAAAAATATTTCAAGAAAAACACATTGTTATTGTTATAAATAATATTTTTAATATTGTATTAGCATTACATGAAATCGATTATAGTAACACGTAAAAAACGAATAGTGAAAAGACTTAAAATGATTATTTTTTTTAATTAAACTATGAACGGTTCTTGTGGTTCTTATATTAACCCTGGATTTGGAACTGACCCGACCTGGAACCGATAATACATATAAATCTAGAACCGGAAACTAATCCATATATTTAAAAAGGTTCGGGTGCAAGCTTCTCGCGGGTCGAGTCCAAGGTTCCCGTGGGTCCGAACCACTAAATGCTCACCCCTACTTAGCAAGACTTTCCAAGTTGCGGCTATCATTGAGAAAATGCCACCAAGTTGGATTGTTTTCAAGAATTATTTGAAGCATAAGCGAAAGGAAATGACCATCGAAGATTTGGTTGTGCGTCTTTGTATTGAAGAAGACAACAAAGTTTCTCAAAAAAAGGAATGTCATTTCAAAAGTCGCTAAGGCTAATGTTGTTGAACATGGCCAGTCATCTAAGGGTAACAATGGCAACAAACGGGCTGGGTTCAAGAAAACCAATGGGAAAAGCTTTCACCTTGGAGCTAAAGGTGGTATTAGGAAGAAAAAGTTCAAGGAAAATTGCTACAATTATGACAAACCAGGGCATCGGGCAAATGAGTGCAAGCTTCCCAAGAAAGAAACTGCCCAACAAGCCAGCATGGTTGATAAGCTGGTTGTTATGATTTCTGATCTTTCATTGATGATCACTAAAGCTAACATGGTTGGTACGGATGCCAAGGATTGGTGGGTTGATACCGGGGCAACCCGGCATGTGTGCTTTGACAAGAGCTTTTTCAACACCTTCAAGGAAGTTACGTGTGAAAAGCTCTTTAAGGGAAATTCTGTTACAACGAATATCAAAGGGGAAGGAAATGTGATTTTGAAGATGACGTCAGAAAAGGAACTTACTTTGTCAAATATGTTTTATGTTCATGAGATTCGTAAGAATCTTGTGTCTGGTTGGTAGTTGAACAAGTTAGGGTTCAAAATGGTGTTTGAGTCTGATAAGGTCGTGTTGACCAAAGGTGGAATGTATGTTGGTAAGGGCGATGCCCTAAATGGTATGTTTAAGTTAAATGTAACTGTGATGAATAGAATGAATGATGCTAGTTCTGCTTATTTGCTTGAGTCTTCTAATGTTTGGCATGGTAGACTAGGTCATGTGAATTTAAATTTTATTCGACATTTAATTAAATTGAATAGCATACAAAAAATTGATATTGACTCAAATCATAAATGTGAAACTTATGTTGAAGCAAAACAAACATGAACGTCATTCAAAAAGGTTGAACGAATCACTGGTCCCCTTGATTTGATCCATACCGATGTATGCGATTTAAAAGCTATTCCTACTAGAAGTGGGAATAAGTATTTCATAACGTTTATTGATGATAGCTCATGATTTTGTTATGTGTACTTACTTAAGAGTAAGGACGAGGCTATTGACAAATTTGTCATGTTCAAACACAAATTTGAAAATCAACTTAATCGAAAGATTAAAAAGGTAAGAAGCGATCGAGGTGGTGAGTATGTTTCACCTTTTGCTGATTTGTGTGCAAAAAGTGGAATCATACATGAACTCACGCCTCATTACTCACCACAATCAAATGGCATGGCGGAACAGAAAAACCGAACATTGAAAGAAATGATGAATGCCTTGTTGATAAGCTCTGGGGTGAGTGAGGACATGTGTGTGTGGGGGGGGGGGGGTTGCGCTGTTAGCAGCAAATTTCATTTTAAATTTAATTCCCCGTAAGGAGAAGGACGTAACACCATATGAATTATGGACGGGAATCAAACCATCATACAAACACTTGCGAGTGTGAGGGTGCCTAACTAAGGTGGTTGTAACACCACCAAAGCGTCTAGTAATATGACCCAAAACTGTAGGTTGTGTGTTCATTGGATACACTCGTATGGGTGAACCACTTCGTTTTCTTGTACATGACTCGAAGAATCCTGGAGTGTTTAACGGCACTATATTAGAATCTAAGGATGCTTCTTGGTTTGAGCACATATTCCCATGCTTGGAAAGGCATAAACTGGGCTCACCAAACCCATTTAATGTGAGTGTTCTAGATGATGAATCGGGCCATCAAACCTAACTAGGGAAAGTCTTTCAAGAGAAGAGGTTGCAAATGATGAACCTCAAATTGATGAAGGTGAAATCCGAAGGAGTAAACGGCAAAGGACTGAAAAATCTTTTGGCCCAGATTTCCTCACCTATATGGTTGAGGAGGAACCACAAACTTACCAACAAGCAGTAAATTCCTCGGATGGACCTCAATGGAAGGAGGCCATAAAATGTAAAATAGATTCTATTTTACAAAACCACACATGGGAACTAGTGGATCTTCCTGCGGGATGCAAACCACTAGGATATCGATGGATCTTCAAGAAAAACATGAAGCCAGATGGCACCATTGACAAATACAAGGCAAGGTTGGTGATCAAAGGATATAAATAACAAGAAGGCTTGGATTATTTTGACACATATTCGCCCGTCACACGAATAACATCCATTGGGATAGTACTTGCCATTGCAGCCATTAAAAATTTAGAAGTTCACCAAATGGATGTGAAAACGACTTTCTTGAATGGAAATCTAGAGGAAGAGATTTACATGGAACAACCCGAGGGTTTCATAGCCAATGGACAAGAAAAGAAAGTATGCAAGCTTGTAAAATCTTTGTATGGTTTGAAACAAACTCCAAAACAATGGCATCAAAATTTTGATCATGTCATGCTTGATTTTGGGTTCACGATCAACGAATGTGACAAGTGTGTGTATGTGAAAGACACACCAGAAGTAATGAGAAAATGATAAAATCTACAAAGGACGTCCTGAGTGCAAGATTTGACATGAAAGATATGGGACTAGCGGACATGATATTGGGAGTACAAATCACACGAACCCAGAATGGACTTGTGATAAGTCAGTCTCATTATGTGAAAAAAATTCTTAAGAAGTTCAATGCAAATGACTCTAATGTGGCTAGAACTCCCATTGACACGGGTCAACATCTAGCTAAAAATCGAGGTGAGCCTGTTACCCAATTAGAGTACTCAAGAATTATTGGCAGCTTGATGATCTGATGAGTTGTACTAGACCAGACTTAGCATATACTGTAAGCAAGCTAAGTTGATACACGGGCAACCCAAGTTCAATTCATTGGGGTTGCGTGACACAGGTGCTTTGGTACTTGAGATACACACGAGATTACGAACTGCATTATAGTAGATATCCAGTAGTTATTGAAGGTTACTACGATGCAAATTGGATATCTGACACGAATGATTCCAGAGCAACGAGTAGGTATGTGTTCATACTTGGAGGTGCAGAGATATCGTGGAAATCTTCTAAGCAAACTATTATTGCTAGATCCACGATGGAATCAGAATTCATCGCTTTAGATAAAGCAGGTGAAGAGGCAAAATGGCTACGTCAATTTGTTGAGGATATACTAAGGTGGCCGAAGCCGGCATCAGCCATATGCATACATTGTGATAGCCAATTAGCAATTGGCAGAGCTCATAGCACAATGTATAATGGTAAGAACAGGCATATAAGACATAGACATAACACGGTACGATAACTAATCTCTACAGGAGTTATCACTGTTGACTATGTGAAGTCAAAGGATAACATCACAGATCCTCTAACAAAATGCTTAAGCAGAGAATTAGTTTAGAAGTCGTCTATGGGAATGGGACTAAAGCCATTGAAAAGAAAAATTCATGTGAAGGAAATCTAACTCAGCTGACTGGAGATCCCAAGATTTGAGTTCAATAGGACAACCTAATTGTATGAATAAGTGAGGTCATTGTGGGGGAGCGTTGGAAACTTGCGCTTTGATAAAAGGGAGTTTACCTTAGGAGCTAGTATACTTCCTAGTCCATTCCTAAAAGTGACAAGGTTGAGGATAAGCCTATGGATTTTAATGATTCGACTGAGGTAACCATTCTATGTGAATCACCTATGTGAGAGAGAAGTGGAGTTGCTTCGAAGGGTATTGTTAGGGCACAATACCTAAGAGCTCTCGTAGAACTAGGCACGTGTCCATGACCATAACGGACATAACTATGAGGACTTAACGTTGTCAGGGAGAGTCTTGTGTGAAGCGTATTGTCGTCTACACAAATGGCAGACGAGTTCAAAGACATCGCTGTCTACTCAGAGCCAGTGGGCTAAGTGCGTTTCATGAGTGAAGGTTCAAAGGGTCACAACTACCTATCGTATGCAGAACTTAACTGTTGAAATTTAACCGAAATGAGTTTGTTTCCGAGAACAACTCCCATTCATGTGGGGGTTTGTTGGAGTTTGGATGTGTGAATGTGAGTTGTCCCACATTGGTGTGGGATGGAAAGTGGAAGAGTTTATAAGGTGAAACTAAATTGGAATGATTAAAATGTTAAGTCACATTATAGTTAGGCACAAACCCACGCACGCATGGGGCAAAAATGGGTTCTGGTTCGAGGAAATTCTTGAACCAACGCGACGCAATCACGACCTGTGGACACAAATGCAGCTCGAAAAATCCGGGTCCGCGTGACGCTGGGTTTTGCTACCCGTTTGTTTTTTTGCTACCCGTTAATTTTTTCTGTGACTTAAATAAAAAGCTTCTAGAAGGAGTCTATTTAGCTTCCAGAAGAACTGTTTCAACTCCTGGTCTTCAGCTACTGTTAATGAGTAATTAAGCGACTTTAATTGGCCCTTAATCACGAATTTGTATGGCCAGCTTTGCAGTTTCATTCTTGGTATTTTAAGTCTATAAAAACCCTGCTTAATCTGGTGCAGAAGTCACACTGCATAACACTCGCAGAAAAAATAAACTCGCAAGCACAACAACAACAACATTTCGATTTCTTTTCAGGCAAGCGGGATAGTCCGTAGTGCACCGTCACTGTTGAACCAGTGTACCATGGGAACAGATGACGAATCTATTTAAGGGAATTGTGTCAAACACAAGCCCGATTCTTTTGCTTAATCTGTTTCTTCCTGTTTGTTTATTTCAGAAACATCTCCATTTTCGCTGTATAGAAATCTAGCGGAAGCGTTTTTGTTTGGGTTTTGTTTGTTTGTTTCAACCCTGCAGCCGAGGGCTGCTCGGTTTCTAGTTACGGACTCTCAAAACGGCAAAGCATTATTTGTATAGGAAATAGAATAGAAAGATGTTCTTGATAGAAATGTTTGGTACAATCAAATGAGGAGATAACCTCCTTTATAAATGCATAAATGAAAATACATAGAATGAGGAATGAGCTAATCTTGGGGCACAAAACATGGAGGCATAAATATTTGGTATAATGTAAGGAAGACTTTGACTATAAATATGACCATTTGACTAGTCAAGTGATCATAATTTTCAATACTCCCCTTCAAGTTGAAGCGTGTATGTCAATAACGCCCAACTTGTCAAGCAATATTTCTTTCTTTTCAAACACTCCCCTTCAAGTTGGAGTGTTTTCTTTTCTTCCGGGCTTATAGATTTGGACCCAACTTTTCTTCTTGCGGGTTCAAAGAACCCGACTTTTCTTCTTGCGGGCTCAAAGATTCCGACTTGTCTTCTTGCGAGTTCAAAAAACCCGACTTTTCTTCTCGCGGGCTCAACAAATCCGACTTTTCTTTTCACGGGCTCAAGGAACCCAACTTTTCGTCTTGCGGGCTTAAAGAACCCGACTTTTTCCTTTTTATTCTTTTTTTTTTTTTCTAATATTCCCCGACAAAACATGCCAACAAGATTCATCTCTTCCACTTGTGCCTCTTTTCTTACTCTCCTCCCGTCCTTTTTATTTTATTTATATTGTTTTTATTGAACCACTTCAGATTGTTTCTTCTACACTAGATGTGCCATAGGATGAGGATCAGCCCATCTCAAGCAGGATAGTAAATTGCTCTGATACCATATAAATTTTAAGGCTCTTCACAAGATCAATTATTGGTTTCTAAGGTTAGACACTGCGTATAATGTTCTATGCTTATAAAATTTCTTGACAAACTATTATATTTGTCTATCCCTGGACGCTCCCGGGTTGAAAAATCTAATATGTTGTAATAAAATCTTCGATATATGATTTGTCAATCTTTGTGAGTGCAAGTTTGAGGAAAAAGTGTTGTTTGTTGTTACCTGCTGACGGGGGCGTTTTGCTCTGAGTACTCTTTGTATTCAATGTGGATGCAGGCCGCTAGAAAAAATCTTACCAAACGCTTGACAATGGAGGTTTTCATCATAAACCTTTTTCTTTTCTATTTCTTTGATCTACATTGTCTAACAAACTACAAAAACAAAGTAATAGAGTTTTATTACTTTGAAAACTGGTGATTGTTGGGTGATGTTTAATGCAATGAAATTTGTGATTTTGCAGGTGTGTCCAATTTTCGCAATTGGTCACTGGTTTTGAACAATTGTTTTAGGAAGGGGCTGATGAAGACGTTGATGGTGAGAATAAGGATGAAGATAATCCTGATCATATGTTAAGTGATAATGATGATAAGGAAGAAGGTGAAGGTGCTGAGAAGCCCATGAAGACTATTAGTATATGACTAAGTATGAAAGAGCTAGAATCTTGGGTACTCGTGCTCTTTAGATAAGGTGTTTGATTAAATGTTTTGATGGAATTAGTATTTTTTTTTATTTTTGTTATGATTTTTGATGAATTTTGTTCATATTCCAAGTCTCGGTTCGAACCCTATAATCGCTTACAGTCTGCAGTCGTTGCATTTGAAGAAAAACTTCCTATTCCTGAGATTGTGGCACTCAGTGGCCAATCGGACGGTAAAAGCTCGCTTCTAGAAGCACTTCTTAGCTTCCGGTTCAATGTACGTGTGGTTGAAATGGACACCCGACGCCCTCTCATGATCTTGATGGTCCATGATCCTTTTGCTCTTGATCCTCGCTGCAGATTTCAGGTCTATTGTTTGTTTAACTAATTTTATTGACTTGAATTTGTAGCTGCTTAGTTTGGATTTATATTTTCTGAATATTATTGATCATGGAGAAAATGTGTATCAGATCAGTAGTTATTGTGTGATTATTGCTTAAATTTGAATATAGTTCTGTTAATTATTATTAAGAGTAAATTACTATTTAAGTCCTTGTGTTTTGATGGTTTTAACTACTTGAGTCCAAATTCAAAATCTTTAACTATCTGAGCACCTGATTTTTCAAATTGTAACTATCTAAATCCAATTTACTAACTCCATCACCAAGTCTGTTAACTATAAGGGTATTTAAGTCATTTCCACATAAGGTACAAGCCTTTTATGCATAAGGTACAATTAACCTATTTTTATAATTATTTAAAAAAAAACCTAAACTGTCTTTCATCTCTCATCTAAACCATCCAACCACCACCACTGCACCTATCCCATTGCACCACCACCTCCCCACCTCTGTACCACCACCACTGTAACTCTGCACCATCGCACCACCATATCCTAGCTGAAATCCAAGATCCTCAACTTAAGATCCTTCTACAAATCCTTTCACCACTCCTTCAAAATAGCAAAACTCCACACTCTATGTGTTCTCTACCGGCTGACACCACAAGCTACCGCCACTACCACCAAAATCAGATAGCTAAACCCTAAGTTGAACCTACATA
This sequence comes from Ambrosia trifida, assembly GCA_028751855.1. NCBI lineage: Eukaryota > Viridiplantae > Streptophyta > Magnoliopsida > Asterales > Asteraceae > Ambrosia > Ambrosia trifida. The sequence continues at coordinate 19,475,801 of CM054128.1, read as the reverse complement.
TACTTGTCAGACCATCATATTATTTGCCTAGAGCATCGTTTTCTCCGTTGAGACTGTTATGAAATGAAATGAAGACAATGACGACTAGGGTTTCGTTATATACCCTGATGATGACGATGATAAAGTTGGTGGTGTTTAGGAGGTCACCAGATCTGTTACCCCCTTCAACTCGTCGCTGTTAGTGTTTGGTTAGTCGTATAGTTCGGCTAGACCATCGATTTCTATGTTGACAAAGGTGAACGGCGGCAAAAATGAAGGTGGTGGCTGTCGGATTTCAGATCTCACGGCTAATACCACAAAGATGGTGGTGGGTTTTGAGTGGTGGTGGTGGTGGACTGGTGGTTCAAAGAGAGAGAGAGAGAGAGAGAGAGAGAGAGAGAGAGAGCAACAGTGGTTTAGCTATGATTGATAGATGCAACGGTGGTGTGGTTGCAAATAGGAGATCTTAGGGATTTAAGGATTGGATTTCGATTTGGAGATTTAATGAAGAGAAAAAAACGAGCATCATTTTGAGTTTTGATTTGATCGACCTGGTTTAATTATACAGATTTGGGGATTTATATTGTTTCATACAATCGACTTGGTGGTTATACGAAGTGGAAGACGACGACAGTGGTGGTGAATGATGGTGCCAATCGTGGTGGTGGGGGTGGTAGTTGTCTGATAGGGATGTGGGGAGAGAGGGAGATGAGGGAATGTGTTGAGCAGAGAGAGCGTTTAAGTTTATATATTATTTATTTTATTTTTAGTGCCATGGGCTTTTTTGTCTTTTCACAAGAAAGTAATTGGATTTTTGGATGACGTTAGTTATTTGGTCTCAGATAGTTGCAATTAGAAAAACCAGGTGCTCAGATAGTTAAACATTTTGAATTTGAACTCAAGTAGTTAAAACCACCAAAACACATGGACTCAAATAGTAATTAACTCTATTATTAATGAAGAGAATGTGCAGATTTCTAGTCGATTGTCTTTTAATAAGAAGTTTTTGTAAGATTATTACCCAAATTTGGATATTATTATGTTAGTTTTAAGATAGTTTCAATTGGTTGATTAAGAGTGGAGGGAGTGGGGCGGGAGAGGAGGGCGGGAGAGGGTTCCACGGGCGGGAACACCGCCCTGTGGTGGCGTGGAGGAGGGCGGGGAAGGTGAGCCGGGCGGGGAGGGGGGGGAGGGGAGGAAGTGAGGTGGCATGCTCTGATTGGCTGATTTTTTTTTTAATCTAACAGACAAATAATAATAATAATAATAATAATAATAATAATAATAATAATAATAATAATAATAATAATATTCTTTTCACCCCCCCTCTTCCCCCCCCCCCCCCTTCCACTCCCCACAATTCCCCCCCCCCCCCCCACATGGGTCCCACAAGTGCCACATGGCGCTTCACCCCCCTCTTTCACCCCCTTCCACTCCCTATAGTCTAATGACAAAATGTGTAGTTAGGATAAGAATCAACATTTTTATTGTGATTATTGCTCGCTTTGGATGTTATTCTGTTGATCATGGAGAGTATACACATGTATACTAAGTTTAGGTTTTTTTTGAAAATTATTTATTATTGAGAGAATGTTTAGTTAGAGTTTAGGATTAGAAGCAACATGATCAGGACAACAGTTTTTGAGTGATTGTTACTAAAATTTTGATATAAATCCGTTAGTGTAAAAAGAGTTTAAAATTCGGAAAATAAAACGAGTTTTAGGTGCCTATCGTATAGATTTGATTTTATTGTTGCTTAGCCAAGGGTTTAGTATTGTAATTTAAAAGTATAGACCAGGCTACGGTTATTTGTGTCTACTGCTCATGTTTGGATACTATTTTGTTACTGATAAACGAGTATCAATTGGTAAAAATTCAACCGACGACATCTTTTTATTAACCTTACTTAGATTTGTCTAACTCCTGGACATTCTCGGGGTATAAACTAGATAAATCATAAATAAGATTGTTTTAAGAAGTTTTGATACTACTGACCTAATTAAAAAAAATAAAAAGTGTAGCTGTTGGTTTGATTTACGGTTTGTTTGTTTATTTTTTATTTTTTTTCCAGTCCCGATTAAAAACTTAAATAAGGTCTTACTGAAAATAATATATTTTAGTTTTTTAAGTTGTTTTAGTATTTAAATACAAAATAGCCAAAGTACTGAAAGTAAATAACAGTGTAATTTCCACGAAAGTCACCGGCCAACAACTCGGATCTTAAATAGGCCATATACATTTATTTTGTGTTTACTTTTCAAAGTCTTTGGTCTTCTCCTTTATGATATGATTTTTTTTTTTTTTTCTTTCTTTTTGAACGACAAATTTTATGATATGATTTTAATGGTGGATATCGTTAGGAATTAGGATACTTTGGATAGAAGCAATGGAATGGTAATGTAGTGGGTTTTGGAATGGTTAAATCAATTTTTTTTTTCTTCATAGAAACATTATATTAAACCAATTGTTTTCATATACCATGTTTGTTTTAAATGACAAAATAAAATAAATCAAATCAAATAAATTATTATGAAACGAGCCAAGCTACTCACGAACTACTCCGGCTAGCTTAATTAAAAATACGAGTTCAAGCAAAAAAAAAATGTTTGTTTGGTAAATAACCCCAAGCCCAATTCTTTTATCGATCTTAAGCCGGCCCGCAAGCCTAAACAAGCTTATTATTTATATAAATTTATTTAATATAATAAGATATAAAATTATGATGAAAATATCTACTGTATTATGACATCTATACAGAATTTAATTAATATTCCAAAGCATGAAATCATATATGATGTACAAAGATGTCATCCTCTTTTTTTGAATGTGACATGTGACATTCTCTGTATTTCTATCCAAAACTCTCTTTCTCTCTCATGTTTCTCCCACAATTTTAAACCGTTAATAACTTTTATACATAGGATTTTTTTTAAATAACACCAAATTAAAGAACGTTTTATTTTCTTCCCAATGTACTATTGTGCTATACAAAAATGAAAAAAATGATTTTTTTTTGTCGGTTTTTATTCATACAGGGAAAAAACACAATGTGTTCAGGTAATTTATTAATAATGTCTAGGCAAGTCATTAATCATGTTCAAACTAAGAATTATATTTTCATCAAGAGCATAATAGGTTAAAACCACTTATTTCAAATAAAAAAAAAAAAGTCACACATTTAAAACTATCGCATCAATCACACCCTCTGCTCCTCATCCAAACATACATCTTCTTTTTAATATACATTTTCATTCTTATTCACATGATTAAAATTGTTGTTTTTTCATATTATAGTACATTAATTTCTATGTTACATCATAACACATATTTTATCACATCATATTAAATTTATCTATCCCGAAACCGGGATATAATCTAGTATATTAATATTTTAAACATGAAATCATACATGACACTAAAAGAAGCCATCCTCCTCTTTATTTCCATCCAAAAGTCTTTTTCTCTTTTATGTTTCCCCCATAATTTTAAAACGTTAATAAATTTTATATACGAATTTTTTTTTAAATTACACTAAATTAATGAACGTTTTATTATCTTTTCTACGAGTACCATAGTGCTATACAAAAACGAAAAAACGACTTATTTTTTTGGAGGTTTTTGGTCATACAGGAAAAAAACACAATGTGTTCAGGTAATTCATTAATCATGTCTAGACAAATCACTAATCATGTTCATACTAGAATTCTATCTTCATCAAAAGTAGAATATGTTAAAATCACTCCTTTAAAAAAAAGTCACACATTCAAGACTAGCGCCTCAATCATGCCATGCGATGGTTGTTTCCAGCTTTGCTCCTCATCCAAACATACATCTTCTTTTTAATATACATTTTCATTCTTATTCACATGATCAAAATTGTTGTTTTCTTATATTATAGTACATTAATTTCTATATATGTTACATCATAACACATATTTTATCAGTACTTCATATTAGATTTATTTATCTCGGAAAGCTTTCGGGATATAATCTAGTTTATTAATTTTTATTTCTGAAACTTAATAACCTCTATATAAGTTTTTTATTTCAAGTTTAAAGATTTGGAATATGAAATGTATTAAATGAAAACAAAAGAAGAAAAATGGTACTAACACAAATAGTCTTTTAACTTTCGGTTGATAAATAAGGAGCTTTAAAGATTTTAAATAAAAAAGAAAGTATTTATCATCAAAGACATGTTGGACGTTGTTATGCACCCATTAATTTTCTTTAAAATTGTGCTAACCTTGACATTGGTGTGGTTCTGCTTTCTCCCTTATCCACCTCAACGTCACGTCATCCTCCCCTTTCTCTTCTACCAAACAAGTGTATGATTCGCCCTTTGATCCGCTTTTCATTTTTTTAATTTTTTTATTTAATCTAACACCAACAATGTCAAGGAAAAGGAGGAAAAAGAAGCTCAGGAACTAGAGGTAAAAATCCCCGTTTGCACCAAAGGTGAGTCGGGGGGGGCGGTGTTCCCCGTTGTGGGAGGTTGCCACATCACCTCCCCGATTCTTTCCCGCCCACCCCACCGTGTGAAACCCATCGTGTCTGAAGTTTGTACCTTCTTTAATTTCATTAGTGACTACCAGAAAAAAATACCTTTTCTGACTCGCAAACAAATTACACATGTGCTTGACCATTTTAAATTTGTTGTGTTTAAATCAGTGCGAGTGTAAGGTTGATTGGTATTTATACGTAAAAAATGTTATTACAAAAACTTATCATGAATTTTATATCTTTATATGTTACTATGATTATTGAAGTGTTCGTTTGATTGATCAATCGTTAATCTAATAGCCTTTATTACTATACTAGATATTTGCCCGCGTTGACACGCAGTTCAACAACGTACGATTATTTTGAGTAGTATAACGTATAAGAAAAATAAAGTAGAAACATTTTATTAAAATTTAAAAGCAACGAATACACATTTATTCAAATATCGCTGAAAATTTCCTTATAAACCACATTTTTTGTTTTAGTCATCACTTTCCCACCAGCATCAAGTATAAGTAACTTCACGCCTGCCCTGCTTTTAACTCTTGACAATGCGACATAAAGCTGGCCATGTGAGAATACAGGGTTTCTTAAATACAATCCAACCTGAATAAGGCGACTTAAATGGTATGTGTTAAAAATAGACTTATGGCATATTCAACAATAAGAAAGTAATAAAAATGAAAATAAGAAACTAACTACCACCTAAATTTCACAATTTAATTTGACACGTCTGAGAAGATGAGCATTACCCATATCGACCCGCTAAAAAAGCTTCGAGCATATTTTTTTTTTTTTTTTTGAAAATTAACTTTCATTCAAAACCGAGCAAAACCTTAAAGACAAGGCCGCTCACAAACCACTAATTACAACATATACAACGGAAAAAAGACCCAATCCTTCCACTCAATCCTAGAACCTTTCGATCTATATCTCAACCAAATAAAGGACAAAGACTTGACCGAAGCGACAACCTCCACAACCTTAGGAACCTGTTTATTAAACACCACGTTGTTTCGTTCTTTCCAAATGGCCCAGCACGCAACCATAATTATACCGCGGATAATACTTTTACTTCTGCCAGGGCCTGAGATAGTATCTTGCCAAGAAAACAAATCTTCTAGTAAACCAAACCTGCTAGGCTGCAACCTGCACCAGCGCCAAACCTTCGACCATACTTCTTTGGAAAAATTACATGTAACGAAGACGTGATTAACCGTCTCTACTTCACTGCTGCAAAACGGGCAGGTCACGGAAGGAAGCACGATGTTTCTTTTAACCAACTCCGAACAAGTGGGAACTCTTTCTTGATCGATCCTCCAGCTAAGAATGTTGACCTTTAACGGCACCCAGCTGACCCATCTCATTCGCAAACCTGGCTGACCAACCATAGGCTGTCTGAGGGCTTTCTTGACAGCAGCTACAGAGTAACCCGTCGAAGGTTTATCGTCCCAGATCCAAACATCTCTGTTATCCTTGAGCCGAATACTAGCGAGCATGTAAAATAAGTCCTGAATTTCCGAGATGCCATCCACAGTGTCAGCTCCCAAGCACCAATCAGCAGCTAAGCGAATCTGATCACCATCCAATATTAACCGGGTACTAACCGCTGCGTTCTTGTTCTTTTCAATTGAGAAGAGGGTCGGCCATCGTTGCCACAAGGGAGTGGTACCATACCAAACATCCTTCCAAAAATTAATTGTCTTCCCGTCCCCTAGCTGACACGAAATGAGCTTATCGATGGTCCTACCTTCAAACCTGATGCTGCCCATAACATTAACAATCGATTTCCAGACTCCAGGGAGAGCTTTATTCACAGGTAAAAAATCCCATTTATTCCTTCCACCGTGAATACTTAATATAGTTCTCCTCCACAGCCCCTTGTAGTCCGTTTTGAACCTCCAAACCCATTTAGAAAGAAGCGCCGAATTAACATCCGTGAGTTTTGAGATACCCAACCCCCCAAACCGTTTGGGTTTCGTGACGTTTTCCCATGCCACCCAATGAATACCTTTGCCTTCCTTATTTCCCATCCAAAGAAACTTGCGCATAATTCTTTCTATACATTCAATCACCTGAGAAGGCGCTTTGAAAATAGAGAGGTAATACACAGGAAGACTAGCCAAAACTGACTTAATCAATGTTAAACGCCCTCCAATAGACAAAACTTTTGCCTTCCATGAAAGTAATCTGTTACGGATAGTCTCTAAAACCGGCTCCCAATGGGCCACCCGGTTCATGTTCGCGCCGACCTTAATACCCAAATATTGAAAAGGAAGTTCACCCTCTTTGCACCCCAACAATGCCGCCATACTGCTGACTTCCGAAGAGGGGATACCCAAACCGAATAACGAAGACTTCTGGACGTTTATTTTCATACCCGAACAAACCTTGAAAATACGAAGCAATCTAGTGACCATAACTATATTTCTTTCAGACCAGGAACCCATCAACAACGCGTCGTCAGCGTAAAGCATATGTGTTAACGAAACCCCTTGGCTCGGCAAAGAAAGCCCCTCAATATCACCGAGGCTGCCAGCTTTAGAAATCAACACGGCAAAAGCTTCCATCACGAACAAGAACAAAAACGGCGACAACGGGTCACCTTGTCTGAGCCCTTTTTGGCAATCGAACTCAAACGTAGGCGACCCGTTAACTAGAACCGCTAACCTCGCAGACCGGAGAATACCTCTAATCCAAAGACACCACTTATCCGGGAAACCCATTTGTTTCATAACATCAATAAGAAATTCCCAGTTAACATTGTCGTAAGCTTTTTCGAAGTCGATTTTGAATAAAAAAACTTTCTTCCCACCTTTTTTGGCCCACCCGATGACTTCATTTAGCACTAGAGGCCCATCCAAGATAAGCCTATCAGACAGAAACGCCGACTGCGACTCCGAAATCACATCTCCCATAACTGACTTAGCTCTCGCAGCAATCACTTTTGAAATGACTTTGCTGATCACTCCTACCAGATTAATAGGCCGATAATCTTTTAACCCCAAAGGGGTTTTAGACTTGGCTACTAACGTGATGTAAGACAAACTAAATTCTTTCCGAATGACACCCGAGTCATAAAAAGATTCGAATAACTTGACAAAACATATTTTATAACTTTCCTAAACACCATAATCCATAATTTTTAATTTTTTTAAAATAAAAACATTTAATAACTATTCTATTTTTAAAATTCAAAAAAAAGTCATTAATGTTTTTATAAATGTTTTTTATTTTTTAAAAATCGAAATCATTTATTAATGTTTGGGTCAACGTGTTTAATAACTTTCCTAAACACTGTAATCTAGATTTTTTAATTTTCTTAAAATTAAAAAAAATTAATGACTATTCTATTTTTAAAATTCAAAAAAGAGTCATTAATGTTTTTATAAATTTTTTTATTTTACATCAACGAAAATTATTCATTAATGTTTCGGTCAAAGTGTTTAATAACTTTCCTAAACACTATAATCCAGATTTTTAATTTTTTTTAAAATAAAAAACATTTAATGACTATTCTATTTTTAAAATTCAAAAAAGAGTCATGTTTTTATAAAAGAATTTATTTTTTAAAAATCGAAAATCATTCATTAATGTTTCGGTCAACGTGTTTAATAACTTTCCTAAACAATATAATCCACATTTTTTGTTTTTTTAAAATAAAAAACATTTAATAACTATTCTATTTTTAAAATTCAAAAAAGAGTTATTAATGTTTTAATAAAAAAATTTATTTTTTAAAAATCGAAATCATTCATTAATGTTTGGGTCAACGACATTAATAACTTTCCTAAACACTGTAATCCATATTTTTAATTTTCTTAAAATAAAAAACATTTAATGACTATTCTATTTTTAAAATTCAAAAAAGAGTCATTAATGTTTTTATAAAATTTTTTATTTTTTAATAATCGAAAATTATTCATTAATGTTTCGGTCAAAGTGTTTAATAACTTTCCTAAACACTATAATCCAGATTTTTAATTTTTTTTAAAATAAAAAACATTTAATGACTATTCTATTTTTAAAATTCAAAAAAGAGTCATGTTTTTATAAAAGAATTTATTTTATAAAAATCGAAAATCATTCATTAATGTTTCGGTCAACGTGTTTAATAACTTTCCTAAACACTATAATCCAAATTTTTACTTTTTTTTAAATAAAAAACATTTAATGAGTATTCTATTTTTAAAAGTCAAAAAAGAGTCATTAATGTTTTTATAAAAATAAATATTTTTTAAAATCGAAAATCATTCATTAATGTTTCGGTCAACGTGTTTAATAACTTTCCTAAACACTATAATCCAAATTTTTACTTTTTTTAAAATAAAAAACATTTAATGAGTATTCTATTTTTAAAAGTCAAAAAATAGTCATTAATGTTTTTATAAAAATAAATATTTTTTAAAATCGAAAATCATTCATTAATGTTTCGGTCAAAGTGTTTAATAACTTTCCTAAACACTATAATCCAGATTTTTAATTTTTTTAAGATAAAAAACATTTAATGACTATTCTATTTTTAAAATTCAAAAAATAGTCATTAATGTTTTTATAAAAAAAATAATTTTTTAAAAATCGAAAATCATTCATTAATGTTTCGGTCAAAGTGTTTAATAACTTGCCTAACATTGTAATCCCGATTTTTAATTTTTTTTAAAATAAAAAACATTTAATGACTATTCTATTTTTAAAATTCAAAAAAGAAGAAAGAAAAATCTAACCTCGTATGCAAGACGGATGCCTTTGAACACCTTCACGAAAGCTTTACCTAAGTCCTGATGAACATATAAATTGGTTAGTGTTAATGATTAAAGAAAAATGTAACCATATCATAAAAGCTAATTATTATCACACTTATATTTACCTGAGTTTGACTTTGACTCTGTTCATTAGTTGATTCTTTTGAGGTCCATAGGTGCTCCAAGTTGTAATAAACTACCCAGTTGTCGTGAGTACGACCATGATCGATCACCACCAGACAGCCTCCACCGTTGCTCACTGGTGCAACACAATCGTTATACACCTGCAACCGCCATAAAAAAGTATTAAAAAACAAATCAAAATATTAAAAATGTATTAAAATTAGTGCAATAACTTTACAAACCAATTCCACCATCAATTCCATTCAACAACTTTCCAAACCAAGATCCATAATTATAGCAATTATAGTTAATACATTTACTATGCAGTTAATACATTTGACTATGACTATATGGAAAGTGTACAACTAATTGTGCTATTAACTTTACTATAATACAATCAATCAATCTCTTACCAAAAAACTCGACCCTTCCTTTTAACATCCAAGACTTTTCAAACCACCATTTATAACAATTAATTCTTATAATTATCCTTCCAAACTTTAAGCCATCAACTTAGGAAACAAATAAAATGCTAATAAATGAGACCCGAATCAACAAACAGGACCCGGACCCGAATAGCTTTCCTAAGCGGATTAATCACTAAAAAATATCCAACATTCTTTTACCTTTCATCTAATATTATGATCCTCAAGAACACCTCGAAGAACATATGAACATTCAACCTCACCCGAAGACAAACATCATCGAGCCAAATTCTTCTGTGATCCTGAAGATTTGTGAAAGCTGCCAATGCTTCCTCGTGCGAACCCATTGAAACAAACACTAAGCCTCGGTTTCTGGTTTTGCTATACATCGAAATCTAAATGAAAATAAACAAACTAAATTAGTCAATAAAAGAACACATTAAAAAGAGTATGAAGTCTTTAGGTTGTCATGTAAGCACGCATTAATTTTATATACAATTTTATTATCCAAGGTAACATTATCCCTTCTGTAACTTTGTAACTTGGTAGCTTCACACCATTTTTCTCCTAAAAAAGGATTGGCTTCGCAAATTGACCCGCCATTCTTCCCACCTATTTTCATCAAATCACACAATCCAAAATCAAATAAAATCTTCAAGCAGTTCATATAATTACCTAACACGCCAACACATAACTGTTCTTGTTTGCCAAACAAACCTTAAAAACACTAATTTCTTACATTCAATGGTTTGTTTTTGCTTCAGACACTCAACAGTCGAAGCATTTGTAGCAACAATAAATCATCGAATCAATAACCGATCAAACCTGAAAATATAACAATCTTTAATTAAACACAATCCACAAAAAAAAAAAAAAAAAAAAAAAAAAAACTGTCAGATCTTGAAACTTGGCCTTCCCCGAAACCATGTCGTCTCGGAGTGCTTTAAGTTGAGATACAGCAATCGCATATTAACCCTAAAACATCAAAATCACTCAAAAGTCAAAACAGATAAAAAAAACCTTGAAGGAGAAGAGAAGAAGGAGATGATCGGCGATGCTGTATTGTTTGGTTCTGGCAGATGAAAGTGTATAAAGAGAAGAAGGAGATGATTGAGTTTTGTGATTTAGGGTTAATGATTGAGTGGGTTAATGATATTAGGAAGGTTATTAATTCACATATTTTGACCATATTTATGTTTTAATTGAATTTTGGATTTAAAAAAAAAGAAAAGTTTATAAATTCCCACAATGAGACACTTGGCACAATATGATTGGCTACACAATTGAGGATGAATGTGGGAGTGCTAAGTGTCCTCATGGACTTTAGTTTATTAGATGTATAGATTTATTAATTTCAAACATCACTAACATTAGTATTTTTTATGAATTTAGATTCTAACCACGAATTTAGTATTAATTTTGATACACGAGCTTTTGACCATTTCATGAGTGTCCTAGACACAGTCATTACAATAATTATGGCGTCAGATCATCCCTAAGGGTATGTGTAGTGGCAACGTTATGGAGCATATTGTTAGCCTATAGAGCCCGGTAACACCGCCCCCGGGCGCTATAAGGAGTTTCGGATTGAATGCGCGATAATTATAACGGGCGTTTTGGAATTGTGGTTCCTTTGATTTTTGGAATTGACCGTTTGACAACGGTTAGTTTCTTATTATTTTTTTTTTTTACAAAACTCCCTTATATATATACACATATAACACACACAAACAACACACACAAACAACACAACCCAAATACAAACCCAAAAACAAACCCAAAAACAAACCAATGGCAGCGTGGACTAATCAAGATCAACTCGAGTTGGTGAGGGCGTGGATCAACACTAAGGAGAACCCGCCAAACAATAGGGAGCATTTGTGGCGCAATGTATTGGAGGAGTTCAACCGAATTACCGAAACGAACAACCATACTATCGATCAGATCGCCAGTAAGTGGTCTGCCATACAAAATAACTGTAGGAGATGGCACACAGTCTATGAAGCGACGATGCAGGTGCACCCTGGCGTTAGCGAACAGATGGCAATTCAACTGACACACGATGCTTATCGTCAACGCTACGACAGCGACTTCCACATCACCAATCTTTTGTCGTGGTCTATGATGCGTTTTTACTATGTTTAATGTTTAATGTTTCTGCTTTAATGTCTAATGTTTAGGCTTTATTTTCTTATGCTTTGGTTGTAATGTTTAATGTTATGCTTTAAAGTTTTAATGTTTAGTGTTTTATTTTGTAAACCATTACATAAACACCTTAATATATAAACACATAATACATAAACATATTAATACGTTACATAAAACACATTACACAAATCCTAATTTACTTATTACACATAATCCTAAATTACCTAGTCCTAAACTACTTATTAATACGTTACATAAAAACACATTACACAAACACATAATATTAAAACCTAAACCCCCCCCCCCCCCTCTAGGGGGAGTAATTGTCCCAGTCCTACAGCATATAATACGGAGGTGACACAGAATGGTCGCTATCGCGACCATCTGACCTCGCATCCGAGGGGATGCAGCAAGGAGAAGAAGTTGGTCCCGAGTAGTAGGAGAAGCGTTCTTCTTCCATAATCTCTCTAGCTGCTTCTAACTCCTCCTCATATGGTTCACGAGGAGGAGAGGGTGTAGCTTGGTAGTGGGGGGTGGGTGCAACCTGGTGGTGGGGTGGGTGTAACCTGGTGGTGGGGGTGGGTGTAATCTCGCTACACCGGGGTGTGGGTGCCGCCAACCTTAGACGGTTGAATTCCCGCTCAGCCATGGCATAATCCAGGACCCACACCAACTCCTCCTCAGTTAAATCCTCATCTGCTTGAGTATGAAGTGAAGGAGGAGATGAAATTGTTGGTTGTGAAGGAGGAAGAGGATAAAACCAATGTTGTGGAGGAAGAGGAGGAGAGAAGGTCGGTTGTGCAGGAGGAGGAGACGAAAATGGTAGTCGCCGGGGCCGGCCCCGGCGAGAGTACGTCCTGAGATCCGACGGTCCGGCAGCTTGGTAAGCATAACCGCCACCCATATCTTTCATTTGTTTGAGGAGGAGGGGGAGTTGTGACTGAGATTGAGTTTTGGTCGTGTATTTATAGGGGTAGAAATGAAATTCAAACGTTTGAAATTTAAACGTTTGGGGGGGGGGGGAAATTGAAATTCAAACGTTTGAAATGGGGGGAAATTGAAATTCAAACGTTTGGGGGGGGGGGGGAAATTGAAATTCAAACGTATTATTTTATTAATTTAATAATTTTTTGGCCTATATTTTTTTATTTATTATTATTATTTTTACTTTTATTAATATTATTATTTAAATAAGAAAAGAAATAATTAACCAATTATTACCCAATCATATATAAAGCCCCATAACCTCCCTTCCCACTACACCCTTTTTTTCCATAAAGCCCCATAACCCCTCTTCTATTACTTTTTAATATTTTAATATCCATAACCCCCACCACTACACATGAACTAATAAGTTGATAACGCCTTAGGAGGCGGTGGTGGACAACGCGATGGGGCGTTTAGAGGGTGATTCACGCCTAATTCAAACCCCGGTCTTACCATCCAATTTTGTTTATTAATCCTAATAATAATAATGTCCTTTTTTTTGAACGGCCAACGAATCAATTCCGAGCACTATCGAGCACCTTTTTGGCGAATCAGGTACTCGAGAGTACCCGGGCCACCAATTGCCACCAATTCCTGGGAAAACCCGACCACTCACCCGCACGAAGGCACGACAGTGAAATAATCGGTAAAACCGGTCGGGATCAGAACTCGAATCCAAGCCAACAGCCGGGTCATCCCTCATTTCCCCTCCACCAATGTCCTCCAAATGTAACTAGTGAGAATTGAAACCAAGCTTCTCATAAAAAACTTTAAACCCTCAACCAACTGAGCTACGAGTGTTAGACTATAATAATGTCCTTTATTTTGATACACAAGCTTTTGACCACTTCATGAGTGCTTTTAAGCCACCGAACCCCTACTTTTCACAAATAGACAAGGTCACCCCTTGCATTGTGAAATGAAAATTTTAACCATTACCCCATACAAAAAATGACAAATCCACCTCTAACTTTACGAAATGGCAATTTTAACCCTTGCTCTATTTTATCAGGATCTACGTTTAGATGAAAACTTTTCTTGGGAAACAAGTCAGTGCAAGTATAATATGTTTCCATTACGTATCATACCAAGCGTCATTAAATATAATAAATTTTCATTCGACGGTTCTTTTATATATATATATATATATATATATATATATATATATATATATATATATATTATAGATCAATGTCGGTGGCTTTTACACCACCGACCCTTTACTTTTCACAAAAAGGCAAGGCCATCCCTTCATTGCAAAATGACAATTTTAACCACTACTCCATACAAACAAAAATGATAAATTCATCCCCAACTTTGCAAAATTGCATTTTTAGTCCCTGCCCTATTTTACCGGGATCCTTGTTTAGAAGAAAACCTTTCTTGAGAAACGAGCCAGTGCAAGTAATTTACGTTTTCATTACGTACCAAACTAAGTGTCCATGGCCGGCCCTTTGGTGGGTCGGGGAGACCAATCGGTCAGGGCCCGAAATTATCAGGGGCGCATTTAAAAAGATCTCATATATATATATATATATATATATATATATATATATATATATATATATATATATATATATAGGAAAAAGATCATTTAGGAACCAAGGTACTAGTTAGGAACTTAGGAACCAATCTGAGCCATTCATCTTTTAATCTTGATCTAAGGGTAGGATGGTAATTGAACAATTATGTTTTATATTTTAATTAAAAAAAAAAGTTTTAAAGATGGAATGTTTATCACCATCAATGCCTTCCTAATATCACTCATAACTTCCTCCTAATATCACTCAATTGCCTTCCTCCAAAATATCAACATCACGTACGATTCATTAGACCCGACTTCAATCGATTAAGATAAACAAGTGATGGATAATAATCATATACATGAAATCATTCAATCAGTTTCTCACGATATTGAGGATCATGATACACAATCACAACCTTTTTTGCAAAATAGTGTTGAGAATCAAGGTATTTGTGTAATGTTTTTTTAGTTTTTTAATTTTTTTTTTGTTCGCAATTAGGGTTTCAGTTTGCAGAGCAGTTTTTTTTTACGTGCAAAAATTTTTCGTACGTACAAAGTTTTGGAATTATACACCGATGTATAATTCAGATCATGTTGCGTTATAGCAGTTTTCATACGTACAAAGAGTTATACAATTATTCACTGTCGTATATTAGTTTAGTTTTTGGAAGTATACACCGATGTATAATTCAGATCATGTTGAAGCGTACAGATACACTAACATTCATCTATACACTAATGTATAATTGTTGGAATATGAATATACACTGGCGTATATTTGTTGAATATTATGGTACAATACAATGTTTTTGTAGTACTAATTGGACTATACACTGATGTATAATTGTTGGAATATGAATATACACTGACCATTGGCGAAGGTTTGTAGGGGCGGGGAGGGGCGGCCGACCCCCCGGATTTTCGCGCAGAAGTTCCGATTATATAATATCCGTATAGAAAATTTTGAAAATATAGCGTTTCGACCCGCCGAAACTGGTTTTCGACCCCCCGAAACCAATGGCTTCCGAACCCCCGGTGACTTCCGACCCCCGAACCTTCGGGCTAAGCTTCGCCACTGACACTGACGTATAGTTGTTTAATGTTATCGTACAGTAAAATGTTTTTTGTAGCAATGATTGGACTATACACCGATGTATAATTGTTTGAATATGACGATACTAAACACTGTTCTATAGCATCAATTTTATTGGAGTCTGATGTATATTGTATGTATACACTGATGTATATGCTAAACAACCTTTTTCTTTGTTTCAGGTTACTCTTGATAAGACCAACCTATTAGTTCGTGTGAGTGCATGGAATATGAATATACACTGACGTATAGTTGTTTTAATGTTATCGTACAGTATAATGTTTTTGTAGCAATGATTGGAATATACACTGATGTATAATTGTTGTAATATGAATATACACTGACGTATAGTTGTTTAATGTTTATCGTACAGTATAATTTTTTTGTACGCACAAATGATATTAGTTGTGGTTTTTGTCAGTTACAATGTATACTAAATAACCTATTAATACTCACATACCAAAAGACAATATTACCCCTTGATTTAATTAAAAAGTTAATTAATGTTTAACATATTTACCATCATGCCATTGAAGATGGATGGATGAGATTGGTTCCTAAAGTTCCTAACTAAGGGTTGGTTCTCAATTGAACCCTACCCTATATATATATATATATATATATATATATATATATATATATATATATATATATAGGGAAAGGGTAAAATGAGAACCTATCTTTCGTGAAAGAATTAAAAAACACACTTTATAACTATAAACTTATTTTAATAAAAAAAGAATATGTGGTTGTAAATTAAAGGGGATTAAAATATTCAAGAGAATATTCCCTTTTTGAAAATGTCAACATTGGTGGGCCTAAATTTTTACACCACTGTAAACCCATTGTAAAATTCTTTTTTTCCATTTTTCTATGGTGGGGTTACGCATTGTTCATCGGTGTGTTAATTTTTTTAAATTAACACATTTTACGTCAGTGTTCTTACGATTTTTTCATGAAAGGTAGGTTTTCATATGAACCTAATCCTATATATGTGTGTGTGTGTGTGTGTGTATATGTTTTTTTTTAA
The DNA here is from genome assembly GCA_028751855.1 of Ambrosia trifida. Taxonomy (NCBI): domain Eukaryota; kingdom Viridiplantae; phylum Streptophyta; class Magnoliopsida; order Asterales; family Asteraceae; genus Ambrosia; species Ambrosia trifida. Next base: position 19,459,246 of record CM054128.1, on the reverse strand, counting down.
ACACATCTTTAAAAATTTAAACTCGGGTCTATTAAACATATCTTTTAAATTACAAAATAACTCAAATACTAGTAACACATAACAAGTTTAAAAGCCCATTTCTCATTTAATTTAACTAAATAAAAGAGAGAGAGAGAGAGAGAGAGAGAGAGAGAGAATAGAAGAAACATGCGACACACAGAAGCAAACAAAAGTTTCCCCCAACCTAATTCAAAAGCTTCGGGCTAAAAAGAATGTTAAAGAAGCTTCATTCAGCCTCGGTTACATATTCGCTTAATACGGTATGTCATTAACTCATTGTAATACTTTAATCGTCGTTTAAAAAAAATAGTTTACGTTATTTATTTCGTCAAGGCTTAAGGGTAAGAGACACATTTTCGTGGCTTGGCCCAGACACCTGAATTCTTAGGGACGACCCTGTAATTGTCGTTAAATATAATACATTTTGATTCGACGGTATAAATTTGAGATACTCTACGTTTCGTGAGATTATAATGAGCCCCTTTTGATTGCTCGTCATTGGCCACGGGTCACGTGACGATTGCACTAATCCGTTCTATGTTATGCTTTATACCAAAACTAGTTTTTATCCCGGGAGCGTCCCGGGTTGAAATATCTAATATAACATAATCAAATATATTATTATTATTATTATTATTATTATTATTATTATTATTATTATTTTAAACAAATCTCTGTCATAAGTTATCATATTCAAATTAAAAAAAAAACGAATCTCTGCGCCGGGGTATAAATCTAGTGCCATTACAAATGAATTCGGAAATTTGTAATCGATCATTCTAAAAAGATCTAACATGAAATAAGAAAAAAAAAGTTAATTATTGAAATATCGAACGCATTAGTCTAAGGGTTATGTGATGCGTTAAAAAATTAATGGGTATATGATCGGGTATGTAGTTCGGGTATTTGGGTATGTTATTTCGGGTAATCGGGTCGGGTATCACCTAATCCCAGACCCAACCCAAACCCATAATTTTTTTTAAACTAATCCCAAACCCGACACAATACCTGTCGGGTTACAAAAAATAGTCATTTTTTTCTCCAATTTTTATATAGCACTATGGTACTCGTTGGAAAGATAATAAAACGCTCGTTAATTTGGTGTAATTTTTTTCTTTAAAAAATCTCGTATATAAAAGATATTAACGTTTAAAAGTTATGGGAGGAAACACGAGAGATAAAATAATAAAGGTTTAATATTTAGATTTAGTAGATTAGGTATTTAATAGATTAGATTAAAGATTATAATAGATTAGGTTAAATCATATTTGTTTCTTTTTTTTAATTGGTTTAGAGTTGCCACATCACATCCTATGTGGCATCTCTAAAAGGAGAGATTGCATAAGAGTATGACATGTAGGATTATTCACTTTGCAATATATATATACTAGCTGATTACCCCGGGAGGGTCCCGGGGTTGAAAAATCTAATTTTACGTGATAACATATTGCAAATGGCTCAAGTTAACTAACCACAAAATCTCTCAATCATTGCATGTTCATAATATTCTAATCAGTAATAACTCATATTCTCTAATCTAAAACCTAATTAGTAATCATCTAAATAATCACTTATGTAAGCTGCAACTATTAAAAAACTCATCGGATCTCTCTAATTTCTCACATTTTAATGGCTCTTATAATTCCTAACCTAATCAACTAAACAAACACTTAAGTTGGAAGTTGTAATCATTGCATCTCATTATGCCACGTGGCATAATCAAGAGATGGTTGAGGCCACCATTGAACGCCACGTCAGCAACTATCAATTCTTTCCGGGAACGTCCCGGGGTTGAAAATATAACCATTCTAATAATACTAATACTAATAGTAATAATTATTACTCTTGTAATTAAATAAATAAAAAAATAACCTTGCTATAAGGTGACACTATGTGTTGCAGTGTTACGCGATTCTTTCTCCTAACTTCTCTTGATGAAGTATACCTAGTAAAATTCCAATGATAACATGACGATTGGGATGATTTTCAACATCGTAGATAAGAACCTGTTTAAAAGAAAAAACATGATTAGTGAATAACATGAACACTTTGTGTGTTTTTTTCCTGTATGAACGAAACCCCACAAAAAATAGTTGATTTTTCTCCGTTTTTTATATAGGACTATGGTATTCGTTGGAAAGATAATAAAACGCTCGTTAATTTGGTGTAATTTTTTTTCTTTAAAAAATCCCGTATATAAAAGATATAAACGTTTAAAAATTATGGGAGGAAACATGAGAGAGAAAATTTTAAATTTATTTTTAAATTTTTTTTTTCCTAAAATAACTCAATTTAATTTAGGGTTTTATGTTTATCTTTTTTTTAATTAAAAAAGAAAATAGTTAAAAAACACTAAAATCTTTCAATTATGATGTCACGTGGCACTCTCAAGGGGAGGTTGAGGCCTCCATTACAAGTCACATCAGCATATACGTTTTTTTTATATATATAGATAGATATAGATATAGATATAGATGATTTAATATAACGGAATCAAGTTAAAAGCAGTATTATAGGATTCTAAGAAAATATGAAAGTAAAGAAGAAAGAAAAAAAGAAAAAAAGAAAAAAAGGATTCTTCAATTTTGTCCTTTAATAGAGAAATAAACTGCTTTAAAGATGACATATATTTGTTCATACGGTGTGACGCCTTGCCTTAATCGTGAAGACACTGAAAGCAAAAAGCCAAAGAGATACGACTAGCTAGGGATGGAGAAGGTGAGAAGAAAAACTTGTTTTTTTTTTTTTTTTTTTTTTTTTGGTTATTTAGCGAAAAGACAGCATATATCCGTACATCTTGCCTTAGGCGAGAAGAAGCCTAAAGCAAACCAAGTGAATGGTAAAGGCCAATTTATATTGCGTTAGGTGTAATAATTTTGTGCTATATCTTTTATTTTACAACTAGATTTATATCTCGGGAGCGTCCCGTGGTTAAGAAATCTAATATGACATATCAATTTTACATTCTAAATAGACTGATTCGCTTTATAGTTACATGTAGGAAAATTTCGGGTGGCACCTAACCTAAAACAGCTAATAATGTATCACCAATGTTAATGCTTAACCTTAAACAATGTATAACTCTAATATTAAAACCTAACCTAAAACAATGTACAACTCCAATGCTAACACCTGTTGTAAATAGAATTCATATTTACTGGTTTGAACATAAATAATGACTTGCCTATACATGATTAATGAATAACCTGAACACTTTGTGTTTTTTTCCTTTATGAACAAAACCCTCAAAAAATAGTCATTTTTTTCTCCATTTTTTATATAGCACTATTGTACTCGTTAGAAAGATAATAAAACGCTCCTTAATTTGGTGTTATTTTTTTTCTTTAAAAATTCTCGTATATAAAAGATATTAACGTTTAAAAATTATGGGATGAAACATGAGAGAGAAAAATCCAATTTTGTTTATAAATTCTTTTTTTTTCTAAAATATCTCAATGACATATGGCATCCTACATGACAACCTTATAATAAAAACAAAAGCAACATAAACTTTTTGCTTTCTAATAAAATTTTCACAAACAAAACCAACCAACCAGCATTCAAATTCAATTAAAACAGGGAGAATGTATGTATGAGTGCCATATATGATTAACCTTTTTCAAATATAGATATAGATACGGATATAGATATAGATTCTTATTCTATAAAAAAATTCAATTATATCTTCTTAAAATATGATTTATGTATCCATGAGCCTATAAAAAACCTAACACCAAACCAATAAACCGTGTGTGAGGCCAAGGGAACAGTACAAGGTTGATCAATGGTATGACATACCGAACAAAAAGGATAGGAGATCGAATCGACAAGAAGACGGTGGGATCAACAAGAAGATCACTAAGGTTTTCGTTTCTAATCTTCCTCCTAAATGTTCGTCAGCAGATCTGGCATATGTGTTGAAGGAGTTCGGTCAGATTCAAGGAACATACATTGCGAGGAAGTTTGACAAGCTCGGGAAAAGGTTTGGCTTCGTGTCTTTCTGTAACATCAAGGATCCGGAGTTATTGGAGAATGAGTTGAAGGATATTTGGATAGGAAGCTACAAGTTATACATCGTATTAGCAAGATTTGTAGATGGTATGACTGTCCAGAAGAAGATTGACAAAGTGTGGCGACCGGTGGAAGATACGATGCCTGAAAGGAATGTTACACTAAATCAGGATCTACCGGGGAAAGGGGTTACAATTGGCGTGGGTACGAGTGGAAGTAAGTCGTTCCGAGCCACTTTACTCGGAATCGACGAGGAGCAGAAAACTTTGGATATTAACGTGCCATCTGAGGTAAGCTTGCATTCTTCCTGGAACAATGTTGGGTTGGTTGGTAGGGTTATCAAGTTTAAAGCATTGACCAATCTCAGAAACTGGTTGTCCTCGTCTGTTAATTTGAAGATCAATATTAAGTATTTGGGAGGATTGCATGTTATCCTTGTTTTTCAATCAAATGAGGATAAAACGTGGTTTTTGGAGAAAACAGACGTGTGGAAATCGGTTTTCCATACTCTACAAGTCTGGGAAGGCCAGATTTTGGATTTTGAACGTGTTGCATGGATCAAAGTTTTTGGGATTCCTACGTGTTTAGTCGTTGATAAAGTTATCATGGAGATTGGTTCCAAGTTTGGAGATGTTATACAAGGCCCTAGCAATTCGGAAGCTGATGAAGAATTTTCTCATGTGTCAATTGGGATACTTTGTAAATCGGTTAACAGGATCCATCAAGAAGTTAATCTTCGATGGAAGGATAAGGTCTTTCCAGTCGTTGTAGACGAAGATTCCGGGGACTGGGTTCCGGATTGTTTGATCGAGGGGAAGGATTCCGGTTGCATGGAAGAAGATGATCAGCATGACATCATCTTTCCTATAGATGACGTACGCCCTGAAGGAAACGCCCATGTGGAGAACGAGAATGATTTGGAAACTGCGGATTTTGTGGGATCTAGTCAACATCCGTTACAAGTTTCCGATAATGAGGACATTGATTGCGCTATGGAAAATTCAAATGATGAGGACGTTGGTCAAAATTTAATAAATGACTCCAAGAATAACGGAGTTTCCCATACTGAAGGAAAGGATACTGAATATGTTGGGGATTTTGAGGAGATTAGGCAACATACAAATATAGAAAATAATATTTGGAAAGGGGCAAAAATAAAAAATAAGTCAAAGACATTTCGTAAAAAATCCAGGAGGAATTCCTCAAATTCGCCTGTGGTCCAAAGCAGGCCCAAAAAAAGGCCCAGAGCTGATGAAGACCTTTTCAATCCGGATCGTTTCATTTATGCAGTCAGTCAAGGCCCATTAGCAAATCAGATGACTCCTACGGTAGTTAATAATGATATTGGAGCCCACGAAAATTTCAATGGTCCAATAGATGCTGGTATGATGACTTTGGACGGGAATAGTGTCTCTTCACAGATTAAAGTCCCTGAGGTTCCATTAGAAGATGAGGTTCAAAAAAATGAAGTGTTAGAAACCATCCAACTCGGTGTTCAATTAGGAGCTCGTAATTTAGCAAGTTTCGAAACATGTGTGGAGTCTATGGTAAGGGAAGAAGGTTATCAAGGTGGTTGTCAATGAATTTTTTGTCCCTTAATATTCGTGGGGTAGGGTCGGACAGTAAAGGGGATTGGGTTCGTAGAATGCGGCGGGATAATGAAGTTGCTATGGTGATGATTCAGGAATCGCAATTTACCTCCCTGGAAGGATTCGATATTGGTAAGTTTTGGGGAAATTCTGATTTTAGTTTTGATCGGGTCCCTTCTTCAGGGAGGTCATCCTAAAGTATTGGTTGATACGTTGGTTATTAAACATGATAACTTCATTAGCGTTTCGGGGGTTATTAAAGAAAGTGGCAAGGAGGTGGTGTGTATAAATGTTTATATGCCGCACAAATTGATCAAAAAAAGAAGGGTATGGGCGGATATTAAACCTTTGTTGCAGCTGAATGATAAATATTGGGTGTTAGCAGGGGACTTTAACTGTGTTAGAAGTAGCGAAGAGAGGCGCAATTCGAAGTTTCATATTCTTAATTCTGAAGAGTTCAATGATTTCATTGATGATATTGGAGGGTGCGAATTTTCTCTTCGAGGCAGTAAATTTACTTTTTCGGCAGGAAATAAATTGAGTAGAATTGATCAGATCTTGGTATCTCATAGTTTCCTAGGGGATTGGCCTAATGCGGAATATCGCGCTTTACCTCGGGAACTCTCAGACCATAGTCCTTTGATTTTGAGGGTTGTATATCGGAATTTCGGCGCAAAACCTTTTCGATTCTATAACTCGTGGTTGAACAGGGATGGGTTGGCTGAGATCGTAGATAACGTTTGTAGCAATTCGTTCAATGATGCTCATGGTTATGCTCCAGGTACCATTTTCATGACTAAACTTAAAAGCCTTAAAAATTATATCACGAAATGGATAAAAGACATTAAGGCGAAAGAGGGTGACGAAGAGAATGGCTTAAGGGCAGAAATTAATGATCTTCAATCTTTTTTGGAAGAAAGGGATTTATCAGAAGAAGAATCTTGGGTTTATGAGGCCGGCATAAATCGATTAAAGGAGACCGAGCAGTTCCGTATTCAAGATTTAAAGCAGAAATCTCGGGTTAGATGGGCAAAGGAGGGGGACGAGAACACTTCTCTTTTTCACGGGTTCATTAACAATCGAAAGGCGACCAACGCCATCCCGGGTCTCATGATCGATGGCATGTGGGAAACCAGACCAAATTTTATTAAAAAGGAGGTGCTACAATTTTTTCGAAAGAAGTTTAAGGAGGACATGAAAGAACGTCCTTACTTGGACTGTTATGGGCTGAAACTTTTGGATTTGGTTGACGCTGATTCGTTGATCAAACCTTTCACAGAAGAAGAAATAAAACGAGCAGCTTTTGATTGTGGCAGCGACAAAGCTCCGGGACCCAACGGGTTCAATTTTCGTTTTATAAAAAAATTCTGGTCTTTTTTTGTGCAGGATTTCTTAGCTGTTTTTCAAGATTTTTCTCTTAATGCGCGGATTAGTCGTGGAGCCGGGCCTTCTTTCATCACTTTAATCCCTAAAGTCAAGGATCCGCTTAACTTGGGGGATTATCGGCCTATTAACGTGATTGGTATTATTAGTAAAATTATATCCAAAGTTCTCGCCAATAGGCTAAAGGTGGTGGTGGATAAGGTGGTTAATGAAAATCAAACAGGTTTTATTGCGGGAAGGAACATTCTTGACGGTCCTTTGATTGTGAGCGAGGTGATTACGTGGGCCAAGAAAACCAGTAAGAAAATTTTCATGTTCAAGATAGATTTTGCTAAGGCTTACGATAATGTGAATTGGGGTTTTTTTGTTAATGGTGATGCGGCAAATGGGGTTCCCCGAGGTTTGGTGTTCGTGGATATATGGGGTGTTATCGTCAGCTAGATCCTCCATTTTAGTTAACGGTTCACCCACGTTCGAGTTTAATTGTGAGAAGGGCATAAGGCAAGGTGATCCTTTATCGTCTTTCCTTTTTATTATTGTTATGGAAGCTTTATCGGGACTAGTTAAAAAGGCTTGCGATGATGGTTTGTTTACGGGTATTAAACTTCCTAATGAGGGTCCGGTTATTTCCCATTTGTTATACGCTGACGACGCCATGATTATGGGAGAGTGGTCGAGTTCTAATTTCAAGGTCCTTAAAAGAATTCTTCGGATCTTTCACCTATGCTCAGGTTTGAAAATTAATATTTCAAAGTCTATCTTATACGGTATTGGGGTGGATACGAATGAAGTTAAAGAGAAGGCCGAGGGGTTGGGATGTGGGATGGGAGAGCTTCCTTTTAAGTATTTGGGCATTCAAGTTGGAGCTAATATGGGAAGGATTAATAGTTGGAATCCAATCGTGGAAGTCTTCAAAAAACGGCTTTCGGGTTGGAAGTCGAGAGTTCTTTCTATAGGTGGTAGGGTGGTTCTCATTAAATCGGTATTGGAAAGTCTCCCTTCTTATTATTTCGCTTTATTTAAAGTGCCAGTGACGGTCAAAATCAAACTTGAAGCCACGATTAAGAGGTTTTTGTGGGGAGGAAATTTGGATGTAAACAAAATTCATTGGGTGGGTTGGGAGTTAGTTACTACTCCTAAGAAAAATGGAGGGCTCGGGCTCGTCAAGTTAGATTTGTCTAATAACGCTCTTTTATTAAAGTGGATTTGGAGGTACAGAATGGAACTCAATGCTATGTGGAGGAAGGTCATAGACGCCATTCATGGGTCTAAGAGAAGATGGAATTCGGTCCCTTGTAATCCGTATATTAGAGGTGTTTGGGGTAAAATTATTAAAAGTGGGATGAAATTAATCCTCAACGGATCGCCTTTCAATAGTTTGATGCAAGCTAAAGTTGGAGACGGTTCAAGTATTAGATTCTGGATAGACCCGTGGGTTAGTCGAACGCCGTTAAAGATCGTTTTCCCTGATTTGTTTCGTCTCGAGAAGAATAAATGGTGCACAGTTGCGGACAGGATTGGATCTGATGGGCTGAGTGGCGTTTTAATGTGGGACTGGTCTGCTTATCCTGCTTCGGATCAGGAACAGAACCAACTGATTGACTGCTGCCGGTTGGTAGCTAATACTCGGCTAAGTCATGATAAGGATGAATGTCGCTGGTTACGGTTCAAGATACTAAGCATTGGGTTAATAGCTGCAGCGAAGTAGACGTTGTCTGTACTTTTAGATGGTGTAAATGGGTTCCGGCGAAGTGCAACATCTTCATGTGGAGATTGTTTTTGGATAGAATTCCCACTAAACAAGCTTTATTGCGAAGAAATATTTGGGTGGGTAACCTTCATTGCAGTTTATGCGAAGACGGTGAAGAAACGGTTGATCATCTCTTTACTCATTGTCTCATCACAGATGCGGTTTGGTCCGGGATTGCTAAATGGTGTCGGCTTCCCCAGATTTATTTTTTTCGCAGTCTCGGATATCCAATATGTTGCGGATAATCATAACTGCAATGCAGCCAAGAAGAAGCTATTGTTTGGCATTTTCATTATCACGTGTTGGGTGGTATGGAAGTCTAGAAATGACAAGGTGTTCAAGGAGACGAAAGTGATCGCTAAGAAGATTATTGCGGATGTTAAATCGTTAAGTTTTCTTTGGTATAATGGTAGGGCAAAATATAATAGAGTTAAGTGGAAGGATTGGCTTTGGTTTTCCTTTGATGTAACATAACTTTGTTGGTTTCCCGGCTATCTCCATCTTGGAGATAGGCCGTTTTTTTTGGTTTTTGTTTAATTAAATTTGCCCTTCAAAAAAAAAAAAAAAAATCTATCATGGTTCATCATTGCACTAAAAAATGTAAAAAAATCCTTAGCATTTGCTTGCTAACTGAACTTTAGTTGTACCCCTTAAAGTTGCTTATACTATATGTTGGCACAATACACAACTAACAAACATAACTAACCATCTAACCATAGAACCCATATCATATGCTGGCATATAAACAAGACAAAAGTCATATGAAAATCAGTCGACGGTATACAGTATTAAACAATTTTAGAAAATGAACACAAAAAGGAAACAAATCCGCTTTCTTAAAAAGAAAACGCGACACCGAAGCATTTGCAGTTAGATCCGCGAACCGGCTGCCAATAGACCACAAAAATTATCAGTTACCTCTCTTTTATTCAGTTCTGCCGTAAGATCCAGTCCAACAATCTCCAAATCGCCGGTCGTAGGATAAGGAAAGAAGAAAGGGAACAAATAATAGGGTTAAAAGCTTCACACCGCTTGCACGTCTCTGATTTGATGACGAGGCCATCACCATTGAAGGCGGCCAACCAGATCGAAGCAACACAACATAACGGCACCGGTAAGTCACTAATTTAAGTCAATATTGCAAAGATTGCTAATCGGGCCAACAAACGTCCGACTCTGAAAATTTGAGACAGACACGCCTCACAACGACGCTGGACACACAGATGCCACCTAGGCAGCTGAAGCCGGCCACCGGCAATGTCCAGGCGACGTTCGTTTCTTTGTCAACGAAAGGCACCAAGCATAGAAGCAGCTGAATAGCGCATCCTATTAGGAATCCAATTTGAACCTCGTTTGAACGTACGTAGAGCCGTCATAGTGGTGGCGGCCGTCGTCACCATAGGCGGCTAGAAAGACGCCGGCAACAACATCCACAGAAACATTAAAAAGGCCGTAACGCGAACGTAGGGCTAATGTATTAGGGCTAAGGGAATATTGGGATAAAGAAGGAAGAAATTGAATTGATGATGAGGTCATGCCGTTAACATTGACCAATCACATGCCAGCAGCTAGGGGTGTTCATCGAATTGAATAACGAATTTTTGAATTTTTCAAATCGAATTTTTCGAATAATATATTTATTTACTGAATTCATATTCAATTTGAATTCGATTAAAAGCTGACCAATTCGAATCGAATTCGTATAAGAAACTCAAATTCGAAGCGAATTCAAATAAATTCGTTTAAGGTTAAGACTTAAGTTATGGGCTTTAGTTAGAATTGGGCTTAGTAATGGGTTAATTTATGACTTATATCAAATTCATAGATTAGCCCATGTTCTAAAGTTACAGGTGTGTAAATAATTATATATATAATAAATATGTATTATTTTTATTCGAATTTCAAATCGAATTGAATTTAAAATCATAAATTCATATTCGATTCGTATTCGGTTTACTGAACTCGAATTGAATCGAATTCGAATTCTTGATCATCCAATCGAATTCTTGATAATCAAATCCAATTAAGTCGAATTTCTAAGTGGCTGTGGGAACAGCTGTGGTTGTAAGAACCAGTATGATATTGCTGCAGCTCGTATGCTCAGAGGCTTCGAGGCTTCAGCACAGCTGAGAGTTTTAATAGAAAGAGAGAATAACTCTAGAGAGAGAGAGAGAGAGAGAGAGAGAGAGAGAGAGAGAAAGAGAGAGAGAGAGGTCAGTTAGTGAGACCAATCTGATTTGTTGTGAGGGTTTGCCCCTCTATTTATAGAGTGGGGGATGGGTTAAAACCCTAATGGGCTTATTTGTTGGGCTTGGGCTTGACCCAATATATTAACTAATGATTTTGGCTAATTAGGCTATTGGGCTTGGCCCAATGCATACCCTACATCATCAGCCCCCCAGTCTAGTTTAATGTATATATGCATGTACATTATACTGTATTGGCGAAGTCATTTCGAGTCGTGTGATTAAGACCATCTATATTCGACATGTGTGCTCTTTGTGGAGATATTCCAATCATTTTGTAAAATATCTTATCTTAGGCATAAGTCTTGAGAAGTTGGTTCATTTACCAAATGACTATGGCGGCCTAAATGCTTGTAAGCATTCGAGAAAGTAGCTAAGTATTACCAAATGATTGTAGCTAGGTGTATTTACGAAGGTTTTTAGCAAGTCACGTTTTTTAACAGACATTGTGAAGTTGATCCAAGATATGGTGGATTTATATTGACTAAATGGTCAACATTAGGCAAGGTAGCAAGTGAGCTTCGTGTGGTAGAAGGAAGGTTCCTTGTATACGAAGGGAGGCTTGAAGAAAATTGCCTTTAAGGTTGACTTCTTATGATCTGACTTGATAAAAAGCTTGTATGTGTTCTAAGCTTCGAAGGCTTTAACGTTGTTAAGCAAAGTTTTTGTTTTGTTGAGGGAAGCTAAAAGGTATGTTTGGTATTCCTATTACGGAAGGTTTGAACGTTCATGCATATATGGAAAACGTTGTGTCAATGAACTTACCATTTACAAGAGGTGGCCTTTTGAACTTTAGGTTTAGCAAGTCACTACATACATTTTTATATTGCTAAGTTTAATAGCTTTCTTGATGAGGTTCTCGGTAGTTATATCGACACACACGTCTCACATTGGTTTATTCGCATGGCCGTTATGACCTATAGAGCATTGTTTTGGTTGTTAGCCTTTTGTTGAGTAAAGCTTAAAGATTTCATCCTTTATGCATAGTGGTTTAGCTTGACAGTTGAAAAGCTTATGGATTTCATCCTTTAAGCTTAAGGATGAAATTCACGGATAGCCGAATTCTTTGTGCCATCAAAGTGTTGTAATAAATTTCTTCTTATGATAAAAGCGATAGAATCAAGTGGACAGAAGCAAACGAGGTTAAAAAGCGAGTTTCTTGTTCACGAATGTTTGCTTTTGATTCGTGTTCATGAGCTTCATTCATAAGAAATTGTGTGTATGACACTTGCTAGCAAGATTCTTCGATGCGAAGCTTGAACATATGATTTATGCTTGTAAGCTTCCTTTGTTTATAGCTTGATATATAGGTCATGTCTATAAGCTTCTTTTAATGACATAGCTAAGAGTCTAAATATGTCGATTTGTTTCTTTTTGCATTAATTGCACAATATTTCTTTGATAATGGAGGATGTTCGACACGAGAACGTTTAGCACCACTTTGGTAAAATATCGTTTGTTGTGTTTTTTGGGAAACCTTGTAGGGTTCCATTTGGTGTTAGCCCTGTATGGCTAGAATATCAACTTGTGGTTGTAGTATTGTGAACCTTTCAAGCTGTTTTAGCTTGACATGTTATGAATGATGGCCGACTATGGCCTTTTGTGCTAACTTTTGTGTATTTTTTTGTGTATGACTTTGCGAGATTGTTTCATCTTTTCCTTGTTTATTGTTTATTATTGTGATTGGATTGTGCCTTTTTGTCTATTTGTGTTTATGTATTTTTATGATTGCCTTTGTATTAGGTTATGCATTTTTTGCCAATTGCACCTTGGAAGGTTCAGTGTTGCAGTCACCTAGCCTTAAAGTTTTTCTAGTCAAAAAGATACATTGCCTATCCTATATATGACACTATTTAGTGTATTCTTATTTCGTAAGCTGTTGGTGAAGCTTAAGGAATAGTTGGTGTAGGCTTTTTAAACCCGTCTATGAAACATGTTAAAAAAATTTGTTTAAGTCTCATGGAGTTGTATTGGTTTAGGAACTCACCCCACCCCTTATATAGGTCCATTTAATCCTTGAACCTATTGAGCGATGTGGCCTGGGAGCTCATCCCCTTACATGACCCTTGCCATGGAGTTTCTTACTAGGTTCTCAACCTGATTATAGGATAGAAAGACAAATCTTGATAGAGAATGCTATGATTCATTCATTTCTTGATAACTAAATTTTTGCACAAAGAAGTGGTAGAAATCTCCTGGCCATTTGTGGTTACATTGAACCTTTTAAGGTGATCTCATCCCACTATCTTGGGACTTTCTTTCCTTCTTGGCCGATTAAGCTTGTAGGAACAACCCTTGTGAGCTTCGAGCACAATATGTCTTCCTTCCTATTTTGGGCCAAGCTTTCCAAGGTTTTTTTTGTGACATACAAGTTGTCTTTTAAGAAACACTTATGTGTTGTAGCAAAGTGTTTTGGTAAGGTGTTAGTGTAATAACAATTCTACTTTGGTGGCTAAGTAGCTTGTTTTCTCGTTTTACCAACATGCTTCAACACTTTAACATTGTGGTTTGATTCTTCATTAATCTTCTTTTGTGTATAGCATGATGCTTTAATGCTTATACCTTTCTGGTTTTATGCTTCCAAGGGACTTGATCCTTTTTAATATGGTTATTTTGTAGCCTTAGGCGTACACAATAAATTAGTGATTACGATCCTTGGTGTTACCAAGTTGAATCGATGATCTAGTAATTTGTTTATGTGTATCCACATGTTGTTTTGCATTTTTCGCGATATCGTGAGTTGCTTAAATGCTGACGTGCTTCTCAGGTTGGGTTAATTTAGCTTGCTTTGACCTTGTAGGCTTTGTAGTTGTTAAATCTCTAAAGAATCCAGTAGGCTTAAAAGATTCAGAATTCATATTCATGTTTTGCTTAGGTAACATTCGTTCGGTAAAGATTTTTGGAAAGATGTTTGCTCTAAGTGTTAGTAAGAAGCATTGATGTTTTAGCAAGTTGCTTCGGTGATTGAGCAAGTTGCTATGGATGATCTTGTTGTTGTAGATTTTGTTCATGCTCTTTGTAAACGACAAGAATTATCATATGATTGACATAGATGGATCACCTAAATGGGAGCTATCGGAATGAAGCTTCATTAGTTACAAGGACGCTTTATAGCTAGTTTGATAACCTATTAATTCATTTGACAACTTCTTCTTTTGGTTTTTAAATTGCAAGAAGTAGTGTTCATACATGAGAGAAGCGTATGCCTTGTTCCCATCGTGATTCTTGTTTTGGGCTTGATATGTTGTTACATATTAGCAAGATGTTTGTAATCATTTCAGCTTTGGAGCTTAAGCCATGACATGTATAACTTCTTGGTTTGTTGGTTTCTCAGCCTTCTATGATTGTTGTATAGCTTCCAGGCTTGTAAGCTTCAGTTGTTGTATTTGAAGCGTTTAAGCTTTTGGGCTTCTTTTACTGTTTTTGAAGCTTCTAATAACGTGTTCGAAGGAGTTTATGTAAGCTATTGTATTGGAATCATGTCATGTCTGCGAGTGTTTTCATGGACGAAAGATGGCATTTCAACTTTTATCATCTTTGTGGGATCGAAATTGCATTGGTAATAAGCTGACTTGCTTTCGAGCTTTCGAGGTCACAATAGGTGAGACCAGGTGAAGCTTATAATCTTCCTAGCTTCCGAGGTGGGAACCTTTGTATCATGGAACCTTCTAAGCATTGGATGTCACAACTTGTGAGGACCCGTGAGGCTTTAACCTTATAAGCTTCCGAAGGCCTAGTTTGTGAGGTCCCGCAAAGCTTAAAACCTTTTGCATTTCCAAGGTCAGAGTTTGTGAGGACTTTTGAAGTTTATAACCTTCTAGATGTATGATTCTAAATTCGTCCACAATGTAAAGAAAGGGGCTACGCTTATTAGCACCTTAGAGCTGAAGTGGTGATGAAGGATGATGCATGGGTGATGTTGATTCGTCTACAAAACGATCTTGGCTTCATCCCTTTGAAGTAATTTTCATGCATATAGTTATTTTATAATCTTATTGGCACGAGGAAACATCTCCTTCTTTAAGTTGTTTATCTTTTCGAGGGGGAGTAAAGCATATGCCTTAGGTTACATGCGTGTCCATTTGAAACGTTAGGTTGTTTAGACACAAGGTTAGTCTTGTGAGGATGGTTTGACATGAGGTATGTCCATCCTTGATAAATGTTAACCCAAGCTAGTGAGCTTTCAAGCTTCTTGACTTCTTTGAAATAAAGTAGCGTTCCTTTTTCGAAGATTTGTTGCTATACAGTTTGTTGTTAGGGGAAGCCTTTTGCCCTGTTACCATTTAACCACTGGAGTCATTAAGAGATGACTTTGGTTATATTGTTTTTCAACCATTTGAGTTTTTTACCCAGATATGTTCTGCCCTTTTATCCTTTAACCCTTTGGGCTGATATGCTTATTTGCTTCGGGGTTTATTTGCTTTATTTAGGCATGTCAACTTACTCATATCAGCCCTTGGTTAAAGGTGTTCATCGGTTAAAGGCGCGTTTTACTGGTTTATTTGATTCTTTTGCTTGATAGATGTGTATAACTTCTTGATGAAGTTGTTTTTATTTCGGATCTATTAGGTTGTTCACGAAATAAATTCTTGTTTAATAACTCTCGACGTTGGCGATTTATAGATCCATAGGTTGATGTGTTGAACCATATGTTTATTTTAACATTTCCTTATGTTAGCCTTAAAACAATGTTACAATGTTTGCATCATAACTGTATTTGTGGCTATTGGTTAGGAATGGTGTTTTGCTTTGTTGACTTGGTCGTTAGTACTATAGATGGTTCATGTGTAGCTTTTGAAGATGTTAGAAGTTGAAGCTGATCTAAGTAATCGCAAAGCTTCATGAATAATCAATTTGAACGATGCGAAGCTAAATAGTTGTGAAGCTTTAATGCACAACGGTCTGAAAAGCTATAAAGCTTTAATGACCTCGTAGCCTAAAAGGCTGCAAAGCTTTCATGAACAGCAGCCTAAAAGGCTGTAAAGCTTTGATGAGCAGCGGCTTATTAAGGCTGTAAAGTTTCAAGAAATAGTGGTTAGAACTGATATAAAACTTCCTTGAAAAGTAGCCTAAACAGTTAAACGCTTCATTGGATACTGGGCAAAAAGGCTATGAAGCTTTGATGAATGGTAGCTTAAAGGCTTTGGAGCTTTCGTTGGAATAACCTAAAAGTCTGTATGGCTTTAGAAACCTGAAAGACTTTTAAAGATTTAATGAATAGTACTTAAATGGTTGTGAAGGTTTGATAAATAGTAACCCAAAAGACTTTGAAGCTTCAACGAGTAGTAGCCCAAAATATTGTGAACTCAATAGCTTAAAAGGTTGCAAAGCTGCAGTGAACAATAACCCTATTCTAATGTAAAACTTGCATGAGAAATAGCCTTAAAAAGCTTTAACGATTCATTGAATATTAGCCTAAAAGGCTGTGAAGTATTTATGGTTTGTAGAATGAAAGGCTTTAATACTTTTGATTATGAGTGACTTAATTGGCTCAAAAGCTTTAATGTACAAAATTTCTCAAAAGCTTTAATGTACAAAATTTTGAGATCGAAGTTGTAGATCTTTAATGGGCAATAGCTTAAATAGCTTTAAAACTTCAATGAGAATAGCCTAAAAGGTTATAAGGTTTAGAGATTAGTAGCTTGGAAGGCTTTAAAGCTTCACTGGATAGTAGTCAGAATGGTTTTAAAGCTTGAGTGAGCAATAGTTTGAAAGGCTATAAGGCTTTAGAGCTCAAATAGATAATAACTTTAAAGCTTGAATGAGCAATAACGTGAAAAGCTGCAAGGCTTTAGAGAATAGCAACCTGGAAGATTTTAAGGCATCGATGAGCAATAGCTTGAAAGGATTTAAGGCTTCGATGAACAGTAGCTTGAAAGGCTTTGATGAGTAGTAGCCTAAAAGTTTTGTGTAGTTTGGAGGAGCGTAGTCTAAAAGGCTATGAAGCTCAGTAGGTTAAAAAGTTGTAGTGATTAGTAACCTAAAAAGGTTATGTGGATGCAGTGACTAGTAGCATGAAAAGCTGAAAGGGTAAAAGCCTTGTAGTACACGGTATCCTATGCACATAGTTTGAAGAGACTGAAAAACTACAGTGCACAACAACCTATAAAGCTGAAAAGCTAAAAACGTTACTGCTTTGTATCCATTGGGTAAAAGAATGTATTTTCGCCTTTTTGTGTAAATTTATTTTCCCAAGATAGTTGACCTGGTAAACTCTATAAAATCTAAAATGTAATGGGCAGAGTGTATGCATTACCTACAAATAATGTGTAGGAACTTTATCCTTATATATATATATATATATATATATATATATACATACAGATGTTTGTACTTTATCCATACATGTAAGTACCTTCTAGAATAATTATACAAGTTCCTTTTCTTTTTCTTTTAATGGTACTTGTACACCAAGCAATATGAGTTGTATGTGACACCCCGCATTTTCAGGTTCCTACTTTAACTGAACTCTAGTTAACTTGCATGTGCATACGTGACTAAACACTTGACTAGGGTTAGTTAGGAAGGACTTCCTATATGTTATAGGGTAATAATATATGTTAGGTGATAATAACATATGTTACATTATAATTAGTAAAGTTATCATCACAATGCACACACGAGTCCTGTATCCCGAACGTTGGTAATTTGTCTAGCATACATGATAATGTGTACAATTGGAATATGATGAACGTGAAGTAACATGTTTATGTGAATTACGTGTTTATGCGAATTACTGCTTAACTGATAGTTAGTACGTAAACCATGCAAATTATGTGCACGATATGATTAATATGTTATGAGATGATAATTTTTAAGTAAGTTAGGGTGGTTAATATTATCGGGTCCGGTATTGGGCTAAAACATGATTAACGGGTCCAATTAGTGGACTAAAAGGGCCCTAAAACATAATTGCTTGGGCAACAAGCCAAGCCTTCTTATAATTAGGAGAAAAAAAAAATATAAACCCTAATTCCCTTCCCCTCGGGCGCCGCAAACAAACCCCCACCCCCTCTCTCTCTAAAGCTTCAACAAACATCAATCTTGATCATCTCTTCAACTAGTTGGGTGTAATCTCTAGACTTTGAGGACACTTGCATTGAAAGGTATAATTTTTACATGTTTTATGATTATTAATAATGCTTGAAAAGTTTAAAAATCATAGAGCATGCATATATATAAAAGTCGCATAACATTTGTTAGTAGGAGTTCTTGAATGTTCATTGTGATTTGATGATGATGATTGTTGTTAGTAATCATAATTAGGGTTTTTGTATCATAATATATGTGTTTGATTATGATAATATGGATTATGCATGTGTTAGAGATTTTTATGCATAATTAGGGTTTATGAATGACTTGGGGTGCAAGTTTCAGTTTTCTGACAGATTCGTTAGGGTGTTTTGTAGGGTCTGTATTGTGATGATAAATTGATGGTTTTGATCGATTCTTTGCATGAATGGATTGTACATAGTCTTATCTTTTTAAAATGGGCAAAATCATCTGATTTGGATGTCGTTTGATATGTTTTTGGAATTTTATTTGATTAAATGTCATATCAGATTTTCGGAATTATAAATTGGGTCAACTTTAAACGGGTATAACTCGAGTTTTACAAAGAATTAAGTTACGAAATTTGGACAGTAGGTCAACATTGGAAAAACTTGGCTTTTCAAAGTGGATTCACCTCGTTTGGGTGAATACACAAATTTTGGGAATTTTTCTACTAAACTGACCTGTTGTGGAAATTTTCTGGACATAGCCGTGTTATACGAATTTTCATAATTTTTGTGTTTGGTTTTAAGACAAAAAAAAAATGGGTTTGCAACCGAATCCCCATGAATACTCAGTAAAAATTTGGGATTTTAATTCATTCGTTAAGTATTTTAAATAACTCGTTTTTCACAGCGCACAATCTGTCCTAAAAACGCAGATTGTGTACGGGGTCTTTATGTGACTATTTGGAGTTGTATGTGGTATGTAATTGACATGTACTTGTGTGAAAACTTGTATGAGATGTATTTGATGTATTAAACTGATAATAATCACTATGATCACCAACGGGATATGTTGGACATACTTGAGCATGTAGAGTCATTAGGTGTCACTACACGGTTTTGAACATTTAAAAGTCTCGGATAAAAGAGTTATATGGTGTGTTGGTTATGCACATATACTCACCTAGTGACATTTGTATTAGGGTGTCGGTAGCATACTTTACTTGCGGGTCGGACCTCTTTTGCTTGCACACTAAGGTGAGTTTCACTATTCTTTTCTCAAAAGCATGCGTCTCGGGTTTGAGACAACTTACAAAACGTTTTCTAGTCTGGTTTGGGACTACTTTTACATCTCGGGTTATGAGATGCTTTGACTCCTTGCGTGGGTCGGGTTTTGACTCCTTGTGTGGGTCGGTTTTACGATTCCTTGTGTGGATCGGGTTTTTGATCAGTTTAAAACTTATTGGTCCTTTGTAAACTAAACACTCTATCATTTGGAAAGTCCTTGCATATTATTGGGTTAATCGCTGGAGGCGAGCGGGGTATTAGTTGATAGCGCTATTAGGTTGTGCAGCAACCTCATGTCTGAGGTGCTTGAGGCACGGGCATGAACTTCTGACCACATTTGAGAACTGGTGTTGATAGACACCAGTTATTGAGGCAAACTATTACATTACTAAAGGTGTCCCAATAATCCTGTTTAGTTACATTGAGTGGGCTAGCTACCACTAACACACTTAAACTGATAACTCTTGAACATTTTGGTCTGGAGGGCCTACGCTTTTACTTGGTTACGTGGTTTTGGAAACCAACGCGTTTACATACTCAATTACTTTACTTTGTGAACTCACCAGCTTTATGTTGACACACGATTTACATGCTTTTGCAGGTAGTTAGCTTCCGGTGCCAGGATTAGAACGCACTGCACACTTCACTGCATTTGGGGTCTTGGGCATACACTTAAATTGTATATCATGCTTTTACATTTTCTTTCGTATGGTTTTAATTTGGGCGCGTTGTTTTGCGCATGGTTTTTAAAAGGTTTAAATTTGGTTTACGCTTCCGCAACTTAACTAAACTTGGTTTTTGAAAACGAACTAAATGGGTTGGGCATTTAGAGTTCGTTCATATGACTTATGGCTATGGGATCCTGGTATGTCATGCGCCTCGCGGTATAAACCCCGCAGTGGAAATTTGAGGGTGTGACAGATTGGTATCAGAGCCATTGGTTATAGTGAACTAGGACTGCATGTTGAGTCTAGTCTATAATCATCATAGCATAAGTACACTCACAACTTAAGTGCACAACTAGATTTTAGCTACATATATCTACAACATATGATTTCGGAAGATATGTTATCTTATAGTTCTAGACCTAATTCCAAACATGTCAATGGTGGGAACCAGGGTTACACCAGGTGGCGCATTACTGGGAGTAGTATCTTAACAAACGTCATGGATGAGGAAACAACAATAGTACAAGGGAGGGAGCCCTTGCGAGCATTGTGGCGCATGTACACAGGAAGCTGCACGATGTGCATGACGTGATACCATTAAATCGAATCAACTGTGAAGAAACTCATATACTGAGACTTATCCTTTTTCACTGAGCAAGGAGACAATTAGTTTCTGTTCCTTGTTATTTGACCTATCTTACTCTCATTTGGAACTCAGGCGGGACTGGGTTACACATATAGAACTTATTTCTTACTTTAGTACCTTACGCCTAGTATGAGCGGGCGGACGTATGACTGCATATCCCTGTTTCTCATAAGTATGTAGTAGATTCATGGGAACACATTAGATCGGGGCTTGTTACACACACTCTTGGGGAGTTATGTAAAGCCTGCGACGTAGTGCAACATCACAAGGGAAGATGAAACCTACTAATGATTGATAGCCACGATTGGAGGAACGAGTGGTACAGCTTGCCACTAAACTGGCTTACATAGGACTAGAGAAGGAGACTGTACGTGATGAGAACCATATAACACTGACACCAAGAAAGAGTAGGAAGAAGGGATGGAAGGGGGAACATGAGCAGGGCGAGCACATGGAAAGTGAGGATGAAGGCTCTACTATCTAAGACAGAGCGTGGCGACAATTGGCTCTTACCCTTACTTACCTGTCTTTTCTTTCTTTCCCCTTTGTTAACTTAGATAAGACTGAGTTCGTATGATCAACGATAGGGTGGTTGAAGCCCTCGCATCTTTCCAAGCTAGTAAAGATCCATCTTGCTAAATCATTCTTTTCCCCTTACTTCCACATTTGAACTTTCTTATACCTTGAACGTACAAGTCTTTTATTGGTTGTAAACCTCGATAACTTCAACGGAACTGAAGGAGACCGTCTGATTGCTTCGATAGTATAAGTCTTTGCCAAGTGCATTTGCCCTAGGCAGGATGGGGTAATGTATGCTACATGCACACTCGATGAGTTACAGATAGAAAATAGTATAGTAATACGTGTCACATCTTTTTGTTTTTTTATATTCTTATACTTCACTCAAAGTGAAATATACATAAGACCGTCCGCAATGCGCCCGTGCCACCACTGCCCGCTGCCACGTCCCCCTGCCCATCCTTCCTCTCTCTCCTCTTCCATGGGCGCCCTCCACTTCTCTCTCCCCTTCCTCTCTCAGCAACCCCATAGTCCATCCACGGGCGTGCCCTTCTGCAAGGGCTACACCTACAACCTCTCTCCTCCACGTTCTCTCGCCGTTGTCTCTCTCCTACAGCTCCGTTGCCACGTTTGAACAGGAAGCAGTTCAAGAATAGCGTTGAAGATGACATTAGTGAAAAAGATAGCCGATAGGTCACAGAGCCTACAAAAAGTGAATTAGTAGGTTTTGACTTTCTTTTATTGTAAAAAGATTAAATATGTGTCATATTAGCTCCAAAATTGTACACTTATGTTTAGAACACAACATTCAAGAATTTGTTAGGCATATTATTTCTCGAGGACTAGCAAGCCATGTTTCAAATAAATTATTGTGTAAATGTTAGAGGATTAGAACCTTACAATCTTAGATTCTAGTGTAGATCCATTGTAGAGCACATGAGGAAACACGAATGTGTAAGAGATGTAAAAGTGACTTCACTAGGAACGTTTTCTCCAAACGTAGAAAGAAAATAGAAAATAGATCGACAGAGGCGAACTACCAAGAGTTTTTTCTATTCTAAGTAGCACGGCCCCACGGTGAGCTCCAACTTGTTGCTACAACAAATATTGGTTCGAAGAGGGTCTGAACGTTCCAAGGTCGCCAGTTTTCTAACCTCGCCTGCTTGAAGGGTTGAACCTGCAGCAAGAAAGAACTAGTTAGAAGGGGTACAGAGACCGGGGTCTCTGGACCACCCTCCGACGCTCAACATTAGTTGATTATCCAACGTAAAGGTGTACATAAGTAAATGAACAATAAATATGTTGATACATATATGTATGAGTATAAGTATGAGATGTTGAGAGAGTATAATGTATGGAGGAAGTGATGATCGAAATAAAACGGTTAACTAGAAGCTGAAGCGATATCATACTTCCTAACTCGGTGGCTTGAAGTGGCTATGGGAACGGCTGTGGTTGTAAGAACCAGCATGATGATGAGCTACTAGTAAGGTACTGTAGCAGCTCGTATGCTTAGAGGCTTCAAGGCTTCAGCATAACTGAGAGTTTTAATAGAAAGAGAGAGTAACTCTAGAGAGAGTTTAGAGAGAGATAAAGAGAGAGGTCAGTTGGTGAGACCAATCTGATTTGTTGTGAATGTTTGCCCTTCTATTTATAGAGTGGGGATATGTTAAAACCATAGTGGACTTATTTGTTAGGGTTGGGCTTAGCCCAATATATTAACTAATGATTTTGGTTAATTAGGCTATTAGGCTTGGCCCAATACACACCCTACATCATCAATAGGAATGTTAAAAATAGTAAAGGCAACACAACTCCATATTTATTTTTATAAAACGTAATAAAAGAAAAACTAAATATTTATCAATTGATGTAACAAGTAAACTTTTTGGCGAAAATGAATCCCAACAAAAACTTGGTGGAAACAATAAAAAACGATCATTTCTAAAAAAGAATACAATTAAAATTAGGGTCGTTATATTTTAACACCCTAAAAATTATCAAACTCATCTCTCAAGTTAGAGCTGTAAACGAATCGAATGAACACGAACAAGGCTTTTTTTTCATATTCGTTTGTTAAGAAAATTATGTGTTCACGAATAGTTCATGAACACTTACCAAACATGATTTTCTGTCCGTGTTCGTTTGTTAAGAAAACACTCGTGTTCGTTTGTTAATTTTATTCATAAACGTACATGAACACAAACAAACATTAATGAACACAAAGACGTGTTCATGAATGGAAACAAACACAAACGAACATATATTAACTTTTGAATAAGATCGAATTCACATACATTAAAGACATTAGCTTACTCCACCAAAATATAACCTATTTGTCCAAACATACTTAGTACTTAACTTAGTATTTTTTTTGAACGATGACTTTCATATGAGTGACCCAATGTCACATTGCCTAATCGGCAGCCCTAGCCAAGGTCTGCCCAAGACTACGTTGCCTTTACTGGGCCCGCTGTGACAACCGTCACCCTCATCTTTATCAAGTTGTCAATTGTAGTCCTTCATGTATTTAATGTTTCTATTTTTAGTCCCTGTAAGTTTCGTGATTTTCAAATTTTATAAAAAATCAAAACTTTAAAATAGTAAATACTGAATCATTATGTCCATTTTGAAGCAAATTTAATACACCGTAATATACTATGTTGTATTACCAATTATTATTATACAATGATTTTTTTTATAGACAAGATTTTTGCATAACTTATTTACGGAATTGGCAAAATTCGACTTGACTGCCTTTAAAAGAAAAATAAATTAAACTAAAAGCTAAAAAGAAAACAAAATGGTTATCTTTGAAATTTATATTTATTTAATTTAGAATTAAACTCTTTACATTGAAACTCTTCAAGTGATAAAACCATTTTTAATGTAAATGAATGTATAGGTTATTATCATTAATATCCTAAAATAAGATGTGGCAATATAAAATGTCTTTTCTTTCATTCTTAAAGCCAAAACCTACTTTTCACCATCTTATTATTTGAACAACATTTCCGTTGAAAATGAAAGTAGCATAAATAGCAGAGAATAAGAGTGGCAAGGCGAGTCACGAGTAGCTCCAATCTGTAGGGCAATGATTAATACGGTCACACATTGTGACGGTTACGAGCGGTTTCACCTATACAAACCCAACGAGTGGTAAGTTATACTCGCACAACTAAAATTATTTTTTTTAGATGTATCATTCTTGTTAACGTATTACACGTGTGGAACCGAGCTCTAACGACCTCACCCGATCTAATATCGAGTTATTTATGTACTTAACTACTAAAAGGTGTTGTTCAAATTATCAATAAACCAAGTGTCTAGCTATTAAATGAATATATGTATAAATTTATTTAGATAATAAACACGGAATTCATTCATGATGGTAAATATATGTTTAGTTAACTAAACGACAAGAACTTTTGATTTACAATATGAATCTATATTGCTAGTGTTGTTATTACCTATCATTGTTTGAATCTTAGTGTAATTTCCTTGAAAACTATATGAACATTTTTTTCGTTGTTGTTGGTACCATTTATATTAACATCGTTGGTAGCGAATAACAATAATAATAACTTTAAAACTTGATGGGCGACAATTATGCATTATTATTGTATCTATATGAATGAAACCTATGAAAATGTAAAATACATGCATTAATCATACTTAGTTTAAAGAAAAACAAAAATTGGAAACGAATGAAAGTTTTGGGTTAAGCTAATAAGAAGATCAACAGTGAGTTTTTTTTATTATTATACAACTAATTATTATTTTTTTAGTGTATTCATTATAAGATAATTTTTCTTCAATGTTTAATATTATATGGTTAAATAGTAGATCATAAAATTGAATATACTAGTTAAGTGTAACTTCAGTATAAATTTTTTCAAATTCGAAACTATCTGTCTTTCAACTCAAAAATTAGATATTATGACGGGTTACAATGTTTAACAAATCGATAGAGCTCGATCGCGTGTGGTATAACATTTCCCCTTGTAGTAGATACATAATATATGCTACTTCTTAGGATTATCTTGGTGAACATATTACTACTGTAACAAGCTCATGTCTTTGACACATCACCTTTTCCTCGAGAACTAAGGTGAGTATACCTTCCCCCTTTTTCATGTTTTATACTTTTGGGGTGACTCATGTACGCTTATTACTTCACTCACTTAATCATGGTTTATTCTATATTCACAATCGCAATTCTTGTATGTGTTTTACTTGTTGATTCGCTGATAGTGTGTACTTATGACCTTAATCATTTACCCGGTGTGGGCCTAGCATAGCAATAAATAGTACTTGATTATTGTTATGTGTAAACTACTTGCTTTGTCGCATACTATATATAATCATACTATTGGGTGACTACTATACATATATACTAGATATCCCATGATTCTTGGATATCATTTCTACTCTAAAGGTTTGATTTTGGGTGGCATTTGTACATAACTTGAACACTAAATTGTAGACAGTATAACACATGAATTGTGAAACTCTTTTTCTACTATATGTATTCAAACAGGGTATGCTCACCAATACATTTTTGTATTGACATATACTATTTTCGTACATGTTTCAGGTTCTTTATGAGATGACTTTTAAGCTTTTGGAATTTTTACTTAGATTTTGGATTCATTGTATTTCAGTTTTAGTTGTCACTTTAGAATTATTATATCTTGTATTTTTCTTTCAATGTAATAAACTACTTAATCAATATATCAAAATTTACACTTTTAGTCCATGAGATATTGAGCAATCGTCACTACCACTGTGTTCCAGAGATTCATTAAAGGAAAGAAGAGAAAGGAAAGGAGATTAGGAGGGAAAGGAAAGGAGGGGGTGTGATTTTACTTCGTGTTCCCGTTTTTCATTAAAAGAAAGGAAAGGAAAGGAAAAGAAAATAAACATCTTGTGTGTTCCCGAGTTTCATTAAAGGAAAGGAAAGGAAAAGAAAATAAACAGTTTTACTATTATACCCTTTTGCATTTTGCTTCTCAACTTGCATACACTTTCCTCCTCAACAAAAAAAAACATACAAGGCAATTATCAATAATAAAGTGTGTAAAACTGCATTTTTTTACAACCTTTGGAGTGGAGAAAACTGCACTTTTTTACTGCATTTAGAGTGCAGAAAGCTGCATTTTTTACTGCATCTAAGTGCAAAAAACTGCACTTTTTTACTGCATTTAGAGTGTAGAAAACTGCACCTTTTTACTACATTTAGAGTGCAGAAAGCTGCATTTTTTACTGCATTTAGAGTGCAGAAAACTGCACTTTTTTACTGCATTTAGAGCGCAGAAAGCTGCATTTTTTACTGCATCTGGAGTGCAAAAAACTGCACTTTTTTACTGCATTTAGAGCGCAGAAAACTGCATTTGGCATGCAGAAAACTGCATTTTTACTGCGTTTGGTATGCAAAAAACTGCACTATTTTTACTGCACTATGTTTTCGACAATATAATGTACAACCTGAATCTGCATGCAAAGATAACTAATTCAACCACTTGTAGTTATGTTGGTTATGAACAAACAAGCAAAAGCCCAAAAAAAAAAAAACCACTTTAACCATTAGATTCCTTTTCGGAAAAAGAAATCTTTATACCAACAATTGTTTTCAAGACCGATGAACAAAAAGTCAAATACGCAAGAAAAAAATAAAAATGTCATAAACGTACTAAGTTGTCAAACAACAAAAACATTACTAGATAAATGCATCCTTAACTCGCTTAATTCTTTAAACCAATCATACCTTTCAGCATAGTCAACCGTATTTGAGGACGACAAGTAAATAATGATCTTGCTTTTGCTTGATTCTCTGACAAATAATTGAAAGCCAACTGTAGTTCATGAGTTTCCAAACCCATTGGCTCCAATTCATTATAGATTTCGTCACCTGTGTACTCGCGATGATAAACTCTTTCTAGTAGATTATTACTCTCCTGGATAATTTTATTGCCATCTATAATTGCATTAGCCATGCTGCCAACGCTATTTGTAATCACAGAGGCTAAATCTTCATCTTGTTGCTCAGCTTTTCTTTTTCTACTCTTACATTTCTTAGCACTTAAAGACTACTCAAGTTGAGAAGACGAAGGATACACCACTTGAATATCATCATCAACAATGTTTGGACTCTCTAACGTTACATCATTGGCAACTAAAAAGTCATCCACTTCTGGAACGGTTTCTATGTTAATGCTAGCAGTCTTTTGCAATCGGGCCTTTCTTTCCTTTGCAGTTTCAGCCTGTGCACCAGATGCCCTATCCCTTGCAAATAGTTCTAGCATTTCATTATAGTTTGAGATTTTTTTTCGTCTTCAACATTGCAGCATCAGGCTTTGACTATTCAACAAAATGAAGATAACTAGTATTATGAACTATAATCTAAATACTCAAGTAAATAATTAAAGCACTTACATCTATTAATTTATCCCATACATCATCCTCAGCTTCGATTAATTGAGTGTTTAAATTCCATGAGAACCCACTCAGTGATGTTCCACGAAACATATCATACCATTGTGAAAAACTACCTTTCATCGTTTTTAACCGATTCTTCAAATGGTTTTTGGTGAAATCCATTTCAAGCTTTGTGCTTAGCTCCTCAACCATATTGATGTATGCTTGTGAAGTAAAAGTGCCATTGATCCTATTGCCGTTATCCTGTTGCGTTATCATGGATTGTACGAATGCATTATCCATTTGTTCCGTCCACTTTAGTTGTGAACTTTTTCTGGTGGCCTCGTGTTTGCTCATGATAAATTTCTACATGGTGCATAAATAAAATTCGCTTGTGTAAATATGTAAATGGTTGCTTATAATAAATATAGAACAAGTATATGCACACGTAAATAAAAAAAATAACCAAATCACCAATTAATTGTAACCATAATAGTCAATACAAATTAAAATGAAATACTATAAAGTACTAATCTAAAACTACTTTGACAAATCTATTTTGTTGTTAGGATACGTCAAATAGTTAGTCCACATTGCATTTGCAATTGAGTTCCTTAGTTGTTCGTGTCTGGTACTTCCCTCACCATTGCCTGTTGTATTTTGACGTTCTTCCTCTTGTGGTCCATTTAATACCTCTTGTAAAACCTCATCTTCAAGATCTATGTCACGATTCCTCTAGTAAAAAGTTGTGTAAAATACAGCATGCCAACAAGATGTCAGACTGTGTTTCACAAGAGTAAAATGGTTCTGCTGCACTTCTAATAATAGGAAACCTCTTTTTCAGCACACCAAATGCTCGTTCAATTGCGTTACGTAATGATGCATGCCGGAGGTTAAACAACTCCTTTGCATTCTCAGGGGAACGAGTGGAGTATTCTTTCAAATGATACCTAACACCTCTATATGGTGTCATTAGGGTACTCGTATGAGGTAAACCCGCGTCTACTAAACAATATCTACCTATAAACAAGTTGTAATTAGTATTATAATAAATTATTACACAATTAAGTAACTTCGGTTTAAGAAACTACCAGTTGGAATTACTAGTTTATCATCTCTAGTAAATGCGTTCTTTATAATTCTTGAGTCTGATGTTGTACCCTCCCATCCAGTTAACACATACGTAAACTTTAAATCAAATGTGCAAGCAGCCAACACATTTATTGTTGGGTATCCCTTACGACCACGATATCAAGGGGCATCCTTATTAGGTACTTTGACGCGAACATGTGTTCCGTCAATTGCCCCGATACAATCCTTAAAGAAAGGATAAAATCTTTTTTTTTTTCTTGAATTTCTTTCAGGACAATATCACCTTTAGGTTGTTAAATGTACCGACCTTCTAAAGATATGATCGCTCGCAAAACTCTATATAGGCAGTGACTAGTTGTTGATCCAGAACGACGATATAGCCAAGAGGTAAACCGATTTCTAAAATCATTACCTACAATACGCAAAAAAAGTTGCAACATGCTCTTCAACAGACATGCGTTGAGTAGGTCGAAGTCCACCATCACGCTTTAAGATACTACACAATGTCATAAAAGCTTTCTCACTCATGCGGATAAGGTCACGACATTTACCATTGTTTAAAAGGCTGTGTAACATCTCTTCTCGTACATATCATCGCTGTAAAGTTTCATCTCTAGTAGGTAAATTAGCACGATTTTTGGTTGACAGCCTACGTAGTGCAATAAAAGCCACCAAAAAGCAAATCAGGTTAACTGCTTGCAATTGTCTGGCTCGCACAAGTTGAATAACCTTGCGTATATGATTATCCATTGTAACTTTACTTGCTGCTGAAAAATGTTAGTTGATTAGGAAATTGTTACTTAACACTTGACATTCTTGTTCTATAAAATTATGGTAGGATCCACAAATTCATATTATTAAACCTTGCTAGCTTATATTAAGTGAGCCGTTGCCAAGATAGTTACTCATAATATTAAGCAACGACTAAGAAACAATTTCATCCTTGATAGTTTACCTTTAACTTTCATCTAACATATGAGGAAAATAACTAAAGAGATAGTTATGTTGTTCTAACTGTAAAAAAGGTGATTTATCCTACCATGCAACTAAAGCATTATCAAGTTATTTGTCCCCTATATGAAACATACAGTCCATTTACACACATACTTCCCAATATTATTATATAATCTTACATATCTTTTTGTGTTCACATCTTCAAGAAACCACGTTTTTTTAACAATATAATACATGAAAACACTTGAGGACTTTTATGACATTATGATCAATTTGTATTCTGTTTTGCAAAACTGATGTCAGTGTCTATAGAACTAAATGATAGTACGATTTACTCATAAAAAACCATCAATAAGCATGAAAATTATATAAAATAAACACCTAATAACAAAAAAACGATAAGACCAAAGAGCTCAATTGTCATATGATATACGAAACCAAACGTTCTAAACCTCATTGCGACGACGAAGAAGCAGCCTTAATCCCTTTCTACAGTCCACTGGTTCCAAAAAACCTGCTGCAAACGGCCTGGTTTGTCCCAACAAGCTGCGGATCCTGACGAAGACATTTGACTGAGAAATCGAACCCATCAGCGCTCGACCAACCCCATTTATCAGGCCCAACCCCCACCGAAACCCCCTGCAGCGAATCTGCAGCGAAACTACAGCAGAATCCAGGCTGCAGCGAATCTACAGCGAAATCCAGGCTGCACCGATCAGCAGCCGAAACAGGAGGTTTAACCCAGTCCCAAACCCATTCCCGAACCCCATCAGAAGACTGAACCTTGTCCGCGACCGTGCTTTGTTTGTCTTTGACTAACCGGTACAGATTCGGAAATAAAGAACGGAAAGAATCATCCGCCGCCCACCTGTCCGTACAGAAACAAGTACTCGAACCATTTCCCATGTCAACCTTAAGCGTATCCTGAATATCAATGTCATTCAGCTGCAAGACCTTGTCAATATTGCCGATGTCCTTCCACATCCCCGAAATGGAGTTTTTAACCCGCACCATCTTCACATTTGACCCACTAACATGAATAGCCTTCACTGATCGACTAATATCAGTTTCATTCAAGATTTCTGAGCGGTTTATCTGTTTCAGGGTGGTCAATAGTGCACTCGAGTATCTTGGGAAAGATCTTGGTATTGCTTATAATGCAGTTCTTTACCATATTTTTCAGTAGGTGATCTATATAGATGGCTATTTGATTACTTATTGTTGGGTTTTAAATTTAATTGATGTCAGTAGACGATAAATGTACTGTGTTTTAGAAACAATCAGGTTACTGATTAATGGAGGCTCCGAAACTGATCTTGCAAAAGAAATTGACAAATCGACTAACAAAAGAATTTTGGTTCAGGTTATATTCAGAAACCTCTCTCGTGTCACTTAGTTACTTATTCTGTTAAGCTATAAACAAATCATGAATCACTAAAATCAGTATAAATTGTGTTATCTAAATCAATGATGTAAATTAGTATTCAACAACTCAAAACTAAGAACACAAAATCTATTCAAACAACAAACAAAATTAATCAGTTTCTTTTTTTTAAAGCATCCCAATTTAGAGTGGTATGTAGCCATTGAAGACATAGTGGTATGTGGGGGGTCTTTCTTTGGTGACCTACAATGGCGGATGGCGTCTTTGCCGATGCGTGTGGGAGGATTAGGGCTCCTCTCTGCGAAGGATGTCGGCATGTATGCGTTTGTGGCGTCACGAGCTCAGTCCTGGAACCTTCAAGACCACATCCTACGAAATAGCGGGGTTTTCGGCGCAGACTTAGACTACGTGCAGGCCCTCGAAAAGCTAAATGACTATCTCACAGGTTTTGATATTGGCGGTTTTTCTAACAAGGACACCGCCCCCCAAAGCCTCAGAAAACTTTGGCGAATGCCCTTTATGGCAAAATCGCTCAGAACCTAGGTGAAGTTTTTGGTTTGTCCCCCTGTCAGAGGGCAGTTATTGAATGCCTGCAAACCCCCCACGCCCAAGATTTCCTAACTGTTATCCCGATCGAAGGTTTAGGCCAAAGCATGTCCGCTATTGAATACAGGGCCATTCTTAAATATCGTCTGATGATCCCAATGTACCAGGAGGATGACATCTGTCCGATGTGCCGTAAGGCCTGTCTGGATGAATACGGGGAACACGCGGTTCATTGTAAGGAGTTGCCCGGTTTTAAATATCGGCATGATTGGGTTCGAGACATTCTGTGGGACATTTTAAGACGGGCTGGGATCTCAGCCAAGAAGGAGGCCCCTGTAAACTTCCTCTCGGATCCAGCAGAAGGGAGATCCACCCTACGACCAGCAGATCTCCTTGCCTTTGGGTGGGCCGGGGGAAGCATGCTTGTGTTGACCTGACGGGTGTATCTCCCCTAGTTGGGTTGAGGGATAGTGGCTTTGTTGCAGGGCAAGCGGTCCGGAAAGCAGAGGCAAAGAAGGTAGAAAAACATGCTAAAGCCTGCGAGGAGAACCAACACGTTTTTGTACCTTTGGCTTTTGATACCTTTGGCTCATTGGCACCGGAGGCTACCCGTTTCTTGACCAGGGTCCAGCGGGTTATTCACAGTAGTGTCTCGGCTCCGGGTGGACATGGTTATGTTTTTAGTAGATTAGGATTTGCTATCCAGAAAGGGGTGGCGGCGCAGCTTGTTGCCCGCCTGCCCGCTATCTTAATGTAATTTTCTTTGTCCTGGAATGAATTTAAATTGATCCAAAAAAAAAAAAAAAAAAATTAGAGCAAACAAAAGAAAACCCCCAATCAGTTGACGAGGGCATAGTATGATATTATCGACAATCACATACAGAAAAACATTAATTTTGAATGTTAGTGTGTTACCTATAAGATGAGCTGAAGATCGATCGATGATGGAAGGATGGCTGAATATATGGAGGGTGTGGGAGATTAAATGGCGGGTTGGTGGTGGAGATATACCGCCAATTTTTTTGATAAGGGCAAATCTGGAATAGAAACTAAGAACGTGATATTCTTTCTTCCTTTCTCTCATAATCTTTCCAATATGGAGAGATTGAGAATTACACTACAAATCCCCTCCCTTCTCTTCTCCCCTCTTCTCTTCTCTTCATAAAAAAACTCTGGAACACCAATTTTCTTCATTTCCTTCCAAATCCTTTCCTTTCTTTCCATTAATGAATCTCTGGAACACAATGTACGTGACACCTCGATGTTTCCGCCATCGGTTGGGGTGTTACACCCGCGCTGGTGTATCAGACTTGGTTACGGCGTTCCCCAGAAACCGTACTGCGTCCACACGAGTTTCCTTGCTTGAGTAACAACCGGGTGAAAACCGGGGTGCGGCTCAGGATTGAACGCTCCTCAGTGCGTTTGTCACCATCATTGCTCGGACGCCTCATAAAATAATAAGAAGAGTGGGAATCGAACCTGGATCACAAGGAACACCAAGTCTTTTCCCAACATAGTATTAGTAAACATAATTAAGTAGTGTCTCGAAAAACTAAGTTCGCATTGGAGGTTGAGGGCATCCACGTTGAAACGTGAAAACATATAATGAGCTTAGATACAAAAATTAGGTTTATTGATCTCATATATTCATATATTTTTCTCACATATATTATTTATTTGGTTAAAATAAATAAAAATAAAAGAATATAAAAATTAAAAACCCTAATAAACTATCGAACACAAACGAATATAAACAAAAATGTTACCGAACGTTCACGAACATAAACAAACGAATGCGACCTTTATTCGTTCGGTTAACTAAACAAACGAAATTTTCTGTTCGTGTTCGTTCATTTTTTTAAATGAACAAACATAAATGAACTTCCCGCCGAATGGTTCATGAACGATTCGCTGAAAGTTCAGTTCGTTTGCAGCCTTATATCAAGCCGGTACAACTTACTTTTTGTTGACTTGTTACAGAAAAGAAAAGAAAAGAAAGTTACATTTCAATAGTTTTTCCTGACTCAAAACTTTATTGTGTGATTTGGCATGTTCACATTAATATATATTTCAAACAAAAAACCTTACAAAATACACATTAAACACACCTAAAGTCCCACAAGAAAACCCCACCAAAAATCCCCTAAAAAAACCCACAAAAAAACTCAACTCCAACCCCAATCCTAACAAAGGTTGACTGTGTTAACGTTTATTACTTTGATTGGTCTCAAAGCGTTGCGCTATGGATATAGCGTATCGCTTTGACCACGTGGGTTGTGGGAAAACACGGGGCCTAAAATAATTATATAGATGAAATAAAAAGTAAATTTTATCTAATATAGGAAAAAAGAGAGTTGCAAGGGTAGGGATAGTCGCTTATGTTCACTTTTTTTTTTTTCTTAAATCTCACCTCTGTTTTTCAATGTTCGTAACCTTTTTACGTGACATTACTTTCAAAAAAAAATTAGACCATAACATCAAACTTGGGTTTATAAGGAATATTAGAGGGTGTTTGGGATTGAGTTTTGAAATGAGTTATTGACATATTAAATAACCCATTTCAAAACTTAATCCTAAAACCATCTTAGACAGACGCATTTCAAAACCATATTATTCTTAGTCTAAGACCAATATGCATGATTTTAGGCGTTATTGTTGTATACAAAAGACCTCAACTTTTAAACGTGCTTGTGAATGAGTCGTATCAGGACTGATGCCTTGACAACAAGTTTCCCACTAATAACCAAAAACAAAATCACGAGTTTTTGATGGGCTAAATCAAATTAATAGACTGCGTAAGTGACTAGCCTGGTTTGCCTTGGTTGTTTCGTTCATACACATCTGTGAACGGACTTCAACGAATGAGGGAAGGGGCTTCGTGTTTTAGAGAATGGTACCGGGTACCGATCGTCTCATACTGCTCAGTTAGGCCAGCAATGGTCTCGAGGACAAGGTCTTGCTCATCAACAGGAGCGTCGACACCCGCAAGCTGATCGGCTAATACCTTAATTTCTTGACAATAAGCATTCATAGAAGAGAAATTTTCCAAGCAGGTATTAGCGAATTTCTGTTTGAGATACCAAGCCCGAGTAGCTTTGTTATCTTGAAAGAGGGATTCAATGGCCTTCCACGGATCACAGGAAGTGGTGCGTTTGGTGATGATAGTTTTTAGATGACCCGGGAAGATGGTCCCATAGATCCATTGAAGGACTATGGCATCCAGACGCTCCCAATGACACACCCCAACCGATGGCGGAATACATCAGGGTGAGACTTGTGGTAGATTGTTCAAAGACTTCATGACACTAATTATGACAATATGATTTAAAGATAAAATTTCATGCATAGCATAATCATTATCTAATAGATACGGAATACAAATTGTTTCATGAAAAAGAGAAATACAACATCAAAACATAGAACTTAAACTAGCGTGAGTTTCTAGTCCAATCTTAAGTAGCTTTTCTTGAAAATCCCGCATTAAACATTTCCTGCAACATGTATAAAATATCCGTCAACACATAAAGCATTGGTGAGCATACTAGTTTTGAGTCTAAGTACATAGTATAGGAAAGTCTACTCGAATCATCATGTTACAGACATATGCTCGTAGAACCATACAAACGGCAACAACACTCGATAACACAAAAGACTTATACTTATCATGACCCATAAAGGGGGCAGCGTGTCAACCTATAGCGCTATACATGTAAGGTGGGTTGTTGGCTAATCGTACATTTGTATGTAAGACTTAGAATTCAAGCATGGCATAGCATATAAGCATTTAGATTGAGCATAATAGTTTTAAGAGTATGAAATCGTTTAAGTTTTGATAGTGATACATGTTGAGCCCCAAAGAATAAAGAATAAAAAAGGGGACAAGTATGAACTCACCTTTGGGTGCGTCTTGATATAGTTCCAAAGATAAGTCTTGGTAGTTTAAGCCTTAACTCCGATTAACTAGAATTAAGAATTAAAGGGTCTTAGGTTCGAGTTTAGATTATAGATTCACGAGAGTCATGCAAGCCTTTTAGGCAAACCAAGCACAAATTGCCTTTAGGGCAATCCGGATGGTCATGAGATTAAGTTAGACCAAGCACAAAACCATCATAGATGATTCGGATGGTATAAAGTTAGGAATGTGAATCCATTTGATAGGTTCATGTCATAACCACTTCGCTTATGGAATAAACGTGGGTTTTGGACACGGGATTTCCCCTTTTCTAGTGTGGATAAATCCGTAGCACAAGAAGGGTCAAGAGAGTTGGTAAGGTAGGGTGTAACCACAAACCTTCCAAAGGATTATTAATATTAGGATAATAAGATAGAAGATTGAAAGTAAGTTTATAATAATATGTAGTATAACCGTTAGGTAAAGTTTGGTGACTCCTTTGGAAGACCCTTGGCTCTCCTTGGTCAACCAATACCATAGCACAAATCCATCGAACATTAGATTGTTAGTGGACTTGGTTGGTCTCTTCACATTAAACAACTTAGAACATAAAAACAATTCAGAAAGTAGACACCTTTGAGACCTCTTTTAGGTGCTCTACCCTTATCACACTTCTATGGATAATTATGGGGAAGATCCTAGAGGTTTCTCCAAGGAGTTTTGTTTTGAAAGGAAGAAGAAAATAGAAGAAAAGTGGAGGTATTGAGCTTAGAAACTTACTGATGTGTATTCAGGAAGTTTAATAAAAAACCTTGAGATTTTGAGAGAAGATGGATGAACAAGAGGTTAAGGAGTGGGAAGTGATTGTATTTATAGGTGGGTTAAAGTGGTAGGGTATTAAATAGAGTTAATGGGGTGGTTAGGAAGATATTAATTGGAGGGTTAAGTTTAAATAATAAGGGATGCCACCATTATTCTTATTCTGTTGTATCCTGCGAATTAAAAAAAATTAAATAAAGAAACGAAACTGTTGTTGCATTATGCTATTGTTGTGGTTTGTTTGGTGACAAAAAGTCAACAAACTTCACGTTTTTTTTTTCCTTTATATTTTTTTTTTCTAACAAGTATTATTATTAGTAATCACATATGTTTAAAATAAATAAATAAATAAATATATATTAAGATCTTAACTAAATGAGTTTCTTGTTAAAACGCCTAAATTGATTAGGATAAATTATAATGACGTCTCGTCACGAATTGGTAGGAGTAACATACAAGAAGCGAATAAAGGCGAACTTGAAGTTTGTTAAATATAGAATTTAAAATACAAGAATATTAAAAATCACGCGACGTTACATAAAGTTTGCGTCACGTAAAATTTATAGAATAAATGATATAGGTTAAGATTAAATGCAATTGATAAAATACTTTTCCATTGATCATAGGCTCGGGATTACATGGGTATGGAGTGACAAGTTACAAGAATACGAGGACTAGAATGGTAAAAACGAAAAAGTACAAATGTTACACCCAGGAGTCAGGGGCTGATGAGGCGGCAGTTTGTTTGTCAAAACTTGTGGTGGCGGTAGGTGGTGGGGGACGAGGAGCAAGGTGGTTAGAAACAAGGAAGGCGGTGCAGTGTAGTGTATGCGAAACAATTCGGACCAAAGATTGTAGTCTGATTCCTTATTGTCAAGAATAATAGGGATAAAGGCTTTTATGTTGGTGACGGTGACGGCGGGATGAAGCTTATTATCGACCATTGAAAGAGGAGGAGGGTCGACGGCTGCAGGTAAGAAAGCAGGGAAGCAAGGTAGAGGATCAGAGTTAGAAGGCTGATACCATGTAGAATGATATAATTTGTCAAGATGATCTTCTCTATTCACAAATCAAACATATATAGAGTTACAACAGAATCTCCTATATTTGGAAGATGATAATTATATTTAATACAATATAATTAGGAGATAAATCATTGCCATTATTTACGCAGTCTATTACAAATAATATTAATCAAGTATGAGTGATTTGGATTTGTAGCAATTTAAATATATAAAACTACATATAGTGTAACAATTTCTTAGTGGACATACTATATATATGCCTGGTCATTGTCTAACCCAAACTACACACTCTCTTCTCAACCCATTTGACTCTTTGGTTCAAATGCAAGGATTTGATATATGCTACTGAGTACTGTTGTTTCGTTGAAATCGTACCAAATCTCATATGTACGGTTCGGTTTGAAGTTGGATGCGTTATCTTTTTGACACTTTCTTCAAACTTATTAAAAACAGACTTTTTTGCATAAATATGTGATTTTGAATGTGAGAGAGTGTTTGTAAGGGTTGAATGAAAAAAATGTGAAAATGGTAGGTCTTGGATTGGAGTGACGACCTTCAAATTTTTTTTTTTCAAGGTCTTGGATCCGATCATCGACCTTCAATAATTGATTATGAAGGTCGCTTATTGGTATAAAGACCTTCAATGATATGTACTTTATATTAGTTTTTAATTATGATCCTTGTTTTTCCTAAAATTTAGTACAATTAAGCCCATTTTAAAGCTCTATACTTCTAATTCAATAAGGTTTCTTTGCATAATATTCCAAGTGTACTTTCACAGGTTCAAAAAAGATACATCACATAGTTTAAGCATAAGCAGGTTTTAAAAAATGGGCGCTTGTATATAAAAGAAAAATATTTACTTGTCCATGAGCAAGGGCAATTTCAAGATCTGGAAAAGTTTTCTCAAGAAATGACATCACCTCTTCAAGACCTGTGGAGGGTAATAAATTAGGCGTAAGTACCGGATCAAATATCAACAAATGCTTGTACTTGAAAGAGCTAATGGCTTTGACTTGAAATAGTCAAAATAGAAAATTGAACCATCTCCATTTCCACTAGTTAATGCAAACCATTCAACGTCAAGGAAGAGAAAATAAAGGTGGCAAAATGAGCAGGGCAGGTAACAGCTCGATTCTTTATCTGAGTTAAAATGGGTTAGGTTGACCCAAAACACTTGTTTGTCCAAAAGTTTAATTATTTAAAAAAATAATTAGTGTGTTGAATATAATTTATAGGGGCTATATTATCACAAAAATATATTGATTTCTTGAACAAAACAATTTAAGAGGCTGTGTGCGACTTTCGACCTATTTGACCCCTTTCCCTTTCATTTATTTATGTTTTTTATGGGTCATATATATAAATGGATCAAAAATGCAACCACTAGCATATAGGTGTCTATAACTTGCTAGTGTGTAAATATTTAATGTTACCTTGAATACGTGGCAAAACATAGAAAACGTGACCTCCACGGTCCAGCTCATAGTTGATAGCTGATATAACCTTTTCCTCACTATACTCTGAAAGGTGACATTTTGTAGGAACCCTTTGAGGAGGCGGTGTTGTGATCAAACTGGCAGAATTACAGTAAGATGAAAGGGTTAATTATTCCTCACACAGATTTATTGTTTATTTTTTCACCAACTAAATCATGCTTACCAGAATCAAATTACTACTCACACATTATCAATACCAGCATGTACCAAATGTTATCATCATGTAATGAATAGTACCACTACCACTCACATTTTTCAACCTTTTTGCTTTTTTTCAATTTTTGTTTTAATTATAAATAAAACAATACCTATGTAAGTGCATGATGTCCCTAGGCTAGTATATATGTTGTTTGGACGTGTTACGGGGTGTTTGGAGATGTTTATACGCGTTTCGGGACGTTTGGGACACTTCAGGCGAGTACGGTGTGGCTTTAGGCATTTATGGCCTATACCACATTAGCTTTAGGCATTTACAGCCTATACCACATCAGTCTTGATGTGGTATAGCCCTACTCGCATGGAGCTACTAGCGAGTACGGCCCTACTCGCTAGTTGTTAATGTGTGATAGCCTCCTACTCGCCTAAAGGGGTCTGTACGAGTATGGGAGGTATAAATAGTCCCAATCATTGCCCTAATCATTAGTTCTTGCCACACACACTCTCCAAACACCCTCCCCAGGTCTGAGATTGCTAGGTTTGTTCATTGTAACACTCGAGCTCTGTTTAATGATACAAACGTGAATCTTTTGACCCATTTGTGTGTTGTAATTACTCGTTTTTCATTGTTTCATCTTCGTTTCTGTTATTAGAACATATTTAGAGGATTCCGCACTCTAAATATCAAGCTCGTGATTGTCGGGTGACACGTTGGTCGATCTACAACCTACTTTGCACTTGATCTCATTTTAAGTTGGTTGTTTGATACTTTGATTAATTGTACTTTCTAATTTGTTGTAAATTCAAATACTGTTAAATATCAACATGTATGAATGTTAATTTACAAAAGATGAAATTGCAACGTTTTCAAGCTTAATTATCAACATGTATTAGTGTATTACTTGCAATCACGAAAACCAGTTAATGCTAAATAGAGGGTCCTTGGAATAGGCGTTGCAGAAAGAGTAAGAATATCAACCGAAGTTTTCAATGAAGCAATCATCTCCTTTTGTTTGACACCAAACCTCTATAAAGCAAAGAAACATGTTATTTGCATTTGATTTGATCATCCCAAATGGCATTATTAGATTTTTAATATAAAAACTCAAACTGTAAAGATGATTACCAAATTTTGGTATATGACAAACGAGGCAAACCTGTTTTTCATAAACTATGAGAAGACCTAATTTGTCGTATGTGACTCAACTACCAAGAAGAGAATGGTTTCCAATAATAATATCCAGCTCACCATTTTGAATCAAATTATACTCCTCCCTCCCTCCCTCTCTCTCTCTCTCTCTCTCTCTCTCTCTCTCTCTCTCTCTCTCTCTCTCTCTCTCTCTCTCTCTGACCTGGTCTACATTCTGTAGAAGGTTAGAAAAAACAAAGATCATAATAAAAAACTAATATAAAGTACATATAATTGATGGTCTCTATACCAATAAGTGACCTTCATAATCAATCATTGAAGGTCGCTGATCGGATCCAAGGCCTTAAAAAAAAATTGAAGGTCACCACTCCAATCCAAGACCTACCCATTTTCACATTTTTTTGTCCTTCAACCCCTACAAAAACTCCCTCACATTCAAAATCACCAATTTAATTATGTAAAAAATTCTTAAAAATATCCGATGACCTTTCTATTCACTCCAAACCATAGTTGTCAAAGCGCTTAGGCGCACTCAAGGCGCATAGGCCGAGCCCGGAGCCTAGGCGCAAGGCGCATAAAAAACTACGGCTTTTTATAATTAAGCGCATAGTATAAAATAACATTTTTTAGGGATTCTAGAGATGTTTTAGGCTGTTTAGGGCTGCTTTAGGATGTTTTAGGGTTGTTTAAGACTTGTTCATGACTCATTTAGGATGTTTTAGAGGTTTATGCAACTTTTACCCTGAATTTGGCCGTAAATCAGCCCTGATAGTGCGCCTCAATAGCGCACAAATGAAAATAACACTGCAATAGTTAACTAGTCAACACCATAGAGCTGGTTAAACTTGCTGGAATATCACTAGACTTGCCAGACTTGGTGTAGGATCGACTAACGTGTCACCCGACAATCACGAGGGCTATATTCAAGGTGCGGAATCCCTTGAATATGTCTCAATAACAGAAACAAAGATGAAACAATGATAAACGAGTAATCACAACACACACACGGGTCAAAAGATTATAGATTAATCACTAAAACAGAGCTCGAGTGTTTACAGAGATCAAATCAGACCTTACAGACCATGGGAGGGTGTTTGGAGAGTGTGTGAGGCAAGAACTAATGATTAGGGCAATGATTGGGCCTATTTATACCTCCCATACTCGTACAGACCCCTTTAGGCGAGTAGGAAGCTATCACACATGAACTACTAGCGAGTAGGGCCTATCACACTAGTTAGTTCAGGCGAGTAGGGCCTATCATACATATAAGTATAGGCGAATAGGCCCTATCACACATGTAACTGATGTGGTATAGGCCGTAAATGCCTATAGCCACTCCGTACTCGCTTGAAGTGTCCCAAACGCCCCGAAACGCGTATCAACATCTCCAAACACCCCGTGACACGTCCAATCAACATATATACTAGCCTAGGGACATCATGCACTTACAGAAACGAATCACCCGTTGAAAACATACAAAGCAAATATAACATAAACAAACATGCAGCATCTTCAGTCTTCATCAAATCGACATTGTCTCGATCCTGGAAAGTCTTGACCAGTCGCATCCCGCATGAACTTTGTTGGCGTGACAGAAACGAATCACCCGTTGAAACTTCAATTCTTGATCGGCTTCGGCCTTCAGATGTTGTATTGGATATAAGAACAATGTCTCCACGTCTTTCTCCGAACAGTTAATCAGCCACATTGGATCCCATATTCTAATCTTCCTG
The DNA here is from genome assembly GCA_028751855.1 of Ambrosia trifida. Classification (NCBI taxonomy): domain Eukaryota; kingdom Viridiplantae; phylum Streptophyta; class Magnoliopsida; order Asterales; family Asteraceae; genus Ambrosia; species Ambrosia trifida. The sequence continues at coordinate 19,417,461 of CM054128.1, read as the reverse complement.
CACGGTTTTGGCGAGTTGCTCAAGACTATTACGGCTTCTGTGGTCTCTGCGTCATAGTGCCAGTAATACAACTTAGAAGCGAAGTCTTGCTCAATCGGAGCTAATGGAATCTTCGACGCGGTTTCGGGTGGTTTGATGATGTGCTTCCAAATAGGTTTCTTTGTGATGGGATGTATCTTGTTTGTCACAACAGATTTTGGGTACTGTGGTTGGAACTGGTCCCATCCTTCAACACTTTATCTTCTCATAATGTTGTAGAACCCTTGAAACTCATAGCGGGACTCATGATACAATGGAAGGTGCAGTCTAACCAAATCACGTATATGCCAGAAGGGCAGACTGAGGACTTTCGTGTACGGTTGAAAGTAGAGAAGACCATCCTGCCACTTTACTCCCAACATCTTAGCATGTTTAATGTAAGCCCAGCTGATCACGCTTCCTGACATCTTTACCAACTGTTTCTTGAACATAGAAGCCTGTACAGGTTCCTTTTTCTTCTCAGACTCGCCTCCAGATGGAAACCACTCAGGATACTTTTGTCTGATCTTGTCATGTCGTTCTTTCACCTTGTCTGGGACAGGTGTAGGATCAGACTTTAGCTTTTCTTCAGACTGGTTAAGCATCTCCTCAGAGATCTTAGGTATCCCGCTGCTCGACTCATCAACTACATACTCAGGTGTAGTGATATTGGTTCCATCTTCCATCTCCACTTCATGATTATCTGGATGCAGTTCTGGAGCGAAGTGGCCAGCACTGGAAGATTCTCCAGGTGCCAAGCCAAAGATCTTTTCCAAGTCCTCAGGTGTAACCTCAGGAGGTATTTCACCCTCTTCCAGATCATAATCAGAGGGCACATGAGGAACACACAGGTTGCCATCATCATCATAGTCGAAATAACTGTTTAGAGGCTCGACAATTTCAACAGGAACTATAGCACGCTTCAGTTTGTCTTTGAGTTCCTGAATCTTGCTCTTCCTTTGATCAGGCTCCCCCTGAGCAGAAGAACCTGCTGCAGGATCCTTGCCTGATTTGTCATGACTCTTCTTTGTTCGCTGAGCTCCAGATCCAGTTGATGATCCGCCACCACCTGTGGCTCCGGGATCACCACCATCACCCTTACCATCATTGTCATCATCGTCATCAGACTCATCATCATCCTCTTCATCATTGTCGTCTTCTTCACTATCCTCATCATCATCATCAGCAGCAGTACTAGCTCCAGCTTCCGAACCACCAGTAAGTCTAGGTTGAGTTCCGGTCAACGCATTCAACCTAGTCCTTAGTCTTGAGTTTTGCTTCTTATATTTGGTGATTCGACGCTCATTGTTCACATTTGCGAGCTGGAGATCACGGTTAGACTGAATCAGCTGCTGATGTGATTCCATGAGCTGCTGTTGTGTTTCCATGACCTGCCTGTTCGACTCCAAGAGTTGCTAATTAGATAAAGTAAGAGCGTCGACAGTGGTTCTCAGCTCAGTGTTAGCAGTGATAGTGTCTCCAATAAATTCCAACATCGCCGTCTCATTTTCTTCTATGTTGGCGTTTTTGCTCTTTATTTCAGCCATTTCCCGTGCTTGTGCAACCACTATGGCAGTGAGTTCGTTGATTTGGCGTTGGAGTTGTTCGTTGGTTGTTGGAGTCGAAGATGAGGATTGGCTCGAAGGTTTAGCAGCTGTCGATCTTGCTGCTTCTTTCAACATTCGGATTCTATCACCTATCGGATTAGTGGCTAACTGTGAACTTGTCGCTTCAACGGTAACTGAGACTGGCTCAGTGAAGATTACCGAGGAAGGCATTGACATAGTCACACTCGCAGGCATAGCTGCACTGAAAGAGAGTGGGACAGACGATGTTGCCGCTGTTGTTGTATTAGTTGCTGCTGTTGTTGTTGTTGTTGTTGTTGTAGTTGCTGTTGTTGCCGCTTGAGAGGATTGAGTCACTGGATCCCCAAAAGCTTCAGGAAGGTTGAACCGTCTTCTTCTTGAGGTTTTCTCAGCTTGAGGTTTAACAGACATCGTCTTCTTACCTCGAACCCTGTCCTTCTTGGCAGTTGTCTTTTGTCTCTTTGCAGGAGGCGAAGAGGCAAGTTCTGCATCAATATCTGCAACAAGATCACCACTACCTGGAGAGAAAGTGGGATCTCTTGCAAGGTCTCTCGCCTCAGCTGTGAGAGCTCTATCTTCTTCTAAAGAAAGTACATCGGCTGACTCATCTTCTGTGGCTTTAGAGTCATCATCTGCATCAGTTATGTCAACTGGTGCGTCTTCATCAATATGTGCCTTACCTCTATGAGACTGAGAGGTATCGGGTTCTTGTGCTGCTCCCGAATGTTGAGAGAATCCAATAACATTCGGATCAAACTCCTCATCATCACCTTCTGCAGTGTCAGAAATCCTGCCTGGGGCGTTTTCTCCCAACTCATCTGTGCTACGCCCTATATTGTCCCCTTCTTTAAACACTAACCCGTGGACACGAAAGTCATCCTCCGAATCACTGTCTTCGTGTCTCCACCTGTTGCCTGGTGGAGACGCGTAGTCTTCTCGCTTCACGTGCCCATATAGTCGTCTATTTGGAGGATATTCAGATTTCGGTCGCCCCTTGTAGCTTCTCATCCTGTTCATTTCTACCTCAGTAATGTCATCAGTCCCTATATATTCAGCCGGATGCTTCATCAAATCAGGTACTTGATTATCGATGATCAACTGTAGGAACCAGTGATAGACAGTGAAGGTCTTCTTTGTTGGCGGCAATAATACGATCTCCTTTAAGTGGTGCAGGATCATCTTGGAGAAGTTAAAAGGCTTGTTAAGTGTCAGAGCGACAATCGCAGAGGCCAATGTATCCCTTATCGCATCAAAAGCACCTTTTCTCGGACCAAGGCACTTCAAAACCACATGAGTAAGATACTTAAACTCCGGCGGAAGTAATCCTTTCTTCAGCATCGTCTGTTTGTCGACTCTTCCCAAATACTTCATCCTAAGAAAGCCGCCACGTATCAGAATAGCATCAAACACTATTGGATCAGCTTCAGAATCTCCAAACTGTAGCACTTCTCGAATGATCTGTTCGGTGATAATAACATCTTTTCCTTGAACCGAACTAGTAATCACGATCGGATCAGCCTTGGGATCAACCTTGGCGTTTCGATAGAACTCTAGCAGGATATCCTTGTAAGCAGCGTGCTGCTTGGATATCGCATAATGTATTCTTGATCGCTTTAAGAAGTCGATGACGCCTTGAAAAATTCTGCCTTTATCCAATGTAATCGGTCCGAGAAAAGCACAACAGTTGTGCTTTGGCGACGTCTTCCAATTTTCCATCCTGTACACCAAAACGTGTAATAAGTATCATACGTTGATCATATATTCATAAACAAGCATAAACAGACTAAAACGGACAAAAACGGACAAGACTTTGACAAATTTTGGTCAACAGCATGTTTCAGGCGATTATAAGGTGTATTCGCCCTTAACAGATAGCGAATAGAGCATGATCAGGCTATTTAAACGCGAATACTGCGTATTAGCCTATAATTATAAGCGAGTAGGCCAACAGATAGACATTATACGCGAGTACAAGGATTACCACGCGAGTAGGGCTTCACACTTAATCTATACGTGATTATGAGCTTATTTGTGTATAAGATACGCGATTATGAGCAGAGCCCATCCTATTCGCTACCTGTTCATGCGAGTAGAGTTATACTCGCATGAACAGTGTTCTTGAACACCAAACTCATCGAATTCTCGTGGCGTCTTGTTTCGAGTCCGGATATCAACACTTTGAGATCTATACCAACCCAACAATAAAACCCCTAACAATAACAGCATTATCAGATCAAAATACGGGTTCAATTTGGGCGTTTTAAAAACTAGGGTTCTTGAGGTTTTAAATTTGGGGCTTCTGATTTAAAGGTGTTAAAGATCAAAATTTTGGTACAAACAGATCTTATATACCCCGATTACCAAACCCCCATCATCATTGATCATCAAACAGCCCCTATTAACGCTAAACAATCAAGAAGGTAAAACCTAGGGTTTAGACACAAACATACGGATTTAAACCTCTAAACAGAATTGTAATGATCTGAAAAACCGATTATGATTTACCTTGATAGTGTAGTTTAATATTTCAGACCAAAAAGGAAACGGCCGGAGGTTTTGATTCAGTCGGGTAAGAGGGACGAGAGGGAACAGATACAACAGTGAGTGGTTTCAAATATTATGAGTGAGAAAAGTCAAAGGGTCCTTTATATAGGTCCTCTAATCGCCTGTCCCTTAGACACGAATAGGAGGTATTCGTCTAACCTAGCGCGCGATTGGATGTACTCGCCTGTTGTCAACTAGCGAATACCCATCTAGTCGCTTAAAATTGTTTGTTGTGAATCATATGAGACAAAAGTCTCCTATTCGCCCTTTGATAATAGCGATTAAGAAGTAAACCCCATTATCTTTGCACGGATAGGCCATACTCGCCCATATAAACACACGATTACAAATGTAATCACTTAAACTCATGCGATTAGGACTTTAATGGTGTCTAACTTTCACAGAAATTACCAAAATGCCCCTGCAGCACCAATTCTCACATTTTTGACCCGTTTAGGTTTAAAACATACGTTTTTCACCACGTTTAAACACATAACACAGATGATGACTCATGACATTGAAAAACTTTCATTTTCGACCCTTGTACTTGATAAAACATATGGTTTTGACCCGGCAAAAAACACAAGTTTCCAATTAGTTGTTCCTTTTTATTTTTCGGCGTTTTACTTTTGAAGAAGTAAGATTACAATGGATTAGAATTCCAACATCGGCAATCAAGAATGATTAGCTAAGCTAAACTAAGCATAAATAAAATAAAACGGGAGATCAACTAACTGTACACTAACATATTTTTGCGAATTTCAACGGTTAGGGAATCATATCAGTGTACGGACATTTCTAGAACCCTTATATTTTCAGTTTTCGCTTAAATTACCAATAAGCATCCTACAACAACTGTCGATATTGTTGTCCACCTAAACTCAAAATCAAGTTTTATCGCTAGGCACTTTAGATACGTTTAAGGTAATATTAAGGCTGAGATACAAGGTGTTCCCCGCCACGCGACACATTCCCGTATCAAGTCATGGACAAAGCTTCCTCGTAACCGGTGAGTAAGCTGTTGTCATCCGTATTTTACAAGGAGTGGACTCAGTGGTGATCAGGTCTGCAGAAACGCTGCAACAGAGAGACCAGTGAGATCCAAACCAGGGTACAAGTCAAATACCGTATATTTGATTTTTCACGGTACGATGCTTTAGGTATATGATTTGATACCTTAGAGCGAATTCTCATTGAGAATAGGGTTTTGGCATATATGAATCTTTTTGCTCTTTTAGGATTCCCGGACGTCTCCTGATCAGAATTTATTCTATTTTTTTTTTGTTTTTTTTTCAGGAAATGACATAGGGGTGTCTCAGTCGTAGGCTGCGACCCCAACGTACGACACGTGTGCCATTCCTAATTATTCTGAGAGACGTCCAGTTCACCCCGGATGAATCAACCTCTTAAAGACCATGAAACCTCGGATTTTGGCATGCTATCAAACGAGATTTCGGTACCAAGACCATATGCCAACGCACGTTGATCCACACATGATTCAGATGATTTAGGTTTATATCACCGTGCCGAACTTGGAAATGATTTTGAGCCTACCGATACATCATTGTAGAGGCTACCTATCAGTTCCAATATTTTTTAAGATGATAAGGGTCCAGACAGTCCGACTGATTGGTTAATATCATCTTCCCATTTTCACCAAAGAAACTCATTTTTGCATTTTTCAATTTTTTTTTTTTGATTTTGGAATTTTCTCATTTTTTTTTGAATTTTTGTATTTTCTGAATGTTTTTGTATTTTTCTGAAATTTTCTCCCCCCTAAAAATCTAAAAATTTGCGAAAAGACAATATTTTTGGATTTTTCTGACTTTTGAAAGAAAAATATTTACAAAAACGATTACCGATGAGGATCTAATCCTGCTTAACTTTAATGCCGTTTAAGATTAACAAGTACTCAAAACGAGGACCGTCAAAAGCTTTGGTGAATAAATCGGCACGTTGGTAGTCTGTGTGGATTTTTACCATATCGATAAGTTTCTTTTCATAGCAATCGCGTATGAAATGATACTTAACCAAGATATGTTTCGCCTTGGAATGGTTAACTGAGTCTTTAGCAAGAGCTATAGCGGACTCATTATCACATTGAATGGGAGTATTAAGAAATTTCAAACCGTAGTCTCTCATTTGTTGCTGTATCCAAAGAACCTAGGAGCAGCAGCTCGATGCTGCTACATATTCCGACTCGCAGGTGGATAAGGCGACTGAGGCTTGCTTCTTGCACTGCCACGAGACTAGTCTTGGTCCCAAAAACTGGCATCCAGCCGATGTGGATTTTAATTCTGTCTTGCATCCGCCATAGTCAGCATCACTAAATGCGATGAGGTCAAACTTATCGTCATTAGGGTACCAAAGACCTTTGGTCGGACAACCCTTTAGATAACGTAAGATGCTCTTCACAGCAACCAGGTGGGACTGTTTCGGCCTTGACTGGTATCTTGATAGTAAACATGTCGCGAACATTATATCAGGTCTTGATGCAGTGAGGTACATGAGTGAGCCAATCATAGCTCGATAGAGAAAAGGATCAACGGTTTGTCCTTTCTCGTCAGGCCCAATCCCGTGATTGGTCTGAATCGGTGTGCCTACTGGAGTAGAGTCTTCCATCTGGAACCGGCTCAAGATGTCAGCAACGTATTTTGTCTGGTGGATGAAGATCCCCGACTCTTGTTGTTCTACTTGTAGACCGAGGAAGAATTGCATCTCCCCCATCGAGCTCATCTCAAATTTGTCCTGCATAAGCTTTTCGAATTCCCTGCACATGACATCATTAGTTGACCCAAAAATAATATCATCAACATAAACCTGTACCAGAAGACGATCACCACCCTTTTCCTTGGTGAATAAGGTGCAGTCCACGAGTCCACGTTTGAACCCGTTGGATATCAGATAGTTGCTAAGCATTTGGTACCATTCACGCGGTGCCTGATGGAGTCCGTACAACGCTTTGTTCAATTTGTAGACTTTTTCGCGATGCAGCGGATCCTCAAAACCCGGTGGCTGAGCAACATACACCTCTTCCTTCACGACACCATACAGAAAAGCACTTTTCACGTCCATTTGATACACCTTAAACCGTTTGTACGAAGCGTAAGCTAAGAACATTCGGATAGCTTCAAGGCGCGCAACTGGAGCGTATACTTCGTTGTAATCTATTCCTTCGATTTGACGGAAGCCGAGGACAACTAATCGAGCCTTGTTTCTTATAATCACCCCGCGGTCATCCCGTTTACACTTGTAGACCCACTTTGTTCCAATCTTTTTCGAGCCTGGAGGTAAGTCAACTAAGTCCCACACTCCTAGCTTTTGGAACTGCTGAAGTTTGGCTTGCATTGCTTCAATCCATGGTTCTTCCCTCAGTGCCTCTTGCACAGTTCTTGGTTCAGTTTGAGAAACATACAAGGCGAAGGACCAATCGTTTGGATGACCTGCTTTTCTGATTTCCGAATAGAGTGCCAGAGTACATGTATTGTCACTTGAACTAGCATTTCTGAGCTGACTGCGCGTCATGACTCTGCTAGTCGGATTACCAATCACATTTTGCATCAGATGAGTGTCGTGAATCCGAGATTCCGGATGTGCCGGCACTGGATCATCCGAATGCAAATTAAGGTTCTCCAAACCTTGAGATAGATTTGTCTCAGCTGCGCTTGAACTAGAGGGAGCAGCAGGTTGCATATTGAAACCGGAGAGATCGATCCGAAGACCTATCCCTGGAGCTGCTGAAGAAGAAGGACCAGCTTGATTGTTTCCTGTCGGATTAACTGGAGCTGTAGTGGTAGATTCACCATTTCCAGCTTGTTCCTCAGTGAGAGTTTCATGAGACTCTGCAAAATCGTCGTCGGAAGATGAAGATTCGAGAACCTCTGCTGACGCTTCCTGAAAAACTTCCTCAACTTCTGCTGCTGCGGTTTTATCAGGGGGACCCGTGGATGCCGAGGCATCAGATGGAGCAGGCGCAGGTGCATTAACCACGATCGGACGCATTAGCAGAGAGCTAGCTGCGTTTTCACATTCGTAATACATTTGCGCTACAGCATCGTCCACCAAATTTTCCACGTTGAAGGAATCAAATAGACTCTTATAATCGAACAACCAATCAGGTCCAACACCAGGTGCATTGGCAGTATAACGCTGAACATCGACATTAAGCCAATCTTCAACGTTGTTGGTTCTTTAGTTGTACACTCTTTTGTTGGGAGTGCTGTAACCAACAAAGAAACCTTCTTCTGCCTTTGCACCAAACTTCCCGTCGGGATGTATCATGGTGCATGGAGCTCCGAAAGGTTCCAGAAACTCTAAGTTAGGTTTCCTTTGGTTCAGAAGCTCGTAAGAGGTTTTTCCAAGCTTCTTTACCGTTAGAACCCTATTCAGAGTATAACACGCGCAGTGAACTGCCTCGTTCCAGAAGATCACAGGCAAGTTCGAGTCTGCGAGCATAGTTCTGGCTGCCTCAATAAGAGTCCGATTCTTTCTTTCTGCAACCCCGTTTTGCTGAGGAGTGTATGGCGCTGTGAATTCATGATGAATACCTTTTTCTGCACATAACGCCTCCATAGCGTGATTCTTGAACTCTGTTCCGTTATCGCTTCTGATCCTACGGATCTTTAGCTGATATATATTTTCCAATTTAGTAAATAGATTCTTCAAGTAATCAAAAGTTTCACTCTTGTGCTTCATGCACACAACCCAAGAAAACCTAGAATAGTCATCCGTAACCACAAAGTAGTATGAGTCACCGTTCTTGCTCTTTCGATTGACTGGGCCAAACAGGTCCATGTGCAGTCGTTCGAGAGGTAGACTAACTGAGTTTGTCTTCTTAGGCTTGTGAGACTTTCTTTTCTGCTTCCCTTTCTTGCATGAGACACAGACATCGTTTAAATGAAAATTCTTAACAGAAACACCTTCCACTAGTTGGTTCTGGACCAGATGGTTCATTTTCCTCAAGTGGATGTGCCCCATTCGTCTGTGCCACATTATCGATTCCTTCTCTGTCGCCTTTGACAGAAAACAAGTGCTTTGACCTTTCGCTGTCATTGCTCGGCTCATGTCCAGGACGTATAAGTTGTTGACCCTGGGAGCTGAGATCATGACCCACTCTTTCGGTATTTTGAATCCAGGCTTCAGAATGAAACATGCGTTGTCATCAAAGAACACAGTGAACTTCTTGTCACATATCTGCGAAACGCTCAGCAAGTTGTGGTCTATCTGTTTGACAAAGCTTATCTTTTCAAAGCTTACAATACCGTTGCTCATACTTCCTTCCTTTGTAATATATCCCCCTTTATTACCAGCAAAGGCAACATACCCCCCGTTGATATTCTTTATGTCAAAAAGCAGGGATAAATCGCCTGTCATGTGCCCTGAAGCTCCACTATCAACAATCCATAGGCTGCTGATAAGGCCCTGTGGAACTCCCTGCACAAACATTCAAAGTTCAGTGGTTAAGGGGGACCCAAGCCTTCACGGTCTTGGGTCTACCAACTTCATCTAACATCGGAAAGTCAACCCATCTCCCATTTGGTGTTGGAGTTGTTTCCGATGGTACAGCAGTGCCTTTTCCAGCAGATGACTCTCCTCCTTTGGTTGGTGACTTGGGTCTCCAAATCTGTTCAGGTTTCTTTGGCTTGGGCTTCTTCTTTGCCTGTGGGCTAGAAGGTCCAGCCTTGGATTCCTTTGGAGGAACAGATTTTGGATCCACTTCAGAATTAACTGTACGTGGAGCAGCTTTGGGGTTGCTCTGCGGTTTAGCTGCAGCCTTTGCTGGTGGCTTAGGCGCTGCTTCAACCTTTGGAGGAACAGTGCTCCCCCTCAGCTGTGGACCCCTGCCATCAACTGGCTTTTGGTTCATAGCAATCTTGTTGCGGTTATCATAAACGACCTGCTTTCCCTTTTGTTTCTCTGAGAGTTTAGGGGAAACAGGTTGCTTGGATTTGCTAGAACAGGGAGGATCATCCACTTTGATCCTTTCTCGTCTCAATTCAGGGCACGCAGCAACTAAATGCCCACGTTCCCCGCACTTGTGACAGGATCTATATTCTTCAAACTTAGGAGATTCGGGTTTGGTCTCCTTTTTGTTCCTTTTGTTAGATGGAGCGGCAAATGAGTTTTTATGTTTTAGATCCTCAAGACATCTTCTTTGCTGATCGACTTGAGGATCGTCATTTCTTTCAGTGCCGCTCGATCTAATGAACTCAGTCACATGCTTTTTCGGACCGTTTCTTTGAGCTTGATTTTGAGGATTAACGGTGTTCGACTTTTGATTTTTCTTGTTGTTTTCATTAGGCTGAATTCCCTGATCCTTTCTACCCTTACCCTTACCCTTGTTTTTACTCCAGGTTTCGTTTTCTACGGTAATGACAGATTCTTGCCAAATTTTGGCAACAAGACCAGGGGCGATACATCTGAGAGGGACTTCCTCATCAGCATGCACCCTTTCAGACCCTTTTAATTTATAAAACACCTTAATCCTCCTACCATCCTCGGTTTGCACTTTCGGTACCAGTTCACTCAAGGTTTCAGTGGTAATGATATGATTCTCAAAAGGAATATCTTTATTTTTGACCGGTGCATACCTAGGAGGTTCATCGAGCTCATCATCCGAAGTGTCAGTGTCATATACACTGATATCATCAGCTTTCTCACACAAATTGACAGCTTTAGCAGGAGTAGCAACCTTAGTGACTTCAGCAGGTTTAGCTGCTTCAGTAACCTTGGCCGCCTCTGCAGCTTTTGCTGCCTCAGCTGCCACGTCCACAAGTTCCTCCTTCGGCAAGACATCAAAATTGTGATTTTCGAATCTCACCGGAGGTGGACATTGAGAGTATTTGGGACTGGTGGAGAAACCTTCCTTGTCAGAGTGTTCAACTATGTGATCAAGGACATACTTGCAGTTTAAATAACTCTCAAGCTTTTTCCTGATCTTTTCATAGTCACAGTTAACAATGGCCAATTGTTTCTTAGTGTCTTCGACCTCATTGATGTAATTATTTATAGCAATCTGTTTGTTAGCTAAGGTTTTTGACAGTTCAGAAACATCCTTTTTATAATTTTCAATTGTACTAAGAAAATTTTTCTCCTTTTGTCTCAAGGAATCAATTGACCTTTGCAACGGACCAACATCAGCTTTTAAATTCAGATTTTCTTCAGTTAATTCTTTAATTCTGAATTTCAACTGATTACACTCTACACAATCTAATTTTGAATCAGAAGAAGAACTTACCTTGTTCGACGATTCAGTAATGGCCATCAATGCATAATGAGCTGCTGTCTTCTGAGCCCCAAAGAATTCGCCGTAGTTCTTCTCTGTGCAGTCAACATCCAAAAGAAACGATCTTTTACCGATCAATGCATCTGCTTCAGCTAATAGATCCTCCAAATCTTCTCCACTATCAGAATCGCACTCCGAGTCACAGTCAGACACCTCGGTTTCAGAAGTGATGATGTCAGACTGACTCGAAGTTTCTTCAACTTCGGCTGGTGCTTCAGATGCTTGTTGAGCAAAACAGGCTGCACCACCTTGAGGAGCTTCTTCTCCGATGATCAGATGGTTCCAGTTATAGCCTTCATCAGCTTGAATAACCATGGCTTGACCTTGATTGTTGTTTGCAGGCGGCCTCTGGTTCTGATTCTGGTTGTTGACTGGGACAATAGCACGCTCAGTATTAGGTTGACCCTGAGCTTGCTGCCTCTGATTCTGATTAGCTCTGTTGTTGTTGAAGGGATTCTGATGTCCTTGCTGCTTAGGTCGGTCACATTCCCTTGCAAAATGCCCTTTTGTGCCACAGTTGTAGCATGTGACCTTTGTTTTGTCGAACCCAAACTTGGTGTTGTTATTGATTAAGACATCTCTCCTTCCCGTCCTGTCCATGTATTCCTTTGCCCTTCTCACCACGCTTGCAAAATGCCATTGTATATCTATCAGATCCATGTCGTCTTTATCAATCTGCGAGTAATCCTCCTGTGTAAGATGAGGATTCCCGATCTGTCCAGCAACCAGTCCACTATAGGAGTTTACCAAGGTCGACAGTAGAGCCATATGTTCTTGAGCTAGCTCTATAGTCACCTTTCCTAAACCCGCGGTGTTCAGCTGCTCTGGGACTGTATTGGTCTGATAGCCACCTTGATTAGAACTTGAAGCACCTCCATATCCACCATAACTTGTAGTTGGAGCCCCGCCAAAACCTGTAGAAGAAGAAGGTCCACTAAAGTTTGCAGTTGCCTGCGCTGGTGCTGCAAGATGAGAAAACGGGTTAACACCAAACTGGTTAGTATTAAAATTCAAAGGATACGGGTTTGGTCCAAGAGGATATGTAGGAGGAGGAACATCAGCTGGGGGACCATAATTGTCGAAAGCATAAACTGGGTCCGGATTAACCACAAAAGCAGTTTGTGGTTTGGTACCACCCACACTGGTGTCCTGAAGAGGATTCCCATAATAGATGCTGGGATTCTGTGGAATGAGCGCCTTGTTTGCTCTCCTGATTTCCTCTATCTCCTTGTTCTCCAGCTCGGTAATGAACTCATTGATGGAGAGAGTCTGATATGCATTGCTCGACTTTAGAATATCCAACCATTGATGCCAGTGAGGAGGTAGCGCCTCAGCAAATCTTTCTACAAGGTCCGCAGATGAATATAAGACCCCATACTGATACATTTCTGACATCAGATGGTAGTATCTAGCAGTCAAGTCTCTCAGAGATTCGTTCCCTATAGCATTGAAGTTCTCGAACTCCTTCTTGAGTTGATCCATTTTAACCTTTCGCGTCTTCAGATTACCCTCATTTCGCTCAGCCAGTGCTAACCAAAGCATCTGTGATGTTGTGCACTGAGCGAATTGATGAAGAATATCCTTTGGAAGAGCTTGCTTCAATGCTGCCATCGCCTTCTTCTCATAATTGTACTTCTTCCTCTGATCTTCATTCATGTCTTCAATTGAGATCGGAGTTGTGGAGTTCTCAACCATAGGCCTACTATACCCAGTCTCTATTGCTGACCATACGAGACCATCAATACCCTCAACATATGTTTGAAATTTGCCTTTCCAACCATGGTAGTCTGACATGTATTGTAATTTCGGCGCCCTATTCGAACTACCCGTCTCTAAGTCACTCATGAGAACGGAAGACAGATGATTCGTCTGTGAGTTTGCAGCAGCCGCGAGTGCCCAAGGATTCGCGTTCATCGCTTGTTGTTGAGCCGCTAGCGCCCACGGATTGATTCCGGCAACATTTGCTTGCATCTGCGCTTGTTGCATCCGTTGCGCGTTTTGCTCGGCTGAGTATTGCCAAGGGTTTGTGGGTATGTTCGCTTGATTGTTCAATTGTTGGTTATTATGTTGCCTTGGTTGGTTTAGATGACCCCACGGGTTTGCCATATGTTAATATTTGTCAAAAGTCCAATACTTAGTCAAATTTTTCAGTTTCAGGTCCTTATAGGCGATTAGGAACTCTATATATGTGATTACAGGCGATTAGGGTGTAAATGCTAGCGTTTGGGGACCTTATATGCGAGTAGGAGCTATACCACACGTATTTAAGGCGAGTAGGCCTCTACTCGCTATAAGTAAAGGCGAATAGAGGCTAATTGTGTCAAAGAAGCTGTAATCGCCTAAAGGATAGGCGAGTAGGAATCTAGGTGTGGTATAGGATCTGTAATCGCCTATTATATAGGCGAATACAGCCTAATCGCTAGAACTCTCTTGTAATCGCCTGAATGTAGGCGAGTAGGGTTTCCTAAATGCTAGAATGTCTGCGTAATCGCTAGATCTGATCTGTAACCCCACTTTTGCTCAAAAACAGCCGTTTTTGCCTCAAAATCTTATCTAAAACAATGTGTTTATACCCCAAATGATTGGAAAAGTTTCCAAAACACTTTTAGAACAAAACCTAATAAAAAACACACGTTTTAATCCATAAACACACATCAAGAATTTGAAAATAAGGGTTTTTTTATCAAAAACTCAAAGTTTCAAACTTCAAAACAGGTTTTTGCTTAAAAAATCACAACTTTCCCATAAAAACCTACCTGTTTTTGCTCGTTTTTGCTATCAAAACACTCGTGATAAGAGCCTCGGCTCTGATACCACTTGTAGGATCGACTAACGTGTCACCCGACAATCACGAGGGCTATATTCAAGGTGCAGAATCCCTTGAATATGTCTCAATAACAGAAACAAAGATGAAACAATGATAAACGAGTAATCACAACACACACACGGGTCAAAAGATTATAGATTAATCACTAAAACAGAGCTCGAGTGTTTACAGAGATCAAATCAGACCTTACAGACCATGGGAGGGTGTTTGGAGAGTGTGTGAGGCAAGAACTAATGATTAGGGCAATGATTGGGCCTATTTATACCTCCCATACTCATACAGACCCCTTTAGGCGAGTAGGAAGCTATCACACATGAACTACTAGCGAGAAGGGCCTATCACACTAGTTAGTTCAGGCGAGTAGGGCCTATCATACATATAAGTATAGGCGAATAGGCCCTATCACACATGTAACTGATGTGGTATAGGCCGTAAATGCCTATAGCCACTCCGTACTCGCTTGAAGTGTCCCAAACGCCCCGAAACGCGTATCAACATCTCCAAACACCCCGTGACACGTCCAATCAACATATATACTAGCCTAGGGACATCATGCACTTACACTTGGTCTTGATGCGTGATAGTAACTAGATAAGAAAACACTGATTTGTAGTTCAAATCAAAGCAAGCACAATTAACCAAAACACATACTTAATTAGAATTCATATTTCAACCATGGATCAAGAACAGATCTTAGAATGTGCAAACAAAAAATCGGAACCATATAAACACTGGTTGGTAGTTCAAATCAAAACAAGCATAATTAACCAAAACAGTTAAATACATAATTATATATAATTCCTATCTCAACCATGTATTACTTGTAAAAGATACTAGAATGTCTTGATTAAAACATCAGTTGAGAAGTTATTCGGATGTAACCACAATGTCATCCATGACTTTTTCCATTATTTCTTTCGATTCTTGGAGTAAGCTAACACTAGTTTTGAGCAGCTCCCTCTTTTTGCTCACAGACGGCGGTTCATCCAACATCTTCTCTATACCACCACCATGTACCATCACCTCATTTACTATCTCCATCTCCATCTCCTTGTTCACCACTTTTTGCATAAAAAATCGTAGTTGGAGCGCTAAACAATCCACCATGCGTTTCAACACAATTTTCCAATACGCCGTCATCTTCATTTTGAGATCATAAGCCTGATCCCTTGTGTTTGCCGAAACACTACTCAAATGCCTAGTGTTAATCGTCCCATAACCTTCCACATTTAGCGTACAGTTGCTGTTGCTAATTGAGTTCAAAAACTGAGTACGATAGCCCATTAGCTTGTTATAAGAAGTAATAAAGTCAGGATCGCACGTGTAATCTGTGATCTTCTCCATCTCTATCATTTCAACAACCCTCTCCACAAACTTGACTTTCATTTTCTCCATCACACAGTGAGTTGCTTTTCTCATCAAGGGAAGCAATTGCGGGTAATTCCCACATCGATCAATCAATACTTTAGCACAAACTGTTTCAAGATAACCCCACACTTTGTTTACAAAGCTAACAGGCAAATCAGATATATTGTTCACTTTTCTCTTGAGCAAGGTAAGAAACACCGAGTGAGGATGTAAATTCGGCAACCGGATCCCATTAGTTTCCTCCAAAACCTTCATTTCCTCAACTAGGAAACTTTCAGAAAACTTGACACTGGATTGGAGATCTTTTGATAACTCGTCTACCATTTCTGCCATCCGAGCATCGCAATGCATTAGTTGATCATTTTCGTATTCATCAAATTCACCTTGGATTAAGATCCTTTGAAGAGTTTCTTTCAAGGACCCAACGATTTGCATAAATGTAACCATTGCATCAGGAATACTTGTAAGATTCCGTGGTAATTTGTTGAGGTCCACAATCGAAGCGTTGAGTCTCTCATTTATTTTCTTGACGATTACAGGCAAACATTTTGATATGATTACCGATTGGATCTCAACAAGCCTATGGGCCAAAACAGGGATACCCACCATGGAATTGTCAATCTTGGACAGTAAAGGGTGAGTTGCAAAGAGTGCAACTTCTTCGTTACGAGCTTCTTCATACGTTTCATTGTTGATCCTGTTTCTAACACAAATGTAGCCAAGTCCTATGTTTACCGCATTTGTGGTAACCTTTTCAAGCAGGCCATCAGGAGCTCTGTCACATTTGGTAACGACTGCCAGTGTCCTTTCACCGGTGTTGTCTACACTTCGTGACATGCAAATTGATTCACATGTAGAGAAATCAACCGAGGCAGAAAGAACATTCAAAATGATGCTTTCATCTGGCTTTATGTACTCCATTATCATACCTTGTCACATGCATAAACAAATATCATATCAGAACTTCATCTGACGTATCTATTTTATTATATAATGTTACTAAATAATTGATGAACTGGACAACACATTCGGTAGTTTAATTGATTTTGGAACTCAATTAACCGTAGATGTTAATACATATCAAGAAAACCAATGACACGTACATTGATTCAACTCACAAGGCTATGTATATTTTTTCAGAATTTGCTGTAAAAACAAAACGTATATACATATATATAAGTACGTTATATGTGGCATATAAATTGTAGTTTCAAAATTGTTTTTTATAGTGATGTCCAATATGTCGCTTTGTATGAATTTATCAACATTTTGTTAAAAAATGTGTCACATAAAGGGAATTGATAACCTGGGTACCGTAATAGCCGCACCGAACAACAAATGGACGAACGAAACACAATAGACGATCAGACTAGCCGGACGGAAAGGATGAACCGGACGGACAAACCAAACCAACAAGTAAACAAGTGTTCCTTTGCATAAACCGGATGAAAGGAAAACGACAGGACACGGACGGACCAATAGATAAAACACGATACGGACGGACCGAAAGACATAACCTAAGGACCACTGGACAGAACTAAAGTCGGCTATAAACCAACGGACCAAGTGATAATAATAAATGCCACCTGCTAAATCATAATAAAATAATGATTCGCCCATCACTCGTCAGCTGAACAGTGACGGCTGTCACTGTTCACGCCGACTCTCATTAATGCTCAGGTGTTAACCCGCCTTATAAATACCAACCTCCCACAAGGTAGTTGGACACATTAAACACCCTAATAAATACCATCGGTCTTATTCCTGAGGCCGAGCAACATAACATAACTTACTCCGATTCATCCAACACTTAACATTTGGCGCCATCCGTGGGACCGGCTCGGTAATCCCACAAAACTTCGAATGGCAAGTTCCGATCCACCATCGGAAGACCTACCTACGGAGGTCACCTCAGTGGTGTCCCCTGAGCTGGTAAGGTCGCATTTCCCGCAGCTGAGGGAGCTGATGAACGATTATGTACGGCAGGAAAGAGCCAAAGGCTTATCTCTGAAACTGTCGTTTGATGATGACGAATCGGCACACCCCGATCCGGTGACCCCACCAGTGGTATCAACTCCCATCGGCCCGAACCTAAGCGCCACCCCGGCCTCTTGGCTCACCGAGATGATACAGCAACACGCCAGGAGTTCAAACCTCCACACTAATCCGGCTAACCCTGGGCCGACAACATCCACCATTATCCACACAAACCCAAAGCCAACAGGAGACCCGGATGACCTAAATCGGCCGTACAAGCCGGATGAAGGTTCGAAATTCACACCAAGAATAGCAAACTTTGTTCCCGCCACAAGGTTCAAGATGCCCTCTAACATGCGGATATATGACGGAACCTCCGATCCGGAAGATCATACCACACTCTTTGAAGGAGCGGCTCACATGGAGGGATGGCCAATGCCCACATGTTGCCACATGTTTATCCAGACCCTCTCTGGGGTGGCCAGGCTGTGGTTCAACAGCCTCCCCGTCGAAAGCATCGACTCTTTCAGGGAAATGAAGACAAGTTTCTTAGAGCACTTTCGACAGCAACGAAAACACATGAAAGACCCAGTAGAGATCCATAACATCAAGCAGAAAGATGGGGAAAGTCTGAAAGACTTCGTGACTCGTTTCAAGGACGAATCCCTGCAAATACGGGGGGCTGACGAAAAGATGCGGATATCGGGATACCTGCATGGGTTGAGAACCAAACAGCTGGTGGAAGACCTGAATGCTAGGGTTCCAGCCACCCTAGAAGAAGCCATACAAAGGACTGAGGCCTTTGTCAGAGGAAAAGAAGCGGCCCAGGCCGTTGACGGTCGCCCCCGGAATAATGATAGTTCGCACAAGGGATCTCACCGTTTTGGGGAAAAGAATGGTGGAAGAGACAGCTCACGTAACCGGTTCTCAGACGACCGTAAGACTTCAAGCAACAAGGAAGGTCAAGATCGGCAGACCGGATACCATAAGAAAGATGTAGTGTTCACCGAACTGATCAAAACACCCAAAGAAATACTCGCTACAGAGCAAGAAAACGTGAAGTTCAAGCCCCCTTTTCCCATGCAGAAGACACCCAGACAACAAAGTTCCCGAAAATACTGCGAATTCCATGAAGACAAAGGACATGATACGAACGAATGTTTCCAACTAAAGAAGCAGATAGAGGAGGCCGTGAAGTCTGGGCAGTTAGCGCATTTGGTCAAAGACATAAAGGGCCGAAAAAGGGGAAGCGACGGCAAACAGAAAGAAACCCATGTCCTAATGATACGGCCTACGGTGGCCTTAAAGAGACCAAGGACAGCGATTGATACGGAAGACGGACGCAAATGCTGGGATAATGTCCCCCTATTGTTCGATGCACTGCCAGAAGAAGACGCATGTGAAGATCCCCTGATAATATGTGTTACCATAGGCAACCAGAAAGTGCACCGAGCATACATCGACGGTGGAAGCGCCTCCGACGTAATGTATAAGCAATGCTACGTACAGCTGCCGGAAGAGATCAAGCAGGGCTTGATGCCCGTATCCTACCCCCTGGTTGGTTTTTCGGGAGAGAAGGTGGCCCCACTTGGGCAGATTCAGTTATACGTGGAAATCAGCGAGGGCCATAAGCGGCGGGTTGAAGCTTTGAACTTCGTCGTTATTGATGCACCCTCACCCCATAACCTGCTGATAGGTCGTCCAGGCATTAGGAAGTTTAGCATGGTGCCCTCTACCGCGCACGGGTTGATCAAGTTCCCCACTATCTGGGGAATAGCAACGGTGCAGACCGCTGTACAATACCCGGAAGTGGGGTATGCAGGTACGGAAGCAGAAACACCAGAGAACTGGAACATCAACCCCCGATATCCGGAGCAAACAGTCACTGTGGGGAGGTCCCTCTCTCCGGAATGTAAGCAGCACTTGTTCCGGTATTTAAGGAATAACCTGGACATTTTCGCATGGACACCTGCGGATATGACGGGGATTCCTCGTTACATCATCGAGCACCACCTAAATATCAGTACACACAAGACGCCTGTGGTACAAAAGAGACGCTCCCTAGCCCCAGAGCGAAGTGAAGTTGTACTAAGGGAAGTACGGAGTTTGGAAGAAGCCGGAATTTTGAAAGAAGTGCAATACCCCACCTGGGTATCTAACCCTGTAGTCGTACCAAAGTCAAACGGAAGCTGGAGAGTGTGTGTGGATTATCGTGATCTAAACAAGGCGTGCCCCAAAGATCACTATCCCTTGCCTGAGATTGATGCAAAGGTTGATTCGGTTGCTAGCTTCCGGTTCAAATGTTTTCTTGATGCCTATAAGGGCTATCATCAGATACAAATGGCTAGGGGAGATGAGGAGAAAACAGCCTTTCACACGCCGCATGGGCTGTACTGCTACAAGAAAATGCCCTTCGGGTTAAAGAATGCGGGTGCAACATACCAGAGGTTGATTGACATGGTTTTTGACAGGCAGATCGGCCGAAATATGGAGGCGTATGTGGATGACTTGGTCGTCAAAAGTGAAGATGAAGACCAATTGTTGATGGACATTGCAGAAACCTTTAACAACCTCAGAAGAGTAAATATGAAGCTAAACCCGTCAAAGTGTTTTTTCGGGATGGAAGAAGGCCGTTTCCTGGGGCACGTCGTCGCCAAGAAAAAGATCAAAGCCAATCCAGATAAGGTAAGAGCGATATTAGATGCCCGGTCCCCAAGAACTCAGAAGGAAGTCCAGAGCCTAAATGGTAAGCTCGGAGCACTTAGCCGTTTTCTGTCAAAACTCGCTGAACGATCTCTCCCTTTCTTCAAAACACTGAAGAGTTGTACCCAAGGTTTTCAATGGACAGTAGAAGCGGAGGCTGCATTCCTTGAAATGAAAGAACATTTGGCACACCTCCCGTTCTTAACCGTACCAGAACCCGAAGAAACTCTGTTCATTTACCTAGCGGCCGGAGAGGAAGCAGTAAGCAGCGTGCTGTGTTGTAGTCGCCCCCGGGGATTTGCCCCAATATTCTTTGTTAGTCGATGCTTGAAAGACGCAGAAGCTCGATACACGCCCGTCGAGAAAATCGCCTTAGCTCTGGTGTATACTGCTCGTCGCCTAAGAAGATATTTCCAAGCGCACCCCATAGTTGTGTTGACAAACTCTTCACTCAAAGATATCATGAATCGGCCTGAAATGGCCGGAAGGTTGACGAAATGGGCAGTAGAACTTGGGTCGTACGGGATCGAATACAAACCACGGCTGGCCGTTAAAGGGCAAGTCCTAGCCGATTTCCTAATAGAGAACACCAGCCTAGACCCTATGATTATCGACACGGTCGGTAATGTCAGTGGGAGCTCTGGGACTAGGGATGGATGGTGTCTCTATACGGACGGTGCCTCCAGTAAGGAAGGATCCGGTGCGGGATTGGTACTGGTCGATCCCACGGGAATAGAGTCTGCCTATGCGATCAGGTTCAATTTCAGATGCACGAACAACACAGCGGAATATGAAGCTCTGTTGGCAGGACTGAGAATCGCCTCCCAAATGGCCATAACAGACTTAAGTGTCTTCGTGGATTCTCAGTTGGTGGCCAGTCAGGTGAATGACGAGTTTGAAGCCAGGGACGAATCAATGAAAAGGTATGTGGTAGAGGTTAAAAAACTAAAGCATGCGTTCAGGACGTGTGAAGTTATACAAATCCCGAGAAGCAAGAATAAGGGAGCCGATGCGCTGAGCAAAATGGCATCTTGTGCCTTTGCACACCTCACAAAAAGGGTAATGGTGGAGGTGATGGATGAAGCGTCAATAAATACGGAGCGCGGACCTACTGTTTTCTCTGTACAAGCCAGCGATGACTGGAGAGAACCCATCATCCGTGTTTTGAAGGGAGAAGTGTCTGATGACAAACAGCTGGTCAGAAGAAGTAAATCCTACGAGATGCAAGACGACTCGTTAGTCAGAAAAGGGTACCTGTCCCCATCATACCGATGCATCAGCACCCAAGAAGGAAAAGCTGTCATGGAGGAAATACATTCAGGGTTATGTGGTATGCACATCGGAAGTCAATCTTTGGTCACTAAAGCCCTCAACCTCGGGTACTATTGGCCAACCATGCGGCAAGATGCGGATGATGTAAGCACAAAATGCGAGTCTTGCCAAGTCCACGCGCCGATCCCCAGGCTGCCCAAGCATGATCTTGTACCGATTGTATCCCCATGGCCGTTCTATCAATGGGGGATGGACCTCCTCGGACCATTCCCGAAAGCAAGAGGGGGAGTACAATATTTACTCGTGGCCATTGATTACTTCTCCAAGTGGGTAGAAGCCAAACCCTTGGCCACCATCTCCAGCGACCAAATCACCACATTCGTATGGGAGAACCTACTGTGCCGATACGGTATACCTGGGAAGATAATCACTGATAACGGGACACAGTTCGCTGATAGACGTTTCAAGGCTTGGTGTGAAAAAAGGGGGATTGTGCAGGTCTTTGCTTCAGTAGCGCACCCCCAGGCAAACGGCCAGGTAGAACGGGTAAACCGTACCATCTTGCAAGGATTAAAGACGAGACTTGGGAAGCATGGGAAGAATTGGCTCGCCGAGCTGCCCAGCGTCTTGTGGGCAATAAGGACAACAGAGAAGGCAAGTCACGGAAGAACCCCTTTCAGCCTAGTGTATGGAACAGAAGCGGTGATCCCGGTAGAAGTGATGGTACCGACTAACCGTATCCTCCATACGGCCACAAAAGACACGGAAATGAGACAAATCGGGTTGGACGCCCTGGAAGAATACCGAATGGCTGCTGCGATCAAGGAAGCTCATTACAAGCAACAGATGAAGAGATACTACGATAAGAAGGTACGGAAGCTTACACTTCAGCCCGGGGACTTAGTCCTACGGAACAATGAAGCAAGCCGAAAGGAAAGCATGGGGAAGCTAGGACCCAACTGGGAGGGTCCGTATGTGGTGGTAGAAGTCCATGAAAAGGGATCATGCAAGTTAACGGACCTAGATGGAAAGGCAATCCCCCGGCATTGGAACGTCGCTAACCTGAAGAAATATTTCATCTGAAGCACCGAATGGCAACGGCACTACGGGTGACTGACCGTATCCGATAAATAAAAATGTAATCTTATTATCAGCACTTATGTGAAATATTTTAATGAATCATCTCTAATTATCTAAAATCATTGATACACGGAGGAACGGCACTTCCCTCTCAATTGCCGGAACGGACATCTAACATGATGCTCCTCAGGTTCAGCACCTTCGAACACGCTGACCGGGTTCACCATAACCCGGGACGGGATCCGACGCCCTCGAACATGTCAAAAAACGAGTACAACTCATACTACATAATGCAAATCGGTCAAACAAAAGTAGCACACTAAGTTAAACACGGTTTAACAGACAATCATGCCGGAACGGATATAAAAACATGTATCGGAACATTGTGTCAAGAAAGGACAAGCATCAAAGTGTTAAAACATGCCAAAATATATACGGCAACATGCTGCCGATAAAATGTCAAGCATAAAGTGAGACCAAAACCGCCTAACAAACGCAACCCTTGGCAACACGCCGTCACTCTTGTAGCATCCCCGTCGGCATAACATCTAAAACATCGACCGAGTGCTTCTTTTCTAGACTCCGGATACGCTCCACATAGGGGTAGACGGCTTTCTCCCATAACCGCACTCCATTCTCGTAGGTCTTGGTGGCCCCCTTGTCATAGCCATCAATCTCCTCCACCCTCTTGCCCGCGTTCAAACCGGCCACACCTGCAAAATAAAAACCAAACTATACTTAAAGAACGGAAAGACAAGCTAAACGGTCAAGTATAAAGGAAACTTGCCTGCCACAATGCCATCATGAAAGGCAGCGTTCCATAAGAGTGACTCCATCTCCCCTAACGGCTTGAGGAACTCGGTTGATTTCAGCAGCCGGCCAATCACCACCGGGATCACCTCGGACACCAACGCATCCCGATCCGCCTCAGTCTCCTTTACCATCTCTTTCATCTTCTCAATCACCTTATCACCTTCACTTAAGGCCTTATCATAATTCGACTTGGCCACCGCCCACAAAGAACGTTCTCCCTCAAGCTTGTCGATTCGCTCTTTCAGCTCCGACTTATCGGCTTCCAAGCCCTTCACTAGCGATTGAAACTCAGAGTTATTCTTTTCCAAATGGTCAACCCTCCTCTCCAACTCGGCTTTCTCTAGAGCCATCCGACTATTCTCCTCCTCGACCTCTTCTACATGACGCTTGTTGGCACTACGTGCCTCCTCCAACTCAATGGCGTGTTTAGCTTCCGCATCCTTCATGGCTTGAGTACACTCATCCTTCTTCCCATCATCTATCTCTTTCCTCAGCTTCCGCACCCGACCGTTCAACCGGCCGATCTCCTTCGAACTTAGTTCTAACTTGCTTCGTAGCCTAGATTCATGAGCTGACAGCCTATGATATCCTTGAACAAGTTCGGCAACAGAATTTAAAGCCCTCACTATGGAAACACTCGCTCCGGCGGCAGGATGGTTGTCTTTCCTCTCACGGTTCCTGGATAACTCACCTGGGGGTATGCAATGATGAAGAATCTGATAGCAGGTGTTAGTATCTTTCAGAGTATCCCCGTTCTTGACCGTCCAGGCCGGAACATAGGGGTCATTGACCGCATAGGACATCTCTTCCGACCCCTTTGAGTTGCTGCCTCCTTTATTCCTCTTGGGCTCGGGCGATTGTCTTTCCTCCCCCTCTGACATCTTCCTCTTTCCCAAAGAATTTGCAGCGGAAACCTCACGGTCATCATCCCTTTCTTTATCAAGAGAAGCCTGTAAGGAAGATTCCTTGTGACTCGTGCCATCAGACTTTGAACCACCGTCTGCCGAATCCTTGTGCAAAGCATCTTGTTCAGGGGCTCGTTCTAAACCAGCTTGAACAGGTGCCTCCGTATTCTCAGGACGGAGCACGTCATCCTTCTCAGTCGCAGGGATATTGTATGTGATACCCTCCGTGCGACTCAAAACATCATCTTCCCCTTCGTTTAACGGCCTTGAAGTAACAACCAGGCCTTGCCCCTTCCGCTTCACAAAACTCAAAAGGCTCATCTCTGCAAAACAAATAAGAAAAAAAAAAAGAATAAAGTGTCAGCAAAAACGACGGGGAAAAAGGAAAGACAAAAGGGGAATCATATGTAGCGGTTACCCTTTTCCCCCTTCTTTATTACAGGCTCCGCATTGGGATACGGCCACTTTCGGCTAATCCCCACCAACACCAGGAACGGCTCAGGGTACACCTGGAGAGGGGTCGGCTTCTTCAAGAGTTTGTCATACAGAACCGCATCAAAAACATCGTTTTCTACCTTCTTGTTCAACGTACCACCAGACACTCGCCACGGCATTGGGAAGGGTACCACGTTGTTAGACATCCAAAAAAATCTCTCTTTCCAATTCTTCAGACTGGAAAAGGTGTTGGAAAGGATAGACTTGCTTTTTGACCGCTCGGCAACCGTAAACCAGTCACCGGCAGTGCTAAGCTTGAAAAACTGACGGAACAGGCCAAGTGTAGGAACCCCACCGTGGGCCCTACACAAGATCTCAAAGTGAATCACTTTGATTGAACCCAAAGGGCTGAGCTGCCGAATGTCCAGCTCATACCACTGAAGAAATTCTAAGAAAAAGGATGACAACGGCAGCCGGATTGAGGCAAAATCAAAATGCCTGGTATACAATCCGATATGCCCTTCCGGACAGTCAGTTATCCTCTCCGACGGTTTAGGAACGATCGGCTTGTAAACGGATGTATCGAAATACTTGTTACAAAAAGCCGTCAGAGAGGGCTCGGAAACCTGGGACGTATGACGATCTATATCCTTTCTACCTACCATACTTGGAAAAAAAAGAATGAAGTGTGGATAAGAACGAACCTGATTATCGAAAACAAACGATGGAACGGAAGTAGCTCTGCAGCCGATTGAATTTAAGTATAAGGCATCTACTGTACACAATGAGGTATTTATAGGAAACCGAGTGAGAATCTCGAAAGACGCGAGACGTCCAATCAGTCAGCAGTACGACGGTTCATATGCAACCAATAACCAGCTGACACGTGGCAGTCGCCGATTTAAAAAAAAAAAAAAAAAAAAAAATAATAATAATAATAAATATAACGATATTAATCGGAATTAAAAAATGTAACCTAATAGGGTAGTACTTTAGTTCGCTGTTCCTAACACCATGAAACACCGAACTGGGGGGGCTGATAACCTGGGTACCGTAATAGCCGCACCGAACAACAAATGGACGAACGAAACACAATAGACGATCAGACTAGCCGGACGGAAAGGATGAACCGGACGGACAAACCAAACCAACAACTAAACAAGTGTTCCTTTGCATAAACCGGATGAAAGGAAAACGACAGGACACGGACGGACCAATAGATAAAACACGATACGGACGGACCGAAAGACATAACCTAAGGACCACTGGACAGAACTAAAGTCGGCTATAAACCAACGGACCAAGTGATAATAATAAATGCCACCTGCTAAATCATAATAAAATAATGATTCGCCCATCACTCGTCAGCTGAACAGTGACGGCTGTCACTGTTCACGCCGACTCTCATTAATGCTCAGGTGTTAACCCGCCTTATAAATACCAACCTCCCACAAGGTAGTTGGACACATTAAACACCCTAATAAATACCATCGGTCTTATTCCTGAGGCCGAGCAACATAACATAACTTACTCCGATTCATCCAACACTTAACAGGAATCATTTGCAAAATTAGGCGATTTATTCTTTTTCAAAGCGCAATTGGTATGCGTACCAGGAAAGAAGCAAAAATGGTGAAGTAGCTTTTCAATCAGCGACTTCTCACACATCATTTACAACAATCATTTGTAGTCTGCAACGTGCAAGAAGTTGTCCCCAGAAGCCGCTGATTCGCTCAGCTACATCAGTTTGAAGTCGCGGATTCATTCAGCTACATCACTGAAGTCGCTAAATGAAACAAAGGCTTCATTCAAGATGTCTACCAAAATAAATCATACCCCAAATCATCCCCTGCCTCACATTCTTCTTTCTTTTTCCTTTAATAGCAAAATACCATGGTAGTAGACAATCAATTTGATAATAGAAATTTAGAAAGGTTAAAAATACGCGGTGTTATTATACGGGTGTATATGAAAAAAAAAAACTAGAGGCGTTTCATAAGTTTGAATAGGTGAAAAAAGGTGGAATTTTGGTGAAATTAGTGGTCGAGTTCAGTGATGTAGCCGAAAGAATCAGCGACTTCAAACTGATGTAGCTGAACGAATCAGCGACTTCAGTGATGTAGCTGAATGAATCAGCGACTTCAGTGATGTAGCTGAACGAATCAGCGGCTTCTGGGGACAACTTCTTACACGTTGCAGACTACAAATGATTGTTGTAAACGATGTGTGAGAAGTCGCTGATTGAAACAGCTACTTCACCATTTTTGCTTATTCCCTGATACGCATACCAAATGCGCTTTAGAAAAAAATAAATCACCTAATTATGCAAAGGATTCCACATAAAGGCCAATTAATCCCTTCAAATATGTATGTGTGTTTATAAATACGCCGTCATCTGCATTTTGCGATGGCATAAATTCAGTTATAAACATGCCTCAAAGTTTTGTGACAGTTTCATTTCCGTTGTAGAAAAATTAAAAAAAATAAATAAATAAAAAACCATTAGGGTTGCACCAAACGGCAGTTTGACCGTTTGGTTTGGGGAAACGGCTGTATGTGGATTTGTTGAGCTGTGATTTGAAGGTTAGGGCTTGCGTCATACCCATATCTTTAAATGGGCGTTTGAGGATTAGTCGGCCATTGGAAAGTTAGGGCCGCTTGAAAGTTAGTGCTTGTGTTATAGCTCCAATCTTTAAACGTGCGTAAGAGTGGGAATAGTATGACCCTAAATGAGTACTGTTGATATTAAACTGGCTTTGACGTAACAAGAAACTACATTAGAACATCCTAAGATTACACTAGCATACAAATAATATTGCACAAACAACTCTCATTGTTTGCTTCAACTAGCCAACTAGGCGACATAGAACAACACCAAGATTAACACATAAAAGTTTACCTGAAATCTGTTCGTAAATGTCTTTGGGTTGATCACCAATAGGGACCCGAGTGATTCCAGGCAAATCAACCATTGTAAGATCAGGAACACCTTTCTTTTTAACCACCAAAGTCAATGGAACATTCGATATGCCTTTAGAGTTTCCAGCAATCTCCACAGTAGCCCTACTAATCTCTTCAGATATGTTGTTTTCTTCAACTATCTTAACCGATTTTTCCTGAAACTCCAAAAGGATCTCGGGCACAGGATCGGGATGGTGTTGAAGCCTCATTATAAGAGGTACCCTTGTGCAGATATCTTGTCCACGTGGCAGACTTATACCGGCTAGTGACTCTAGAACACTAGACTTACCCGAGGACTGATCGCCGACTACAACGATGGTGGGGAGAGGAATGCCTTCTTGTGTGACGTTGAGGCGGCGAAGCTTGTCCACGGCGTCGAGAATGGGACGTATCTTCTCGTTGTAAGATACAATAAGAGGTGGAAAATTTTGGTTGTGATTGATAACTTCACCACCGTCGATATGTGTGTTATCATTGTTAGCCATTGTTGTAAGACTTGCTGAACTAACGAAGAAGGTGGTTGATTATATGTATGGAAAACCAAAACGGTTACTAATAACGATATTTTTGGGATACATCTGTTAACACTTGAAGATAACCTTTTTTTTTTTTTTTTTTTTTTTTTTTTTTTTTTAGATAGAGACGAGTTCAATTTTTTAAAACTGTTTTGAAATGGATAAACTCATAAGTGAAAGTTTTCCTACAAAATGTAAGAAGCAATAATATCACTTTACGTGGATGAACGTTTTTTTAGAACCTTTTATTTAATTCTGCAATCAAGGGGTAGAAAAAACTTTTTGGCTATCCATGTAATCACGTTCTAGTGGTTTAAAATTTTGCGTTAGCAATTGAAGATTCAACTGACATGTTTGGTAATCAACATTGTGTTAATATATGTTTTTTTTTTTTTTTTGTAATTATTTGCATCAGTTTGTTATTACATTGAATCGAATCATATCAATTTTGTAGATCTAAATGAAATTCCTGCAGTTAACATCATTATTGATGAAGAATTCGAAGGTATTATCTTAATTTTGTGTATTTAATTATCTCGATTTTGGTTATATAACCGAATGTTGTTTTGATTTTAGATATTGTTCTCAAGGATTCAAATTCTAGCGGTGAATTGATTTCGAATTTTGATTATGTCTGGCCTTATGTGAACAACTTCAAGATCAGAGAGTGAGAACCATTTATTTTGTCAAGATGCTAATCCTCAACTCATACTTATTGAGTTTTTAAATCATTTTGAAACCTTAATGGAAGCACAAAGGTTTAACCATAGAAAGAATAAACATGATTCTAAGCATACTTCCCCTGATTTTTGGTCTAAGAATCCATTTGAGAAGCAAGCATCTAGAATTTTTACCCGTACTATATTTTTTGATATTCAAGAAGAGAAAAAACAAATCTACTCTCACACCTTACAACTCTCAACAATGGATACAAAAGACAAATAACTAGAGATATAAACAGATTAAAGAATAATCTGTACACAATACAAACCCTAATCGTCTAATAAGAAGAGAGAAAATAATATCTGAAGAGAGAAGACACAATGTTGAATGAATGAGCATATGGAAAAATCAAGTGTTTATATAAGACACAATCTCTTAGGCAGTATAAAGAAGGACTATATATGCCATAAAGCTAGGTTGATGTAAGAAAGAAGCCCAGTTTATAAACTTGAATATATAAGCCCAGTTTATATCTTGAATGTATAAGCCCATGAATAATCCAGCCATCCAGCATGTACCATCCAGCTCAGTAAGTTATCCATCGTATACATCCAGCTCAGCTATCTCAGCGTACTCAGCGTATACATCCAGCTCAGCTATCTCAGCATCCAACTCCGCATATATCCTACAAAAACACTCAACCAAATATTCAAGACACATATTTATAAATACATCTTTTAGTTATTAGATTGATCCATCCATAACATTACAATATTGGGGTGGTTTTTCCCCCCAAAACTGAGAAGCTCTCGTCGGAAACTGGGAAAGAAACAAATAATTAAAATATTATTTTTGATTCTTTTTTTAATAATTTTATTCTTTTTATATAAGCCAATTACCTCAAATCTATTTTTTAAAACATTTTAAATATCAATTGTTTTATTAATTAAACTCTTTTACACAACTAGATATTAATTTGTTATTAGTATATACATTTCCCTTTACTTGAATTATTCAAATAATATTTTTTTTAATTATTCTACTCTTTTTTAAATATAAAAACTAATGAATGAATATGTTTTTTCAGTACACAGTAACCATGGATTTTATCGAGCATTTGGAGCATCAACACCAAGCCTACATCCAAAGTTTTATTTTATTAAAATGTTGCAGGTTATTCTTCTTAATTTGAAGTTATTTTATGGTTTTTTTAGTTTATTAAAACATTTAAATATATAAATTTAGTTATTTAGTTAAATTAAAATAACTTAGTTTTTGGGAAATTTGGGCCGGACGAGACCGCGCAATCTAAAAAAATTCAAAGAAATGGAATCCGAAGATGAAATGGTTTGTAGCTCTTCAGTCTTTACTAGCGTTTGTGCGTTACAAAATTTAATATATGGAGGTAGCTGAAACAACAACTGTTTAATATGTAACCATTTAATGTTATCATTTCCTATATCTATTACTCTAAAGCATCATTTTTTATAATTTCCTATTTCTGTTATCACAATCATCAATGGTTAAGAATAACGCTACAACGGCTAAGAAGCCCAAAGTTTCCTTACAAGTTAACAACAACAACCAAACACCAAACTCTTCAATGGCCAAGAAGCGCAAACTTTCCAATGACGATCAAAAACCAACAATTCCGCCTCTTGTTTCAACTTACAACGATAAGATACGTCCTATACTTGACGCTGTCGACAAACTACGCCGCCTAAATGTTACCCAACAAGGTATTCAACTCCCCACAATAGTCGTCGTGGGAGATCAGTCCTCTGGTAAGTCTAGTGTTCTAGAGTCACTCGCTGGCATAAGTTTACCTCGAGGACAAGGTATATGCACAAGGGTACCTCTTATAATGAGGCTGCAACACCATCCAGATCCTTTGCCAGAGTTCCGTCTGGAGTTTAATGAAAAAACTGTTAAGATCACAGAGGAAAGCCAAATAGCCGAAGCCATTGATTCGGCTACTGTGGAGATTGCTGGAAATTCTAAAGGGATATCCAATGTTCCATTAACTTTGGTGGTTAAAAAGAATGGTGTTCCTGATCTTACAATGGTTGATTTGCCTGGAATCACTCGGGTTCCTGTTGATGATCAACCTGAAAACATTTATGAACAAATTACAGGTATTTTTTTCCTTTGTATATAAAATTATCATTACAGCAAATTAAAATATTTATAGCCAGATTCATTTTGTTTTATTTTGGTGATATTGTAATTTTAAATGTTAGTTTCTATTGTTTTCTTGAACTAGTATGTTATTTTTATGCATCTGTAAGTGTGTGAATAAAATCAAATAATTGCTAGTGTATGATAAATATCATGTGAGAAAGAACTAGCATGTACGTGTTCGTTCGTTGACGAAATAATTGTGTTCACGAATGTTCACAAACATCTACTGAACGAGATATTTTGTTTGTGTTTGTTCAATAAGGAAATAAACATGTTCATGTTGGTTCGTTAATTTTAGGTATAATCACAAACAAACATTCATTTATGATCTTTGAAGTATTTTTAAACAATATAAAAGTTAAAAATTCCAACGAACTATGTAACACACACGAACATAAACGAACATAAACGAACATGCTACCGATGCTCACAAACATAAATGAAAGAACTATCCATGTTTGTTCATTTTAACAATACGAATGAAATTTCTTGTACGTGTTTGTCATTATTAAATGAACGAACACAAACAAACTTCCCAATAAACGTTCAGCTCGTTTACAGCTCAAGTTATTCACAATATTTTATTTGTCATTAGTCATCTATGTTTTTGAATATTTTCAGATATCATAATGGAGCACATAAAGCCAGAAGAAAGTATCATTCTTAATGTTCTTTCTGCTGCTGTTGATTTTACAACATGTGAATCCATTCGAATGTCACGGCGTGTTGACAGCACTGGACAGAGAACCCTCGCTGTTGTTACCAAATCTGACCGATCCCCAGATGGCCTGCTTGAAAAGGTTACCACAAATGCTGTCAACATTGGCCTTGGCTACGTCTGTGTTAGAAACCGAATCAACAATGAAACATATGATGAAGCTCGAATCCAAGAGACTTTACTTTTTGAAACTCATCCTCTATTGTCCGTGATTGACAAGTCCATGGTGGGTATTCCTGTTTTAGCACATAAGCTTGTTCAAATCCAATCTATGACCATATCCAAATGTTTGCCGGATATAGTCAAGAAGATCAAAGAGAAGCTCAATGATTCGGTTTTGGAGCTCAACAAATTACCCCAAAATCTTAAAAGTATCCCTGATGCAATGATTGCTTTTACTCGGATCATTGGTTCCTTAAAGGAAACCCTTCAGAAAATTTTGATAAGAGGCGAGTTTGATGACTTGGAGAACAAACCTATGTGTTGCAATGCTCGGGTGGCTGAGATGGTAGATGCGTTCTCAAAAGAGCTACACACGGATGACAAAACTTCTGAAGATTTTCTGGTTGAAGAGATGCGGGTTTTGGAGGAAGCTAATGGAATCCAGTTGCCTCAGTTTCTTCCTCACTATGTGTTTTTATACTTGCTACAACGAAAAGTGAGCAGCGTCGCTGATTTGCCTATTAGATTTGTAAACAAAGTGTGGTGCTATCTTGAGAGCATTTGTGTTAAAGTCTTGATAGATCATTGTGGGAGTTATCCTCAGTTACATTCTCCAATGAGGAAAGCAACTCAGAATGTGATGGCAAAGATGAAAAACAAGTTTTTGAAAAGGGTTATTGAAATGATAGAAATGGAGAAGAACACAGACTACACATGTGATCCTAATTATATTGTTTTTTGGAATAAATTGAAGTCCACCAATTATGATAATTTATCACAGGCAATCTTGAATCGTTCAAAATCGGTTAATATTAAAGGGTATGGTTCGGTTAAGGTTGATCATTTGTTTGATGTTCCTGCAAACGTAAGGGAACAGGCGTTTGATTTGAAGATGAGGATGGTTGCGTATTGGGAAATTGTTCTGAAACGAATGGTGGATTGGTTTGCGCTGCAGCTTCGTTTTATAATCCAAAAGGTTGTAAATAAGGAGATGGAGACAGCAATAGTGAATGAAGTGATGTTGCCTAGTGGTGGCATAGAAAAGATGTTGGATGAACCGCCGTCTGTGGCTAAAAATAAGGAGCGGTTTCAAAGGAGCATTGCGTTGCTTCAGGAATCCAAAGAAATCATTGAGCAAGTCATGGATGACATTCTTATCACAGCTGATTAGAGGGTTTACACATGTTTTAATTAGTTGCCCCTTCAACTCCTTTAAGTGAACTTGTTTTGAGTTTTGGTAATGTGAACTTGTTGACTTGTGTTTTGGTAATCTTATTTAGTTTTTTTTTCTTGTGTTGTTAATTTGAAAAACATTTTATCGGTACCAACTCATTTTCTTATCAATTGACGAGGCCACGAGGAAATGCTACTATTGGGTCCATACCAAAAGTTTGTATGAAATGAATGGTTAGGGAAATGCAAGCATTATAATGTACTTGGTTAGGGAAATGTTAAAAACATTTTCACAGTGGATGGTTAAAAGGAACGAAGGTTAATAGTATGTACTTTGGTTTATACTTGAATTTATTGGATTAAATATAATTTCCTTTTATTTAGATTGTTGTATATAATACTTTGATAAGATTTATTTTCTTAAAAAAAATACAAAAAAATTACATGACGACTTTGCGGTATGAATAAAGATTTAAGTATAAGAAAAGAACTCATATATGGTATGTGCAGTAAAAAATACAAAAAAATTACACCATCAACTCATGTGCATGCATTTCGTTTTACACTAGTCTAATTGGTTTGTCAATGTTTAATATATATATATATATAAAAGAAAACGTATATGCTGACGTGGCGTGCAATTGAGGCCTCAACCTTTCTTTGAGAGTGCCACGTGGCATCATAATGGAGAGTTTTTGATGTTTTTGAATTGTTTCCTTTTTTAATTAAATTGAGTTATTTTAGGAAAAAAAATTTAAAAATAAATTTAAAATTTTCTCTCTCATATTTCTTCCATAATTTTTAAACGTTTATATCTTTTATATACGGGATTTTTTAAAGAAAAAAATTACACCAAATTAACGAGCGTTTTATTATCTTTTCAACGAGTACCATAGTGCTGTATTAAAAATGGAGAAAAAATCGACTATTTTTTGTGGGGTTTCGTTCATACAAGAAAAAAACACACAAAGTGTTCATGTTATCACGTAACATTAGATTTTGTGGGGAATATGAGTTATTACTTATTAGAATACTATGAACATGCAATGATTGAGAGATTTTGTGGTTAGTTAACTTGAGCCATTTGCAATATGTTATCACGTAAAATTAGATTTTTCAACCCCGGAACCCTCCCGGGATAATCAGCTAGTACTCATATAAATGAAAACCAAAAGTCTCAGTTTACTTTTAATTTATATTTTTTTAATGTCAGGTGTTACAAGTACAATGAAGCGGCCATTACATATATATCGGAGTGTCTAAAGTGAAAAAAAAAAAAAAAGGAGGAAGCCAACTTTGCCCAATGTTAGGAAGATGGACCAGCTTTAATGTGATGAGATGTAATTGACAAGATTAAGGAAGTGATTGTTGGGACTAATCTTGTCAATACTCAAAAGTTGAATGATGTTAAATGGTTTATTTTATTTTAGTAAAGATTAAGATTTATATTATTTTTATTTTATAATTATCTTGTTTTCTAATTCTAGTCTAAGTAGTTTCTTGGACATCAAGGATTGTTTAGTATAAATAAGGGTTATGTTTAGGTTTTATGTACCTTCAAGTTTAATCAAATAGTTTTTTTTCTTGTTAAATCTTTTGTTTGATTAAGTTGAAGAAGGCTTGGTTTCCAACAATTGGTATTAGAGCGGTTATACACGATCCAAACAAGAAGCGGAATATCGATTAGCTAGGCGAATAGAGGGCAGAACGTCATTAATCGATTGTTGTAGTTACGAAGGATCAATAGTTAGATTGTCAAAACAATTAAATATTCGACGCATCGGGGATCACGGCAAAGTTAGATTTGAAGCTGCTCAACACAGGGGAATTATTTGAGGGAAGAGTTATAAGGTTGAGTAAGTGAAATTCTCAATTTAAAATTCAATAATCTGAATTTAGTGGTGTGGGAAGGATTTTTGTTGTTTCTGTTGTTATTGTGTCAAACAGAGAAATAAGCAAAACTAAAGTTTGGGTTTTTTTGTTTGATAAGATATATAACATCACGAATTAAAAAGGGAGTAAGGAAATTTATTCCGATATGACTCAACCTGGTAATCAAGCGTTGGTTACTGTTAAGGAGAACAACAGTATCGCTCTTCAGTGTCCGGTGTTATCCTCAACAAACTACACAGTATGGGCAATGAGGATGAGGGTTATCTTCAATGTTCACGAGTTGTGGGAGCAAATTGAACCGGGTACGGGGGAGAATGCCAAGAAGAATGATAATGCAATTGCTCTCATGTTTCAAGCTATACCCGAAGAACAGATTTTGCAAGTTGGTAATCTCAAAACCGCAAAGTAGATGTGGGATGTTCTAAAGACCCGCCATCTGGGTGCAGATCGGATCAGAGAGGCGAGACTACAAACTCTAATGGCAGAGTTTGAAAATCTGAAGATGAAGAATCAAAGTGCTGATGGGTTAGCTAAAAGATGTGTATAAAAGCGTCCTTAAATGAATTTTAAGGAGTGATAAGTTGTCAAATGGTGTTGCTTTGATGTTATTATGTTATTTCAGGATTTGATGATTAAAGGAGGCAAATATGACGTATTGGAGCTGCTCGGGCAAGATACGGAAGCATAAACGAGCTGGAAAATCAAAATCTGAGGTTGAAGGAGGTTTTGGCGTAGGATACGCCAAAACTTGCGTATCCTACGCCAGTGGCGTAGGCAAGAACACAACAGTTTGCGTAGGCCAGCAGGAAATGGCTAAGGCAAATCTGAGTTAGCGTAGGATACGCCAAAAGTGGCGTATCCTACGCCAAAAGTCAAAATGGTCAAAAAACTTCCTTTTTCAAGTCAATGATCATCAAAAACATTTTAATGACGGATTTATGAGGGAAGACTGAGTTTTTAGCTGTTTTGATCTCCTTCTTCATTATAAAATTCACCACCATTGAAGACACAACATCACACAACATTCTCCAAGCTTAGTAACAATTCTTTGAAGATTGAAGAACCTCCTTTGAAGATGATGAACACCATAGCCATGCTTGGCTAAAAACACTTGTATTACACTATGGATGTAAGTTCTTGATACCTAGGGCTTAAACATTTGGGTATTGTTTAAACTTTTGATTAATGTTTTTATGTACTTGAATTACTTGTGTTGATTAGTGATTAACCTTATGTTGAACTCATTTTTAGTTAATTGATCTTGTGCCAATTTCTAAATGTTATGAAAATGGTTCCTTGCATCAACACTACCATAGGATTGTATGTTCTAAATGATAAAGTATAGTTTAGTCCATTGTGAATGTTGATGAAACTTGATACCTAAGTTTATTGAACAATCAACCCGTTAGTACCAATTGCATTATCTTTGGTTATCCAATTATGCCCAATTGTTGAAAGCCCTAGTGTTCAATTACCCAATCCTTAGTGTAATCATCTTTATCTTATTGTTTACAAGTATTATTAATTATTTTTTACAAATTTCATTTTAAGTTTCATATTAATCAATGAACTTTTCAATCAATTTCTAAACACCAATTTATATATTGCATAATTAGCATCTTCATAAACAACAAATTCAAAGTTAACTAGGAAATACTCACTAACCACACGCTCCTTGGATTGATACCCTACTTACCCTATCTATTTAGGTTATTTAGGCTTTGTATGACCCGTAACGACCGAGGTCATCAAGTGCCATAGACGAGTTTGCTAATAAGTTGTCCGGGTATGCCTCTCGAGCCGCCTCACTTGGCTCGTTTATAGAAGAAACCAAGCTAGTTAAGAAGTTTCTTAACGGATTGCCGAAGCGGTTCATTCATATGGTGGCTTCAATAGAACAGGTGGTGGATTTGAAGACCATCGGCTATGATCACATCGTAGGTAGGCTTAAAGCTTATGAAGAAATGATAAAGAATGAGGATGAGACTCAATCAGGAAATTTAAACCAGCTTTTGTTAACAAAATCAGATGAAAAAGCAAAGGAGAAGGAGCACAGATGTGAGCATTGCGGTTGTGGAAGCTCGAATCGAGGGGATCTTGGACAAGGCCGAGGTAGAGGTCAAGGGTCTAGTAGAGATCGAAGAGATGGTCGAGTTGTGACACCCGTCGAAATCACATGTCATATCCGTACATTTAACTACACGTAGATACATTGTGCATAGCATTCCATGTCATCTATTTCGTCATAATTGGATCATACAGGGTTCCAATGAGTCAGTCCCGAGGCATGCAGTCTAACAGTAGACACACCAGTTAGTCTAAGGCCTTAGTTAGTCAAATAGTTCATGCTAGACCACATGAAACCCATGCAAAACCCTAGTGGTGGGAAATCCATGCAATTGAACATAAGATTTCAAATTGTTGCCCTGACAAGAACAAAAACAAACAATGTTAAATAACAATGAGGTTACCAACACGTATTCTATGGAAACTAGTGAAAACACGAACAAGGTGTCCACACATAACCTTAAAAATTATCCACAAGGATTAGTGTATGTATTAACAAATACATTATCACTCACACATACATACATACGACAATATATACAGACAAACACCAACCTATGCTTGGAAAGTGACAAACATCCCTCTTATACATATATACACGATCGCATACACACACAAGTTCACATAACTTTCCCACACTCACCATGACCTCTCATTCCCAATGCATTACACTAATATGGCATCCATGACACTATACACCCAACTTACCCACGTTAGAACCCTCCAAACTATTCTTTTTCCCTTCCCCGTAATCGGCCAAGGTCAAACCTCCCTCAACACTCCTAAGCATGATCACAAACCTCAAGAATATTACCCAAATTAGCAAACACCTTTATGATCACTAATCTCCATGGTGTTTTGACTTGCAAGAACATTCCATGCCCATTCACTAGGACAAATTTGGGCTCATATGTTCCCAAGGAAGCGAAGAGTATTGTCTAGGATTCACCACTAATCTACCTTACACACACACATACACTCCACACGCATATATACATACACACATGGTCACATTTCATGTTCTATCAAACCACTAGACTAGAGACTATATACAAACATGGAAACAACATAAAACACATGGCCATCTAAGTAAAGTTGACTTACCATAAAACTCTTTTCTTTCCCCATAAATTTCGGCCCCCAAGAATGAGCACACAACCAAACAAGAACACTAGTCAACCTATTGCACTAACATGGCAACAACATAGAGTGTATAAGCCTCCACACCTTGTCAAACTTGCCAAAACAACCATGTCCTTTCCCCATGAAAATCTCGCCCATATCACCCTACATAATATTCAAGAAGCCAAGACAACTAGTTACATTAACAAGGAAATCACCTTTGTGCACACCATGAAATCAAGAGGTTGACTTACCCTAATGGTGAACCAATGGAACAAGCCATTCCCTTCACCATATCGGCTATATATAGGGCATAAGAGCACAAGACATTCACACCACCTTCTCTCAAAAACTCACTAACACTTGAAACCTCTCCTTCCTTGTTAACCTTCGGCCGAGACCCAATCACTCCCAACGGGTCGTGTTCGATCATTTATCATCATCAATCATGGGATCCAAGTACACGTCTAGCATCTAGGAGTTTTCTTGTGAGGAGTTAGCTTATTATTTTCATATTCTCTCGGCTATATACGTGAGGTAGAACACCTGAACCTTTAGTCTTGTTTATACATTATTCGGCTACATGTAATGCTCACCCGAAGCCTATACATACTCGCACACACTATAGAAAAACAAGTTTTGAAATTAACTAACTTAACAACCTAAGTTTCATGTTACAAAGCTCAATAAATAGCCAATGTAGACATATATACGTACAATGGTAAATACACCTTGAGATACGCACGTATGGACATGAACGATGCACACACATACACATGAGTGAATGCGTGCGTGTATGAGGCCAAGACCTGGCCCAAAAGTAGTCTAATCCCCTTTATTTTACAACATACAATGTGGTTGGTTTTATGAACATGTGTTAGAAACTAAAAAAACATGTGTTAACAAGCTTAACACAAGAGTTTTCTTGAAAACATATGGTATGCGAGTGTACACCAAGGCTAAACATCTAAACAAGTTGTTTTCATACAAGATTATCCAAAAATATGTCCATATGTCACCCTAGGCTGCATAAATGTGACATACATGACACTTGGTAACATTTAGTAAGACAAAGTACATGTTTTACCCGAAAATAGACTAATCATAGTCACCTAACCAACAAAACGAACATTCCTGACACATACAGTGTGTGACACGCGTGGATAGTGGTACAGAAACCTTATATCTTTGCTTGTTTATGGGTTTATAAGTTTTTCTGGCTAGGAATCAATGATTTGGGGGCAAAAAATTGTTTTCAAAGGATGGGGGTTGAGAGAGCACTTGGGGAAAGTTAGGGTTGTAGAAATGATGAAAACATATTATGTGTGGTATTTATAGGTGTTTCCCATTGTCCATGCTGCAGATGGGCGAACGGGTTTGATTATAGGCAAAGGGGTCAGCCCTTCTCCGAAAACCAAAGCCTTTCTATTTAAATTTATAGCATAGGGGTTTGCCCTTCTCAATAAATTTCTTAGCTAAGGGGTTTGCCCTTCTCTATAAACATATAGCATAGGGGTTTGTTGTTCTCTATAATAGAAGTTAACGCACCAAAACTTATATTATCATATCATATCAACTCATGTAAACACGTATTTGCAAGTTATCAATGATCACGTTTCATATAATTATCAATAAATCACCTATATTGTAACACCCCAACCGATGGCGGAAACATCCAGGTGTTACGTAGTGACGATTGTTCAATAGCTTATGGTACTAAAGTGTAATATTGATACATTGATTAAATAGATTATTACATGGAAAGAAAAATGCAAAAATTCTAAAGTGACAACTAAAACTGAAATACAATAAATCCAACATCTAAATAAAGATTCCAAAAGCTTAAAAGTCATCTCATAAATAACCTGAAACATGTACAAAAATAATTTTGTCAATACAAAAATGTATTTGTGAGCATACCATGTTTGAATACATATAGTAGAAAAAAAGTTTCGCAATTCACGTGTTATACTGTCTACAATTTATTGTTCAAGTTGTGTACAGATGCCACCCAAAATCAAACCTTAAAGAATCAAGAATCAAGAATCATATATATAGTATTCGCTCATAAGTATCATTATATATAGTAAGCGGCAAGACAATGTAGTTTACACATAACAATAACCAAGGACTTAACTCGAACACGTATGTCAATAAGGGGTATATACCATAGTACAAGTTATTGCTATGCTAGGCCCACACCGGGTTAATGATTTAGGTCATAAGTACACATTATCAATGATCAACAAGTAAAACACATACAAGAATTGCGATTGTGAATATAGAATAAAGCATGATTAATTGAGTGAAGTAATAAGCGTACATGAGTCACCCAAAAAGTGTAAAACATGAAAAAGGGGAAAGATATACTCACAGTTTGCGAAAGCGATCAAAATCCAACTTAAGCGGTCGTGAGTTAAGTAATGGGAATACCGAGGAATTCAACCTATAATGTATAAATTTACTAATAAGGAAATGTCTAAAAAGTCTAAGGTATCTAGGGTCTAAGGCATTAGGGTTGCTAAGTCGATTTGGGGAAATATAGTTTTTATGATAAATCGATTTAATATAAAACTTGTATGTCAAAAATAATACGGCAAAGTTTATAAATGTGAATAGGTAATATAATTATTGCCCATTGATTATTTAGTTTAAAAGTAGTTACAATTAATTTGAACTAAAGAATTAAATTAATAATTTAACTTTCAAATATAATGAATTAATAAATGATTTATTGTATTTAAATGAGCATAAATACAAAAAAATATAATAGATGGTTCAAAAATTTTAATTTTGATAGAAATGAAAACCTCTTGATGAAACATAGTTAAAATAAAATTTTCATAATTTTTCTCAATTTATTTGTATTTAAAACTGATTTAATGAATTTAAAACATATTTAAATAATTAAAAATAGGAAAATCAATAAAAATAAATGTTTTCTAGATAAATAATATTTATATTACTCTCTAATATTAAGAAATAATTTCCCAAAAAGTTTGAGATTAAAATCATTAAAAATGAATTTTTAATCAATTAAATATGAATAAAACCATTTAAATCAATAAAAATACGAAAATAATATATTTTTCAGAAAATAAAATTATGGTTACTTTGTATGAGGTGTCAAGAAGCTACACCTAAATTTTTATAATTTTTTGGATCAAAATGAATTAGTTATGAATATTATAAGAATAATGTATTATTTATATGATTGTATAATATACAAAAGAATTTCAGAAAAAAAAACAATAACCAAAATCGTGACCTGTGGGAATCGAACCCAGGTCCTCTGTGTATCAACTTGCAGTTCCAACCACTACACCACTTGATCTATATGTTGGTATTTGTAATTTATAATAATATTTATACATTATATACATAGTCATCTTCTTCCCCAAAATGAATATGAACCCTAACCCTAATCTAAAATTCAATCGACCCTAATACACTACTTAAACCGTCTAGAATCATAGGGCTAATACTCGGATTTTATTTTAGATCAAAACGGCACAAAGATTAAGCACTTACAATAATGTTTAATGGTCGAACTCAAAGAACAAAGAGTCGAAGCTTGGTGTTGATTTGCAGAGCATTCTGGAAGCAATTCGTTTCAGATTCTTGTGGGTTTGAAATGCAGAAGGATGCAGCAAATGAAAGCGATGCTTATTATGATAGACAAAAACGTTTAATGATGAAATATAAATACTTTGGGCGTTATCCGATCTTTGAGCTTGATTAATCACATCCAAAACGTGTTTAAATGCTCGATTTAATAGCTGGAATAGTTAAGGGTTAGAGGAGAAACGTAAAACCGATCATAAATTCAAGATTAAACATGCTAAAACTTAATTTTGAACTCGCCGGAAAATGCTCGTCGGCGACGAGTTCTTGCCGGAAAAACGCACAGGGACAAAGGAGGGGGATGGAATTTGAGTTATTTTTTTTTTAACTTTCGTTTTTTGGCAAAAATTGCCCCTGTAGTTAGTTTCGTTAGAATTCCTTTATAATTAGTTACTTGCTTTTATAAAAACTTAACCAAAGTTAAGTTAAGTTAACTAAAAAAAATTAACTTTATAACTTAACCTTTTAAGTGTTTTTTTATCTAAACCGAATAACGTTTCAATACACTCATTATATTAAACGTAGATACAACTCATAATAAATGCAAATTATGAATTTTGAGTTCGCTCTTAAATTAAATTTGAAAAAAAAAACTTATAGAGGCTAAAATAGAAATATTTGAAGGACTATTATTGACAATTTAATAAAAAATGAAGGTGACGGGTGTCACAGTCTTCCCTACTTTAGAAAATTTCGTCTCGAAATTTCTTTCAGGTGAAGGTTTCTATGAAACACAAGGCGTTGTAAAAGTTTAATATCTAGATTTAAAGTAATGGTTTAATATCTAGAGTAAAAGTTTCAAAATCTTTGACAATTGACCCGAG
The DNA here is from genome assembly GCA_028751855.1 of Ambrosia trifida. NCBI lineage: Eukaryota > Viridiplantae > Streptophyta > Magnoliopsida > Asterales > Asteraceae > Ambrosia > Ambrosia trifida. The sequence goes on along the minus strand of CM054128.1, from coordinate 19,374,745 downwards.
GTTAGGAAGTTGAGAAAGGTTTTGGGAATGTGTAGCGGGTGAGGGCAAAGGTACCGATATAGCAGTCTCCCCTACTTTAGAAAAGTTTACAACTGAACTTTATTAGGGTATGCAACAAGAATCCATTAACCGAGAGTGTAAGAGTATATAAGGTTTGTGTTTCTTGTGTGGGTGATCAAAAGAAAGACTCCAAGAAGGTGAATTGAAGCTTGTGTAAAACATTCTTATCGAAAATGATAGTCGTTGGTCAATGACCTATTAAAGAGGTCGGGCCCAACGCTATTAAATAGTCCAATATGCAATAGAAAATAATGGGGTAGGTTCTTGGTCAGACTCCTAGTCCGCCCCTGCAGTATCGTTCGTGTTTGTATATAGGGTGTACCGCAACTAACCCATCACACTACTGATACTTTGGACTCATACTGATTGTCTTCCAATAGCCTAAGCAGAATCACACACCACCCCCATGTTTCTGTAAACCCATGATTGCGTTCTGGACCGTAATCATCGATTTACCTTACACTAGGGTGTTATGCTTTTCTATAACACTAACATAAATAATTCAAGACGCAGATGCATGTAACAAAAATACGTTAGGTAATAGATACTGCAATGAAAATAATATTCAAGCATGACATGGTTAGAGGTCCTGCCCTTTTGGGTTCACCCTTTGACCGTAATGAGAATAATGTGTAAGTATATGACATGGTTAGAGGTCCTTCACCTTTCAGATTCGCCCTTAACCCGTAAATTTCTGTTCACATCGTTGGGCTCTAAACACCCATATTGATAAACTCTAAGGATTACACCGTTCTCCTCGGGTTAGAAGAATACTCTGATCTGATTCGTACGTGGGCACTGGCGTAGATCTCATACGATTTATCAATTAGTATGTTTATTGACCATGGTGTTGAACAAAATAATGAGAAAGTATAACATGGTCTTGCTCAAAACAGGGAAAAATATGCATACAAAATATGCGTTCATGTAAGTATATAAGTATAACATAAAATTTCGATTGAAAGAATAATATAAAATAAATCGAGTAAATCGTGATTACGCAAAATAAGAGTAAATGAGATGAACCAAAGTTCATAATTAGTGATATAAGAATAACTGCTAATAAATAGTGCCAGAGTAATCGCAAATAACGCATAAAAATAACCGACAATAAAAGGATAATGCGAGAATAACCATAACTAAGATAATGAGTGAGAATAAAATGATGTAAGAATAAAATAATGAAATTTACTGCAAATGAGAGTGCACGGAACAGGCGTATAGCCTACTGGCATGCGAGTTAAAGTTTAGTTATTTTGCATATATGCACTATACGATAAAACACATTTGGCAACATTCCGATGAGGATATGTCCAATATTTTGTTAGACCAAAAGTTTTGCGACTGAAAGAGTTTGAGTGTAAAAAGATAAATTTTTGTTTATAAAAACGTAGTTTACTAGAACTTTGTGATATAGTTGAAAGATTAATAGTAATGCATGATAATAATTTTTAGAAATCGAAGAATGTTTTAGGTTCAAAACAATTTCACATGAAAAGACTTCGTAAGTACACACTTTCATGTGTCTACGAGAAGTCGAGTTGAAAATTGTTGTAAGGCATCTCATAAGTCGCAAGTTTCTGTTCTCGAAAACATATATTGGATCCGTTATATGAAAACAAGATGGTTTACATTTGACTTGTAAATATGCAAAACATGCAAAACAAGTTTATAAAATGCAAGAGGAAATCATATAAATCAAACATGTTTCAAAAGACCAAGATTTAAAAATGGCGTGATTGATACGAAAAACTTATAATTACATAACATTTTTGAAAACATATTTCAGGCTTTGAAAAGAAGATCGAGTCACAGCAAGGAATGTGATAAGGATGGTGAACAACATGTAAGTTTCTAGTCTCCACTATAGCAGGAAACCTAACTTCAAACCCAAATCAACGTTGAAAGTCCACGACACACAAATTTCTCATGTGGCGTTGATTGAGTGAATCAGTTTGGTATTTTTGGAAATGTAGTAGAATTTTATGAGTTGTTTTGAAGACAATGGGGAATCTGGTTTGGTTTGGGTTGATTCTCCTTGATAATATTTGGAAAGTGTGGGTAGGATACGTATAAGGTTGGGTATGATCCCGGATGCCTCGACGAATTTCGGAAAATAGGATTTTCTGTATTTAAACATTTCTTTAACTTGAGAGTTAAAATTTTGAAAAATTTTGGTTTTTTTATGAAATGTTTGAGAAAGTCAAATGTTACTTAGGATTGGGTAAGCTTGAAACCTTGGTAATTTTTTACGAAATTTATTCATTGAAAGACCGTTTGTTTATAAAGATCGTTAAGGCATCTCTTTGGACTCATAGTGTGCTATTTGTTTCAAGGTACCAGGTGTATATAAGGTGTGTATCGGGTAGATAGGCATTTATATGAGTTTAGTCTGGCCAAAAGGAGTTAACTAATGATGGATGGCCATGACTTGGGAGACTGGGCGTGGTTATGATAATGAATCAATATAGGATAAATGACGATATACTGTGTTAGGAGTATTGTAGCCACGCAAGAGGATACAAAAGGTCGTAATTTAGGGATATATTGTGACATCGATCAAATGAGTTTATAAACATGACAATATAAAATAGGTTTTGATTAATAAGTTTGGGAAACCATGTTCACTTTGAGCTGTGTGTTGATGCAACATTCCTAAAATCAGGATGTGGTCGAAGTTAAACATGAGGTTTAAAATTTAAGTCGTAGGTAAAAATGTTTTAACGCGAGAGATGTGATGCTTTTTTTAAAAAAATCACAAAGCATAAGCGTAGGTTTTAATGCGATAATATAGCGGGCAAAAAGTTTTAATAATGATGATGAAAAATCCAAAAGCGAATAATCAACGAATAATAACATATGAAACAACAAGTGATGAAATTGAAACTTCAAATGATAAACAAGACATGAATATCAATAACATAATACACAAATATCAATAACATAAAACGTTAGGATTGTTTCCATAGGAAACTTTGACTAACCCAAGTATTTGAAATTTTCTAGCGACTGTGGGGGTGTGCTTTAGCCTATAAGTGAATGCTCATCCCAAGAGTTCCCAGGTAAGTATACGGGTCCCTCGTCTGATTGGGATTTATACGAAATACCAAGCCTAGACAGAAAACTTAGGATACAAGCGCTCACCCTTCCAGATTGCACGTGCCCCATCACTAGTGAATTCCAAAACTTTAGCGAGATTAAAAATGAGATATAGAAATAGATCATTGAGATATGGAATTTCACTCCTAACTCAAAGATGTATTTCAAAACTTAAGACTACGGTGAAGTGAAACCAGTCACTATGTTAAGGATATCAATCCCAGCATAGTGGTTAAGTTTCTTTTTGGATGAAATATTCTTTGAGGTGTGGATGTCACTCATATCTCAAAGATATATTCTAAAGATATATAACATATAGAGGAGTAAAACTAATCACCAAGGTATGGATACCACTCCTAACTTGGTGATATCATTTCGTTTGTGAAATATGAGTGTCTTCTTCTCCAGGTAAAACACCGAAAGAATAACGAGAAAGAATCATAGCGTAAATATCTTGAAAGAAAATATAAGAATAAAGAGAAATATACACGAGAGGACTCGTAAATGTAAGCTTAGTTATAGACTAGGCTAAAAGGCATTCTAATAACCTAATTCCCTATAACCATGGCTCTGATACCAATCTGTAACACCCCAACCAATGGCGGAAACATCGAGGTGTCACGTAGTGACAATTGTTCAATAGCTCATGGTACTAAAGTGTAAATATTGATACATTGATTAAATAGATTATTACATTGAAAGAAAAATAAAAAAAAATTCTAAAGTGACAACTAAAACTGAAATACAATAAATCCAACATCTAAGTAAATATTCCAAAAGCTTAAAAGTCATCTCATAAATAACCTGAAACATGTACGAAAATAATTTTGTCAATACAAAAATGTATTGGTGAGCATACCCTGTTTGAATACATATAGTAGAAAAAAGTTTCGCAATTCACGTGTTATAATGTCTACAATTTAGTGTTCAAGCTGTGTACAGATGCCACCCAAAATCAAACCTTAAAGAATCAAGAATCAAGAATCATATATATAGTATTCGCTCATAAGTATCATTATATATAGTAGGCGACAAGACAATGTAGTTTACACATAACAATAACCAAGGACTTAACTCGAACACGTAAGTTAACAATGGGTATATACCATAGTACTATTTATTGCTATGCTAGGCCCATATCGGGTTAATGATTAAGGTCATAAGTACACACTATTAACGATCAACAAGTAACACACATACAAGAATTGCGATTGTGAATATAGAATAAAACATGATTAAGTGAGTAAAGTAATAAGCGTACATGAGTCACCCCAAGAGTGTAAAACATGAAAAAGGCGAAAGATATACTCACAGTTTACAAAAGCGATCAAAATCCAATTTAAGCAGTCGTGAGCTAAGCAATGGTAATTACGAGGAATTCAACCTATAATGTATAAATGTACTAATAAGGAAATGTCTAAAAAGTCTAAGGTATCTAGGGTCTATGGCATTAGGGTTGCTAAGTCGATTTGGAGAAATATAGTTTTTACGATAAATCGATTTAATATAAAACTTGTATGTCAAAAAAAATACGGCAAAGTTTATAAATGTGGATAGTAATATAATTATTACCCATTGATTATTTAGTTTAAAAGTAGTTACAATTAATTTGAAAAAAAAGAATTAAATTGATAATTTAAGTTTCAAATATAATGAATTAATAAATGATTTAATGTATTTAAATGAGCATAAATACAAAAAAAATACAATATATGGTTCAAAAATTTTAATTTTGAGAGAAATTAAAACCTCTTGATGAAACATAGTTAAAATAAAATTTCCATAATTTTTCTCAATTTATTTGTATTTAAAACTGATTTAATGAATTTAAATCATGTTTAAATAATTAAAAATAGGAAAATTAATAAAAATAAATGTTTTCTATATAAATAATTTTTATATTAGTTTCTGATATTAAGAAATAATCTCCCAAAAAGTTTGAGATTAGAATCATTAAAAATGAATTTTTAATCCATTAAATATGAATAAAAACATTTAAATCAATAAAAATACGAAAATAATATATTTTTCAGAAAATAAAAATATGATTATTTTGTATGAGGTGTCAAGAAGCTACACCTAAATTTTTATAATGTTTTGGATCAAAATGAATTAGTTATGAATATTATAAGAATAATGTATTATTTATATGATTGTATAATATACAAAAGAATTTAATAAAAAAACAATAACCAAAATTGTGACCTGTGAGACTCGAACCCAGGTCCTCTGTGTATCAACTTGCAGTTCCAACCACTACACCACTTGATCTATATGTTGGTATTTTTGTTTTATAATAATATTTATACACTATATAAATAGTCATCTTCTTCCCCAAAATGCTTATGAACCCTAACCCTAATCTAAAATCCAATCGACCCCAATACACTACTGAAATCGTTTAGAATCATAGGGCTAATACTTGGATTTTATTTTAGATCAAAACGGCACAAAGGTTAAGCACTTACAATAATGTTTAAGGGTCGAACTCGAAGAACAAAGAGTCGAAGCTTGGTGTTGATTTGCAGAGCATTCTGGAAGCAATTCGTTTCAGATTATTGTGGGTTTGAAATGCAGAAGGATGCAGCAAATGAAAGGGATGCTTATTATGATAAAAAAAAACATTGAATGATGAAATATAAATACTTCGGGCGTTACCCGATCTTTGAGCTCGATTAATCACATCCAAAACGCGTTTAAATGCTCGATTTAATAGTTGGAATAGTTAAGGGTTAGAGGAGAAACGTAAAACCGATCATAAATTCAAGATTAAACATGTTAAAACTTATTTTTGAACTCGCCTAGAAAATGCTCGCCGGCGACGAGTTCTTGCCGGAAAAACGCACAGGGACAAAGGAGGGGGATGGAATTTGAGTTATTTTTTTATACTTTAGTTTTTTGGCAAAAATGGTCCCTGTATTTAGTTTGGTTAGAATTCCTTTATAATTAGTTGCTTTCTTTTATAAAAACTTAACCAAAGTTAAGTTAAGTTAACTAAAAAAAATTAAACTTTATAACTTAACCTTTTAAATGGTTTTTTTATTTAAACCGAATAACGTTTCAGTACACTCATTTTAATAAATGTAGATACGACTCATAATAAATGCAAATTATGAATTTTGAGTTCGCTCTAAAATTAAATTTGAAAAAAAAACTTATAGAGGCTAAAATAGAAATATTTGAAAGATTATTATTGACAATTTAATTAAAAATGAATTAAGGTGACGGGTGTCACATATATTATATTATTGTTTCACCAATGAAAAGGCTACGAGACTTTGTGTGTTTCCCGATGATTACCCGAATCACTAAAGACCTTAGTGTGTGTAGACCGACTTAACTAACCCAATTAAGTTTGTTTTACAAATGTTTTGTTAATTAAATGTTTTTAGGAAAGTTAACTGAATTTTTCCAGGTGTCACATCATCTCCTTATTGAAAGAATTTTCATTCTAAAAATTGTTCAGAGTGATTAGGGAAAGATAGAAAATTTTCCGATATGTTACACTATCAATAACTAAATAATAATTATACATAATTAAGTAGGAGAGAATGGGGAAAAACAAGAGCTAAATGATCTAAAATGATAACAAGTGCCCCTCAATATGTTCTTTTATTATATAGGGTATGTTTGGCAAAACTAACCGGTGGCGGGAAGCTGGTAGCCGGAAGCTGGTAGCTTTTTAAATATATTTGTGTTTGGCAGAGTAGCTGGAGCTTTTAATAAAATGTATAAAATGAACAAAATGGGCATAATTAAAGGCTTGTAAAGAAGGTTTTTATTTTACTTTTAAAATATAATGGGTATTTGTGTCATTTACTGTAACACCCCGCCCCTCTCACCACCAATATTGTCCGCTTTGCCCATCCAGGGCTCACGGATTTGTTTTTGGTTGCCCAAGTGGAGACTTCCCAGGAGGTCACCCATCCTGAAATTTCTCCCACCTGAGCACGCTTAACTGTGGAGTTCTCCTCTCATCCACTAACATTAAGCCCCAAAACGCGTTGGTGATTTAAGAGGCAAGACATTACTTATGAACCAAGGATCTCTCCTGGCCACGGCCGATGTGGGATTTTCCTGGGGTGTCACATCCACCCCCTGTTAGAGTCTCATCGTCCCTGATGAGGTTTGCACCCACCTTCTCGAACGGCACAGGAGTGGCTCTGATACCATCTGTAACACCCCGCCTATCTCACCACCAATATTGTCCGCTTTGCCCATCCAGAGCTCACGGATTTGTTTTTGGGTGCCCTGGTGGAGACTTCCCAGGAGGTCACCCATCCTGGAATTTCTCCCACCTGAGCACGCTTAACTGCGGAGTTCTCCTCTCATCCACTAACATTAAGCCCCAAAACGCGTTGGTGATTTAAGAGGCAAGACAGTACTTATGGACCAAGGATCTCTCCTGGCCACGGCCGATGTGGGATTTTCCTGGGGTGTCACATTTACTAATTAAAAACTTGTAACAAGTAGAGCTTTTTCTTAAACGGTAGTACTAGTAGCTTTTCACTATATAGTTTTTTCTCTAACCTAAAAGCTTTCAGCTCCTTCAATCAAACAATGTTTTTTTATTGAGTATGAGCTTTTTCTTAAAAGCTTGAACTTTAAAACTCTTAAAAGCTTATTACCAAATATACCCATAGTGAGTAAAAAGGTATAAAATAGATATAGATATGAAATTCTTCAATTACATAAAAACAAGTTTACCCCAAATAAAATCGTAATATGATGCAGTTAGTCATTTATTACTAATATTTAATGCCTTTAAAATTAATGATTTATTATAATCTAAAAATTTATTAAAGTAATATATAAATCCTTTGCAATAGTTCAAAGAAATACTACAACTTTATTTAAGCAAAACTAGATGATGGCATCAGGCAAATTTGTTGCTCTTCTTTTTGTACTGATAATAACATCCTCTCTATCAACTCATGTGATTGGTGCAGGTAAGTTATCCTTTCATGTTGTCTTGGAATTAAGACAATGTTGTTTGATTATAATAGTTCTGTTTTTATATATAGGAGTTCGTTGTACCAAATCATGTTGCAAAAACGTAAATTGTAAAGAGTTATGCGCGAAGTCATGGATCAATGCTGGGAGTGCACTTTGTAAACCCGACGTAGCTTGTAATACAAAAGAAGGACGATGTTGTTGTATCTCGTGAGATGATGATGATTCATATGATGTTTTGTTTCCTTTATAAATATTAACTAATATTCAAAATTAGTTGCTCAACCAACATTATTGCTTGTTTTTTATATATAACTAGACGTGAAGACACGCGCTCCGCGCGAACATTTAGTGGCCAAAATGTTGAAGCTATAAATATGGTGGAAAAAACGATGAGGCAATAAATATGGTGGACAAAATTGTGAAGGCATATTATTGCGCAGACATTTGTTACTTAATATATATAACAATTTGATCAAACTAGCTAAGAGGAATTTTATCTTGAAACCATTGGAACCCCAGATAAAAGAAAAAAAAAACATTCTGATTTGAGGTGATAAAAATAGAAAACCACATGAACTAAAATGATAATTTACTACTTGGAAAAAAAAATCATAGTCACGTTTAACCTCATGTCGAGTGTATCATGTTAACTGATCATGTCTATATTGCAATGCTTTTTGAAAACTAGTATTTGGTTCAAGATACATAACTATTTTTGGTGATCCTATGAATGGTGGACTAAGATACATAACTATTTTTGGTTCAGGATACATAACTTTTTTGGTTCAAGATACATAACTATACAATAGTTTTTTTAGTCAGGTTCGGGTTGGATTGTCGATAATGAAAATCTAATGTATCTAAAATTGTGTTCTATGAGATTTTATTTTTTGAAATATTGCCATAACATCATCTAGCGAGACAATCCTAAGCAAGTCTTTTCAATAAAACAAACTAGGTTACATCCCGAGAGCGTCCCGGGACAGACATATCTAATATGAAGTGATAAAATGTGTGTTATGATGTAGCATAGTAATTAATGTACAATAATATGAGAAAAACACAATTTTAATCATGTGAATAAGAATTATATTAAATGTTTGGATGAGGAGCAGAGGCAGGAGCAACCATTGTAGGGCATGATTGAGGCGGTGGTCTTAAATGTGTAGCTTCTTTAGAAACGTCCAGTTTTGATCGATTTTACTCTGTATGAAAACAGAATTCCCATTTATAGTTTCACTGGTTTATACCCCGAGAGTGTCCCGGGATAGACAAATCAAATATAAAGTGAGAAGCTTAGGGGCTGTTTGGTTGATTAAGTGTTGAATCATTAAGATATCTGAATGGTTAGGAGGTTTGAATGCCTAAGTGCTGAATCATTAAGTTGTACCTCTTAATGGTTAATTTTCTTGTCAAACATTGGTAGGAGAGTATCATTAAGGTTCAGCATAGTTCAGTGATTAATAGTTTAGTGCTTAATGGTTCGGCAACATCTCAAATCTTAATGATTCAGCCTTAACCATTCCATTCAAAGACATCCGAAGAACAATACAATCATACTCGTTTCAAACATTAACAATGCAAATAATCAGACAATTCTAGACATAAATCTTCATAACCACAATCAAAAGTTATATTACAACAATGAATTATAAATATTATATCTTGATCAAAATAATATAAGTCTCAAGAACACCATGATGAACATATGAATATTCAAAGACATCTGAAGAACAATACAATCATACTGGATTCAAACATTAACAATGCAAATAATCAGACAATTCTAGACATAAATCTTCATAACCACAATAAAAAATTATAACATCATATTACAACAATGAATTATAAACATTATATCTTGATAATAACAATAACATAACATAACAAAAAAATATAAACGTGGTAAAGGTATACTTACAACTTGGAATGCTTCCACGATCGAAGATGTTGAATCGGTTTTGGAGAATCAAAACATTGGGGTTGGTGGCCCAATGGTAGAAGCAAAGCTTCTAGGAACACCTAAAGGGGAGGTCATGGGTTCAAGTCCCACAAGGAGAAGAAATTTGCCGTTCAAAAAAAAAAAAAAAAACTTTAATAGGAAGAATTGGTTAGTTATGATAAAGGAGAATGAAAAAAAAAATAAAACACATTTTATATAGATAAAATTCGGAGCTCCATTTCTCGGTTAGATCTATGAGGACCCTCTCTAAGACCTCCATTCGACCCAAGTTTACTCTTTTATTATATAGATTGATAGATATTTTATACTTAAACATATAAAGAATAAAGAAATACATAATAAAGAATAAAGAAATACATATAAAGAAATGTCTCCTAATCGAATTAGTAATGTTTTTTTTATTTTAATTTGTTTTTAAATATATAGGATAATTCAATATTTTATGTTTTTAGTATTTTTCAAGTTTTATTTTAATTTTATAAATAATCAAACAAAAAAAGTTGTAAAAATATACATTCATTGAGTAATGATTGAAAGATAAAAAAGAGGGCTTGAATCACTACACCTATTTTTACTTAAAATGTCTATGCTGACACTACACATGGTGTTATAAATGGATTGATTTTAATACAATCACTTTTCATCCCTTTAATTTTGTATAAATGTCATTTTAGATAACTCTAGTTTCAATTAAGCCAAAATTACAAATTGGTTGTATCATGCGTTTCAAAATTTCTTGAAACATGTAGAGTTAGACAAGTTATTCCCATAGTTACACTACTCGGAGTGGGAGGAAAGATGGGGATGAAACGTCATGTGGCATTTGTGGGACCCGTGTGGGAAGGAAAAAAATTGTGGGGAGTGGAAGGGGAGAAGGAAATAATATTATATTGTGTTAAAGTTAAAAAAAAAATAAAAAAAAAAACTGACCAATCAAGAGATGCCACCTCACCCCACCCCCAAGCCCCACGCCGGTGAAGCTGCCCCCGCCCCCTTCCTTCCTGCCCTCTCCACGCCAGGGTGGCGGTGGTGTCCCCCCCCCCCCCCCCCCCCCCCCGCCCCCCACTCCGGGCACTCTTAATATTTTGTTTGAAATGGCTAATTTTTTTTGTTACCTATAAGATTTTAACCCCATACTAATTGAAAAGGTAAAGCCTTATCCAACATCTTAATACCACTAGGCTAAACCCTTTTTACCCATAGTTAACATTAGACTAATAATATTGTTGCGGTTTCAAATCTGCTCGGATTTCAAATTCCCTTTTCAATCCTATAATTCTACCTGATTTCTATAAATGTTTTTTTTAATCTAAATAAAACTCACAGTTTGAAACATGAAAAACAAGAACTATTCACCTATTATTAATTTATTTAGGTGTAGAATCAATAATTTATTACTATCATACTTTTCCGTTTTATGATACCAAAGTGTACCTATATAAATCCTTTGCAGTAATTTCAAAGAAAATACTAAAATCTGACTCAAAAAGACTTGAAATGCTCTTAGAGCACTTACATCTCATCCACCAAATATACGTGAGTGTGTCCACCAAATTATATGGGTGAGTGTGGTTGTGAGTGGAAGAGAGATAAAATATTTAGTGGAAGCACTGTTCCACCCTAAATATGAAAAGCTACTGTTCACCCTTATATATATTTTTAATATTTTTGTAAGTAGTTGTGAGTAATGAAAGAGAAAATGTAATGATAAAAGTATGAAAAAATATTATTATTTTAATTAGAAAAGAGAAGATTTAAAGGTGAAGTAGTGATTTTTAGTGTAATTTGAATTTTGGTGGATGAGATTTAATGGATGGGATTTAGAGAGATTTGTTGCTCTTCTTTTTGTTCTCATAATTGCATCCTCTGTTTCAAGTCAACCCATGCAATTGGCATAGGTATGCCGTGAAACTTTTTATATATTATGACAATGTTGTTTGAATATAATAATTCTGTTGTCATCTAAAGGAGTACGAAGAATATTAGACGACTAGGTGTGGGCTGCGGCATGGGGCCGGCATTGTCAAGCCGGGCCGGGCTACACCGCCCCCTGGCGCGGCAACGGCATGCCCGGCATCCCATAGCCGTTTATGCCGGGGCTCTTTTTTGCTTGGGGAATGTGCATTTGACCGTTGGGGTGTGGGGACCAAGGGTTTTGACCGTTTAAAAAAAAAAAAAAACGATTTTTTTTCAAAAATCTATTTAAACCCACACATTTTACCATTTTCACACACAAATCAAACACCAATTTTTATACTAAACACCACCATTTATATAAAAAATACTTTATACATTTTTCAATGGATCCCAACCAAAACAACCCAAACCCGAATCAACCACCACAATATAATCAAAACAACCCGAATCCAAACCCGTTCACGGTGCCAATGGATCCATCTTGGGCTACTTTTGCGGGTTTCCAACAAACTCCCAACCCTTTCACCCAATATCCCCAAATGCACCAAAGCCCTACTACCTTTAACCAATTTCATAATATGCAAATGCATCATAACCCTCAATCCTTTACCCAACTTTTGCAAACTCCGCCATTCCGTCAATCTCTACCACCACAACGACAACCCAATTTTGAACTCGAAGATGAAGAAGATGATGAGGTGGAGGTTGTCCCCGAAACACAAGTCCAACGTTCGAAGGGGAAGGCGAAGGCGAGTGCATGTGCGAAGGGGAAGGGGAAAAAAAAGCAAAGCGAACGAAGCCCATGGACGAAATTGGAAGAAGAAGCGTTAGCGAAGGCGTATCTGGCTAGTTCGAAAGATCCAATAGTTGGTAAAAAAAATTTAATTTTTTTGTAGTATACAATAAAAAAAATTTATTTTTTTTATTCTCTAATATATGTTTTATTTAAAAAAATGTAGGGACTAATCAAACGGGAGATAGCTTATACACCCAAGTACGAGATACATTTCACCAATTGATGGAGCAAGGAGAGTATCGCAAGCAGGAGGCTTTAAGTTCTAAATGGAGGAAAATGAGTACTACAATCGGGAAGTTCATCGCCTTTTATAATCCGTTGTATGTGAACCCTCCAAGCGGGTTTAACGAGGAAATGATTTTCAAGGAGGCGATGCGAAAATATGAAGACAAGTATGGCCATGTTTTTCCTCATGTTCGAGCTTGGACGGTGTTGAAGACATCTCGCAAATGGGCACCGGTTCCAAACGAGGTTGCAAACGCCAAACGAAGCAAGACTTCGGAGTCGGGCGATTATAGCGTGGGAGGCGGGTCGACCGGTCATTGTCAAATAAATATAAACGATGACCCAGACCCAGAGTTCGAGGATACTCCCGTTCAAGAGGAGCCACGACCCATAGGGAGGGACAGAGCAAAAAAACAAGCGGCGGCTGCAAAAAAACAAGCCGCGTCAGGGAGTGGGGGCGGGTCAATGTTGGACGGTTTGGTCGCTGAATTGGCATCCTTCAAAAATACTTTTAGTGAAAGTCAAGCAGAGAAGAAGAAATTGAAGGAACGCGAAGTCGAAGAAAAGCTTCGCTTGAAGCAAAAGAGGGTGGAGGAAAACATTCGCCAAAAGAACGAGGATAGGCAAATAGAAGAATGGCGAATAATGACGGCAAACATCAACGACTACCCCGAAGAAGACCGTCCCGTGTTGCTCAAGATGAAGGAGACCATCGCAAAAAAATATAATCCGTAGTTTATGTTTTTTTTTTTATTTAAGTGTTCGTTTTTAATTGAAAATTGTACTTTTTTTATTTAGGTGAATGTTTTTTTTTTAATTTAAGTGTTTGTTTTTAATTTAAATACATCTTCACATTTTATATTAATATGATAATATTATTTAACTAAAAAAAAGAAAAAAAAAAGAAATAGCATTAAATGATGTTGGGGCCTTCTCCACACCCCTAGGAGCATCATCTCATGGATGCTCCTACCCCACGCTGACGTGGCAGCTGAGGTGGAGGCAAGGCATGGAAGTTGGGCCTCCTGCACACCTAATGGTCTTAGAAAGTCGTAGTGTACAACATGTTGCGATGATGTAGATTATACCAATTTGAGTTGTTTTCACACGTAGAATTTGAAGTAGGTTTTATGAGTTATCATGTTGGTTATATACAAAAAAAATTATTTTGAAAAAAAATGGAGTAAATTGTCAATTTCGTTCCTGAGGTTTGACCAGATTTGCTAGATCCATTCAAAATACGTTTTTTTTTCTCACCTAAACCCTTGAGGTTTATGTTTTCTTGCCAAATCCATCCAAAAAGTAAACCTAGTTAAGTTGATCAGTTAAATGGGGGGCTAATGTAGTCATTTTGCTTGTTAAATGAAGGGCAAATTGGTAAATTTACTATATTTAATTTATTAATTATATAACCCTTACCCCATCTCTGATCCCGCTCGTCTTTCTCTCTCTCTCTCTCACTCTCTGACCAACAACACCAGCCACCCCCACCGAACCACCACTCTATCTCCTCCTTCATTTTTTTCAACCAACAAACAAAAGAAAACCCTAAATCCATCATCTTTATCTCTCTCTCTACTCCCACTCTATCTCTCCCTCGTCTCCCTCTTTCCTCCTCCTCGTTACAACAGCCGGCTAAACACCACTCTCCTCGGTGGCGGTGGCGGCGTGGTGCTTTCTGGGCCCAAAAACGGGCTGGGATAATGATGATCGGAGGCTAAAAGGTCGACAGGTAGGGTGGTCTCGGGTGGAGGTGGTTCAAGAAGCAGGTGGCGGCTCGAGTGGTTCGTTATTGGTGGGTTTTGCTCAGGCGAAAGAGGGCGGCGACGGTGGGGCTGTGGGTGGCCGATTGAGGTGGCCTCGTTCAGATCTAGTTGTCGATTGACATGCATGTCGGCCGATTGGTGTTAGTCGATGGTGGTTGTGGTGACAGACGGCGGCGACAGCAGCTCTGGTGGCCGGAGGTGGTGATGGTTCGGTCTATTGGTGGCGCACTAATGATAGAATAATGGCACCAACGTGTTGTTTATCTACCTGACAAATTTTAAAATCTGTCACTCACTTTCTACACTTTGAACTATCTTTAATGAGAAAGTTTAATGTAAAAAGTAGTTTAACGTAAAAAGTATAAGAAGTATTTTGGGCCTTTGATCAAAATTAATCAATGGATGAGCTTAAAATGGGAAAGTATACGTTGAGTTTCTAAAAGAGAGGAAAATGGTAAAATAGGTATAACCCACAATGGTTGAGTTCTACCCCCATTTTTTTAACATCCATAATTTTTTCGTACGACATTATTTAAAAAAAACACACACACCATAAAAACAAGCATTTTATCCTCTTTCATTTGCAAACCATATTGCTTATATACTTTTAAAAAAAATTATTGGGTTGATAGTACTTGCGTCTAAATGTAAACACTTGATATTGTTACTTGCGTTTAAACATTCTGAATGTAATAATAGCTTTTTTGTTTTTTGCTTAGTTTGTTTTTAATATCATTGGAAAGTTAGAAGAACTTTACATGGGACTTGGGAGAACCACATTTTGTTAGTTTTACTAATATCATATTATCCACTCGTTGAAAGCTACACCAAAACCACTCTTTCAACTTCTTTATCAAAAATGGCTTCTACATCCCTCCTTCCACTAGGTAACTCCATTGTTTTCTTTCATATTACACTTTTTTTTTTATTCTGTAGTTAGTTGAAACACACGCTGAATCAATCATAAGTTGAATTCAGTTTTGCATTTATGTTCTTAAATGATCATTTAAGTGATTTTTTATATAAATTTTAAGGCTACTAAACAATAATAAATTTGATATGTATGTAAAAACTTGATATTAACTACTTGCGTTTAAAAAATAATAACTTGTGTCTAAATGTAAAAACTTGATATTACTTACTTGCGTTTTATCATGTATAACTTGCATTTAAGCATGTATAATTTGCGTTTTATCATTTATAACTTGCGTTTGATCAGGTCGTGTTATCAGGTATAACTTGCGTTTCTAAAACGCAAGTATACCCTCAATAAAACGCAAGTTATCAACTCAGCAAAAAAAATATAAAAAAAAGTATAGCAATATGGTATGGAAATGAAAGAGGATAAAAAATTTGTTTTTATGGTGTAATTTTTTTTTAAATAATGTCGTATGAAAAAATTATGGCCGTTTTAAAAATGGGGGTAGAACTTTAATGACGCTAAGAAATTACCATCGTGCCCCTGATTATCAAATTTAATCCTACGCTCCATATTGTTTCTTACACTTTTTACAATAAGTGACTTTTTACGTTAGCCTCTCTCATCTTTAATAATTCACTTCTAAAAAGACCCTCCCTCAGAAATTTTGTACTCGTGTACACCAAACCGAGATGTCAAAGTGAAGTACTACATGTTTATTTGACCAACTTTTTGGTCGTTGAGGTGGTTAACATGGGTGGTTGTTGAGGTGGTAAGAGTGGTGGGGTTGGTGATGGTAATAGTAAGGGTTGAAGGAGGTCGGGTGGATGGATTTGACAAAATGTTAAATTTTATAGAAATAAGAAGAAAAAAATTAGAAATCAAAATATATAAATATGTAAATTGTCAAAGATAGCCCTCAGTTAACATTAGTTTTTAACTGATATGGATTTTGTAAGAAAACGTAAACCTCAAGGGTCCATGTGAGAGAAAAAAACGTATTTTGGATGGATGTAGCAAATTTGCTCAAACCTCAGGGACAAAATTAGCAATTTACTCAAAAAAACGGCATATTCCTTTAATGGTATACACATTTTGTCACTTGATATTAGATTTGTCTATCCTGAGAAGCGCTCGATGGATAAACTAGTAATAATTATACATACATAAGTAGGAGAGAAAAGCGAAAAACAAGAGGTAAATAATCTAAAATGATGACAAGTGTCCCTCGATCAGTGGCGGATCTAGAACAAAATTTCAGGGGTGACGTTCAAAATTTTTTTTACCGTTCTTGCACACAATGTAAACGCAACAAAAATAAAAACACAATAATAAATAAAGTTAAACACATACAAATAAATTTCTCGTCTTTGATTTTTGAAGGCTTGAAATCTAGTCATGACATCATTAGCAATATCTGAACTTTGATCGATATCATCGTATTTTCTTTTGCTTTTACCGGTTTAAAACCGTAACCATGGTCCATGGGATTGTATCTTTTAATTATGAAATTACAAGTTGAATGGCACTACGCCAAAATAGCCCTATGGCCACACTAAAAAAGTGTGACCATATGCCTTTGGTCACACTTTTTTTTTTCATCTCAAGTGTGACCAAAGGTCAAGTCATCATAGGTATCATACAGCCACATTCACATTTAGTGGCTGTAACGACATAAAAGTGTGGCTAAAAGATACCAATATTTTTTTGCTAGAATCAATCATTATATCCATTAAGTGTGGCTAAAAGATTGTAATGGCCACATGAATTTACTCTAAGTGTGGTCGTTTATATTATACAGTTACTAGAAAATATGTTTTAGCCACATCAATTTAAATAAAACGTGGCAAAATGGGTTGTTGTAATCAAGCATTCTGTTTATTAAGTATGCCTAAAGGGTAGAAACAGCCACATTAATTCACTATAAGTGTGGCCGTTCTACTATTTAGTCACATGAATTTGCTATAAGTGTGGCAAAAAACTATTTCTTAACACAAAAAATATTTTTTTAAATTTTAAGTGTGGCTATTGTATAACATTTGGTCACACATAGTTTTTCTACCATGACAGTTGTTATCATGTTGTCACACAAAAAAATAACAAAGTGACAATAGTGTGGCTAACTGTTACGTAAAGCCACATGAAATTGTACAATCTTTAGTGTCACTATTGTGTAACCTTTAGTCACACATAATTCATTTTACACATGGCGATTTCTATCGTTTCGTCACACATAAAAAAAATTTTGGATGGTGTGGCTAATGGATATGTAAAGCCACATGAAATTTTAAAGTTTTTACTGTGGCTATTGTATAACATTTGGTCACACATAATTCATTTTACACATGACATTTGGTATCATTCCGTCACACAAAACAAACAAAGTTAGCATGGTGTGGCTAATTGTTATGTAAAGTCACATGAAATTTTATAGTTTTTAGTGTAACTATTGTCTAACATTTGGCCACACATAATTCATTTTATCCATGACGTATGTAATCATTTAGTCACACAAAGAAAACAACAAAGATAAGAGGGCGTGGCTATTGATTGTTAAAAGCCACATGAAATTTTATAATTTTAGTGTGACTATTGTTAAAGATTTGGTCACACATAATTCACTTTAACCATGATGTTTGCTACCATTTCGTCACACACAAAACAAAAAGTCTGAATTGTGTGGCTAATGGCTATGTAAAGACTCATGAATTTATAATTTTTAGTGTGGCCATTGTTTAATCTTTGGCCACACACAATTCACTTTGACTATGGCGTTTATTATTATTTTGTCATGCATAAGAAAAATAAAGTAAAGATGGTGTGACTAATGGTTATATAAAGTCACATGAAATTTTGTGTAGCTATTGTGTAAACATTGGTGACACATAATTCATTTTGCTAGTGACATTTGGTATCAGTTCGTCACACAAATCAAAATGACGCTGATGTGACTAATGGTTATATGAAGCCACATAAAATTTTCTAACGTTATTTGTGGCTATTAGCTAAAATTTGGTCACACATATTTACTATTATAATATGTGGCCTTTATACGTAATTTGCCATTTTATTTTTATTTTATTTTTTGTAAAATAATTGTAAACACGAATAAAAATGAGAATCTAAAAACCAAATATTTTCAAGAATAATAAATAAAAATTCATAAGTTAATTTCCAACTTAAATACTAAAAATCTATTTCTAGGCTGGTTTTCTTCTCCTTGCTCTTTGCCTTCTGTTTTTTTATACTGTCCAGCGTTGTATAGCACTTCTTTTGCTTCTTAACAACTTTAGTTGTATTTTGTGTTTGATTGGATAGTTGATCTGGTACCTGGAGCAACAAAACATGAAAATAAATATAAATAAATATGTAAGTTGTATTTAATCATATATCAATTTAAAACAAACCTTTTTGTCAGATTTAACAAGCTGTTTTGGCCAAGGAACAAAAGAACCAACTACCTGCTCAACTGTTTTAAACTCGTCTGTTTGTATTGGTAGAAATGTTGCCCCCTTTATAGCTTGATCAATAGAAACTCTATAGCAATTATCTTGTAGTGGAACTCCATGAATGGTTTGCTCCTTAGTTGAATAGTAAATTGTACCCAATGGCACACGATTGTTCAAGTTTATTGTATACAGGGTACACTTAAATGTCTACAAAAATTTATGGCATATTAAGATGATAAAATTAAAGTCAATTTATATGTGCATTTACGGCAATACATACCGATATGACATTTTCTTGTGATTCCAAATGAGATGACCTTGCAGGAAGTGGAGTTTTAGGCGTAGACATATTACCTCTTTTCCTGGTTTTCATAATTCCCTAAAAAAACAATTAATAAGATTACAAAAAAGTAACACTCACATGAAAATTACAAAGCAATAAAATTGTAAATTACTAACCATTGTTAGCTTTCCTTTTTGCACCGGTTTAGATTTGATACTGTCAGGGGTGACTTCTGGTTGCACTACTTTACATGATGCATTAGATGTGGTAGCATTAGCATTTTCCTTAGAGGTAAGATTGTTTTCCAAAGAATTGACCTACAATTTTTTTTAACTATGTTTAAACGAAATTTATAATCATATGAAAGTTTATCAAAAAAAATAATGAAACTGTCAAATACTTAAAATATCACAATTTCTTTTCGCATTATCTTAGAAATGGTAGTTAACATTTGATAAATAATAATGCGTTAACTTGTTAATAAAATAAGTCACTTACTTGTGGTGGTGACATTCTGTTCGTAGAAGATGGATAAACTGGTAACGTAAGTCCTTGTGTAGCTAGATGAGTTAAAACTTGATTAAGTGTGTTATTTGTTTATGCCATTTGCAAGGATAAGGTCTTAATTTGCTCATCTTTTTTCTCACGCTCAAGTCTCTCATTGTGTAGTTGAAGCTCAAGTTGTGCGATTTTTTCTTTTGATGATCCTTTTGTTCTAGGACCCTGCCAATATCTACTAGAAGTCACTCCATAGCCAACACCCTTTAAAAACCCACCTTTTTCCTTGCCAAATACTACTGTAAGGGCATCTGTGCCCGGTTCAAGGTTCAAGGCTCCATCCTTGATTTGTGTTTCACTTTCAATCTTTAAAAATGTGAAAAAAGTAGTTAGATGTTTTGTTAACAAAAAAAAATGAATTATAGTAAGTAAAGAAGAAATAAAAAAATCGAAGTTAAACATACTAATTTATCTGCCACAACTTTGACATCATCATTCTTGTATTCTCCGTTTTTGTTTTCCCTTGCTTTCCTCCACATCAAAGCACGAGAGGGGATTTCATCAATTGCAAGTTCATTATTTTGTACCTTGTAATATATAATACATAAAGCAGCAGCACACAAACACAGATCAGACACATAACCAAAAAATAATTAATATATGTAGACACAAAAAAACACTTGAATTAAAGAATGAGGTTACCAATTTCTCCCTTAGATAGGTATATCCTCCTCGTCCCAAGTGATGATCATAAACGTAATTTGATCGTGCTTCTTTGGTTTTCTTTGAAACATCCTTACATAAAAAAAAAATAATTATTTCATTAGAGTATAAAAGAAAAATATTAAAAATGAAATAATGATAACTAGCACAAATGATTAAAACCTTGAATTTGTCTGATTGTGTATACGCTACAAAATTGTCCCAATCTTCTTGCTTGACCATTGAACGATACGGCTTAGGAATTTTTTCAAGTTTCATTGGTTTATCTTCGTTAGGCACTATGTATCTCGCATACACTTTTCTTCTAAAATTCCTAAGAAGGTGACCAAGCCGATTCATTACAAGATGCCTACGACTTGCATCAATGTTATAAAAACGCTGCAATACATAATACAAGCTAGTTTGTTAGCCATATAGAATAAAATTGTATCAACTAATAAGACACATTTGTAATTAAAAGAAGTAGATGTTAACCGTTGTTTCTTCCCATAGCTTATCCCTTACTTCTTTTGTCACCGCCTTCCATGAGAGAAACCTGAATCCGACATTTTCCCTTACCAGGTCTCCCAAAAATCTTACAAACTGTGATCTATACTTTCCAGAAAACTTACCCAGTTCATTAAACGTAACTTTGTATTTTTTTCCACCAGAGTTTGTAAATTTGGTACGCATCTTTGGTAACCTGGTCAAACCCCTCTTTGTTGTTTTTGTTTTAGGTACTATGTTATGGGTCGAATCCGTATCCGAGAAATCGCTTTCATATTCGTCTGTCAAATCCATATCCGAGCTATCGCTTTCTTGTTCAACGTCCATGATGCTAGAATGTTATATCGATAGTTACTACTAGTTATATTATTCAATTTAGCTTAAAGGCTTTAACATCACTCAAGCATATCAACTACATTATTTAGCATGTAAAAAAGATAAAAGTAATAAAAGCTTAAACGAAATATGTACTCAACTTTAAGAGGCATAACACCATCACCAAACACTCTAATAATCATTAATCTCCATACTACTTTTACTTAAGTATGTGTGCTCAAATTAATAAAGTTTAATACCATTAAAGCCTGCAAAAATAAGTTAGAAATCATCTAACTCATTTTAAGGACAAAATGTAGGTAAAATTTGGGAGGGAAAACAAAATTTTTGATAAAGTAATACATAGAGGTATAAAAATGTTAAAATTCTTCTAAAAATGTTATATTGAAGTAATACATTGAGGTATAAAATGTTAAATTCCTTTAAACTTAAATAAAAAACATATATATTTTAATCTGAAATTAAAACTTACATAAAATATATTATTACTTGATTGATTTTATTTAGAGATTAGCAAATGGTATCGGGTCCTGATACCGAACCGGTACTGGTACTAGATCAATTTCGCTACCGGTTCGATACGATATATGTATTTACCGACTTTTACATGTGAATGTCGGTACCGAACCATACCATACCAGTTTTTTTGGTACTGGTACCAAGTTTTAGGTCTATTAAGACCCGGTATAACCCACTAAGACATATATAATTGATTATTGTTTATATACACACACAGTTCTAATAGCATACATTAGGCTCAAAGATGGTTATATATGTTTAATGATGGTATATTAGGATCATTTAGGCCCGAGGAGTACTCGGTCTCCGAGACATTGTTTTACAACATTGATTGAGCCTAATGGACCATCATTTGGCCTATTTGACCATCATTGAGCCTAACGAACCATCATTGGGCCTAGTTGACCATTACTGTATCTAACTGACCATTGCTGAGCCTAATGGACCATCATTTGGGTCTAATTGACCATCGTTGGACCTAGTTGACCATCATTGGTTCTAACTGACAATCATTGGGCCTAGTTGATCATTATTGTATGTAACTGACCATTGTTAAGCCTAATGGACCATCATTTGGGTCTAATTGACCATCATTGGACCTATTTGACCATCATTGGTTCTAATTGACCATCATTGAGCCTAATGGACCATCATTGTATGTAACTAACCATTGTTGAGCCTAATGGACCATTATTTGGGTCTAATTGACCATCATTGTACCTAGTTGTCCATCATTGAGCCTAATTGACCATCATTGAACCTAATGGACCATCATTGTATGTAACTGACCATTGTTGAGCCTAATGGACCATTATTTGGGTCTAATTGACTATCATTGTACCTAGTTGACCATCATTGAGCCTAATGGACCATCATTGGGCCTAGT
Source organism: Ambrosia trifida (assembly GCA_028751855.1). Lineage (NCBI taxonomy): Eukaryota > Viridiplantae > Streptophyta > Magnoliopsida > Asterales > Asteraceae > Ambrosia > Ambrosia trifida. The sequence goes on along the minus strand of CM054128.1, from coordinate 19,351,864 downwards.
TTGACCATTACTATATCTAACTTACCATTGTTGAGCCTAATGGACCATCATTTGGGTCTAATTGACCATAATTGGTTCTAATTGACCATCATTGAGCCTAATGGACCATCATTGTATGTAACTGACCATTACTGAGCCTAATGGACCATCATTTGGGTCTAATTGATCACCATTGTACCTAGTTGACCATCATTTAGCATAACGTACCATAATTGGGCCTAGTTGACCATTACTGTATCTAACTGACAATTGTTGAGCCTAATGGACCATCATTTGGGTCTAATTGACCATCGTTGGACCTAGTTGACCATCATTGGTTCTAAATGACCATCATTGGGCCTAGTTGACCATTATTGTATGTAACTGACCATTGTTAAGCCTAATGGACCATCATTTGGGTCTAATTGACTATCATTGTACCTAGGTGATCATCATTGGTTTTAATTGACCATCATTGAGCCTAATGGACCACCATTGGGCCTAGTTGTCCATTATTGTATATAACTGACCATTATTGAGCCCAATGGACCATCATTGGGCCTAGTTGAAAAGCATTTTAACATTTAAACTTGGGCCTATTAAACACATTTTTTAAATTATAAAATAACCCAAATACCAATACCAATAACCCATAACAATTTTAAGTCCACTATCATTTAATATAACTTTAAGTAAATTAAAAAGAAAAAAAAAAGAACATTAGAACAGAAGCAACTTTTTCATCCCCATTATTAAATTCGATCCTAATTTGATCCCCATTATTAAATCCCCCAGCCATTTTTTGCCTCCCATTATTTCGAATCACGCGACGATTACTTTAGAACCGACTGTAACGGTATAGTTTTACGTAATTCCGATTGAAAACTGTTATGATTATCGTTATGTTGGTTATTTCCCTTGTTTTTATGTAGTGAAGAATATTTAATGCTAAATTGTAATGTCTAAATGGAAATATTAGAACCTTTGTCTAGCATGAAGAATTGTGGTATTTTCAACAGTAGTATGATTAACGATGATTGTGCACAACAAATACAAAAACTAGTGCCTGAGTGCTTTTTTTGTTTGACAAACAATTGGTTTAGATTGTGAATGTATTTAATGATTAGGTTTCTTCAAATCACAGCTCACTGTTATCAGTTAACTAGCATGATATGTAATGATCAGGTTTCTTCATATCACAGCTCATATCACAAAATACTAAGACATAAACTTCTAACCAAAAGCTATTTACAAAAGTTGCAAAGGGAAATGAATGTAAACATAAACTAAGAGCTACTTCTAGGCTTTTTCTTCAAGTTTTTGGACTTGAAAGTGCTTCAAACTACTCTTGAATTGACGTAAACTTTTTTTTTTTAACGAGCAACAAAATATTATTATCACCCAACCGTAGCGGGGTACTAGCGAAAAACACCCAATACAAAGTATGTTCGCATACTAATCCCCAAGCACATAGAGAATGAACAAAATAAAATTAAAGCTAGATCTACAATTGAACGACCACACAACATTGTGCACATTGAAGCCGCGCCATTTCTCCCAGTCTAGTGAACTTTGTTTCGCTTGCGCCTTGACCAAAAGAAAGCTCAATGTTTTGATGTCACCCACGATCTTCTGGATAGAAACTTGATATTGTTTGAAAACCGCTTCGTTCCGATACTTCCAAATGCACCATAATGTTGTTAAACTCACTGCATAAAAACCCTTCTACATTCCTTTTGCACCTCCCATATGCTTGTATAATGATAAAAGATCCTTAAATTCAAAAGCAAAATATTCCCAAGTTTGCACCAAGTAGAAACCTATTGCCAAATATCCTGCGTAAAGCTGCAAGACATAAATATGTGATCAATTGTTTCCGGCAACTCGTTGTAGAATGGAAAGCAATCAGAACAAACAGCAACGTTTTGCATAATTAAAGCGACTTTTGTTGGAAGTCTTCCTAACGTCGCCCTCCAAGCTAGTATAAAAACCTAACGCGGCACCCCAAGAGTTTTGTTCCAGCACTTGTACATTATTCTGAGACTGTCCGCGCAGCAGCTCCTTCTTGATACAGCTGACCGAGAAGCGACCCAGCCCACCAACATAGAGATGGACAGTTCACCCCTGCAAGCAGGCTATCCAGCTCTGCAGTAGCAGCCCCACCCAAACCCAAACCCAACCCATCCCGGAAGAGGATACCCGATCGGCGACCCGAACAAACTTGTCTCTCTCCATCCTGAACAGATTCGGAAACTTTTCCCCAAGCGGCTCCTCCAACACCCACCTATCTAACCTACAAACTAAGGAGAACATGGAGCACATAAGGTGAAATTAGTTGTTTATTTCTCAAATTTTAAACATTATGACTTCATGAAGTTTATAGTATCAAATACAAAATAAATGCATAATAATTGTCCACTAAGGTTGTGTGTAGTGGGCGCTTTAGGGGGGGACGTTTTGAATTTTTTATACCCTATAGCGCCCCGAACACCGCCCCCTTGGGGGTTATGGGGCGTTTTCGGTGGGGGGCGCTATACACATAACGGGCGTTTTCTGGTTTGAAAGTATTTTTATATTATTTTTTTTAATTAATTTTCACACCCTCTTCCCACTACACCCTTCTCCCTACAATAATTATCCAATCATTTATAACCCCTCATAATCCCCTTTCCCACTACACCCTCTTTTTCCATAACCCCCCATAACCTTCCTTCTATTACTTTTTAATATTTTAATACCCATAACCCCCCATAACCCCCCATCACTACACATGATACACTAATAGAAACCCACTGCTAGAAACTGTTAATCTTCTATTAGCATAGCCCCAAGCTAAATATCCTCATTAAGCTTGAAATAAAATAAGTCCAGCAAACTGAAATAGAACTACACCCGTCAAAATGAGTGGGTCGAGTTGGGTGGCGGGTCAGAACGTGTTCGACTTAATTCAAAATTTTCGCTTTGGAACGGGTGTGGGTCAAAATAAGTCGATACAAAATATAAAGTATATGTGAGACAATTAGTATGTGTCTGTGTGTCAGAGTGAGTATGTAAGCTTGTTTGTGTATGTCTGATTTAAAATAAGAAAATTGAAATAAATTTTAATATTCTAACCTGCTCTTCGAGATCAAGACGGTAGATGAAGGAGGCTATAACATGTTTTACTCTTCAGTCTTCAATATAAATAATGAAGAACCCGTTCGTTACCCGCCTTGATCCGTTATGACCCGTTGGTCACCCACCTCAACATTTTTTATATAATGTATTCTGCTAAACATCCTTATTCAATAAATGTTGAATATAAACTTAAGCTAAGGGCATTTGATTAACATCACTTAAATAATAAGCTTATTACAATTAACACCAAAAACATGTTAGCCAAAATTTGATTAAGCTATAGTTCATAAAAAAGAATCAAGAAAAGAGGTAATAAGAAAAAAACTGATTTCATTCCTGAATTAGCAAGGGCACGAGTTGAAAGAGACTTGATGTGCTAAGACCCTCAAATTGGTCACACCATTCTAGCTAACACATTAGACAATTTCCAAGCTCAAGCTAAGATGCAGTCAGCCAGTCACACCATTTCACTACTAGAAAAATACCCTTTCTTGACACTTTTTTTATGACATACCATGTTTAATGACATGCAAAAGTGCATGTCATAAAAAAAATGTCATCTTTGATAAAAAATAATAATTTCTTAACGTTTTTTTATGCGCGTCATTAATTTTCCGTCATTAAATAAAAAGCATGACGGTTTTAAAACAGCGTGTCATGACTTTGTGTCATCTAAATCTCAAATCGCACGCTTCCCTATAAACCTTCCTTCTCTCCCTCATAACAAAATAAACAAATCTGTTCAAATCAAACATGGCCCCCCATTTTCCCTAACCCTAATCGATGATCATCCATAACCCTCCTTCTCAAATCAAACCCTCCTTCTGCGTCATTTTTTTTACTTATTATTGTCTGAGTTCGGTTCCATATGTGTTGATTTTGTAAAAAAAAAAAAAAAAGAAAATCAGTTAGATGTGTAATTTTGATGCAGATCTGGAATATTGTATGAACACAGTGGACTGAAATCATTGGTATCAATGTTTATTTGTGTGCGAAAATTATATCTGTATTTTTGTATTCGTTCATCCTTTGATACGTGGTGTCCAGATCTGCCTTTGAATTGATGGCTGTATGTTCTGATTACACACGGATCTGTTGACTGTAAAGGTATAATCTGAATCTATGTTACAATTTACAGTTTATTATTCTTGTTTTTGTTCTTAGGGTTTCTAGGTTAATATTTTTTTAGTATCTATAGGTTAATAACGGGAATAGAGCGAGTATTTGTTGTTGGTTGCAGAGAATTGGCTACATAGTCTATTTATAAAGAGAGGTGTATTGCAGTGGACAATGGTCAAAACTGGGCCAAGTATATGTTGATATTTTGATCTTCTGATCAACTATGAGTTCATGATTTCGATTCAGGTTATAAGCTTAAGGATCTGGTCACTCTTGAGCAAGGTACGGTTCTATTCGGTTCGGTTCGAGGGCTACATTTTCTCAATTATTGTGTGTGTGAGATGAACTTGATTGGTGATTGATTTGGTAAATGTTAAGTTGATAATTGTTTCTTGACATGTGACGTCACTCTAAGTTAAGTTGCAGAGTTTAGTGTAAGTTATGTTGTTTGATTGTTGATAAGTGACGTCATTTAGGTTTGTAAATGCTCTGTTTGACTGAAATTGAACTGGAATATGTTATTGAATTGAGATTATTAGGCCGTGTTTACACTTTTTATAGGACCACGTGATTGATTTTTTGAGCTCATTAGTGATAGAAACTTTTAGTTTTTGAATATGAGTTTAGATATGTTTTTAAAATTTAGATTGGACTCTCGTAGGTGAGATGGTTTGATTTTTTCAGCTGATTTATGGTTATATTTTTTTTTGGCAACTAGCTTTCAGCGAATCTTAATCTCAGTTTATAAGAAATTTATCTAGTTCTTTATTCTTGCAGCGATGGACTTTTTGGAAGCGAATGAGATCCAGGTTGACCTTGCTGTTGCCATTCTTACAGTGGCTGCCACTGCAACCTACTTTTATTCCTTCAAGAAAACCAGCTTGTGAAGCGCATACAACGTGTGTTCAAAGGTGCTTATCATCGGGTGTGCTTCAGGCGAAAGCAGTTCAAGATTCGCTTTCGATTCTTGTTCTTGATGAGGTGAGGATCTCTTGCAAATGTTTTGTTTTTTTTCATGTGGTTTTGTATTGTTGTTTAGTAATGTTTACAAATCATTCAACTGAACCGTTGTGGCTGTACTGCTTTATTTAGGTGTGATTTGGTTGTGATTATTGTAACTATAAGCGATGGACCAAACCAGGGACTGAACTGGATGAAGGCTGATTTAGGACTACTAACATGTGACAATGAGCTGTGGTGGCGACGGGTGATGATCTGGGAGGTGACAATGCCGATTATGGAAAAACGAGTGCAAGCGCGCGTATTGAGTTTCTAATAGCTTTAAACGGCTAAGGAAGCCAATGGGTCAATGGAAGAACAAAAGGTTAAATCAATCCAAGGGACCGAGGTAAGTCCAGTTGTTGATTGGCAAATAAGTAAATGCGTAAAATTTGTATATATTACTCGATTCAATGAATTGAAGACCGGTTAATGATGATTTAACTGATCATTTTAAGATGTAGTTACAATGGAGTTTAAATCTAATCAGTCGATTTAATACTTTACGTGGTTAAATCAAATCTAAGTTTAAAGTCATAATATTATGTGGTGTATGTATAATTACTGTTGTAAAGCAGTTAGAACTTTTATAGCAACTTGTTAGAAATCATAGATTGTAAAATGAACATAGTTATGTTTTGTAAGTACTTAGTAGAACATTGTTTAGTAATGCAATGAAAATTTCAAATAATGCCATTAGTTTCATGATGCTTATATACATAAACATAAGGTAAGTCATAACATTCATATTGATTTGCAAACTGTTGTGTTAATAAATAGTTCTGGGAGATTTTACTTACAATAGCACTATTATTGTTGTGGCTATGGCTGTATCTGTGGCTATCAATGGTGTTTTGATCACCCATGTTTTCTAGTATGCTAAAAAGGTTTGCAATTCTTGTCGTAGCGATGCGCTATGATTTTTGTAAAATAATTGGTCGGCCTCGACTAATGTATTAATTTTATTGTTGTCTTAGGTTGGGGGAGGAGCGGATCATTACGGGGATGAGGACATGGATGTCGTTCACGAAGAATGGCCAACGCTACGAAATTTATTTTCAAATGATCGAAACTTGATTGAAGGCAATGTAATGTCGATACAATATTTTTGTAAACGTTAAACGTTGTCTTGGATTAGTTTGTAATTTGATAAATATGGATTATATAATGAAATGATGTTTTTGTTATTAGTTTGTTAATTATTTTGCATATAATAAAATGGAAATAAATCCAAAAAGGGTAAATATGTAATTTTATAGGAATTTTTTTTGGATAAAAAAATTATGACACGCAAAGAACGTCATAAAATTCTGTCATAAAAATGTGTCATTAAAAAGTGTCATAACGAGTGTTAATAAATGTTGTCATAAATGTGTGTCATAAACAGATGACACGCGAAAATATGTCATGTTAAATTTATGACACCGCCATCCTTGACATTCTTTTTCCTGTCATCAGACCCCTTTCTTGACACGCAATGCGTGTCAAGAAAGGGCTTTTTTCTAGTAGTGTTTAGACGGAATTTAGATCCTAAAATCACCATTCAATTTTCTAGAGCTGCAAAGGTTAACAATTTAACTCTCAAAAGGGAGATAAAACATACATAGCTACTTAAAAAAAATCTACACAGCAGAGAAACATGAGTACTAAAAACGCTCTTGGTATACCATTAACATGAAATTGGTGAAACGTGTAGTAGGGACGAAGAATAACACATCAAACAGATGCACAAACAAACAATAACATGTAAGGACACCCAAAAAATAGATAAATAAAAAAAATATAAGCTGATTGTCAAAAAAATCAAGTCTCCAATGATGCAGCAAGAGGAAGCGTCTTGAGTAGGGATGTACTTGAATCAATGCAAAGTTAATTTGGGTTGTTTTCATATATAAAACGGGTCAAACGGGTTATGTTAACATATTTTCCTCAAAAGTGACACAGACACACAAACCTAGATGGCTATGATGAAGTTCCTAATTCTTCATTAAACAATGTCGGCAGAACATCAAAAACTAATTGCACTTTCTCCCTAGTCCTTAAATTAAGTATCCTATTAGAGTGCATTGTTCTCATTGATTGCACAATTCTAACACAGATCCAAACTAAGTAGATTCACATAAATCTATTATACAATCAAAAATTTATACCAATCAAAGCTACTGTCATTGATTGTGAGTGTTCTAATTGATTAAACAAGATAAATACAATTATAATATCAACAAATTCACACAAATCTGTCACGCAATCTCAATCTAAACCAATCAAAGTAACAAATTACCTGCTGAAATTCTTGGCAACAATTGTAATGAGCACAAATTCTCGATAACTAATTTCACCATTTATAAGTCTCAGACTAGAAAACCAACAACATAATCAAAGGAAATGTAAACAATTCCTAATAGACCTAGACTACAATAAAGTGACACACCTAGACAAAAATATGCATTACTTTTCCCATTAGCTGCATCTTTTTATCACAATTACTTAACTATACAAATCATATCAAAAGGAATTATAATTTCAAATGTTAAGCAGCTAAGTCATGAAATAAATGAACCGGTGAGCAAAAACGGACATTCATAATAACTCAAAAAACAATGTATAACTTTTTTTTTTGAAGGAAAACCAAATTTTCATTAACCAAGTAAATTACATAAGGATGTTAGGTAGGCAGGCAACAAGCTGCACCGCCACCCCTTTTTGAATAGAAAATCTCAATCTGCTAAAAACAAAACCCCGCCCTTGGGGTAGAAAAGTTGCTGTATAACTAACTTACAAAAGAACAGTTTTACTCCATCAAACTATATTTACCATATTTACATATCTAAACAAACTCGTGACATATATAATACAAACATTTTCAGATTAAAAATAAAAATAAAAATAAACAAATACCTAACGGAAGATCTTCCACCAATGTCTTTACGGACCAGATGTCTGGTACCTTTGGTGGTGAGTGTAGAGGCATAACGCCAATCGTAATCACCGTAACCTGCATTACATTAGTAAGATGAAATTTAAACAACATCTGGAAAATAATAAGTTGAATGAAACCCTAGAAATGGATAAAAAAACAAATATCGGAGACAGGATAGAGTGAATTGGTGAGCGAGTGCTTAGATTTTCACGAGTAATCTCCTTGAAACGGTCTGCATCGTTTACAATTTAGAGATATGAAGCAGGAGTGACAAGAAAATTGTAGTATGTATATAATTTTTAAGTGTGGTTAATATCTTAACTTTTTTTACACATTTACTATTATTCCATTACACAAAGTGACGATGGTATGGCTAATTGTTGTGTAAAGCCACATAAAATTTTATAATTTTAACTGTTGCTACTGTCTAATCTTTAGTCACACATATTTTTTCCCGTGACATTTGCTATCATTTCGTCACACAAAACTAAACGATGACATTAGTGTGACTATTGTGTAACCTTTGGTCACACATATTTTACATGACATCTACTATCATTCCGTCACACAAAAATAAACAACGTGGCCATAATTTGACGAATGTTTATGTAAAGTCACACAAAATTTTATAATTTTAAATGTGGTTATTGTCTAGCTTTTGGTCACACTATAATATATGTGGCCATAAGTTTAAAGTTTTGGCTACACCATCAAACAAATACCGTCATTGTAGATTACATTTGGCCACACTTTTCTAGTGTGGCTACTAAATGTCACTGTTTTTCTTTAATGTGTGGCTAAAGGTTTTGATCAGATGTGTTTTTGGTCACATGAAACAAATAATGTGGTCGTAGAAAATAAATGGTCACACGTTTTCTAGTGTGGCTACTAAACGTCACAATTTTTTCTTAAAGTGTGACTATAGGTTTTGAACTGTTATATATTGGTCACATGAATACATAAGTTGTGTGGCAAAAAGTATGTTCGGAGGTTTTGTAATATGAAAAATGACCTTTAGCCACACATTTAATCGAAAGTGTGGCAGGGTGGTTTTTGAAAAAGTGTGGCCGTAGGCTTATTTTGGCGTAGTGTGGTTTATGGCCTATGGACTTCTATTTTTTTTTATGTTGGCTTATGCAAAAACTTTGAGGGTGTGTTATGTTTAAAAATAAAAAGAAATTGAGGGGTAACGTTACATAACTTTAAGAGATAACATAGAACGAAAAATGTTAAAAACAATTGCACTATGCCGGAAAAGTTGAGGGGTAACGGGCGCTACCCCTCACTATTCTCTATGTCCGCCACTACACTCGTTATTTTCTTTTATTATTTTTGTAAATATAATGATAAGTATAAAATAGATATAGATATGAAATGTTATATAAAAACAAGTTTACCACTAATAAAATCGTAATATGATACAATTACTCATTAATTTCTAATACTTAATGCCATTAGAATTAATGATTTATTATATTTTAAAATTTTATTAAAGTAATATATAAATCCTTACCAATAGTTCAAAGAAATACTAAAATTTGATTAAAGTAAAACTAGATGATGGCATCCGGCAGATTTGTTGCTCTTCTTTTTGTACTGATAATAGCATCCTCTCTGTCAACTCATGTGATTGGTGAAGGTAAGTTATCCTTTCATGTTTTCTTGGTATTAAGACAATGTTGTTTAATTATAATAGTTCTGTTTTTATATATAGGACTTCGTTGTACAAAATCATGTTGCAAAAATGTAAATTGTAAAGAGTTATGCGCGAAGTCATGGATCAATGGTGGGAGTGCACTTTGTAAACCCGACGAAGCTTGTAATACAAAAGAAGGACTATGTTGTTGTATCTCGTGAGATGACGATGATTCATATGATGTTTTGTTTCCCTCATAAATATTAACTAATATTCAAAATTAGTTGGTTAACCAACATTATTGCTTGTTTTTTATATATAGTTTGATCAAACTAGCTAGGAGGATTTTTATCTTGATACCATAGAACCAGTGGCGAAGGTTTGTAGGGGCGGGGAGGGGCGGCCGACCCCCCCGGATTTTCGCGCAGAAGTTCCGATTATATAGTATCCGTATAGAAAATTTTGAAAATATAGGGTTTCGACCCCCCGAAACTGGTTTTCGACCCCCCGAAACCAGTGACTTCCGAACCCCCGGTGACTTCCGACCCCCCGAACCTTCGGGTCAAGCTTCGCCACTGCATAGAACCCCTAGATAGAAGAAAAAAAAAACATTCTGATTTGAGGTGATAAAAATAGCAAACCACATGAACTAAAATAATAGTTTACTACTTGGAAAAGAAAAAAAAATCATAGTCATGTTTAACCTCAAATCAAGTCATGTCGTGTTAACTGATCATGTTTTATATTGCAATGTTGTTTGAAAACTAGTATTTGGTCCAAGATACATAACTGTTTTTGGTGATCCTACCAATGGTGGACTGAGATATTATTTTCATGGGGTCATTTATCTATTGCTATACAAAGTAATGTTCAACCGACTTTCACTTAAGAGTGGTTGTCGGAAACAAAGGGTAACCCGCGATGAGGGCTGCCGGTTAAGATCCCCTACCGAATTATTCCATTAAATGGTCAGTCCACAAATGAACCCGGCCAAATAAATTTCTATTTTTACATTTATGCATCTATTGATTTGAATATAATCAGTTTTAATCCCATTTAATTTTGTTTAAACATTGTATTAAATAACTCTAGTTATAATAAGCCATAATTACATAATAACTGTTCCAAATTATGTCTCCTGCGATTCAAAAATTATTTTACATGTCATGTTTGAGTTAAAAGGTTGTTCCCCTAGTTAATATATTTTTTTTAAAGGTGAACTTCATTAACAAAAGGGTGCGTCCTCAAAGCGAGGATCGACCAAAGCCATTACATCATATACAATGGGTATACAACCTAATCCTTCCATCTCATCATCATCATACTCAGTTAATCTCACCTATAGCAAAGCTAAGGTAGGGTCTGAGAAGGGTAAGATATAGACAACCTTACCTCTACCCCTAAGAATAGAGATGCTGCTTCCAGTGAGACCTCCGGCTCGATGTGGTTTGGTATCAAGCCTTGGACATAAGGCACAGAACACTTAGCAATCAGGACAAACCCGATCGGTGCATGTACCCCTTTGTGTTTTGGCTATCCACACCACCACATGATGCATGATTAACCGTCCTTCCATCTAATATCCTTATAGTGAGATCTTCTTTAACCACAAATACGACATAGATTTTATATTAGCCACGACTTCTATCACCTTCGGAACTTTACCACGAAATATGTTTTCGTTCCTTGCCTTCCATATCGTCCACATAGAAATCATTATAATGCTGGTAACGATCTTTTTAGCCGTAGCAAATCAGCATTGTGAAAAGCAACTACCGGTTGTAATCTGCACCAATTACCTATGGTCGTCCAAACGCCAAAAGAAAAACCGCACCCCGTAAATATATGCTCTGCATTCTCATCGTCCAGATCACACAAGACGCAAGTTAATCTTGGTATGTGAATGTTCGTTCTCGACAACGCAACTTTGGTAGGGATACGCTCCAACTCGGCTCGCCATGTAAAGATCTTCACTTTTAGCGGTACCCAGTTAATCCAACGCATATTCAGCTTTCTTCTGTCTGTTGCAGGTTCATTCATCATTCTTCTGAAGTCTGCCACTGTGAATGCATTATCAGCTGAACTGTCCCACTTCCACTTATCATAGTTAGAGCTCAGTTGAACACTATTCAGCAACGATGTCATCTCACATCTGTTCAAATTGCTATCTCTCTTCAGTCGTAAACGTGCTTCTGTTACAACCTGTGACTGCAGACCCACGAGTCAGCCACTGCTCCTGCAACCTGCACGTTTTATTAGAGGATAAAATGAACAAATTCGGCCATCTGTCCTTAAGAATCTGGTCCCCATTCCATAAGTCAAGCCAGAAACGGATCTATTTCCCATCACCCACAATCCCTCTAAAAACAGCGTTAACCTTCTATTTTGAATGAACGAGTTTAACAATGTTGCAATCGTTCTCCGACAACCGGACATATGTTTATTAATCGGCAATAAACCCCAATAATTTCTACACCCATGACATTCCTTGACAACTCTACACCATAAGCCATTTCGATCATTTTTGAACCTCCAAGCCCATTTCACCAATAAAGCCACATTGACATTATGTAATTTGGAAACGCCTAAACCATCATCTTTCTTACTAGTCGTGACGACATTCCAAGAAACCCAATGAATTTTCTTGACCATATCATCCCCGGCCCACAAGAAACGCTTCATAATACCCTCCAAACTCTCAATAACCTTCTTAGGAGCTTTGTAAATCGAGAAGAAATAAATCGGCAAACTTACCAAAACTGATTTAATAAGGATAAGAAGACCACCAATCGAAAGCGTTTTTGCTTTCCATGAGGTTAGCCGCTTCCTACACTTGTCAATAACCGGGCTCCATTGACTAATCCTATTCATATTGGATCCAACTTTAATACCGAGGTACTCAAACGGAAGAGGCCCTTTTTTGCACCCAAGCATGCTCACCGTTTCAGCCAATTCCTCATCATCCACACCAACCCCGTAAATGCAAGATTTATGGAGATTCGTCTTTAATCCGGAGCAAACATAAAAAACTCTAAGTAGTCTAGTCATTTGTTCAACATTTGACTTAGACCACTTACCCACCAGAAGAGCATCGTCCGCATAAAATAAATGTGAAATAATTGGGCTATTGGTTGACACTTGGACACCTTCAATCTTTCCCAAATGAATCGCCATATTAATCATGCAAGAAAACGCCTCCATAACTATAAGAAAAAGAAAAGGCGAGATAGGATCTCCTTGTCGCGGCCCTATATGACACTGAAATTCGAACGTTGAGGATCCATTAACCAAAACAGAGGATCTAGCCAATTTTAGAATACCATCAATCCATCAACACCATCGACTTGGAAAGCCCATCTGCTGTAAAGTAGATATGAGAAACGCCCAATCAACACTATCATAGGCTTTCTCAAAGTCTATTTTAAGCATATAAATTTTCTCATGTTGCTTCTTGGACCATCTATAAGCTCATTCGTCATCAACGGACCATCAAGATTGTATCAACCTTTAATTAAAGCACTCTGAGTATCAGAAATCACCGAGTCGATCACCATTTTCAACCTGTTTGCGAGCACTTTTGATATGACTTTATTCATAACACCTATCAAAGTAATAGGTCGATAGTCACTTAAACCATTCGGCGACTTGACCTTCGGGATGAGAGATATAAAAGCTACATCCGTGATTAATGCTTCCATTTTCATAGAAATCCGATAATAAGTTGTAAAATTAATCGTCATCAAAGAACGCCCAAAAATGCTTCAATAAGTGGAAGTTGAAGCCATCCGGACCCGGTGCTTTATCACTCCCGCAATCGAACACAGCATCCTTAATTTCTTCTCTCGAAAATGGGTGATTAACAAACTACCACTCTCTTCAGTGATCTGATTAATGTTACTACAAATCAGCTCCGGTCTTGATGAAATACAAGAAGAAAACTGCTTTCGGAAATGTGTAAACACCTCCCTTTTGACAAGCGAAGGTATGGACAGCCAACTCCGGTTAACTAACAACCCCAGAATAGAGTTCTTTGCTTTTCTACCATTGATAACCCCATGAAAGAACGCCAAATTTTCATATCCTTTCATCGCCCATTTAACTCGAACTTTTTGTCTAAGGTCTTTATTCTTCAAATACTTCAAGTGGTTTATACCTTTTTTGCATTCTTTAAAAGTCCACATCTTCGACTCCTCTAACATTCTATCCTCCATAATCAGCTCAAGTCTTTCAACATATTCTTTCATGCTGATTAAATTCGCGCCTTCTTTGTTGCCCATCTAAATCCACCATTTTTTGAGCTCATGTCTTAGAAATTTAAATTTATTAGTAATAACTATATACAGAGGACCTTCAAAAGAAAATTACTCCAAGATATTAATAACTTTATCCTCGCACCCGTCTCTATCCAACCAATAATTAAACCACCGAAATGGTTTAGCCCCATAGTTAGAATCAACCAAAGTCATCACAATAGGGCAGTGATCTGAAAGCTCTCTAGGGAGAGCTCTAAGGCACGCCGAAGGCCAACGATTGAAAAAACCATCACAAACCAGCATTCTATCGATCTTGATAAGTTTGAACTCATATCTATTTCCCACCATAAACGTGAACCTGTTCCCACGCATACAATACTCCCTAAGCCCCAAGTCTTCTATAAACATGTTAAGATCGTTGGCACTAACATTATTGAATCTAGAGTTCTTCCTTTCGTCTGGGTTTTGAACCACATTAAAATCACCAAGTAATATCCAATACCCATCTCTAGACTACACAACCGGTCTAATTCTATCCCAAAGAGCCCATTTATCAACCACACTTTGAGGCGCATATATATTTATAATATTCATCAAAGAACCGTCACTAACCAAAGACCCTGATGAGACCATAAAATTCCGATCATGAACTATAGAAGTTCTCTTAAAAATCTTAGGATTCCAAATGCTAACCATGCCACCCAAACGCCCATTCGCATTCACCAAATCAAAATCGTAATCATCATTACCCCACAACCTATCAAGAGTAAGTTTACTAACCTGAACCAATTTTGATTCTTGAACAGCTACAAACAAGATGTCAATTTTATTCTTAACTCCTTTAATCCAACCAAGCTTATCGGTCGACCCCAACCCTTTAACATTGATTGATAAATAATTCATCTTGTAAACAATTGTTCCTCTTCAGCCATAACGGGATCGTGGACAAGATATTTATAATCATCCAGCTTGGATCCAACCTTCCTTCCCAATTCAATTGTCTCTTTAACTTTTTACTGAACTCGAACTATATCGGCTTCTGTATTACATCCCGATTCAACCGAAATACACTCATTTTGGATACTATTTCCGTCGCTTCTTGTCGGTTGGGAGTTCAGGTCAAAACCCCATTCCAGCTTTTTAACCTATCCTTCCATGCCTTCTGTATTTTGCTGTTAAAATAACCCAACATCAGGTACTTGTTCTTCATTGCTAATGTTCTCCTTGGGCTTATTATTAATACCCAATAAAGCATCCAAAACAAATGGGTCTAGCCCGTTAGGGTCAAAATCAAGTCTTGGCCTCTTCAATGAACTGGGCCGTTCATCTTTTGACAGCATCCTGAACTGGGCTTGTTTCCTAGGTCCGCTTGCACCTTTTAAATGAATCCTTCTAGAACTTTGACTTTTTATAAAAGAATCCATATTGACCTTAAAAGTAGTGTTGACAGACTTTTGAACATTCCTTTTGTTTTCCAAAAACTCATAATTATCATTGGCATCATCATTAATATGAGTATCACCCTTCCCGTTATTTCCTCCTACATTCAATGCAGCATTCAAACTAGTTTCCATATTTTCAAAGTTACCAAAGTTGTCGTCTGACTTCGCATGGGCCATTGCCGAAGCAGATTCCAACGAATTTCCGGTTTCATCTCCACAGTGAACGTTTGATGGTCCTGCTTTATTGAACAATAAATCTGGGATCCAATCCCCTATTTCTTCCATAACCCAAACCCGGAACCGCTTTCGCCTCCATTGAAGAACCACTTCTTCTATGATCCGTCTTCCGTCTCCTACTAACACACCTATGTACTCATAAGACAAGTCGCCGTCTTGTTGACGAACATTCGCCTTATGAATAATCTTACCAAAATGATTCCCAATCATATCCACCGTGTCGATACACAATAAGTTTAACGGAATGTCTTGAATCTTTAACTACGCAACCCTTTCGAACGGAAAGGATTTCCCTTCCCATATTACTACGGTATGAAAAAAATATTTCGTAACCATCGCTTTGTTTCGAAATGTTTCAGCTTTGGTATATAGTAGGCCTGTAAACGAACCGAACGTTCATGAACTGTTCGTGAATTGTTCGGCAGGAAGTCCGTTTGTGTTCGTTTATTTAAATAAATGAACGAACACGAACACAATTTTTTGTTCGTTTAATTAAACAAACGAACATGAACACACGCTTTGTTCGTTCATTTATGTTCATGAACGTTCGTTTATGTTCGTTTATGTTCGTTCGTTTATTTATTTGTGTTCGTTTATGTTCGCTTAATTAAAATTAACTTTATTTTTATTATTTATTTCCTTTTATTAAATATCTTAATTCATATGTTCTAAAAATGTAACCCTAAACCTAATATTCTAACCATGTCACTTAACTTTATTTTTATTATTTATTTCCTTTTGTTAAGTATCTTAATTCATATGTTCTAAAATTTTAACCCTAAACCTAATATTCTAACCATATCACTTATCAGACGCTATCCATACTTCACAGCCACACCTCACTTCTTCTTCACACTCCACAGCCCTACCTTCTTCTACTTCCGGTCGACCACCTCCATAGCCCCGCCTCCACTCTCCAGCCTCCAGCCTCAACAGCGTCGCCATCTCCCTCATCCCCGTT
Organism: Ambrosia trifida; assembly: GCA_028751855.1. Taxonomy (NCBI): domain Eukaryota; kingdom Viridiplantae; phylum Streptophyta; class Magnoliopsida; order Asterales; family Asteraceae; genus Ambrosia; species Ambrosia trifida. The sequence goes on along the minus strand of CM054128.1, from coordinate 19,335,201 downwards.
TCCACATACCATAGCGCCGCTGTATTTCTCATCTCCGTCATTTGGTTTTGGTTGCATTGTGATTAATCATTATTAACTTGTTTTTGTTTGTGTTCGTTTATGTTCATTTGTGTTCATTTATATTGATCACTTGTGTTCGTTTATGTTCATGAACAGTTTGTTTAAGTTTTAAATGAACGAACATACACAAACACGAGCACGACAAATTTCTTAATGAACGAACACGAACACAAAAATGTGATCGATTATGTGTTCGTGTTCGTTTGGTTCGTTTACAGGCCTATTTGGTAGCATCATCAAACGTAATGAGCACCGATAATCCTCCCATGTACTAAATCACCCCATCGTTTCCACCCAACTCCGACATTAAGTCCTTAATCTTTTTCAGTTTGTCGATATTATGAAGTGTCGCCACCAAAGATTTCCCATGTCGATCACAAAATTCGTTAACCACCTCCGGTATAATCACCAACTCCGACTCTTTTACTTCTTATTTTATTCCAGTAAGAACTTCCTTGTAGGAACTAGCACTCTTATCTTCTTCATGACCACTTCATGATGATTTGGTCTCTCGAGCAACAACCGACTCAGCCTTCTTTTCTTCCTTGATCACGTTTTGAGACTATTCGTCGGTGAATCTTGCCACATTTGGTCTAAGTTTATACGATCACAACCATAGATTCCTAATAGATTGTTCCAGATCATCCTTATCTCTGATATTAGAGAACGTCACAATACCGAATCTTTTGCCTACCTTGTCTCTCTTCCTACCAATGTAGATCTTGATAATCTCACCAAATCCTTTCATCAAGTCTTCTAAGACCTAAGTCTTTACCGCTGCATTTTTCTGGTAGATTTATAATGATGTACTTGACTGCGTCTTTGTGTCTTTGGTCTTCTTGTTGTTTTACTTCTCGTTGGAAATCGCCCATAGTAGAGAGTGTTTTTTTACTCCCTTAGTTAATATTTGATTAATAATAATGTTGAGGTTTCAAATCTGCTCGGATTACAAATTCCTTTTTCAGTGCTATAATTTTATCTGATTTCTATAAATGGTTTTAATTTATCTAAATAAAACTCACATTTTGAAACATACGAAAAATAATAACTATTAACCGAGTATTAATTTCAAAAGAATTTATTACTGTTATACGTTTCCGTTTTTTTATGCCAAAGTGTTCCTATATAAATCCTTCGTAGTAGTTTCAAAGAAAATACTAGAAATTCTAATTAAAGAAGACTTGAAATGGCCTTAGAGAGATTTGTTGCTCTTCTTTTTGTACTCATACTTGCATCCTCTATTTCAACTCATGCGATTGGAACAGGTATATTGCCGCTGTGAAACTTTTTATATATTATACTAGCTAATTACCCCGGGAGTGTCCCGGGGTTAAAAAATCTAATATTACTTAATAAAAAATGATAAAAGAAGTAAACAGTCTCAACTTCTTTTAATGTTAAAGAAAGTTGTTCGAATGTTTATACTATCAAAAGGGTTATCATGTTACGTTCCCAGCAGATTAAAAATCTCAACCTCTTTTAATGCTAAGCATATCGTTATAGCACCTGAACATGGGCAATTCATATATGTAATAGTAGGTTCAAAAACATATATATTATCATAACATGATTAGTGACTTGCTTATATAAGAAATTACCTAAATACATTGTGTTTTTTTCTGCATGAACAAAAACTCACTAATTTTTTTTTTCGTTTTTGTATAGCACTATATATGGTGCTCGTTGGAAAGATAATAAAGCGATCGTTAATTTGGTGTAGTTTTTTTTCAAAAAAATGTCATACATAAAAATTACTAACGTTTAAAAATTGTGAGCGGAAAATAAGAAAAAAATAAAGATAAAAATATTGATTAACATATTTGAAATTTTAAAATAATTAATAGTTTACTAACATTTAAAAAATGTGAGAGGAAAATAAGAAAAATATATTAATTAACATATTTAAAATTTTAAGATAATATAGATATAGATTTTATTTAAAAATACAAAATAAATAAATTTAAAAGAAAGCTTCACATAATGCCACATGACGGCCTCCATTGAATGACACCTCATACAAACTCAATTCTTTTATTATAAGTTATAGATTATGACAATGTTGTTTGAATATAATAGTTCTATTGTTATCTAAAGGTGCACTGTAAGTGCATGATGTCCCTAGGCTAGTATATATGTTGATTGGACGTGTCACGGGGTGTTTGGAGATGTTGATACGCGTTTCGGGGCGTTTGGGACACTTCAAGCGAGTACGGAGTGGCTATAGGCATTTACGGCCTATACCACATCAGTTACATGTGTGATAGGGCCTATTCGCCTGAAGTTATATGTGTGATAGGCCCTACTCGCCTGAACTTACTAGTGTGATAGGCCCTACTCGCTAGTAGTTCATGTGTGATAGCTTCCTACTCGCCTAAAGGGGTCTGTACGAGTATGGGAGGTATAAATAGTCCCAATCATTGCCCTAATCATCAGTTCTTGCCTCACACACTCTCCAAACACCCTCCCATGGTCTGTAAGGTCTGATTTGATCTCTGTAAACACTCGAGCTCTGTTTTAGTGATTAATCTATAATCTTTTGACCCGTGTGTGTGTTGTGATTACTCGTTTATCATTGTTTCATCTTTGTTTCTGTTATTAGAACATATTTAGAGGATTCCGCACTCTAAATATCAAGCTCGTGATTGTCGGGTGACACGTTAGTCGATCCTACAAGTGGTATCAGAGCCGAGGCTCTTATCACGAGTGTTTTGATAGCAAAAACAGGTAGGTTTTTATGGGAAAGTTGTGATTTTTAAGCAAAAACCTGTTTTGAAGTTTGAAACTTTGAGTTTTTGATAAAAACCCTTATTTTCAAATTCTTGGTGTGTGTTTATGGACTAAAACGTGTGTTTTTTATTAGGTTTTGTTCTAAAAGTGTTTTGGAAACTTTTCCAATCATTTGGGGTATAAACACATTGTTTTAGATAAGATTTTGAGGCAAAAACGGCTGTTTTTGAGCAAAAGTGGGGTTACAGATCAGATCTAGCGATTACGCAGACAATCTAGCATTTAGGAAACCCTAATTGCCTATATTTAGGCGATTACAAGTGGGTTTAAGCGAATAGGCTTGTATTCGCCTATAACTCACGCGATTACAACCTATCTCACATCCAAAAACCCTAATCGCATATCCCTTAGGCGATTACAGCATCCTTTGACACAATTAGCCTCTAATCGCCTATACATCTAGCGAGTAGAGGCCTACTCGCCTTAAATAGGTGTGGTATAGCTCCTACTCGCGTGTAAGGTCCCCAAACACTAGCATTTACACCCTAATCGCCTATAATCACACAAATAGAGTTCCTAATCGCCTAAAAGGACCTGAAACTGAAAAATTTGACTAAGTATCGGACTTTTGACAAATATTAACATATGGCAAACCCGTGGGGTCATCTAAACCAACCAAGGCAACATAATAACCAACAATTGAACAATCAAGCGAACGTACCCACAAACCCTTGGCAATACTCAGCCGAGCGAAACGCGCAACGGATGCAACAAGCGCAGATGCAAGCGAATGTTGCCGGAATCAATCCGTGGGCGCTAGCGGCTCAACAACAAGCGATGAACGCAAATCCTTGGGCACTCGCGGCTGCTGCAAACTCACAGACGAATCATCTGTCTTCCGTTCTCATGAGTGACTTAGAGACGGGTAGTTCGAATAGGGCGCCGAAATTACAATGCATGTCAGACTACCATGGTTGGAAAGGCAGATTTCAAACATATGTTGAGGGTATTGATGGCCTCGTATGGTCAGCGATAGAGACTGGGTATAGTAGGCCTATGGTTGAGAACTCCACAACTCCGATCTCAATTGAAGACATGAATGAAGATCAAAGGAAGAAGTACAATTATGAGAAGAAGGCGATGGCAGCATTGAAGCAAGCTCTTCCAAAGGATATTCTTCATCAATTCGCTCAGTGCACAACATCACAGATGCTTTGGTTAGCACTGACTGAGCGAAATGAGGGTAATCTGAAGACGCGAAAGGTTAAAATGGATCAACTCAAGAAGGAGTTCGAGAACTTCAATGCTATAGGGAACGAATCTCTGAGAGACTTGACTGCTAGATACTACCATCTGATGTCAGAAATGTATCAGTATGGGGTCTTATATTCATCTGCGGACCTTGTAGAAAGATTTGCTGAGGCGCTACCTCCTCACTGGCATCAATGGTTGGATATTCTAAAGTCGAGCAATGCATATCAGACTCTCTCCATCAACGAGTTCATTACCGAGTTGGAGAACAAGGAGATAGAGGAAATCAGGAGAGCAAACAAGGCGCTCATTCCACAGAATCCCAGCATCTATTATGGGAATCCTCTTCAGGACACCAGTGTGGGTGGTACCAAACCACAAACTGCTTTTGTGGTTAATCCGGACCCAGTTTATGCTTTCGACAATTATGGTCCCCCAGCTGATGTTCCTCCGCCTACATATCCTTTTGGACCAAACCCGTATCCTTTGAATTTTAATACTAACCAGTTTGGTATTAATCCGTTTTCTCATCTTGCAGCACCAGCGCAGGCAACTGCAAACTTTAGTGGACCTTCTTCTACAGGTTTTGGCGGGGCTCCAACTACAAGTTATGGTGGATATGGAGGTGCTTCTAGTTCTAATCAAGGTGGCTATCGGACCAATACAGTCCCAGAGCAGATGAACACCGCGGGTTTAGAAAAGGTGACTGTAGAGCTAGCTCAAGAACATATGGCTCTACTGTCGACCTTGGTAAACTCCTATAGTGGACTGGTTGCTGGACAGATCGGGAATCCTCATCTTACACAGGAGGATTAATCGCAGATTGATAAAGACGACATGGATCTGATAGATATACAATGGCACTTTGCAAGCGTGGTGAGAAGGGCAAAGGAATACATGGACAGGACGGGAAGGAGAGATGTCTTAATCAATAACAACACCAAGTTTGGGTTCGACAAAACAAAGGTCACATGCTACAACTGTGGCACAAAAGGGCATTTTGCAAGGGAATGTGACCGACCTAAGCAGCAAGGACATCAGAATCCCTTCAACAACAACAGAGCTAATCAGAATCAGAGGCAGCAAGCTCAGGGTCAACCTAATACTGAGCGTGCTATTGTCCCAGTCAACAACCAGAATCAGAACCAGAGGCCGCCTGCAAACAACAATCAAGGTCAAGCCATGGTTATTCAAGCTGATGAAGGCTATAACTGGAACCATCTGATCATCGGAGAAGAAGCTCCTCAAGGTGGTGCAGCCTGTTTTGCTTAACAAGCGACTGAAGCACCAGCCGAAGTTGAAGAAACTTCGAGTCAGTCTGACATCATCACTTCTGAAACCGAGGTGTCTGACTGTGACTCGGAGTGCGATTCTGATAGTGGAGAAGATTTGGAGGATCTGTTAGCTGAAGCAGATGCATTGATCGGTAAAAGATCGTTTCTTGTGGATGCTGACTGCACAGAGAAGAACTACGGCGAATTCTTTGGAGCTCAGAAGACAGCAGCTCATTATGCATTGATGGCCATTACTGAATCGTCGAACAAGGTAAGTTCTTCTTCTGACTCAAAGTTAGATTGTGTAGAGTGTAATCAGTTAAAATTCAGAATTAAAGAATTAACTGAAGAAAATCTGAATTTAAAAGCTGATGTTGGTCCGTTGCAAAGGTCAATTGATTCCTTGAGACAAAAGGAGAAAAATTTTCTTAGTACAATTGAAAATTATAAAAAGGATGTTTCTGAACTGTCAAAAACCTTAGCTAACAAACAGATTGCTATAAATAATTACATCAATGAGGTCGAAGACACTAAGAAACAATTGGCCATTGTTAACTGTGACTATGAAAAGATCAGGAAAAAGCTTGAGAGTTATTTAAACTGCAAGTATGTCCTTGATCACATAGTAGAACACTCTGACAAGGAAGGCTTCTCCACCAGTCCCAAATACTCTCAATGTCCACCTCCGGTGAGATTCGAAAATCACAATTTTGATGTCTTGCCGAAGGAGGAACTTGTGGACGTGGCAGCTGAGGCAGCAAAAGCTGCAGAGGCGGCCAAGGTTGCTGAAGCAGCTAAACCTGCTGAAGTCACTAAGGTTGCTACTCCTGCTAAAGCTGTCAATTTGTGTGAGAAAGCTGATGATATCAGTGTATATGACACTGACACTTCGGATGATGAGCTTGATGAACCTCCTAGGTATGCACCGGTCAAAACTATAGATGTTCCTCTTGAGAATCATATCATTACCACTGAAACCTTGAGTGAACTGGAACCGAAAGTGCAAACCGAGGATGGTAGGAGGATTAAGGTGTTTTATAAATTAAAAGGGTCTGAAAGGGTGCATGCTGATGAGGAAGTCCCTCTCAGATGTATCGCCCCTGGTCTTGTTGCCAAAATTTGGCAAGAATCTGTCATTACCGTAGAAAAGGAAACCTGGAGTAAAAACAAGGGTAAGGGTAAGGGTAGAAAGGATCAGGGAAATCAGCCTAAGGAAAATAACAAGAAAAATCAAAAGTCGAACACCGTTAATCCTCAAAATCAAGCTCAAAGAAACGGTCCGAAAAAGGATGTAACTGAGTTCATTAGATCGAGCGGCACTGAAAGAAATGACGATCCTCAAGTCGATCAGCAAAGAAGATGTCTTGAGGATCCAAAATATAAAAACTCATTTGCCGTTCCATCTAACAAAAGGAACAAAAAGGAGACCAAACCCGAATCTCCTAAGTTTGAAGAATATAGATCCTGTCACAAGTGCGGGGAACGTGGGCATTTAGTTGCTGCGTGCCCTGAATTGAGACGAGAAAGGATCAAAGTGGATGATCCTCCCAGTTCTAGCAAATCCAAGCAACCTGTTTCTCCTAAACTCTCAGAGAAACAAAAGGGAAAGCAGGTTGTTTATGATAACCGCAACAAAATTGCTATGAACCAAAAGCCAGTTGATGGCAGGGGTCCACAGCTGAGGGGGAGCACTGTTCCTCCAAAGGTTGAAGCAGCGCCTAAGCCACCAGCAAAGGCTGCAGCTAAACCGCAGGGCAACCCCAAAGCTGCTCCACGTACAGTTAATTCTGAAGTGGATCCAAAATCTGTTCCTCCAAAGGAATCCAAGGCTGGACCTTCTAGCCCACAGGCAAAGAAGAAGCCCAAGCCAAAGAAACCTGAACAGATTTGGAGACCCAAGTCACCAACCAAAGGAGGAGAATCATCTGCGGGAGAAAGCACTGCTGTACCATCGGAAACAACGCCAACACCAAATGGAAGATGGGTTGACTTTCCGATGTTAGATGAAGTTGGTAGACCCAAGACCGTGAAGGCTTGGGTCCCCCTTAACCACTAAACTTTGAATGTTTGTGCAGGGAGTTCCACAGGGCCTTATCAGCAGCCTATGGATTGTTGATAGTGGAGCTTCAGGGCACATGAAAGGCGATTTATCCCTGCTTTTTGACATAAAGAATATCAATGGGGGGTATGTTGCCTTTGCTGGTAATAAAGGGGGTTATATTACAAAAGAAGGAAGTATGAGCAACGGTATTGTAAGCTTTGAAAAGATAAGCTTTGTCAAACAGATAGACCACAACTTGCTGAGCGTTTCGCAGATATGTGACGAGAAGTTCACTGTGTTCTTTGATGACAACGCATGTTTCATTCTGAAGCCTGGATTCAAAATACCGAAAGAGTGGGTCATGATCTCAGCTCCCAGGGTCAACAACTTATACGTCCTGGACATGAGCCGAGCAATGACAGCGAAAGGTCAAGTCACTTGTTTTCTGTCAAAAGCGACAGAGAAGGAATCGATAATGTGGCACAGACGAATGGGGCACATCCACTTGAGGAAAATGAACCATCTGGTCCAGAACCAACTAGTGGATGGTGTTTCTGTTAAGAATTTTCATTTAAACGATGTCTGTGTCTCATGTATGAAAGGGAAGCAGAAAAGAAAGTCTCACAAGCCTAAGAAGACAAACTCAGTTAGTCTACCACTCGAACGACTGCACATGTACCTGTTTGGCCCAGTCAATCGAAAGAGCAAGAACGGTGACTCATACTGCTTAGTGGTTACGGATGATTATTCTAGGTTTTCTTGGGTTGTATGCATGAAGCACAAGAGTGAAACTTTTGATTACTTGAAGAATCTGTTTACTAAATTGGAAAATATATATCAGCTAAAGATCCGTAGGATCAGAAGCGATAACGGAACAGAGTTCAAGAATCACGCTATGGAGGCGTTATGTGCAGAAAAAGGTATTCATCATGAATTCACAGCGCCATACACTCCTCAGCAAAACGGGGTTGCAGAAAGAAAGAATCGGACTCTTATTGAGGCAGCCAGAACTATGCTCGCAGACTCGAACTTGCCTGTGATCTTCTGGAACGAGGCAGTTCACTGCGCGTGTTATACTCTGAATAGGTGTCTAACGGTAAAGAAGCTTGGAAAAACCTCTTACGAGCTTCTGAACCGAAGGAAACCGAACTTAGAGTTTCTGGAACCTTTCGGAGCTCCATGCACCATGATACATCCCGATAGGAAGTTTGGTGCAAAGGCAGAAGAAGGTTTCTTTATGGGTTACAGCACTCCCAACAAAAGAGTGTACAACAAAAGAACCAACAACGTTGAAGATTGGCTTAATGTCGATGTTCAGCGTTATACTGCCAATGCACCTGGTGTTGGACCTGATTGGTTGTTCGATTATAAGAGTCTATTTGATTCCTTCAACGTGGAAAATTTGGTGGACGATGCTGTAGCGCAAATGTATTACGAATGTGAAAACGCAGCTAGCTCTCCGCTAATGCGTCCGATCGTGGTTAATGCACCTGCGCCTGCTCCATCTGATGCCTCTGCATCCACGGGTCCCCCTGATAAAACCGCAGCAGCAGAAGTTGAGGAAGTTTTTCAGGAAGCGTCAGCAGAGGTTCTCGAATCTTCATCTTCCGACGACGATTTTGCAGAGTCTCATAAAACTCTCACTGAGGAACAAGCTGGAAATGGTGAATCTACCACTACAGCTCCAGTTAATCCGACAGGAAACAATCAAGCTGGTCCTTCTTCTTCAGCAGCTCCAGGGATAGGTCTTCGGATCGATCTCTCCGGTTTTAATATGCAACCCGCTGCTCCCTCTAGTTCAAGCGCCGCTGAGACAAATCTATCTCAAGGTTTGGAGAACCTAAATCTGCATTCGGATGATCCAGTGCCGGTACATCCGGAATCTCGGATTCACGACACTCATCCGATGCAAAATGTGATTGGTAATCCGACTAGCAGAGTCATGACGCGCAGTCAACTCAGAAATGCTAATTCAAGTGACAATACAGGTACTCTGGCACTCTACTCGGAAATCAGAAAAGCAGGTCATCAGAACGATTGGTCCTTCGCCTTGTATGTTTCTCAAACTGAACCAAGAACTGTGCAAGAGGCACTAAGGAAAGAACCATGGATTGAAGCAATGCAAGCCGAACTTCAGCATTTCCAAAAGCTAGGAGTGTGGGACTTAGTTGACTTACCTCCAGGCTCGAAAAAGATTGGAACAAAGTGGGTCTACAAGTGTAAACGGGATGACCGCAGGGTGATTATAAGAAACAAGGCTCGATTAGTTGTCCTCGGCTTCCGTCAAATCGAAGGAATAGATTACAACGAAGTATACGCTCCAGTTGCGCGCCTTGAAGCTATCCAGATGTTCTTAGCTTACGCTTCGTACAAATGGTTTAAGGTGTATCAAATGGACGTGAAAAGTGCTTTCCTGTATGGTGTCGTGAAGGAAGAGGTGTATGTTGCTCAGCCACCGGGTTTTGAGGATCCGCTGCATCGCGAAAAAGTCTACAAATTGAACAAAGCGTTGTACGGACTCCATCAGGCACCGCGTGAATGGTACCAAATGCTTAGCAACTATCTGATATCCAACGGGTTCAAACGTGGACTCGTGGACTGCACCTTATTCACCAAGGAAAAGGGTGGTGATCGTCTTCTGGTACAGGTTTATGTTGATGATATTATTTTTGGGTCCACTAATGATGTCATGTGCAGGGAATTCGAAAAGCTTATGCAGGACAAATTTGAGATGAGCTCGATGGGGGAGATGCAATTCTTCCTCGGTCTACAAGTAGAACAACAAGAGTCGGGGATTTTCATCCACCAGACAAAATACGTTGCTGACATCTTGAGCCGGTTCCAGATGGAAGACTCTACTCCAGTAGGCACACCGATTCAGACCAATCACGGGATTGGGCCTGACGAGAAAGGACAAACCGTTGATCCTTTTCTCTATCGAGCTATGATAGGCTCACTCATGTACCTCACTGCATCAAGACCTGATATAATGTTCGCGACATGCTTACTATCAAGATACCAGTCAAGGCCGAAACAGTCACACCTGGTTGCTGTGAAGAGGATCTTACGTTATCTAAAGGGTTGTCCGACCAAAGGTCTTTGGTACCCTAATGACGATAAGTTTGACCTCATCGCATTTAGTGATGCTGACTATGGCGGATGCAAGACAGACTTAAAATCCACATCGGCTGGATGCCAGTTTTTGGGACCAAGACTAGTCTCGTGGCAGTGCAAGAAGCAAGCCTCAGTCGCCTTATCCACCTGCGAGTCGGAATATGTAGCAGCATCGAGCTGCTGCTCCCAGGTTCTTTGGATACAGCAACAAATGAGAGACTACGGTTTGAAATTTCTTAATACTCCCATTCACTGTGATAATGAGTCCGCTATAGCTCTTGCTAAAGACTCAGTTAACCATTCCACGGCGAAGCATATCTTGGTTAAGTATCATTTCATACGCGATTGCTATGAAAAGAAACTTATCGATATGGTAAAAATCCACACAGACTACCAACGTGCCGATTTATTCACCAAAGCTTTTGACGGTCCTCGTTTTGAGTACTTGTTAATCTTAAACGGCATTAAAGTTAAGCAGGATTAGATCCTCATCGGTAATCGTTTTTGTAAATATTTTTCTTTCAAAAATCAGAAAAATCCAAAAATATTGTCTTTTCGCAAATTTTTAGATTTTTAGGGGGAGAAAATTTCAGAAAAATACAAAAACATTCAGAAAATGCAAAAATTCAAAAAAAAAAATGAGAAAATTCCAAAATCAAAAAAAAAAAATTGAAAAATGCAAAAATGAGTTTCTTTGGTGAAAATGGGAAGATGATATTAACCAATCAGTCGGACTGTCTGGACCCTTATCATCTTAAAAAATATTGGAACTGATAAGTAGCCTCTACAATGATGTGTCGGTAGGCTCAAAATCATTTCCAAGTTCGGCACGGTGATATAAACCTAAATCATCTGAATCATGTGTGGATCAACGTGCGTTGGCATATGGTCTTGGTACCGAAATCTTGTTTGATAGCATGCCAAAATCCGAGGTTTCATGGTCTTTAAGAGGTTGATACATCCGGGGTGAACTGGACGTCTCTCAGAATAAATAGGAGTGGCACATGTGTCGTACGTTGGGGTCGCAGCCTACGACTGAGACACCCCTATGTCATTTCCGAAAAAAAAAACAAAAAAAAGAGAATAAATTCTGATCAGGAGACGTCCGGGAATCCTAAAAGAGCAAAAAGATTCATATATGCCAAAACCCTATTCTCAATGAGAATTCGCTCTAAGGTATCAAATCATATACCGAAAGCGTCGTACCGTGAAAAATCAAATATACGGTATTTGACTTGTACCCTGGTTTGGATCTCACTGGTCTCTCTGTTGCAGCGTTTCTGCAGACCTGATCACCACTGAGTCCACTCCTTGTAAAATACGGATGACAACAGCTTACTCACCGGTTACGAGGAAGCTTTGTGCATGACTTGATACGGGAATGTGTCGCGTGGCGGGGAACACCTTGTATCTCAGCCTTAATATTACCTTAAACGTATCTAAAGTGCCTAGCGATAAAACTTGATTTTGAGTTTAGGTGGACAACAATATCGACAGTTGTTGTAGGATGCTTATTGGTAATTTAAGCGAAAACTGAAAATATAAGGGTTCTAGTGAAGTCCGTACACTGATATGATTCCCTAACCGTTGAAACTCGCAAAAATATGTTAGTGTACAGTTCGTTGATCTCCCGTTTTATTTTATTTACGCTTAGTTTAGCTTATTTAATCATTCTTGATTGCCGATGTTGGAATCCTAATCCATTGTAATCTTACTTCTTCAAAAATAAAACGCCGAAAAAATAAAAAGGACAACTAATTGGAAACTTGTGTTTTTGCCGGGTCAAAACCGTATGTTTTATCAAGTACATGGGTCGAAAATGAAAGTTTTTCAAAGTCATGAGTCGTTATCTGTGTCGTGCGTCAAAACGTGGTGAAAAACGTGTGGTTTAAACCTAAACGGGTCAAAATTGTGACAAATGGTGCTGCAGGGGCATTTTGGTAAATTGTGTGAATGTTTTAAGCACTTAGAGGCCTACTCGCATGATGTTTAAGCGAGTAGACTCTACTCGTGGATATGTATAAGCGATTAGGAGTCTAAGTCACTTATAACTCCTACTCGCACACTGTTTTAAGCGAGTAACTGTACTTGTGTAAAGTGTCTAGCGATTAGGAGCTCTCTCATGTGTAATGTCCTACTCGCCTTTGTTCTTCTAACGAATGGAAGCCTACTCGTGTAAAGAGTCACGCGAATAGGACAAGAGTATTATAGCAGACACTTAGTTATTTTCTCACAACATTTCAAACTTTCTCACTGTTACCTCTCGTCCCTCCAATCCCGTTTCCGATCAAACCCTTGCCCGTGCCCCTTTGATCTCGAATAACTGTTCCTCACTATCAAGGTAATATCCATGTGAAATTTCAGATCATAACAACACGTTTTAAGGGGTTAAATCCGTTCTTTAAATGCTGAAACCCTAGGTTATAGTTTCTTGATCGGGTTGCATTATTTCATGTTTGTTAGTGATAAATGGGGATGGGGGTTTGTTAATCGGGTCACTGTGAAGTCTATCCAACCAAATTTCTTATCAAAATCATCCTAGAATGAAAAATCCCAAATTTGAAGGCTCAAGAACCCTAATTTTTAAATTGCCCAATTGATCCCGTTTTTGATCTGAATGTTATAATTATTGTTAGGGGTTTAGGTGTTGGGTGATGTTAGACTTCATTGTGACAATTCCAGACTCAAAACAAGACGCCACGAGAATTCGACAGTTTTGGTGGACAAAAACATAGTCATGCGAGTAGAATGATACTCGCATGAATAAGATGCGAGTAGGCTGCCTTGTGGATTGTAATCGCGTATATTATACGCGAATAAGCTCATAATCGCGTTTTAAGCTTTCTACTCGCGTATAAGCATGTGTACTCGCGTATAAACGTGTGTACTCGCGTATAAGCATGTGTACTCACGTATAAACGTGTATACTCGCGTATTAAGCTTTGTGCTCGCGTGTAATGGTCCATCTCATGTCTAATCGCGTATAAATAGGCCTATTCGCATGTCTTGTATGCAATTACAACCTGTAATCGCTTGATACAAGCTGAACACCAAAATTTGTCAATGTCTTGTCCGTTTTTGTCCGTTTTAGTTCGTTTATGCTTGTTTATGAATATATGATCTTTGTATGATGCGCTTTTGGTGTACAGGATGGAGAATTGGAAGACGTCGCCAAAGCACAACTGTTGTGCTTTTCTCGGACCGATTACATTGGATAAAGGCAGAATTTTTCAAGGCGTCATCGACTTCTTAAAGCGATCAAGAATACACTATGCGATATCCAAGCAGCACGCTGCTTACAAGGATATCTTGCTAGAGTTCTATCGAAACGCCAAGGTTGATCCCAAGGCTGATCCGATCGTGATTACTAGTTCGGTTCAAGGAAAAGATGTTATTATCACCGAACAAATAATTCGAGAAGTGCTACAGTTTGGAGATTCTGAAGCTGATCCTATAGTGTTTGACGCTAATCTGATACGTGGCGGCTTTCTTAGGATGAAGTATTTGGGAAGAGTCGACAAACAGACGATGCTGAAGAAAGGATTACTTCCACCGGAGTTTAAGTATCTTACTCATGTGGTTTTGAAGTGCCTTGGTCCGAGAAAAGGTGCTTTTGATGCAATAAGGGATACATTGGCCTCTGCGATTGTCGCTCTGACACTCAACAAGCCTTTTAACTTCTCCAAGATGATCCTGCACCACTTAAAGGAGATCGTATTATTGCCGCCAACAAAGAAGACCTTCATTGTCTATCACCGGTTCCTACAGTTGATCATCGATAATCAAGTACCTGATTTGATGAAGCATCCTGCTGAATATATAGGAACTGATGATATTACTGAAGTAGAAATGAACAGGATGAAAAGTTACAAAGGGAGACCGAAGTCTGAATATCCTCCGAACAGACGACTATATGGGCACTTGAAACGAGAAGACTATGCGTCTCCACCAGGCAACAGGTGGAGACACGAAGACAGTGATTCGGAGGATGACTTTCGTGTCCACAGGTTAGTGTTTAAAGAAGGGGACAATATAGGGCGTAGCACAGATGAGTTGGGAGAAAACGCCCCAGGCAGGATTTCTGACACTGCTGAAGGTGATGATGAGGAGTTTGATCCGAATGTAATTGGATTCTCTGAACATTCGGGAGCTGCACAAGAACCCGATACCTCTCAGTCTTATAGAGGTAAGGCACATATTGATGAAGACGCACCAGTTGACATAACTGATGCAGATGACGACTCTGAAGCCACAGAAGATGATTCAGCCGATGTACTTTCTTTTGAAGAGGATAGAGCTCTCACAGCCGAGGCGAGAGACCTTGCAAGAGATCCCACTTTCTCTCCAGGTAGTGGTGATCTTGTTGCAGATATCGATGCAGAGCTTGCCTCCTCGCCTCCTGCAAAGAGACAAAAGACAACTGCCAAGAAGGACAGGGTTCGAGGTAAGAAGACGATGTCTGTTAAACCTCAAGCTGAGAAAACCTCAAGAAGAAGACGAGTCACCCTTCCTGAAGCTTTTGGGGATCCAGTGACTCAATCCTCTCAAGCGGCAACAACAGCAACTACAACAACAGCAACTACAACAACAACAGCAACAACAACAGCAGCAACAGATACAACAACAGCGGCAACATCGTCTGTCCCACTCTCTTTCAGTGCAGCTATGCCTGCGGGTGTTACTATGTCAATGCCTTCCTCGGTAATCTTCACTGAGCCAGTCTCAGTTACCATTGAAGCGACAAGTTCACAGTTAGCCACTAATCCGATAGGTGATAGAATCCGAATGTTGAAAGAAGCAGCAAGATCGACAGCTGCTAAACCTTCGAGCCAATCCTCATCTTCGACTCCAACAACCAACGAACAACTCCAGCGCTAAATCAACGAACTTACTGCCATAGTGGCTGCACAAGCACGGGAAATGGCTGAAATGAAGAGCAAAAACGCCAACATAGAAGAAAATGAGACGGCGATGTTGGAATTGATTGGAGACACTATCACTGCTAACACTGAGCTGAGAACCACTGTCGACGCTCTTACTTTATCAAATCAGCAACTCTTGGAGTCGAACAGGCAGGTCATGGAATCACAACAGCAGCTCATGGAATCACATCAGCAGCTGATTCAGTCTAACCGTGATCTCCAGCTCGCAAATGTGAACAATGAGCGTCGAATCACCAAATATAAGAAGCAAAACTCAAGGCTAAGGACTAGGTTGAATGCGTAAACCGGAACTCAACCTAGACTTACTGGTGGTTCGGAAGCTGGAGCTAGTACTGCTGCTGATGATGATGATGAGGATAGTGAAGAAGACGATAATGATGAAGAGGATGATGATGAGTCTAATGACGATGATGACAATGATGGTAAGGGTGATGGTGGTGATGCCGGAGCCACAGGCGGGGGTGGATCAACTGGTGGGTCTGCATCGGGACGAACGAAGAAAAGTCACGATCGCAAAGGCAATGATCCCGAGGCAGGTTCTTCTGCTCAGGGGGAGCCAGCACCTATGAGGAGCAACATTCAAGAACTACGTGATAAAGTAAAGAAGAAAGCGATAGTTCTTGTTGAAGACGTAGAGCCTCTAAACTGTTATTTTGCATATGATGACGAAGGTAACTTGCTCCCACCCCCTGCCATGTCTGATTATGATCTGGAAGAAGGTGAAATACCTCCTGAGGTTACACCTGAGGACTTGGAAAATATTTTTGGCTTGGCACCTGGAGAATCTTCCAGTGCTGGCCACTTCACTCCAGAACTGCATCCAGACAATCATGAAGTGGAGATGGAAGATGGAACCAATATCACTACACCTGAGTATGTGGTTGATAAGTCGAGCAGCGGGATACCTAGGATCTCTGAGGAGATGCTTAACCAGTCTGAAGAAAAGCTAAAGTCTGATCCTACACCTGTCCCAGACAAGGTGAAAGAACGACATGACAAAATCAGACAAAAGTATCCTGAGTGGTTTCCATCTGGAGGCGAGTCTGAGAAGAAAAAGGAACCTGTAAAGGCTTCTATGTTCAAGAAACGGTTGGTAAAGATGTCAGGAAGCGTGATCAGCTGAGCTTACATTAAACATGCTAAGATGTTGGGAGTAAAGTGGCAGGATGGTCTTCTCTACTTTCAACCGTACACGAAAGTCCTCAGTCTGCCCTTCTGGCATATACGTGATTTGGTTAGACTGCAGCTTCCATTGTATCATGAGTCCCGCTATGAGTTTCAAGGGTTCTACAACATTATGAGAAGAGAAAGTGTTGATGGATGGGACCAGTTCCAACCACAGTACCCAAAATCTGTTGTGACAAACAAGATACATCCCATCACAAAGAAACCTATTTGGAAGCACATCATCAAACCACCCGA
The DNA here is from genome assembly GCA_028751855.1 of Ambrosia trifida. NCBI lineage: Eukaryota > Viridiplantae > Streptophyta > Magnoliopsida > Asterales > Asteraceae > Ambrosia > Ambrosia trifida. The sequence continues at coordinate 19,318,369 of CM054128.1, read as the reverse complement.
AACCGCGTCGAAGATTCCATTAGCTCCGATTGAGCAAGACTTCGCTTCTAAGTTGTATTACTGGCACTATGACGCAAAGACTACAGAAGCCGTAATAGTCTTGAGCAACTCACCAAAACCGTGCAGGAAGATTAGAATATGGGATCCAATGTGGCTGATTAACTGCTCGGAGAAAGACGTGGAGACATTGTTCTTATATCCAATACAACATCTGAAGGCCGAAGCCGATCAAGCATTGAAGTTTCAACGGGTGATTCGTTTCTGTCACGCCAACAAAGTTCATGCGGGATGCGACTGGTCAAGACATTCCAGGATCGAGACAATGTCGATTTGATGAAGACTGAAGATGTTGTATGTTTGTTTATGTTATGTTTGCTTTGTATGTTTTCAATTTTGAGTCTGTAAAGTTGCTAGTTGTTGCTATAAACGTTGTCTTAAGTAATTTTTGTACGTATACTAGCCTGGTCCAAGGGGGAGTCTGTAAGTGCATGATGTCCCTAGGCTAGTATATATGTTGATTGGACGTGTCACGGGGTGTTTGGAGATGTTGATACGCGTTTCGGGGCGTTTGGGACACTTCAAGCGAGTACGGAGTGGCTATAGGCATTTACGGCCTATACCACATCAGTTACATGTGTGATAGGGCCTATTCGCCTGAAGTTATATGTGTGATAGGCCCTACTCGCCTGAACTTACTAGTGTGATAGGCCCTACTCGCTAGTAGTTCATGTGTGATAGCTTCCTACTCGCCTAAAGGGGCCTGTACGAGTATGGGAGGTATAAATAGTCCCAATCATTGCCCTAATCATCAGTTCTTGCCTCACACACTCTCCAAACACCCTCCCATGGTCTGTAAGGTCTGATTTGATCTCTGTAAACACTCGAGCTCTGTTTTAGTGATTAATCTATAATCTTTTGACCCGTGTGTGTGTTGTGATTACTCGTTTATCATTGTTTCATCTTTGTTTCTGTTATTAGAACATATTTAGAGGATTCCGCACTCTAAATATCAAGCTCGTGATTGTCGGGTGACACGTTAGTCGATCCTACATGCACGAAGAATATTAGAAAGTCATTGTACAAAAACATGTTGCAATGATGTAGATTGTGATGTGTTTTGCTCGAAGCCAGGGAGCAGTGCTGGTCTTGGAATTTGTCAACCTGATGAGGCTTGTGTTAGCCGCGGAGGAGTCTGCTGTTGTATCGAATGAAATGGCATTACACTTCCAAGTATTATGGTGTTTCTATCTGTATTGTTATGTTTTGTTTCTCTAATAAAATGGCATTACTCTTAATTCCATGTGTAATTATAATTATGTGGGAAATCATAAGAATAGGCAAGTTGACTAAAAAAATTTAACACAATATACATTCATTTTTACATTTGTTCTCGTAGGGTATCTAAAACAACTAATCAATGTAGGACACATGACAACTCGATAACCCATACTCAAATAAGGTGCTTTCATAACTCAAGTCATCACCTATGTACATGGCCCGCTCAAATAAGCTAACGCCTTCATTGTTGTAAAAACTCGCATATATATGCATTGCCTAAACCATATTTATTAACGGCCCATAAATTGTCATAGATCTTAAACAATATATACTATCTTCTAACAAGATCGATGACGAGAAGCTTACAACACTCCAGACTTAGACGAATACAAGACGGAGATCTTGACCAACACTATTAAGAAACACAAAACCCTAACACTACGATGAAGATGAAGAATACTACTCCAAGGACCGTTCGGATGTTCCAATTACCCGAAATAATACTCAAAAACTGAAAAACTGATTAAAAACATTCTGGATATGTAAAGGTCAACACAAAAGTCAACTATGGTCAGCACTAGGTCAACTATACGCAATGAGGGTTGATGGCCGACTGTAGCTTTTGGTCCCATTGAGAGTTGTTTCTTCAGCCGAATGAAGCAAGTGGGTCACTTGAAACTTCTAATCCGGATAAAGCAACTTGGGCCGAATTAAGTTCACTAGGGTTGGATGTGACTGATGACCGATTGAGAATAATACCCAACTGAGAGACACCCCGAATGTTTGATGCCGAATGAGGAACTTCGATTGAAGTATGGACAAAGGTGCAAGTAACCGATATAACTAGAACACGGACTAAGGGACAACACTGGATGAGAAATACATTGTTTCAACAAATGTCCGATTTAAGGACCGATTAAAAACACTAAGACCGAATGAAGGTATAGTCCCTCTATGTGAGGAAGAAATGGTAGAGTCAGCTTGAAGGTGTTGTATCATTGTATTTGACGAAAATCGCACTTTTTAACTCAAAAACTCAATCTGAGCTCGTTTTTAACTTACTTTTATACAAGATTTATTGGAAAACACATTTTGAATCCATTTACGCACTCGAAAACAACATTTAAACGTGATTTTTATCCAAAATACCAAAATATGAAGAAAAAGTTGATAAGAAACCAATTTTAATAAAAACCTGATCAAGTTTTCAACAAAATTCAGATTTGAAATGAACGAAACTATCAAATAAGCTGTGAATCGAGCCGAAAGCTCTTATACCACTTGTAGGATCGTATTTCACCAAACAAGAATAGGATTCAACACATTTTATCAAACATAAAGGCGGAAACAATATGTTTAAGTATGATAGTTGTAGGAAGCTGATTATAGAGATGATAATTAAACACAAACAAGTAATTAAAACTTCCTTCGATTAATACTCACGCAGAGCCAAAACAAGACACCTTCAAAAACACACACACAAAGGAGATCGACTCAAAGGAACTAGCTACTACGAGGAGAGATACTTAGGTATTTATACTATTCCTGAGTCTCCATGTCATGGGGAGACCGGAAGCTCAGAGGCGGGATCTGCCATGGGTGGGCTAAAAGATGTGTTTTTGAAAACTTGTTCTCAGCCGTTACGGATAGCGCCAATGAAGAAATGAGTGTAGCTAGATGGTATTTATTTTTTGAACATTCAACGAAACCTTTTATTCACATCACCAAAAATATTTACATGTTACACCCCAAGACCCAATAAGCTAGATGCTACTTGGGAATGATCCACATACAAACTACCCACATACATTCGGTTCCACCCGCCCACCAATAATGATCCGAAATCTAACCGTTATCAAATACCGTAAATTCATACCACCTAGCCATATCTAAATCCGGTCTTTAGCTCTTTTTGTCATCCACCAAAATGATTCCGCCTTGATTTCTTCTACTAACCTTGTCGTGGATTAATCTCGTTGTTGAAAATCTTCTTGTTTCGACTAATCCAAAGTTTCCACACTGATAAGAGAACAATTGCATGAAAGGTGCATTTCTTCATTCTTTCCATTGTCAACCCGCTGCAGAACTCAAGTAGCTGACCCAGTGAACTTGTTGAGTCCGGTACTCTGATTCTAGTCCATTCGCCAATGTTCCACCGTAATTCTCTCACCCAAATACACTCGGTGAAGAGATGATCCACTGTTTTAGATTCCATCCCACATCTGTTACACAACCCGTTCCCCACCATCACTCCTCTAAACGCTAACGCTTCCGCGGTCAGAACTTTGTTATCAATAGCTCTCCAAACAAAACAATTGATCTTCGGGGTCGCAATCTTATTCCACCTGAACAAACTCGAGGGGGTTTCGCCTACATAAAATGAGCCCAGTGCATCTCTGACTATTTTGAACGAGAAATCTTTTGCCACATCCATCGTTGTTCACCGTCATTTGTCTTCTGAACTGCTGACCTTTGTCGAGTTTAACATAGCCTTGAGCGCGTCCCAATCTTGTATTTCAGTAGCCGAAGATGGTTGTCTCTTCCACAACACCTCCCAAATCACCTCCCCATTATGTATTTTATAACAGTCCGCCACTTTGATTCTTTTTCTTCTGCACAATTCGAACAATGCTGGGAACTTTTCTTTGAGTCTGCTGTCACAACACCATTTCTCATCCCTAAATCCAACCGATTTACCCTTCCCGACCACACACGAAAATTTCGACTCTATTGTGAACCCTCTTTTAGTGAATTTTGAATCAAGCATGCCGATAGTTTTTCAAGTGCCCGGGATGCTTCTCTTACATGGAACGAAACTGTACCTTGAATTACCCGCGTGAATGGCTGAGACAACTTCATACCACAGCTGATCCTCCGAGTTCTTATAGCGCCACCACCATTTTGACAATAGCACTAAGTTCAAATCTTCAATACTCCCAACCCCAAGACCCCCGACCCTTTTCGGTTTTAAAATTTTTTTCCCACGCCACCCATTTTATTTTATTCGTATTAGAAGACCCATTCCATATAAACTTTTGGCGAATACCTTCCAAAACTTTAATCGCACCCTTTGGCGCCTTAAAAAGTGAAAGATAGTATTTCGGTAGAGCACCAAGAACCGCTTTCACAAGAACTAATCTACCCGCAAACGAAAGTGATCTAGCTTTCCATGATGCCAGCTTAGCATGAAACTTATCGACCACCAACTTCCAACTTTTAATCCTTTTCATATCATCACCGACCAGTAATCCTAGATATATGAATGGAAAAACACCTTTCAAACACCTAAGATTATCAGCCATCATTTCCACTCTAGCATTAGTGACGTTAACCCTATACACCTTACTTTTGAGGAGATTAATCTTGAGGCCAGAAGCAAGAGAAAAACCCCTCAGGATGCGGTTCGGACTTATGATGTTCTCTTCAGACCATGCACCAAGGAACAACGCGTCATCAGCATAGAATAGGTGGGATAATTCCGGACCATAATTCGGTAACTTTATACCCGAAAATACTCCCTGGTTGACCGCGTTTGACATTAACACATGGAGGGCTTCCATAACAATAGTGAAAAGGAAAGGAGATAGTGGGTCGCCTTGCCGAAGACCTCTTTTTAATTAGAACTCTTTCGTAGGCGGCCCGTTTATGAGAACCATCGACCTCCCCGTTACTAACGATCCCATAATCCAAATTTTCCACCTCGTTGGAAAACCCATATGATGCATAACATTTAACAAAAATTTCCAAGACACATAATCATATGCTTTTTCAAAATCCACCTTAAACAACAACATTTCGAGCCCCGATTTTTTAGCCCATGAAACCACGTCGTTAGCTATCAACAGACCGTCGAATATGTTCCTACCTTGTATGAAGGCAATATTTTCCTAAGAGATTACGATGCCGATAACCTTCTTTAGTCTAGACACCAAAATTTTTAAAATGATCTTCCAATCACACCAATCAAAGATATGGGTCTAAAATCCGATAGTGTAATTGGATCCCTCCCTTTTGGAATAAGTGCAACATAGGATGAGTTACATGAAGAGTGGATAGATCCATGAGTATGAAACTCATTAAGAATGTCCACCATATATTTTTCCAAGTACCCCCAGTAGTGCTTCACGAATCCGAATGAGAATCCATCCGGACCCGGAGATTTCTCGTTGCCGCAATCCCAAACCGCGTCACGAATCTCTTTGCTAGTAAAAGGCAAAATGAGATCGTTAGCGTCAACATCGAACAACCTTTTAAAATCTACCCCCGTCATTTTTGGTCTAGACTCCATAGGCTGGTCGAACTTATCTCTAAATGCCTCCACGATTTTATTTTTAATAACATCCAAATTCGAGACCGAAACGCCATCGAAAATCAAGCTGTAGACTTTATTCCTCACCCTCCTACTATTTATGATACCGTGAAAAAACACCGAATTTTTCGTCACCATGAATTATCCATTCCACCTTTGATCGTTGATTAAGGTCTTTTAATTTATCCCAGTCCCATTTCCTAATCACAAGCCTGGCCTCTTTCCACAACGAGATTTCGCCATCGTTTAATGTGACACACGACATAATTGACTTAACATTTTGTAAACTTATAAGTCTACCTTAGCGGAAAACATTTTATAAACGTACTTAACTGGGTTAGTTGAGTCGGGTATCTTACATATTGTCCAGGGTATCTTACATATTGTCCAGGGTTCAATGATCTAGAGGATCATTGGTATCATTTTATATACACACGAGTCTTGATTCCCGTTGTTGGTGAATTACATGAATTAGATTAAGTGTTATACATAGATTGATTCATATATGGTGTATGATATGCAAATACGTGTTTTAATGATGTTTAAATGATTATCCATGATTATATATGTTTAACATATGTTAGGATTGCATGTTCATGTGTTAGGATGTGTTAAAATGCGTTAAAACAACAAAACTGGAAAATCTGGAAATGACCAGATCTGGTTCGACCTTAAGGGGGGTCAAACCAGACCTCGTGCCAGTTAAAAATCTCATTCGACCATCACTCTGTCTCATTCGACCTATGCATGAGGTCGAACCTACAGACACTATAAATACCACACTTTGTCATTTTTCATCATTTCACAAACCCTAAACGCCTCTAAACACTCTCTTTCAACTTTAATCATTGGGGAAGGAGTTTTTGATCTCGTTTTTCATAATCTAACCCTCCATATCATAACAAGTGAATATCTAAGGTGTGTTCTTCATCCAAAGTCCTTTTTGAGCAATTTTAATTCGTTTTCATAAAACCCTAAAGTTTCAGATCTGATCTAAGACAACTTTTATGATTAAAAACCTTTCTAACATCTTTCTAAACAAAACCTTATCATAAAACATGAGTTTTCGTATGTATTAACATGTGTTAATGATCCTTTATGTTGTATTATGTGTTGTTTGATGTTTGTATGATTGTTTAGATGATGTAGGGATGTTCTAAGACTGTTATAAGTGATGAGCTTTGGTTATCTTAGGTCACAAGTTATTGGATGATGATGTTTTGTCTAATTTGAGGATTTCAATAGATTTGGGGAATTGGTTCATGATGTTATTATGAATAATATGATTAGGGGTTTTGTCTCACATAATTATCTGAGCATATTGAGTGGATTGTTGAATGATTTTAGAAAGTTTCCTAATTGGGTAAAGTTTTCATGCATGATCTGAGTCGTGAGTCGGGTTAAGATGGGTCAGGTATTACGGTTCATAGGGTGGAAGGATAGGCGACGATGTTGAAAAAGGAGGAGGGGCGATTTGGAAGTTGGGTCAGGAGGTTGGTCAGGGAGGTCGGGAGTTGGACGGAGAAGGAAGACTTTTAGTTTGTTTGCAGGATATGTCCGTTCAGAGGGTGGAGGGATAGGTGATGATGTTGAAAAAGGAGGAGGGCGGTGTGGAAGTTGGGTCGGGCGGTTGGTCAGGGAGGTCGGGAGATGGTATTTACCTCACAGAAGGTACGTGGGGTGGTAAACTCGTGTTGTTGCAGGATGTAATCCTTTGCTCTACACCTTGGCTAGATCCGAACCTGTAAAAAAGAACTTTTGGACTATACGAAAGGAGGCGAACGCCTAGAGTCTCAAGGACTCGTGATAGCATACCCAAAAATGGTGTTTGGCCTTATAGGTTGTAAGTGTATGATTGAGAAAATCATATCCTAAACAAAGGAGGTGTGAGCTCCTTTATATAGGGAGTGCATGGGTCGGTTGCCATTGACCCTTAACCACGATGATGGGCTTGGGCCCGAGTTATGGGCTTGCCTTCTTTGGGCCCAATCGGTTAGGTTTGGACTAAGGAATTTATAAGCAAACTGAATGTAATAAATGTAGGAGAGAGAGAAAGGGATACCGCCCTGCCAACAATCCATGTGGCGCGCTTCTAGTGGCTACAGGTGGATCTTTCTCTGTCCGCATCAGACTGTGTCAGTCGGCGCAAGTCTACTCCTTCTGGAAAGTCGTCTGAGGTGACGCCTGACACAAAGGACATAAGTGCATCAAATGGAGATAAGGGGAGCTGCAGCTTCCCTGCTGTCGCTTAGACTTGGCAGGCCCGGACTGACACACGCCAAATTGTTATTGGTCCGCGGCAAACCATCGTTGAGCTAGGCGATAGGTCTTACTTGAATGGATTGCACTCCATGTGTGGCTTTGCATGTCTTGGGCTCCGCGGAGGTTGAGGGGTAGGGTCCGTCTCTGCGCTAGGAATTAGGACCCTGTCCATTCAATCTAATTAAATAGTCATTAACACTTTATCCTACATACTATCAAAATTGTCCTACACATATAAAAATTCATCCTACATATATCGAAATTATCATATGTTTATCTTACACATATATATCGAGATTATCATACGTTTATCTTACACATATAAAAATTCATCCTACACATATAGAAATTATCCTTCCCTCCAAATAAGGTTTGCTTTGAAAGAATATATTTTAAAAATGAATTATAGGCTTCATTTATTTAACTAGTTTAGTGGGGTTACAAAAAACTAATAATCAAGTTAACATTCAATACAATAATTAAATGAAAGCTTCATATTGGTTAGAATTTGTTCTTTTTCTTCTTACAAAACATTTTCTTCTCATTTGAATTCTTCACTATATACTAGATTATATCTCGGAAACTTTCCGAGATATATAAATCTAATATGAACTGATAAAATATGTACTATGATGTAACATAGAAATTAATGTTAACAATATGAGAAAACAATAATTTTAATCATGTGAATAAGAAAAGTGCATATTAAAGAGAACATGTATGTTTAGATGAGGAACAGAGCTAGACACAAACATTGCAGGGCGTGATTGAGGCGGTGGTGACGTATAATACATTAGCAGGCCCAATTATGTCTCTTCTCGCCAAAGCAGTTAGGGTCAGAAGCCTGCCCATCTCCATTTTCAACCCGAGCACATTTACCTTCAACGGGATCCAGTTATTCCATTCAAGTACGCATTTGGGTTGCATCCGAATCGCTTGACAAACACTCATCACTAAATTTATAAAACCGTTATGATTAAAACTAATTTATTCACAGACATTGGATATGGAAAGAACGAAAGACAGATAAATAGAAGGATCATTTTCTTCTACAACTACTTATTTTTGCATGAGAACTCAACAAATAAAGTGTATGTAAATAATAACAACCCAAAAAGCTCGGACAAAATCCATATTCCATATATAGAAATAGTTAAAAATAGTTTTGTTCAATGAACACTCCTGAATATCAGGCGTAATTGAGTAATCTCATTAACTGAAATCCATTGTAATCCGGATAACAAGACAAGAAACACAATTGGATTCAATCTTTCAGGTTTTACAAGTCCCGGATCGATGAATCTTACAACCATGGTTTCTACAACGAAGATTAAATCTATAGATTTTTTCAGGTGACCTATTCCCATTCATCCTCAAAGATTATCTTCATTTGGTGATTGATAAAAGTTTACAATGAATGGACACAATTTGAAAATGAAATGATCCCGGCATTGTAATGTATATTCGCGGGTTGTTTAAAGAATTTATATGTGATTTTTCAGTCATGTGTCGTTTTTGTCAGGAAAACTCCAAGAGATTTGACGGAGGCATCGTTGTCAGGTGCCGGAATTTCAATTTTAGCAGCCATTTCCATGATATTTTTGTTTGGAATGGTAAGAGGGTCTTCTTTAGTTTTTAGGTTCTATTGATTTCATGCTTAGATGTATGTTAATATTCTTATTTTTGTTTACATGAATATGTTGTACATAAAACTATCACGGCTTTGTATTGTAGGAGCTGCATAGTTATCTGACTATTAGTACCTCAACCGCTATCATAATTGACAAAAGTTCTATTGAGGACACCGTACGATTGGACTTTAACATCAGGTATGCTTCATGTCATTATATTCATAGTTACTATAATTGGAATCAATGTCATTTTGTTTGCTTTTGTTGCTAGCTAACATTTGTTTATTGAAAATTTTATGCAGTTTCCCATTATTATCATGTGAATTTGCATCCGTGGATGTGAGTGATGTGTTAGGAACAGTGAGTTCAATTATCCTAATTCTCGGCTGCTATTTTTACTGCGAGTTACATGTCATATTGTATGTCAAGACCATTAATTCGTAAAAAGCATTCATTGTGAAACAATACTTAACAATGGTTTTAATCGCGCTCTTTTTGTCTTTGATATAATTTCCTAATCAGCTCTCCTAAAATAGTTTTCATGATTTGATTATCTGCAGAACAGGTTAAACATAACAAAAACAGTTCGCAAGTATTCAATCAATCGGCATTTTCAAACTAATGGCCATGAGTTTCATGCTGTACCACTTATGCATGTTAAGCATGATGAGAAGGTTGACGAGACGTATGGTGAAGGATCTGTAACACTTAATTCGCGTAATTTTGAAAAAGTCACTCATGAGTAAGTGAAGTAACATATCCCAAACTCAACCATTTATCACTCTTGATAAAATCCCTTGCCGAATTATGAATTGAGGTTTAGAATTATGTTTTGGTAAATTGCAGACATCCGCTTGTGGTTGTAAATTTTTTTGCCCCCTGGTGCCACTGGAGCAACCTTCTGGTATGTTTAATTCTCCTTAATAGCCGTTGTTCGAAGGTCGTTTATTTCTTTTTTCTTTTACGAGATAGGGGTTAAAAAGAAGTTGCGAGAAAGTTATAACCAGGCTTAGTGTTACAATCCAAATAGGAGAACTCATCCCTAAAGATTAGTCTAACGGAGGAGAGAGGCTACTTGTTGTTTCCCTGTTTCGCACGACTTGGTATACGGATGAACATGGCTGAATGATTATTGAGTATGCACAAAACTGTTTTGTGCAGGGACTCGGCAATGAACAGAGGGTGGAGAAAGGATATTATACACACACAATTAATTCTATTCCACACAATGAAATGACAATACATGAGGGTATTTATACCCTTACAAATGACGGTTACTAAGCCGTTTTAACTAACCGACATGACTAATAATATACAGACGCAATGGTTCAGTTTTGGCGCCTTTTTTTGTGAGGTTTGACTTTCTAAAGTCAACCCTTTTTGTCTTTGTAAATTAACATAATTTTTTGATTACTAAACTTCTAACACTACTTGGGTTATAAACCACACATTGGTTGCCCATACAACCGATGTGGCAGATCGCACAATGCCGAATTTCATGTCGTCACTAAAGGGTTTGTGTGTGGAGAGAATGTGAGGGGATCTTCAAGTGTATGTCAAATTAAATCTTTTTGTGTCTCAAATGGCAGAATTGTGGATAATATATAAGGAAATGGGTGATGAGTCATAGTGAGTACGTTAAACACCTTGTGAAGGGACATGATGGTTCGCTATTAACAACAATTTAAGGGACACAGTGGTTCACAAGTAACCATTTGAAGGGACACAATGGTTCGCTATTAACCATTAGTTGAAAAGATAATGGTTCACTATTAACAACCATTTAAATGGAGACGATGATTCGCTATTAACCACCCATCTACAACCCATAGTAATTTTTAAGACAGTCTCAACACTCAACAAATTGGATATAATGAATGACCATATAGCCTGAACATCACATTTTCACCTTATATTAGCAATTTATGTGGTCCGCGTTGTAGACAAAATCTCTCTGCACTTGCAAATATTAATTCCAGTGGTTATTGCTTATAAATCAACAATGCAACTTGTCTAACACTTGTTTTCTATTCTGCTTATTATGTGTCTCAGAGCCCAGCTTGGGAGAAGACAGCCAAAGTTATGAGACAAAGGTTTACTTTCACCTACTACCTATACTTTTAGAACAAACCTGAATCAAACTTATCTTTGTTATCTACTGACTTGCAAATTAATTGCAATTGCATTACCAGATATAGTCCGAAGTATGATGGTCGTATTATTGTTGCAAGTGTTGACTGCACTAAAGAACAAGGCTTGTGTACAAAGTAATAATCTCATCTCTTCTCTACTAGTTTACAGTTTATCTTCTAAAAGTCATGGTTTTTTTCATTTTCTACTGGTTTTAGGCATCACATACAAGGTTATCCGTCAATCCGCATCTTCCGTAAGGGGAGTGATATTAAGTAAGTTCTTATTGTTATTAATATTATTATGTTATACATATATGCCAAGTTGTTTGTAGTTTGTCCTTCTTGAGTTTTTGGACCTATGCTTCTGGAAAAACTTTTTTTCGCCTCGTTGCTTTCTTATTTAAAGAAAATGTTCTTGAATCAGGGATAGAACCGGGATACACATTCATGAAACATATTATGGAGACAGAGATACAGATACCTTGGTTATGGTAAGAAATTAAACTGAAGTCTCTCTCTCCAGTCATGTTTAGTGAAACATTCGATTCGGTTATTTATTTCATATATTCAATCTGAAATTTATCTGCATTTTCCCAACTTTTAATATTGTTTCCATTCATGCAGAAATTTGATAATATGGTTTCATCTATCGGAAAGGAACATGTAACGTATTATGGTAACAAGCCTGTAAATTATACAATATATCCTGCACCACATCAAGAAGGTTGTAGGATCGAAGGATTCGTATGGGTCAAGAAGGTAACTATTACCTAAAAGCATTTTCGGACTCACATGGAAGCAAAATGTAACCTTAAGTTTGCCACATATTACATAGGTACCAGGAAATCTGATCATTTCAGCAACTTCAAGGTCACACTCATTTGACGCTTCACAGATGAACATGTCACATGTGGTTTCTACTTTATCTTTTGGTTCGATGATTACTCCAATGATGATGAGTGATTTGAAGCGACTAGGACCATACCTTGGTGCAGGTCACAACAGATTAAATGGCCAAGCATACATAACTCATCCAGAAGATCGTGCAAACGTTACAGTAATCTCAAACACCAGTTTTCTTATACAAATCTTGTTTTATTTTATATAACTTTGTGCATCAAACATTTATGAATTTATATTGTAGATAGAACATTATCTTCAAGTGGTGAAGACGGAGGTGATTGGATTGTCTCATCAGTTAATTGAGAATTATGAATATACAGCGCATACTAGTTTGGTACATGCTCATTCCATTCCTGCGGCAAAGTTCCATCTCGAGTTTTCACCAATGCAGGTTTAAAATCGTTTGCCTTTTCACTCACCAACTAACGGCTGTACTTGGTTTGTAATTCCCATGTTTATTTTGACATCAGGTTTTGGTAACTGAAAACACAAAGCCATTTTCGCATTTCATCACCAACCTTTGTGCCATTATTGGCGGTGTATTCACGGTACATCTTCGCTAAAACACTTCATGGTGATGTTGTATACTTATATGTTATACATACTGACACCACTCTCACCTGTCAAATGGGTTGCATAAGGTTATACGGGTCATATAACTTATGACACAACACACCACTGTCACGTCAATCAGTTTCAGTAAAATTATACATGTCGTATAAGATTATATGGGTCATATAACTTTTGCACACCACCTAACACCAAGGCTGGCTGAACCTTTGTGGGGGCTTAAAGCAAATACTAAAATGGAGGCCCTTTTACAAAACTTGAAAAAGCAAAATAAAATGTGAAGATAACAACAACTGAAAGATTAAAACTATTTGCATGATAATAATAAATAAGAAATACAAACCATAGAAATTAAGCTGAAAGTCTTTTATTACAAAAAAAATAATAATAATAATACCATATATATAAAAAATACTTTTAAAATTTAGGGGCCCTATTGGATTGGGGCCTAAAGCCCTAGCTTTAAAATACTGAGCCGGCGCTGCCTAACACGACTGGTATTCAGTCTTACTTTAACTTTATTCAAAGCCATATAAACCTTTTCTACATGTCATACAGATCGTAGTGTCATATAACCTTATATGGCCCGTATGATATGTAGAAAAGGTTATAGGACCATATAGTGTGTGGGGTGCGGCTAGTATGTCAATGGTGTGCGTACAGCCTGCCCCAACTTAAAACGGCCTGAAGCGGAAACAGTTGTTTTACTTTTTGTATGTTAAACTAATTTTTCTACTTTGCCTTTGACTTGCTTCTTTTCCGTATCTGCTACTGTCAGGTTGCTGGAATTCTGGATTCGATTCTTTACAACACATATAAACTGGCGAAAAAAGTGGAACTAGGGAAGAATTTTTAGATCAAAGGATATGATCAAACTACATATTTGTATGAGTTGGTTGTTTAAAAGTCTCACCTTTTCAGATCTCTTTACCATAGAAATTAAATTTGGATATGGAACCTAATATAGGAGATGATATCAGATCCAAGGGCATTAGCCATTAGCAGTTTGCCATTCACCTTGACCCAATTTATGTAACAAAATGGTTACACTGACAGTTAAGTTGACAGTTGTTTGTTTGTTCAATTCATAATAAATTCCTTTACAAATACAAATTGTTGAACCACAGTTAAGTTGACAGTTGTTTGTTTGGTTATAGAGCTTCTTCAATGTTATTTATGAGATATATTGATGATGTGTTTCTTTCATTCTATTAAATTTCTTCACTTAAATATAGGGGTGCAAAACGAGCCGAGCTGCTCGCGAGCTACTCGATCGAGCTCGGTAAAAAGCTTGAAACGACTCGACCCTTATTGAGCTCGAGCTAAGCTTGAGCCTAAAATAAAGCTCGTTTATTTATTGAGCCCGAGCTAAAGCCTGGCATGTGAGGCTCGCTAGGCTTGTCGAGCCTTATCGAGCCTAGTGTAATATTAGTTTTTTTTTTAATATTTAATAGTATTTACCACTCATTTAAAGTTGTTTAGTAACAAGCCCCGAGCTCGAGCTTCACTTATCAAGCTCACGAGGCTAAACGAACTATAATTTATATTATTTTTATTCAATGCATTAACGAATTGATAATAAACGAGCTGAGCTCTAGCTTGACAAATTCTCAACGAGCCGAGCTTGAGCTTTGAAAACAAAGCTCGAATCAAGCCGAGTTCTTATAAGTCAATCAAGCTCGAGCTCGAACCTGATCGGGCTTGGCTCGACTCGGCTCGTTTGCACTCCTACTTAAAAATGTTGTTCATATATACCGGACAAAACACAGTTACAGTGAATGTATTAAACGACGTGTTCAGATGAATAAGTTATCACAGTTACAGACCCGACCCGCATTCTTAGGGATGGCAATGGGTCGGGTTTGGGACGGGTTTAGGTCATCCCAACCCCATACCCGATTAGGTATGCTTGTCCCAAACCCCGTCCCAAAACCCGTCGGGTTTGTGTCGGGTAATTACCCATCGGGTATCGGGTATACCCACGGGTTTCGGGTAAACCCATTATTATATATAACAATTCTGGTAAGCAAAATCACTGTAGCGACTGTCGCTTTCTCGCTACAGTGGCTCCGTTGCCAAGGTTGACCATCCTCGTTAATTTTTAAAGCCTACCCATTGGGTATATTCGACAAAAAAACCAGTCGGATATTTATTGGGTAACTACTAACCAATTACATTTAACATTGTTAAATATATATGTAAATGATTACAATGTATAAATACGAAATACTTAAATTATATAAAAACACTAAATGGCATAGAAAATAAATAGTATACACTAATGTATGGTAATTTTTGGCACAAGATGGCAATCTATATGTATAATTAGATATATTATGCATACATATTTAAAAAAATATGTAAGAAATTATGTTGGGTATCTAATCGGGTAAACGGGTATAGTTTATCGGGTAATTGGGTCGGGTAAATGGGTATATCATCAAATCCCAAACCCGTCCCAAACCCGCGAAAAAAATAAAAACTAATCCCATACCCGGACCCATACCCGATTACCCGACCCCAAACCCGTCCCAAATGTGTCGGGTTTCGGGTTTACCCATCGGGTTCGGGTTTGATTGCCATCCCTACGCATTCTCCTCTGCACCGACAGCCTTTTTGGACGATCATAGCAATGATTCAAAATCAAATGCCACGGCTTTCCTACAAATCATGATCCTTACCATTACCATATATGTATCAATCACGCGTTTTAGTCAATGAATTGTCGCTCAATTTTACTCATTTATAAACCGAATCGAAACCAAACCTTCTGATTACGAAACCATATATAAAATTGATGATACCATAACATTTAGAAGTCTCTTGCCTCTCATTACCCTATTATAATTAGCACGTACACATGCTTAATCTATCGGTTTTGGAGCTCTCTTCCTCGGTTTCATATTTTCTTTGTCTGGAAGCACACGCAACCGGTAGGTACCAATCAAACACATATTCATGGACGTTTTCTTATTCTCTACAATAGACATAACACGTTTCGTGTTACCTTGATCTGCATTGGGTTTATTTGGGTTCGATAGAAACCTAGGGTTTATGCTAAGATAATTGGGGATTAGGATTAGGCTTGTTAACAAGATAATTATAGTTTTGTTCTTAAAAAATGAACGTCCCAAGTCATGGCACAGTGGTTGCATGCTTGTTCTTTAGTAGACGTGACCCGGCCTCAGACATCGGGTTCGAGTCCCACTAGCAAACTCCGTAATTGAGACTAGGATTAGAAGAGAAACTTATGTTACAGTAAATCAATTTGGTTTCATGCCAGGGAGGTCAATTACAGAAGCGACATAATTAGGGATATGTATGATAGGACTGAAACTAGTGTTAGGGAGCCTGTAGGGGATATCGAGTTCTTTCCCGTGGAGGTAGGGCTCCACCAAGGGTCCGCGTTGAGCCCGTTTCTTTTTGCATTTGTCCTACATGAGATGTCTAAGTCCATTCAGGAGTCATTACCGTGGTGCATGCTTTTTGCAGATGATATAGTGTTAATCGCGGAAACTAAGCAAAGTCTGAATATGATGTTAGAAGAATGGCGATTAGCTTTAGAAGGAAAAGGTTTAAGGATTAGTCGCGCTAAGACGGAGTACATGCACTGCGATTTCAGAGGGACAAACAACGAAGATGGCACTCAAATTACCATTGAAGGTCATGTGGTTCCGCAAGTAACTAAGTTTAAGTACTTAGGATCGTTTGTCCAAAGGGACGGGGAGATAGATAGTGATGTAGCTCACCGCATACAGGCTGGATGGTGTGGATGGAGAGCAGCCGCTGGGGTTTTGTGCGACAAGAGGTTCCCAACTAAATTAAAGGGAAAATTTTACAGAGTTGCAGTGCGACCTGCTATGTTGTATGAGACTGACTGTTGGGCCATCAGAAAGATTCGATTACGAAAGATGGAAGTAGCAGAGATGAGGATGTTGAGGTGGATGTGTGGCCACACAAGGTTAGACCGGATAAGAAACGAGGTTTTTAGGGAAAGGCTAGAAGTGGCTAATATATCGGATAAGATAAAGGAAGGGCAACTAAGATGGTTTGGACATGTGAAGCAGAGACAAAGGACAGCGCCGGTTAGAACAGTAGAACACCTCACTGTGGAGGGGAAGAGGAGTAGAGGCAGACCCAAGTTGATTTGGGTTAATCGGATTAGACATGATTTGTTAGAATTACACCTCTCTGAGGATATGGTCCAAGATAGGAATTTGTGGAGGCTTAGAATCAAAGTTAAAGATTTTTAGGAATTAAGAGTAGTGTACTTTTGTGTATGTGTCTCGTTTTGTAAGGATGGTTTTTGTGCATTTATGTATATTTGTTATTTCTTGAGGTTACTTATGTACTTTTTCTTCTTTATTAATCATTCCCCCTATTTTAGTGTTGGGTGTTTGTCTACTTATTTATATATAATGTGTGTTTGATATCGAGCCAGGGGTATCTCTGGAAGCAGCCTTTTTTATTTTAACAGCCAACGAATCAATTTTCAAGCACTCTCGGGCACCTTTTGGCGAATCAGGTACTCGAGAGTACCCGGGCCACCAATTGCCACCAATTCTCGGGAAAACCCAACCATTCACCCGCCCGAAGGCACGACAGTGAAATAATCGGTAAAACCGGTCGGGATCAGGACTCAAACCCAAGTCAATGGCTGGGTCATCCCTCATTTCCCCTCCACCAATGTCCTCCAAATGTAGCTAGTGGGAATTAAACCCAAGCCTCCCATAGGAAACTTTAGGCCCTCAACCAACTGGGCTAAAAGTGTTGGACTGGAAGCAGTCTCTCTATCTCTAACGATAGGGGTAAGGTTTGCCTACATCTCACCCTCCCCAAACCCTACTTATAGCGTCTCTATTTGTAGGATTTTTCTAGGTACAGTTGTTGTTGTTGTATTTAAAAGCTTTATTCACCCAGTAGTTTTTTTATACAACAAAACTTATCAAGAAATCCTATAATTTTCCAGTAATCTTTTATAAACATAAAAAAAAATTAATTTTATTTTTAATTTCCGAAAATCATATATTTATTATTTTTAATGCATTTTTCTATTTGTAATCATAATTAATTCATAATAAATCCATATTAAATCGTTTTAACACCAACATTTTTGTATAAATATTCTTAAACATTTGGATCACTATTATAAATTGTAAAACCCAAAAACTTATGATAAATTTTTTTAACCATTTAAATTAATAAATTCCTAAGGCGTTATGGAATAACTACACTGCAATCGTTTAACAATAATTTTTCTATTTTTTATTTAATATATATATTTTTCAATGTAAATGACATATAAATAAATAAAAGTACATTATATTAAATAAAATTAAAAAATTACATTAAAATTGAAAGAGACATAAGATAAAAGTTACATTCGAAATTAGAAGTAGTACTCTTGGAGGATGATGCTTGAAATTTATTGTGCATCGTTGTGCTTTTGTGTCTCCCTATTGGACGGACTAGTGGTTCCGGTTCTAGTTTGGTTACGTCGTCCAAGCCTAACTCATTGAGATTTATATACGAACAAGCATCTGATGTGGCTTGGGAGGAATTCGGCTTGTTTGATGATGTAGCTTTTGACCGTTTGGATTTGAGCTTGGGTGGTGTTATCGTTGCTATTAAATGCGACTTTGAGGATTTTCTAAGAAATTCCCGTATCTTTTCCATCCTAAAGGGGTATTGAGCTTTAGATTGATCATTAGCCTCCACCATGACTTCCACATCATTTCTTCCACTTCCTTGACTACGACTATTAATAAGCCGATCGTTGATCACGTTAAAATGATTGACGCTTTATCGAGGTCGAAGAACCTTGGAAAAATTAGAAGGGTTGTTGAAATCATTCATCGGGTGTGTGTTTGCGAAAAAACTGGTTATTAGCATTAGGCCGCATGTTTGAAAAAATCAGGTTTCTTGGGTCCCAAGGATTCATATTTTATTTCGAGAGAATGAGGATTTAAAAGCGTGTTAGTGATGTAGAGGTTGTATAATTTTAAAATAGTTTGAATTGACATTATAGTAAATTAAAAAATATATTTAAACCCAACGCCCCCCACCCCACCCCAAATGTAACTTTTTCCTCGAAAATCGCACCCCAACTGTCACTTTTACTATTCGTGGCCATTAATGAGTTGGCAGTGACTTCATTAACCCCGCTCAATATAGAATAGGGACGGTGTCCAACTTGTTAACGGATGATATGGCCCTCCCTCGTTAATCCAAGCGTTCTTATGGGAATGAGGATAATGATGATTTTTTTGTTGAACTAGTAGAAAATCCAAACTTTTTTGTGACTATGGTAGATGTCAGAAACGGTTGTTGGTTTTTGGTAGAACCGCAATCTAAGATTGCGGTTATGTCTTATGTGCAACTGAGTCGAACAACACGTTGGATGACTGGGACAAAAAGTGCAAGGTGATGTTGACTGAAACATTACCGCAATCTCATATTGCGGTACTAAAGAAAAGCTAATAAGACACAACAGAGAACCACAAGCATAGATTACGGTATTAGATTTTTATAATGAAACCCGCAATCTCAGATTGCGAGTATCTCCTACATGCTCATGCTATCGATGCACTACTAATCAACTGACCCGACTCAGCTGCCACATAAGACACAACTGCAATCTTAAATTGCACTTCTACCGAAATGCAAAACTTAATTATGATATCTACAGTGGCACATTTTTTTTTATTTTTCTACTGGTTCAAACAAAAAAAAAATCGAGAATGCTCTTATTAAAAAAACAAAAAAATTAATACAAAGCTGCCTTTTGTTGGCTTGGTAGTTGTCCACAGTCCACTTGTTCGTACAGTTGAATGAATGGGTCAACTCGACACCTTTATTACTCAGTCTCCTCAAACAAACAAACCATACGCACCCCACAAGAACGTGCAAAACAAACCACTCCCTCCCTCCATCATCTTCTTGTATCCATCGAATCCCACAAAACACGGTTACCAGACCTCACATTCCCACGTCTTTTTCTCTCCACAACAAACAAACAAACATTCTTCAAAGCATACATTGTTATCTCTTCATTAATCTTTTCCATATCACAAACAAACAATGGTACCTAAATAAGCCATACAAATATAAATAAACAAAAATAAAAAGATCAATAAAGATCGTTGCTTTGTGGATGTTTACGCCAAGATCTCATCTGGGTATTGTTGTTTCATGTTTTTAGGATCTGGGTTGCAAGAATCTTGAATAAATTTTGTAAATTTTGTTTGGTTTGAAGAAATTTGGATACAGACAGTTGGTTTTGGGTTGAAGAGAAAAGTTGGTATTAAAAAAAAGGATGAATCTTTTGTGGAAAGATCCAGGAGTTCCAACCGATTCATTCTATGAGGTTCGACCTGAATGCACTGATGTTCCCAAAACCAAGTTTAAGATTAAGGTGAGTTGTCTTTTTGCTAAAAGTTTTTTACTTTTTGGGTTATTATTATTATTTTTTGAGATTTTGATTTATCCTTTGTGTTTGTAGTTACTTTATTAATTTAATAATGATCATATTGTTGGATTTGTGGAAGGGGATGGATGGCCCTCTTTATTTGTATGAAACATTATAAGTTAGACCATTGTGTAGCGGAGAGGTGAAATGGGCGTGAATGCCCCTCAAAACGCCCCAACACCACCCCGGGGCATTTTTTCTTCTTTTTTTAGCCTTGGCGTGGAAATTTTCAAAGGGTGGAATTTTCTACTTTTTGGAGGGCCAATCAGATCCTTCCATTTGGAGTGGAGGGCGTAGATTTTGCTGCCCACTACATGTGGTCTAGCATGTCACAATGCTGTCTTTCACTTGATGAAACATTACATGATTGTAGTAAATGATGCTGCAACAAATTTGGGGTATCAGCTGGTTTGGTGGTGTTGGTGTTGGTGTATATCGGCGATCGAACAACTGTTATATATTTGTCATTGGCACCTTAAAAAACTACCATTTTTATGTCAAGAAATGAATTCAGAATTTGGACTAGTGAGAGAGTTGATTGTCTGATTATGCAAATTTTAGCACTTTTTAATGTTTCAGTGAGTTGTTAATGAAGGTTCTAGTTTCTGATATGTTTGTGCAGTCTGGGAAGACCCTTAGTGTAAGGAAGTGGCGGTCTGCGTTCAGTCCAGAAGGTCATCTTGATATAGGCCAGACACTTGGTCGAATTTACCGTGGAGTAAGTTCGATATTGATTTTTTTTTTTTTTTTGTTATGTGATTACTGATTAGTACTACATTTGACATCTAAATGTAGTTCCTTTTTGAAATCTACTTTTTTATCTTAATCATTTTTTTTATAAATCAGGGGATACATCCGTCGATTAGAGGAGAGGTATGGGAATTTCTACTCGGTTGTTTTGATCCTAAAAGCACATATGAAGAGCGAAAAGATATACGGTTAACTAGAAGGTAGTTTATATTCTTCGGAATTGTCACTCACTTTTTCTTCGCTGTTTGCACAATGGGTAGCTGGATACCATTAGAGGTGGCATGATGGGTGGGTTAGGTAACGGGTTAGAATGGGTCCAGATTGAAACGGGCAGATTCAGTTGGATTGATTTGATTTATGAAAGAAATTTATGTCAATAACAATCTAAGTATTTGAATACAATCCTTACCCATTTGAGCTTCCCTTTTCACCTATTCTTTAATTGACCCGTTTGAGCTTTCCTTTTTAGCTACTTTTTTATATGACCCGTTTGAGCTTTCCCTTTTCGCTATTTTTATTCTACGCATTTGACCAGTTTGAGACAAAAGGCAATCCAAATTTACATATTAATAAGCTAAGGGGTCAAAATTCTACACGCAATGATCACATAAATTCCCTGTTTATATCACAATTTCCTGGACTTCATAGAAGTGTAAAGAACTTATATTTTTCTTATTACCTTAGAGAAGAGTATGTGCGGCTAAAAGAACTATGTACGTATATGTTCCCTCTTGTCGGGAGTGGCAAGCTCATCACCGCTCCTGTGATCACAGAAGACGGTACTCCAATCCAAGATCCTATTGTACTTCTAGAAGCAAAC
This sequence comes from Ambrosia trifida, assembly GCA_028751855.1. Taxonomy (NCBI): domain Eukaryota; kingdom Viridiplantae; phylum Streptophyta; class Magnoliopsida; order Asterales; family Asteraceae; genus Ambrosia; species Ambrosia trifida. The sequence continues at coordinate 19,296,246 of CM054128.1, read as the reverse complement.
CCTGAAAAGCTTATGACACCAACAGCTCAAGCAACCGGTAATGCAGTTTACTTTTCTTTTTTTCTTTTTTTTTGCACATTTAATAGTTAGTCATTAAATGGTTATTAATGCGGTAAGTTGCATACGTACGCAGTTGGTTCAGATTCAGCAAAGTTTTGTGCTAAGGAGGAAGACAAGAAGATAATCCAATGGAAACTTACTCTACATCAAATAGGTTGATAGATAATAAGTTTCATACATCCCTTCTTTTAACTCATGTTTTGTCATTATCATATAACCTTTTATTTATGGGTTACTATTTATGTCAGGTCTTGATGTGGTTCGGACAGACAGGTCGCTTGTATTTTATGGAAAGCCGGAGAATTTAGGCAAGCTTTGGGATGTTCTTTCGGTTTACGCTTGGTTTGATAAAGATGTCGGTTATGGTCAAGGTGGATCTTAATTTCATCATTAACTTCCTTTACATTTTTGAATAGTTACATGTAAAGACTTATATTAAACATGATTTTGCTTCCTTTATATTCATATACTAAACAGGGATGAGTGATCTTTGTTCTCCCATGATTATGCTTCTTGAAGATGAAGCAGATGCGTTTTGGTGCTTTGAACGTCTAATGCGCAGACTGGTAAATATACAGGCTCTTGCTACTTTAGTCTTCGATTGTTTTGAAGTAACGAATTATTATTTGTTTATGCTTTTGAAGCGAGGGAATTTTAAATGCATAGGGAGTACCGTAGGGGTGGAGTCACAGCTTTGCAACTTAGCGAATGTTATTCAAGTTGTTGACCCTAAACTTCATAACCATTTGGGTATCTTTCGTTACTGATTATCTTATCTAATTATTTGTATTTTGTATTCGAATAAACATGATAAACAAATTTGTATTGTTTTATGAACACAGAACACATAGGTGGTGGCGATTATCTATTTGCTTTTAGGATGCTTATGGTATTATTCAGACGAGAACTTTCTTTTGGCGATTCATTGTACTTATGGGAGGTGATAATTACTAATAATCTGAACACTGACTCATTTGACGGCTTAAAGATTTAAACATGAAACGGGTCAAAGCTGTCACGTCTAATTCTTCTGGTTGATTAATGAATTTCAAACAGATGATGTGGGCTTTGGAATATGATCCTGATTTATACATGCTATATGAGGAACCTGATCCAGACAGACCCGAAGATGCCAAAGGAAAACCAAAATCATCACGCCAATGTGGCAAATATGAAAGAGATAACTTGAAAAGTGGAGCCAAAAATGGAGAACCACTCCCGATTTCTGTGTTTCTTGTCGCGAGTGTGCTCAAGGAGCGAAAAGTCCAACTGCTTACAGAAGCCAAGGGGCCAGATGATGTTGTCAAGGTCAATTTTTTATAAAACAAAGATTCGTCGCAGCATTTTTATTATGTAGATCTGTTTTTTTATTCGTACTTTTTGTTTCAGATATTGAATGACACTTCGGGTAACCTGGATGCTAGAAAATCCTGCTCAGGGGCTATGAAACTTCATAAAAAGTATTTGAAAAAGGTACATGTAACGCCAATGGCGGATATAGAAATGTTTTTCAGTAGTAACGTTTTTCATTTTTTTTTCATTTTAGTTGCAACGTTTTTCAAATTTCGTAAAAAAAAAAAAAAAAAAAAAAAAAAAACAAATTTTCCACTACGCGCGCGAAGTTGAGCTGCAACGGACGCGGCACCTGCTTCTTCATTAGGTTCGCCCCTGCGTAACGCCATGGGGGTCTAATATCTAAAGCATCCAATTCATTGAGGTCCCAAAGTGGGCGGGTTGTGTAATGAGACAAAACGGGTTTTGTTTTTAGGGGGTGTTTGGGATTGATTATTCAAAATAGATTATGCGTCTTGGAAAAACAGGGGTGGAGCTGCTTATAGATTATTACGTTTTGGTAGCCAAAAAACTGATTATCTGCGTTTTCAAAACGCAATCCAAACACTAAAAACTGATTATCTGCGTTTTCTAAACGCAATAATCTAAAAATCAGATTCAAAATGCAATCCGAAACACCCTCTTAGTGTAGATCAAAATAGACTGTTTCAAGCTGGGTTGACCCATAAACACTTTTTTGTCCGTTTTTAAAATTTTTATATATAATTAATGTGCTAATTATGTTTACAATAACAATATTATTACATATTTGCATTATTACTTCAAGTATTTGAATGAAAACATTTAATAGGTGTATACACTAAATATAAACTTTGCGCGATTATAAACTTGTTGGGCGCATTCAACTTGTATAAATAAACTTGTGGCTGTTGCAGGTGAAGATGGAGAAGCCATCTTCATGAACCATGCTTTGAAAGGTGAAGACATTGACCTTGTGTTAACTGTGGATTCAGTGACATGTAGTAATGTTCCATTATATATGTACAATTTTTTTTATCTAATCCCCACTATGTGTATACGAGTACATTTGATTATTTTTGTAGGCGATATGTATAAACTACGATTGTATATTTAACACTTGAAATTTTAATTGATGAGGAAGATGAATTATATTTTTTTAAATAAAAGAAATGTCTCTATGTGATTTCTTTGTTCTTTTGTCACAGTTTATGTTTTGTCAATATTTTTTGAAATAGTTTTTTTTTTTTTTTTTTTTTTTTTTTTTTTTTTTCACAATAACATGTAATATTTAAATGTTAAGGTGGTTTTAAAAGATACTGAATTGGAGGATGTCTACTTTAGTCATTTAGTGCCAAGGTGTAATATCAGTAAACAATGGTAACATAAAGAACACCATTTGAGAACATAGCTGCAATACTTGTTTTGTATTTAAGATTTGAATGACTTTGATCTTATGCTTAATCTCTCGTTTAAACAACTATAATTATGCACGTTATAAACAAAGTATCACGCAGTCAAAAAATAGGTTTTATGTAATATTATATAATCTCTCATTTAAGAACTTTCATTTTGTTCTTACATCAGACTATATATACATTCAGCCTCAGTTGCTGCCACATCTCGTGTTCACAACTCATAACAACCTGATACGGTGATTATTTGAATAATAGTTGACGATTACACACAGAAAAACTCACTCACCCATGCAGGTGTTGTTTTAGTTTGCATCCATTAACCCTGCATTCATTGAGGTCAAGGCGTTGCATCAGTTTGGTTAGTTTGCCAAGAGAAAGGTCCCGGTTTTGGAGGCAATGGAGAAAGATCAACGGACACGTGATCAGTTTAGAGGAAGGTCATTAGCCATTGTGGCAAACATTAATGAGAAACCATAGGTTATTGCTGCAAGGTTGCAGGCCATGATTTATAAGTGCAACTTGCTCATGAACCATAGGTTAGGATTTAGCAGTTAGAGGTTGTGTTCTAGTAGGCTGAACGGAACTTTTTCATCTTGGTTACTTTGCTTCAAAAAAAAATCTTAAAACTTGCTGGTTTTAGAAGCATTAAAAAACTTGGTTACCTTTTTATGTAACTAGCAATGATGCAAAACCTATCTTTTGAAATTTCCTTATTTTTCAGGCAATGTCAGCTAAAGTATGAAATTTAGTCACTTTCTTGACTAAATATATGATTCATGTCCGCGGACATATCCTAGTCTTACCAATGTAGTCTTCCCAGACGATGATGACCTTGTGGTTCAATCGGATCTTTCCCTTCATGGGCCATTAATATGAATGGAAATGTTAACGGAGCAGTAGAAACATACGGAGGAAATACATTCGTAAGGTCAAATTGTCAAAATGGTTCAAAAACCAATTGACTGTTACACATCCACTAATATCAAAAAAAAAAAAAAAAAAAAAAAAAATCAACGCAAATGAATGCGCGTGTGCTTACGGGTGAACATATTTGATCTTGAAACTCAGAGAAATACCAACATAAGTCAGTATTGCCATTGCTGTCTTAGTAACAAAAATATTTAAGAACTCTAATAGCATTTTCCTTGGGCAGAATTTGAAGTCAGATTTAAGTTTGTGGCAATTAAGAACATTACCTCCATATCTGATAATTTTTCATGGGTATATGTTCATATCATTGATCCTTTCTGGTATGCCTTGTGCATCAGGAGAATACAAACATAGCAGATGCAGAACGTGCTGCTATTTTTCACTTTAATGGCAGAGCAAAACCATGGTTAGATATTGCATCTCCAGAGCTTCGGGCATTATAGACGAAACATATCAATTTGTCAGTTAAGTTCATCAAGTCCTGCAACATTAGATCATCTTAGAATGTGTATATTAAAAAAAAAACTTATGTGGCAATACTTCATGTATATGCGCATAGAATGGGAACATAAATGTTTCCATTGGAGTTGAAGATAAAAACACTAAAAATTGTCACTACTAATATTATTAACTCCAAGTCATGTAGAACCTCAAGGATCCACCACCTCTTTGCGGTTCGCTTATTCATTCTTCTGCATGACGAAGGTTATCGGTTTCCCTATGTAAACAATAAAACCTTCTCTGTGTGTGTGGGTGTGTTGTGTTGTGTAAGAGAGATATAAAGCAAACCAGGAAGTGGCAAAGGTCAGGGGCAAAACTTGGTTCTCGAATTGGAGGGGGGGGGGGGGGGGGGGACTCAATTTTTTTTCGATCGGTAGTGGCAAAACGGCGGGGGCCGGACTCAACCCGTGCTCAATTTACCTACGAAAATCGTAAATTTCCACTACTCCGCCAAAAAACAGGGGGGGCCAGGGCCACCCCTGGCCCTAAGAAACCTTCGCTGGCAAAGGTGATACACAAGTATAGATAAATACGCGACCAAAGATTCACGTATCCCCTAGCTAATGTATGAAATTGTTATGAGATGACTATAGAGGTACAACTGTACAAGAGAGTCAAAAAATAGCTATTTTCATGATTTTCTCTAGAATAATTCATATATCTACATTGTCATGACATTATACATACATTTGATAAAGGTATACACTTAAATTAAGAACAATGTAATGAAACAAACTTTCATGTTTATAAAACTTACTTTTTTCCAGTTACATTAGAAACCAATCCTTTCAAGAACTTTGCAGACTTGGTAATCGGAGAATTAACCGCCATCAAATTATACAAAACATTCTCAACTTCCACAATCGAAGGTCTCGTCTTAAACCTCGAAACCACTTTCAATTCCCCTTCTTCTTCAACCAACACATTCCATCTCTCACCACTCAAAACCCCATCTCTAACACATTTAAACACAACCCCGTTTCGCTTACTCAACAGTCCTCTAACCTCTAATCCCATAAACGAATAAACGACTTCAAACGACCCCAAAAAGTCCGTAAAACCACCAAGATCACTTTCCTCCTCATCATAACTCCACCTGGGGTTAAACATCACCACCGGCTTCGGATACACACTATTAGTAACCATTTCCATCACTTCCACTTGTGAAGCTTCTGGTGTCAAAAACACCAAAACATCAGCAGAATTCAAACTCCTGTTTACACTGTCCTTCATATTCATTACTGCACTAATGTCTACATGTTCAACAGACCCAAATAATAATTTATTAGCAGCCTCAGTTAATACAGCATTAGGCCATACTATCAAAATCCTAACTTTAGACCCTTTTCTTTTCAGTGGCATTTCATCAAACACTTGGAGTGCGAGTTGTGATAATGACTCGGGCGAGTCATCAACGACCGGGATTTCGACACGGAACCTTGGTTGTTTGAGTTTCTTGAGCTTGCCAGCTAGTTTGGGGTTGTTAAGGGGTTTTTCTAAGGTGGGTATAAGGCAATTTTTGGCTTGTTGTATGGCTTCTTCTTTGGACTTGGGTGGAGAAGAAAGATTGCAGTGAATGGTTAGTAAAGGTGAAGTCTTTTTGTGTTTAGGGATGTGGGTATTTGATGAATGAATGGAAAATGTGTGATTAGAGTGTGATGTAATGATTGAATGATGTTTGACAAGATTTGTATGAACATTTGGGAGTAAAGATGTCATCTTGGTGATTTCAAGAAAACAGAAAAAACAGAATGAAATGGGTTGTGGATTTGATCAGAGATGAGATAAATACTTGTGAGAGAGAATAACAGCCTCACAATATATGGAAAGTAACAATTAGTGATGGAGACTGGTTAAAAGTCGAGACCTAACAAAAGAAGTAAACCTAAAGTGTTGCGAAAGACTGGGATGGGAAACAAAACGGAATGTACCGGAATTTTAGCACGTACAACCATCAAACCAGAGACCAAAGCAAGGCTCGACAAAACATAAAGTATCATAGTACGTAGTCCTTCCCTGTTCTAGTGCTTGCATACCCATAAGGATACACTTATATACCCAAATTTCGCCAGATTGTAGGAATGATAACTGATCATTTGATCAGAAAACTAAGGGCCTAAAATGAAACTAATTACCTGAACAATTTCGCCGATTTAAAGATCTTTAATCTCAAAACTCACAAATTGTAACTTATGACTATTCCCCTCTTTTCTCCTTTTCAAAGCACAAAATCTTCTAAAAGTTCATTTTCAAATAATTATCCAAACCCTTTTTTTTAACTTTTGACTTATTGGATAAGTCATAAGTTAAAAGGAGGGGAAAAAATGGACAGTCAAACACTCTCTTAGTAGGTTGACGAAATACGCCAAAACAGTCCATTTTTTAACGGGTTTACCTCAACCCAGTTAAGTCAGGAGCAAAATTATCCATTTACCTTCAGTTGAGTTAACCCCGTTAGAAAAATGGTCTGTTTTGGCATATTTCGTCAACCCACTGGATTGTTCATCCAATTAGTTTTATTTTGGGTTGGACTGGCAAACCCACCAAACCACAGGGACGGTTTTGACTATTTACCCTAAAAAGAACAACATAACAATTTAGGACATTCTTGCAATACTTTAGAATATTTTTCCCTTTCGCCTTTGATACCTTTGGCTCACTTCCCTTTCGCCTTTGATACCCTGGCTCACTTGCTTTTGAAGCTGTCAGCTTCCTAGACAGAGTGCAGAGGATTGTGCTAAGCAATATCTCGTCGCCAAAAAGCCACAGTATGTTTTAGTAGAATTGGATTTGCCATTATTCAATAGGGGGCGGCATCGCAGCTTATTGCTCGTTTACGTGTCATTCTATTGTAACTTCCTATGATTTTCTAATGAATCAATAAAGAGTTGATTTTATCTAAACAAAGGAACACTTATAAGCAAAGTAAACCCAGAAACATATTGATGTACAAGAATTTAGCCCAGTGATCTTCTACATAGAGGTGCTTAATCCCTGTAATGAAAGATCCTTTCCTCATTGCTTGAGGATATATCCTTTTAGAGACTCATTAACTCTTAAATTTTCTACCACTCTCATTATAATGCATATACATGTCGGTTTAATAGATACTAAACGGACTTAAGCGTTGGAGGGTGGTCCTAAGGTTTCGGCCTTGGAACCCATCTAATGAGCTTCTACAAGATGTTGTACATCCTTCAATAGAAGATCAAGTGTGATTAGTCCGTCTCTTCAACTAATGTGACGATCATGACAGCCATCCGAATGCATTCTTGTAGCAACATTAAGCATTTGAACATACTTTAAAAAGTCATTGTGTCTTTACATATGGTGGTTAATAACAAATCATATGTTCCTTTAAATGTTGATTAGTAACAAACCATTATGTCCCTTCAAATGGTGGTTAATAGTTCTTCAAGTGGGATTCAAGGTTAACTCAAAAAATAGGAAACATCACTTAAATAGAAAATAATTAACAAAATTACAAATCTATAAACCAAATCAAATTGTAGTTGTTCATCATTCATCTCAGCAAATCATTAACTAATTAATGTTATTCAATCTTTCTTTCCGGTATACACATCAACGCCATACTGTTAGAATCTCAAAAATCTACATTTCCAGTTGATATTTATGACTGCAAAATTATTAGCCATGGTTGAATCTAGCATCCGATTGCTTCACAGAGGTTTGTCTTCGAGGTGTTCCAATCTCGCAAGCATTAACTCTTGCAGCAAACCGAAGAGAACAAAGTGACTCGTTAATGGAACTAGGTGCTGGAGAAACATTTACCACCATTAAAGTCTTGGAATCACCACCTAAGCAAGGCTGATCAATTTTGAAATCAGATTCGAATTCAATAGAAGCTTTCAACAAGATAACATAAACTAAAATTTATTATCATAAGCATTAGATGTGTACCTGAAGAAGATATGTAAGTTTTGAGTTCCTGAAAGGTACATGTTCTTCCTTCTTTGCTAAAGCGAATATAACATCGCTTAACGATGACAGACTTTTGTTGATGGCTTGAGTTTCTTTCAAACGGTCTCCGGTTGACCCACTTTTGGAAAGACGTTCACTACCCGCAAGATCAATAAGGTTAAGAACGCCGTGCACTTGTTGCTCTGTGCTCTACAACATTAATCAAGACTTCATCATTAGCCAACGCTAGTAACAGGATGATATAATGGGAAAAAAAGGAAATTTCCCTTACCTCATTAACACCTGTTATCCTCATGGTGAACACAAAATGACTTCTAGAGGATTGTTCGTTCATTTGAGTCATACCGACAGATCTAAAGATGAAAGAGATAGTGTATCCAGGTTATGCTATGTTGAACGGGTCATAGGTAAAATCAAAATGACTAGCTTAAAAGGAAACGGGTCAAATGGGTTGCACATGTCAAACGGAGCCAAATTATGTATTTTGTGCATTGAAACTCCTATATCATGTTAGCCAAAAAAAAAATTACAAAAAGTGTGTGTCCGCAATGCAATCAGACCTGACACATATCGACCCATTCGAAACTTGCCATTTTGATCCAGTACAAAAAGAAATTTAACAAGTTGGACAAAAAATGTTCAAGTCAACCAACTGAACCCGCCAGTTTTATTACGATTTACTAGTATTGACATGTAACCCATTCTTCCCGACGCCCATTTTGCCACCTCTAACCACTAGGTATGCCAATACCTGCTTTGTGCAGCACGGTTTAACAAAAATGAAACTTCTCTACTGCTGCGTACATCAACTACGGTCAGGTCGGAAACATGCGTGTTCCCATTTGCATCATGTTTAATTGTATACTGCTTAGTTCGCGCCTCTGTTGAGCAGGGTCGGTTTGTTGTCAGTAGATCTCGTATTGTCTCATTGTATATCTCCAACATTGAAACCTGTAAAACCAATATTTGTGAAACACTTTCTTCGGTAACTTAACAAGAAACTTGATTGAAAAAACAAACCTGCATTTCATACTTCCACCCTTGGTTTTGTAGCGTTTGTTTGGACTCAAATATTTGTTCTAAAGAACGAGGTATCAATCCTTTATCTTCATCATTTCCAGACGTACCCATCATTGTATGCGTTTTTCCAGAACCTGTTTGGCCATAAGCGAAGATACAAACCTGGAAAAAAACATATATATAATAATCAATCTGAGTTATGAGTAGCACAATTTAGGTAGTGTTTAATCTCAAACGGGTCAAAATAAAAATGTTGCGGTTAACCCAACCCGTTTCAAAACAAGATAAATATGCTTGAAGACAGTTAGCAATGTGCGTCACCTTATAACCATCCAAAGCACTCTGCACAAGTTGTGAGACCTCAACAAACACCTCGTCTTGTGAAGATTCAGGCACAAATACCTTATCAAATGTGAAAGCATGTTTTTGCCCTTTTCACCATAAACAATAAAAATATAAGCATAAAAAACATGGTCAAAAACTCTGCATAAAAGATAGTCTTTATAGTACCATTTTGAAATAATTCAATGCCGCGACCAAGATTTTCTGTTGTTGTAGGAAAAGAAACCGCCTTTGGTTCATCGTCAGCAGCCTCATCAAACAGTAAAGGCCGTACCCTGCAGAAAACTCTTATATTCCCTTTCAATTCCTGTGGCAAAACAAAAGATCGTTATCGCGATAATTTGTTTAAAAATAAATCAATCAGAAACAGGAACTTACCAATATTGTGTTATGCAACTTTTTGCGCAAGGATTCTCCTTCAACAAGCTTTAATTCTGCCTCGTCTAAACGAAACTGCAATTCAGAGTTAATTCTCTTTTGTTCTTCATACCCTGTTCTTATCTCATATGCCGATAAATCAGACATCTAGAACATAAAAAGAAATCAAGAATTAGTCCGAGTAAGTCAAACTACGGAGTGTTATGTGAATATGTTTATAAAATGTAAAATCAATGATACCGCTAGTTTATTATCAGCAGCATCAAGTTTCTCTTGCAATCTCTTTATTTGATCACTTTGTGAAGCACATCTTGCCTGACAAACAATAATGGTGATATAATATAACACTGTTATAAGCTATGACAGATAAAAAAAAAGTCAACAAATACGAACCTCAAGCTCGATTGATTTTGTTGTAAGGTTCTCCAATTCATCTGCTGACTTTCCAGTCAACTCCTTGTATTTCAACACTTCAGCTGATAACTCTTGAACATGTGACAGCTGGCGATCACGCTCATCTCTCACTTGTTGCAAGTCCAATCTTAGGCATCCAACTTCACTCGCCAACGCCTCTTTAAGCTTCATTGCCTCATCATTACTTGCCTAAAGTTAAATTTATATATATAACATTTATAATAAACGTTTGTTGACGTATGAAAAATGAATATAATCAAATGGCGAAAACACTAACTTGAGTAGCCGTCAATTGATCTTGCAAAGACGTGCAGTAGCCCCTTAAGCTGCTGAGGTTCTCCAAAACCACAGACTTTTCTTTTTCTACATTTTTAAGGATTTCATTGATTTGATTAAGCTCTGCTTGAAGTTTACTGTTGTATTGTTGTAAACTCGTGTTGTATTCTTGCAGTCTCTTGTACATATCATTAAGTGATAATATCTAAGAACCAAATATATATGAAATCGGTTATAATCAATGGAATTTTTTTAAATTTTCATTTTATTTTTCACACAACTATAAAAATTAAAGAACCGGTTTCACACAAATATCACATATAATAACCTTTTGATTAGCACTTGAACTCTCTCTTTGAGCTCTTTCAAGTTCTTCCAAGATGGGGGCTTGTGATCTCTCTACAGACAATCGCGCATCCTTCTCCTTGGTTAACGATACCATTGCAGCCTGAGATTAATCTTGACCATTAAAAATATTAAATTTGCCAATAAACATGTTCCCATATCATGATCAAGATTTCAAGATTCTAACTGTACCAATTTATCTGATTCTTCTTTTGCAAGTTTCTCTTGTAAGGTGGTGTAATTCTTGCGTAACGCGACGATTATCGAATTTAGTTCTTCTTCCTTTTGACCCATTAGCATTTCTTGAAGCAATGAAATAGAACAAAAGGTTTAAATTACAAATATCTATCTAGAATATGAATACTGTTTTTAAAACTGGAGTTATACCTATATCATTGCATTTCTTTTCTGCAGCTTCCAACATCTTCCAATGCTTTTCTTGCTCTAATAATAGATCCCCTTCAAGTTCTTGGAACCATTTGATACACATTTTGAGTCTTTTTATATAATCAGCCATAGCATCACATTTCTCCTATAAAACAAAATATTAAAGTCTGGTTAGGAAGTTGAGTCCTACTCTAATTGTAACCAATTCATGTCCTATTTAACCTGATCAAAGTTGTGATTAAGGTTAAGAGAAGCGTAATCAGTTTTGAGTTATTTTCTGATTAATAAAATTGAGAGCTATTCAATTTTAATTCTTTTCTTCTACCTTTCTATTCGTTTTGATTGTCGATTGAGACTTGAAGTTTGGACCTTTTTGGAATCATATACAAAAAACAACGCGTCATCACATTCCCACGTGTTACGATTCTAAGCAAAAAAAAAAGACTTTTTTTTTTGTTTTTGCTTTTACGCAAATGATCTCGAGTTTAGAATCCGTTTTAGCCCCATAAAGGCTTAACCCACTCTTATTTTGACATATATTCCACACACAAACAAAAAAAAATAATTTAGAAAGGGATGGCAGCGCAACTTGTTATCCGTCTACCTTTTATTTTGATGTAACTTGATGAGTTTTAAGAAATAAAATACCTCCATGGAATTTGAAGTAATAATAATAATAATAATTAATAAAAAAAAAAAAAATCTAACCTTGAGACTGAACTTATTCTTAGGTTTGATCCTCTCATTCAACAATGCTTCAACGTCTTCTCTTGTAAATTCAATGACTCCACAATCCGAACTAGCAATGCTGGCCGGCCCGACCCGCATAACCGGTTCTTGACCGCCATTCACAACAGATAAAACCTGTCTTGTTGTTACTGTTCTACCACCATTGGCTGGCCCAACCATTGTTTAAACACTCTTTCTGCCTCCTTAAGATCAACCAAAAACTCCAAACCTTGTTAATGTTGTTGAACACAAACAAAATAATAATTAAGACCCTGAAATTTAGTAACAAAGTGTGAGATATGAATTGATGGATAAAGAGTTGAGTTAGGTGATCATGTTACTTAAAAGTAAAGACTGTGAGTTGTGGTTGCTAGTGACAGTTAGGTGTGTCCATGAATTGAAATAAAAGCTACCAAGATTGTAATTAAAGTGATTGCTTGTAGTTGCAGGGACGAATATGAAGAAGCAGATATATGATGCAACTGTGAAAGTGAAAGTGTTATTAAAATTTTGAAAAGTTGGTAACCTTGGAATATTATTATTATTATTATTATTATTATTATTATTATTATTATTATTATTATTATTATTATTATTGTTATTGTTGTTGCACGCTCCACTTACGGTGTGCGCATATAATGTATATATGTGTGGCCCTTGGGGGCAAAAGTAAAGTTGCACTGGTTTTAATGTTATTTTACTAATTTCGTGAAAATAACGTTAAAAACGACGGACGGTTAATCATGCATCATGTGGTGGCGTGGATAGTCCAAAGACTAAGGGATACATGCACCGATCAGGTTTGTCCCGATTGCTAAGTGTTATGTACTTTATGTCCAAGGCTTGATACCAAACCACATCGAGCCGGGGGTCTCACTGGAAACAGCCTCTCTATTCTTAGGGGTAGAGGTAAGGTTGTCTAAATCTTACCCTCCTCAGACCCTATCTTAGCTTTGTTATAGGTGGGATTAACTGAGTATGATGATGATTATTATTATTATTTTGACAACTAACAAAACATCTTGAAACACCTAAGATATGATGTTTTGGATTTTGTGTTTATCAAATGGAGCAGGTTTAATGATATATATATATTGCCTCAATTAGGAACCAACACCAAATATATTATCAATAATAATAGTTATTTTCATATATAAGGCTAAAGGGTGCATAGACGGGGCAACCACCCCCGTCCCAATTTTTTTCATGTCTCAAAAACTCTACACCACCCCCTACCCCCCTCCCTTCTTCCCCCGTCTCCCATGTTCTTCTTGGGACATAAAGAACATCCAATAACCTTTTTTCTTTTTTTTTTCTTTTTTTTTTTTTTTTTTTGATTTAAACCACTAGGTATTTTTGTTTTTATTGGATGGTTTATAAAGTTTGAGACATAACATTGTGGTGTCTCCACACCCTTGTCATGTCTCAACCAAGAGAACATGAGAGCCATCCTAGGTGGCATTGAGACATGAACATCCTCATGTCTGCACACCCCATAGCCTAACTGTTCATGTTACTATGATTATATAGGTGTGGGGTTGGGTTCAATTGGTAAAGCCATTGAAATTAAGGTGTTGCTCTCTCTCTTTGAGATCAAGGGTTCGAGTTCCGCCAAAGACGGATTGGTGTAAGAAATTTGTTGTTAAAAAAAGTGTTACTTTGATTATATTATCAAACTTATTATATGTTATCTTGTTCATATATTAAGCTAAAAATGGAGATAAAATTGTGTTTATGTTTGTTCAGATCGTTTACGATCCCATGTATCGCACGCATAACGTTTTATGAACGATTCGTTTGGCGTTCAGATGGTTTACGATCCCAAGAAATATAATAAAATTATAAATTTTGTTAGTAGATACAAAAATAGAATGTAGTTTAGGATAATGTCTCCACAAGTAAACTATGAATAATCAATCTATAATAACTTATAATAAAAGAATTTAACTTTGATGATGTGGCATTCAATGGAGGCCTCAACCCCTCTTTGAATGTGTCACGTGACATCATGTGGGATTTTTTAATTTTTGAGTTTTTTTTAATAAATCTATATATATTATAACTAGCTAATTACCCCGGGAGAGTCCCGGGGTTGAAAAATCTAATTTTACGTGATAACCTATTGTAAATGGCTCAAGTTAACTAATCACAAAATCTCTCAATCATTGCATGTTCATAGTATTCTAATCAGTAATAACTCATATTCCCTAATCTAAAACCTAATCAGTAATCATCTAAAGAATCACTTATGTAAGCTGCAACTATTAAAAAACCCATCACATCTCTTTAATTTCTCACATTCCAATGGCTCTTATAATTCCTAACCTAATCAACAAAACAAACACTTAAGTTGGAAGTTGTAATCATTGCATCTCATTATGCCACGTGGCATAACCAAGAGATGGTTGAGGCCACCATTGAACGCCACGTCAGCAACTATCAATTCTTTCCGGGAGCGCCCCAGGGTTGAAAAATATAACCATTCTAATAATACTAATACTAATAGTAATAATTATTAGTCTTGTAATTAAATAAATAAATAAAATAACCTTGCTATAAGGTGACACCATGTGTTGCAGTGTTGCGCGATTCTTTCTCCTAACTTCTCTTGATGAAGTATACCTAGTAAAATTCCAATGATAACATGGCGATTGGGCTGATTTTCAACATCGTAGATAAGAACCTGGTTTAAAAGAAAAAACATGATTAATGAATAACATGAACACTTTGTGTGTTTTTTTCCCGTATGAACGAAACCCCACAAAAAATAGTCGATTTTTCTCTGTTTTTTATATAGGACTATGGTACTCGTTGGAAAGATAATAAAACGCTCGTTAATTTGGTGTAATTTTTTTTTTTAAAAAATCTCGTATATAAAAGATATAAACGTTTAAAAATTATGGGAGGAAACATGAGAAAGAAAATTTTAAATTTTTTTTTAAATTTTTTTTTCCTAAAATAACTCAATTTAATTTAGGGTTTTATGTTTATCTTTATTTTTTAATTAAAAGATAATAGTTCAAAAACACTAAAATCTTTCAATTATGATGCCACGTGGCACTATCAAGGGGAGGTTGAGACCTCCATTGCACGTCACGTTAGCATATACGTTTTCTTTTATATATATAGATAGATTATTTTAGGAAAAAATAAAAATTTAAAAACAAAATTAAATTTTCTCTCTATGTTTCCTCCCATAACTTTTAAACGTTAATATCTTTTATATACGAGATTTTTTAAAGAAAAAAATTACATCAAATTAACGAGCGTTTTATTATCTTTCCAACGAGTACCATAGTGCTATATAAAAAACGGAGAAAAAAAACGACTATTTTTTTTATATTTGAGTATGATAACTTATGGCAGAGATTTGTTTAAAATAAATAATAATAATAAGAAAAAAAATTACACCAAATTAACGAGCGTTTTATTATCTTTCCAATGAGTACCATAGTGCTATATAAAAAACGGAGAAAAAAAATAACTATTTTTGTGGGGTTTTGTTTTCAAATATATTTTACTCTACTAATAATCACAAACGATAAACATAACTTCATATGCAGAGATTCCTTTTTTTATATTTGAATATGATAACTTATGGCAGAGATTTGTTTAAAATAAATATTATTATTATTATTCATTAATCATGCATTGGCAAATCTTTAATTATGTCGTCATATTAGATATTTTATTATGTTATATTAGATATTTTAACCTCGGGACACTCCCGAGATAATATTAATTATAGTTTTACTTGTGAATCTGAATCCGAGGTAATATTGATTTTGATAACTATAGAGGTTACTTCCCTAGAGACTTTAGATACCAATAAACCATTTTTTTATTTTAAGAAATAGAAGATTCAGTTTTTGTATTTTGAACCGAACCCAACGATAAACTAAAAAAAATGGAGATGCGGGGTATCGATCCCCGTACCTCTCGCATGCTAAGCGAGCGCTCTACCATCTGAGCTACATCCCCACTGCTATATCATCGTTAAACTATATAAAAATATATTAATTCCTTATGTGATTTGTAAACTAAAAATTATTTGAGATGTTAAACTAAATAATTAGTTATACTTTTTATTAATCATTAGAATATTACAAAAAAATGTTAAAACTAAAAAAATCTTTGTATGTTTAATTCGTGGTTCAAAAATAAGCATTTTGTACTAGATGTTGAAAAAAAAGTTGTCGACAAACCTTTTTATTTTATTTTAACATTCAGTATAGAATAAATTGAAGCTAGGATTCAAACGTTAAGGTTAGAGCTGCACGTATCTGGTTCAAACTAGTTTCGGGTCACGTTGATTTTTGGGTTTCGTTTTCCAAACTGGTTTATGGTTACACCTCTACTTGAGTACTTAAAAACAACACTTGTGGTTGCACTTCTACTTGAGTAATTAAAAAACAAGACTTGAATATAATATCACAATATGATAATACAAAGTGCTAATTTTTTTTTCTAAGTCATGTTAAGAGGGTAATAAATGGATTTCCTTGATTTAAGTATTAAAATTGTGTTCTGAGTTGAAGAATATAGGAATCTTAAATTGCTTTTCCAACTTTACGAAGTCATGTTCTGAGTTGAATATTCCAAGAATACACGTCGATGGTTTAGAACCAAAACTGATGGTAAGATAAAGATAGAAAATTATGTAATGTGTTGATCACTATTCTCATTATATGTGTATCTTTCTACTAAGGGGATGTTTGGTTGATTAAGTGCTGAATCATTAAGAGGTTTGAATGGTTAAGAGGCTCTGAATGATTAAGTGCTGAATAGTTCAGCTATGCACCAAGTCTTAATGGTTCAGCTCTTAATCATTCCATTCAGAGCCTTTTTTAGGTTGAAACAAACAGTCTGAATGCTTAACGATTTAGGGGCTGTTTGGTTGATTAAGTGCTGAATCATTAAGATAGTCTGAATAGTTAAGAGGCTCTGAATGGTTAAGAGCTGAATCATTCAGCATCCCTTATTAGCTTAATGGTTCAGCACTTAATCATTCCATTCAGATGCTGAAACAAACAGTCTGAATGCTGAATGATTCAGATCTGAATGGTTAAGAGGCTGATTAAGAGGCTACCAAACAGCCCCTTAGTGTTGAATGGTTCAGAGCCTCATTAAGAGACTACCAAACAGGCCCTAACACAAACCAGATGTCTATATATCACATTCATAAGGGTTTCTTTCAATATCTTGATATAATTTAGTGCTTATCATGTCCGCGCACAAGTGAACGAAGTAGCTTTGTTGAGCGCCGTCATCGCCACGTTGAAACCAGACTCATTCTTCTTGCACAACCATTTGTTCCCAAACAATTTTCGCGTTTTTTTGACACGAATGTTTACCTTATAAACAGAATGTCATCTAGAACACCCTCCAACAAGTTTCCCTTTCCTCCAACATCCATATCAATTCTCACTCCTCCATCCTCCCCTCCTACTAACTCGTCCTCATTCTCTGATAACTTTCCATCTACAACACCTCATCCTCTGTGTCCATGTTCCCAATCTTCGTCCTAATCTAATACCCAAGGTTCCTTACAGCCCATCCGCCAACATGGTTTCCTCTTCCATACCTCCCATTGTTGAACCTACTCCCTTTGCTATTGTCAACCAATAATCGGAGTGGCATCAAGCCATGGCTAAGGAATTTACAACACTTGTTAAAAGTGATATGTGAACTTTAGTTTAACTTCTTCTTTTTTTTTTTTTTTCTAATGCTAATCTTATTGACTGTAAGTGTATACACGATTAAAAGGGATCAACGTGGCATTGTTAAAAAATACAAAGCTCACGTTGTTGCTAAATGATTTTTCAAAATTAATGATACTTTCATGAAAATTATTATTTATTATTGACATTGTTATTTGTTTTGTTCTTGATCTATTATAGATTAAAAATGTTATATATTAATAATACTTTCATGAAAATTATTATTTATCATCTAGATTTTATTTTATTATATAGACAAATTACCCGTATATATTGAGAGTTAAAAGTTGGAATTTCCAAGTGATACTTAAGACGCAGCCCAATGATATAACCCTAAGAAATAACCAAAACATTCATTGAATTGTTCGTGAATCGTGAAATGAAAAGTTTCTTTAAGTTTATTCATTTAATAACATAACAAACATGAGCAAAATTTCTGTTCAACTTATTAACCGAATAAACATGAACAAAGGTAGCCTTCGTTCAATGTACCCATAAACGTTCGTTAATGTGTTCATTGATTTACATCAATTTTTAGTAAGCTTGTAAAAGGATAAGAGTTAAAAATTATATTGCATTTTGAGAAAAGAAAACAATAACTTAGGCGCTTAGGCCCAATGGTCAGATTAGATATATAATTATATTTTAGTTTTATTGTTGGGTTTCTTCATTCAGTCACATAGTTTTGGGGGCACACACTGGATATTAATAAGAAACCATTCAGATAGACTTAGGCCCATAGTTAGAATGTATAGACCGGGCAACACGAAAAAATAAAATGGAGATGCGGGGTATCGATCCCCGTACCTCTCGCATGCTAAGCGAGCGCTCTACCATCTGAGCTACATCCCCATTACTGTAACAACATTAAATAACAACTTAACAATGAATGAATATTTCTTTTTCTCTTGAAAAGAAAACTTTTATATTTTTTTTTTAATTTTAACACTCAACTGTAATTTTAGAAATTCAGTTGAATCAATGATGTCTTGATATCTCATTATGTTATTAGGAATATTGTCAAGTTTTCAAATGATTGCCCATTTTGCAAACGAGATAGAACTAAAGTTTACTTTTGATGTGGACACAAGGATGGTGATTTATTGTCTCCTTATGTTTATTAATTTAATATTATATTAATCTAGCTAGACGTTTATGCCTTTTTTTGAATTTAAAAGTAAGTTAGTTGATGACAAATCGATGATTTGATTTATGTGATGTAATCATTCTACATGATTGTATGTTTTTTTCTTCTAAAAAGGTGTCTCTGAAGTACACGGTTTAGTAACATACTAAAAAAAATAAAAATCAAAGACTTAATTGCAAATTTGGGAAAGGTATCGAGAATTATCATGTTACTTTTAAATAAGTTAATATAATCCCGAAGACCAAATTGTCACGAATAGAATATAAAAGAATAAAAGATCAATAAAAGTATGCATACCAAATTTCTAAGTTCTAGAAGTCCTTGTTCTCTTGTATGGTCTTGAATCCCCTTGGACGTAATTTATTTACCTCTCTATATAAGTAATCGACTTAGTATTATCGTGTTTGAATATAGTAGTTTGGTCGTCGTAGTGTATATGTCATAATTAAACCTTTTTTTTTTGTATTTATACACATATATAATGTTTATTGTTAAATTGTATGTACACGCACACAGACTAGAGTGTTAACGGGTCACTTGATCAATATGAATTTTTGAGTTTAACTCGATAAATATCAGACGTTATTATT
Source organism: Ambrosia trifida (assembly GCA_028751855.1). Taxonomy (NCBI): domain Eukaryota; kingdom Viridiplantae; phylum Streptophyta; class Magnoliopsida; order Asterales; family Asteraceae; genus Ambrosia; species Ambrosia trifida. The sequence goes on along the minus strand of CM054128.1, from coordinate 19,276,736 downwards.
TAATGATTTGGCTTTTTTGAATGTCTAGTAAGTCAGGTTAATTATCATGGTCTAACAGTTATAACCAATAAGCCTTTATGTTGAAGCAATTATCATGTATTAATTTGCATTATGGTATCTTCGTGGTGACATTTTGATGGATAATATCGCCCTCGTGTAACACTGTAAAATATGGAGGCTTATTTACTAATTCTTTAATGTCCAATAACTTACATGCTTACAACTAAATGTGAGAGGAATAAGTAATAACACCATCTACACCAATTCTCCATCATAACTTGAACATAAAAGAAGATTAGAGATTACTTTCTTAAGGTATCATCAAACACCAAATCATGTCTTCCAATTAGTAAGTTCTCTTATGTTCTTAATTCCTGTTTCATGTTGAATTAATCAACATAAACATGGTAAACTACTAAACTCAGACTTGAACAATTTTTCATTTCATAAATGCTTTTAGAATCGAGTTCGATGTCCGTTTAATAGTTAAGCTTCTTATATTGTTATCAACTACAATGACGTTTGGTTAGCTCTATAGCCTAAGCTTAAATAAGCCCTTTCAAGCTCAATGGCTAAAGGAAGTTGCAACAATTTTTGATAGGGTTATAGGATTTATACACCCTGTGACGTCACATTCTGGGGGTGTGACATCACATTTTGGGGTATGTGGTAGCCTCTTATTGGTGTGTGACATGGGCCAGGGTGTATGAATCCTAAATAAGGGGTGTATGAATCCAAAATACCTTTTTGATATTTGAATATCAATCATTGGATTTGTTATCTATAACATTTATTATAGTTTAATACTTTAATTCATTATTAATTTTTCGCGTTTATGTGTTAATGTTTACACAATGATACACGCCAATGGGATGAAAATAAAAAAAAACAATGTTTGGATAAAAAAAATTATTAATCTTCAAGTTTTCCGTCAATTACTATTTAAATCTAGTTTGAATATCGTTTTGTTCATTTTGAACTTAAAATATTTGTATATTAAAGCCCTGATAGTAACTAATAAGGTAATAATGAAACCAAAAAAAAAAAAAAAAAAAAAAAAATTAAATCTTGAGTTGAATCACTATTTAAAAGGAGCAGGGTGGAGCCGTGAATATTGAAGACAAGTCTTAGATTCCAGTGGAAACACAACATGATGTCATTTTATATAATATTAACCCCGTGAAATGGTCCTAATGGTAGGGTCGCTTGCGTAGACCGCCCTCTTTACGCGTTATTACCATTTTTTTTTCTACAGGCGCCTCCAGCAATGATCCAAAAAGAAGAATCATTCTCAAAAGCTACTTTACAACATATTACATTTTTCATCCTTCATCTTTGGTTATATTTGCACTTTTTTATCCTTGGTAAATATAGTATACTATACTAGTCTCCATCCCATATATGATATATGAAATATGGTATGATTACACAGATGCAATAACATTTCCTAATTTATCGATCTTTTGGCTCTTTTTTGTCTACTTCAACATTAGTATGACATCGTTGATACCATATGGAGACTACGTACAAGGATGATTGCAAATAAGTTACGTTTTTTTAAGGGTATCGAGTAAGTATGTGCATATAGTAGTTAATATGCAAAGATGTGTGTACCTCAATCACCAACTAGACAAACATAGGAGAAAAACTATCGAGGTTAAAATAAAAGTTCATCTTAAGCACATCAACATCACTATGAGTATGATCTGCCTAATCAGTGAAAAAAGTACTTTCATCACTTACTACTATCGACTTTAATATTCCATGACAAAGAAGTTAATGCTACATCATCACCTTCTTTATATTTATGCGATACATCATAGGCAAAAAGAACGTGTTGGTTGATATTTCAACCAGTGGCGAAGCTTGACTCGAAACTTTGGGGGGTCGGAAGTCACTAGTTTTGGGGGGTCGAAAACCAGTTTCGGGGGTTCGAAACCTTACATACCAAAAAATTTCTATACGAATACTATATAATCGAAACTTCTGAGTGAAAATTCGGGGGGGGGGGGGGGGGGGGGGGGGAAATAGGATCAGCCGTCCCCGTCCTCCCCGCCCCTTAAGAGCTGCACCCCTGATTTCAACCTCAAGATCTTCCATTAACGATAACAAAAGTATTTGTAGAAACATATCCATACATGTAAGCATACCAAAATTGTACATATTTTGTTGCACCAAATTAGCCTAAAAAAGTACTATATCAAAACTCTTGAAGGGAACAATTCAAGTAACAAGGACCAAACCCATCAAAAACTATATTTAATAACAACACATGCAAACCCCTCAATACTCAAGGGGCATTTATCATAAATAATAATATTATATCGTAAATAATATTATTTTTAACCTTTTAACAACTCAAAGCAAAAACCTTTGTTAATTCTGGCGGCCTTCCAGTGGTAGTATATCTTTGAAGACCCAAGAAATTCCCCTAAAACCTTTCTGCTTCTTCACCCAATATTATTATTATTATTAGGTCAATCTCTGCATCAAACAAGATCTACCAAATTGCATCCAATCCATTTTTGCTTCTACAAATTAACGTTTAATCCAACAGATAATTTGTATTATGTATTTATGAGATGATCATAGTTATACAAAATGGGTATTCAAATGGTTTTGTTGGTACCAATTATTATTATTCTGGTTTTAAACCCTTTGACGGCAATTTCAAGAACCAATCTTGATGGAGTGATAGATAAAGATACGGTATGATGTTTTTAATAATGTTTTTAATAATATTTTTATGTGTGTTTGTGAATAATATTAATGGGATCTAATAAAGTTAGCTGCTTGCAGGGTGACTTAATATGGGCCAGTTGTGAAACAGAGTTGATGAGTATTTTTGAAGGTTTACAAGATCTTCAATATAGTAGTAATCATGAAAGCCTTTTAGAACATGATAGGTTATTAAAGTTGTTAGCTTTTCAAGATCTGTATGTCAAGAAAACAATTCTTGATTGCTTGAGTGCTAAAAATGTTGCTATACCTGAATCAGGAGAAACAGAACAGTCTAAAACATGGTATATGGATTATTTGGAGTATTTTATATTAGGTTCTGATCGTGTGCGTAGAACTCGTAGGCTAGCTGAATCGGATGCACCGGCTCTTAGTCCTGGTCCTAGCCCGAGTCCTGGTCTTTCGCCGGCAGCGGCTCCTAGGATCGTGAGACCTCCTAGCCCTCCATTCTTTCCTGGGATACCTGATGATGGTAATGCGGGTAGAACTACACAAGCGCCTATAGGGTCTGGTGCGAATGCGCAGTCGAGTAATGGGAATGATGATACACATAAAAAGATTGTTATTGCTGTTGTTGTTACGGCTACTGTGACTTTTCTTCTTGCTGCGTTGTTCTTTTTCTGTTATATAAGGGCTTGTGGCAAACGGCGTGGACGGAATGATGAGACTCATCTACTTAGCTCGAGTATGACTGAGCATAACGGTATGTATGTTATGTTTGGGAATTGTTTTTGTTTGTTTGGCTTGTTTTTGTATTGAGTTAGGTATAATGTTTCAGGTGGGTCATATAAACCATCGTACAGTTTAAATAGTCCGGTGCACAATTATGGGAATACAGGGAATGAATCACTGTACGGTAACTCAAACATGCAGAAAATGGATTCTAGTATTCCGTTAGGTATACCTTTACAGACTATGCCAGGAAGGGTAGATTCGTCATTGCAGCATCCACCGGGATGGGGAGGATCGGCATTACGGCCTCCACCAGGAAGGGTAGAGTCATCTAAACGGTTACCTGTGAAAGTAGCTACTGCTACTCCATCCGCAGCTCCACCACCTCCTACTGCCACTGGTCCACCACCTCCACCACCACCTAAAGGAGGACCGCCTCCGCCACCACCACCTAGAGCAGGACCGCCGCCGCCTCCACCACCTAGAGCAGGACCACCACCACCTAGAGGAGGACCGCCACCACCACCACCGCCTAAGTCTGCAGGTCCACGGCCGCCGCCTCCACCAAGTGGTGGTGCATTGCCACCACGACCACCAAGTTCCAGCCTAAGACCGCCACGCCCGTCTGAGGGACCTAGTCAGTCCAGTGGTGATGACGCTGATGCTTCTAAAGCTAAGCTAAAGCCGTTCTTTTGGGATAAGGTTATGGCTAACCCCGATCAATCGATGGTTTGGCATCAGATTAAATCAGGGTCATTTCAGTAAGTTATTTTTTCTTTAGCTTCATAACTTGTATTCACATATGGTAAGATTCCATAACATAACATGATTAATTTGTGAACCAACAGGTTTAGTGAAGAAATGATAGAAACCTTATTTGGATATAACGCCACCGACAAAAACAAAGATCACGCCAGGAAGAATTCTGCATCACAAGATCCTTCTTTTCAGTACGTTCAAATTATCGACCCAAAAAAGGCGCAAAATTTGTCTATTCAACTAAAAGCACTTAATGTGACAACTGAAGAAATTCGTTATGCACTAAAAGAAGGTAATTTTTTTTAATCATCTTTAAATCCACTGATGAATGAGTACCTTTGGGTTATTGTTAAGTTCCAACAGGACAAAGAATTAAATTTTGCTAAAAAGGGAGCATGTCCAATGTGTTGAAAGTCGTTCTAAGTGTATTTTTGATGCATACAACTTGACAGATCGTTTTAGTCAAATACTAGGTGTCTAGGTTAGAAAACTGTGTATTACACTACTTGAGTAAAGGAAATATTGATAGTTAGTAACAAAGATTTAGGACATTGTAATACAATATTCTAAGATAAGACATATTCATAAAGAATAAGAGATAGAATATGAAGCGGTGAAATAAGAGAGTAGGAAAAAGAATCTTGAGCTCACAGATTTGTGACACGTGGTGAAACCACTTACCCATTCATTAGATATAGATGTAACTTATTGTCATGGTTTAAAAAACGGGTGAGGCGTATGCCTCGAGGCGAAATTCTAAGAAAACGAGTCTGAGGCGCACCTCACAAGGTTCAGATTGTACACACGCCTCTAAGGGCTGAGGCGCTAAGAAAATGTGCGCCTCGGGTGTGCCTCAGCTGGTTTAGGGTGTATTTTTGATATTTTAGACTTTTCTAGGTCAAGTATTTTATTTTTTATAGACGCATAATTTTTATATTTATTTTTTGACTGCGTCTCGAGCTTACACCTCGGTTCGCCTTGAGGCTTACGCCTCATGAGGCAAAGGGAAAACGCCTCGAGACTTGTTTTCCGTTCTTTTAAACTTTGCTTATTGTTTGTGGTAATGTTATTTTTGCAATCACATTAAATCCCGTAATTATATATTAAAAAAATCTAAAAATGGAGAGTTAACAAAGCGGTTTCGGGACACCCTGGTCTGACCTCTTTTGACTTGTTGTCGATAGCCTTTTTTTGACCCAAACCACTCATCTTGCCACATCTAATTCTACAAGTTGTTTAAAATGCATCTAGATGGTTTTGATTTGAATCTCGATTGTGTGTGATTTATCTAACAACTTTAACTTGTGTGCATTTAACTAGGACATGAGCTACCAGCGGAACTTCTTCAAACTTTGATAAAAACAGCACCAACTGCCAATGAGGAGCTGAAGTTGAGGATGTACAACGGGGATCTTTCTCATCTTGGGACCGCAGAACGGTTTTTAAAAATGTTAATTGAGATACCATTTGCTTTCAAAAGGCTAGAATCTTTGCTCTTTATGTGCACATTCCATGAGGAAGAATCAGTGGTTAAAGAATCTTTTACAACTCTAGAGGTAAACTTTTGAGTCTTATTAGCACTTATACTTTATATTAGAGATGGTGAGCGGGTCAAACAGGACGGGAACGGCTGATAACTTTTTGTATGGCCGTATGGGTTGAACAGGTCAGTGTAATCAAAATTTTTAACAAAAAATAGTGTCAAGTATGATAATCAAAACTTGAACTTTTTCAATAAAAATATTTATGAGCTTGCATTATCATTACACTTTGGGTAAATCTTGACCATTTGACCCATTAGAGACGGAACATAGCCCATATCAACAGATTCTTAAGTCAACTTTATGCTAAATTTAGTTTACTTTTAAACTATACAGGCTGCTTGTAAAGAACTTAGGAAAAGCCGGTTATTCCTCAAACTCTTAGAAGCTGTTTTGAAAACCGGGAATCGTATGAATGATGGAACTTTTCGTGGGAGTGCACAAGCATTTAAGCTCGATACACTCTTGAAGTTATCAGACGTAAAAGGAATTGATGGAAAGACGACACTTTTGCACTTTGTTGTTCAAGAGATCATCCGTTCAGAAGGTATAAAAGCTGCCCGAACTATCCGGGAATCAAAAGGTTTCAAAACCGAGGATCTTCTTAAAGAAACTTCATCTTCTCATGAAGAAACAGAGGAACGTTATCGCCTGCTTGGGCTTCAAGTAGTGTCGGGCTTGAGCAGTGAGCTCGAGAATGTGAAAAAGGCAGCCATTGTTGATGCTGATGGGCTGACCAGCTCAGTGTCAAGTTTGGGACGAGCCCTGGTAAAAGCCCGCGAGTTTATAAATACAGATTTAAATAAGCTAGAAGAAGACGGTGACGAGTTTCAGAGAGTTTTGGTGAGTTTTGTGAAGGATGCGGAGAAGGAGATCACTTGGATGCTTGAAGAAGAAAAAAGAATAAAATTGTTGATCAAGAACACGACGGATTATTTTCATGGTAACTCCGGAAAGGATGAAGGGCTGAGATTATTCGTGATCGTTCGCGATTTCTTGATAATTTTGGATAAAGTATGTAGAGAGGTTAAGAGTGATCCTGTAAGAACACCAAAAACACAGAAAAATGACGAGTTGCAGCCGGGGGAACAAAGAAAAGATGACCAGATATTGGGCGGGGGTTCATCTGAACCTCGGCAGTCGCCATTTTTTGAACAACGTCAACGGCTGTTTCCGGCAATTGTAGGGCGGCGGATGGACAGTTCTAGTTCAGATGAAGATTAATATGTAGAGTTTTATTTTGAACAAATGATATTTGATTCTTTATCTACTTGATTGATGAACTTTAATGGTGACAGTGCAGTTGCAGGTGTTGTTAATGTTGTATATGAACCCTAATTCTATTTCACAAATGGGAATACTCTGCATTGACCTGTTTAGCAAATGCATGACTGACTTTACGTGTAGTTATAAAGTTAGAGTGTGTTTGGCTCCCCTTCTTCAACCTCAAAAGTTATTTAAAAGGTGTTTGGGATTGCGTTTTAAATCTGTTTTTAGATTATTGCGTTTTGAAAACGCAGATAATTAGTTTTTTAGGCTACCAAAATGCAATAATCTATAAGCAGCCCCACTCCTGCTTTTTCAAAACGTATAATCTGTTTTGAATAATCAATCCCAAACACCCCTTTAATCTCAAAAGTAAGAAATTGTAACTTATGACTTTTGCTCTCATTTCTCCTTTTCCAAAGTCAAAATCTTTCAAAAAGTCATTTCAAACAAATTACCCAAACATTTTTTTCTCCTTATCTCCTTGATTAAGTTAATAAGTCATAAGGAGCTCACAAATGGTTATCCAAACATGCTCTTAAAAGGCGTTCATATCTTCTGTTTGACAACTATAGGTGGTAAAATGTGTAAGTTTAACTGGTTAAAGATTGTACATTTAGACCATCCGTTATCGTCATGTGAATGTGAATAAAAAGTGTTGTCTACCAGGCGACGCCTCAACGCCATGTAAGCTCATAGGGAAATCAAACTTACATGGTTGGAGGTGGTGTAGTGGTTATGTAGGCATGGAACATTTATTCGTTCATATTTACAAAACTAATTGTACATAACTTTACATGATGGACTAGGTAAGTAATATGGAGGTGTTTATCAAAACGGGTTTTGGTTTGGTTTACTCGGATTGAGTATTTATAACCGGGTTGAATGAACTGATTCAGTTAGTGAATCCGCTTGTAGTACAAGTGGAATGGTTTAATTCACCCCATCAGACTCCTTAGGTAAGCCTCTTGTCAAACCTCTGTTTGCATCGATGTTGCTTCGGTGATTTTAGCAGGAATCTGCTTGCCATGGCAGCGGATTGCTCTATTCCAACTAAATATGTGAAGGAATGTCAGAACCTTCTGATACTGGGGGTGGAGCACCCATAAACGAAATGGTTGTGGAAGCCACACCACAAATCAAAATCCAATTCAAAACGAAAGCTTCCGCATTTTACTTAAAAAAACTATAAATGTAACGCCTGAGTTTTTAGATTTTAAAATAAAGTTAACACTTTTGTAAATCTCACATAATACTTGCACCATAAAAAGATGTCACATGATAATGAGTACACCATTTTATCATGAACGATGCATTTTGAGGCCATAGAGGCAATAGATGTCCTCAAAACTTTGTGTTGAACATATTGACGATTTGGAGATTCGCAGGGTCGTCTCGAGAATCTTTGAAATGTTTTGAACCTTAGGCAAGTAAAAAGGGAAAATGACGAGAATGACCCGTTGACCAACGCATTTACGAGAATAGACCCCGGAGACGTCTTGGGGTCTCAGCCAAAAGAACAATGACACGTCTACGGTTTTAATTTTTTTTAACAAATAAAAAAAACCCATGAAAAACATAAGATTCACGTGCATAAAAAACATAAAATAAACATAAGATTCATTCGATTAATAAAAACATAAAATAAACACATAAATTATTACAAAAGTTAAATAAGTTGCGTGTTAAGACGGTCCCTCATCATTGGCCAAGCAGACACGTGTTTGAATTCTTTGCGCTGCTTGGATTGATACTCTTTTTTGGTATATCAGATGGCGACGTCTTCGGGCATGTTTGAAGGTACCGCTCGAAGTGTTCGATAGTGGTACCCGTTGAAGAGCTGACACTTCGTGTTCAAGTCGTTCCATTTACGGCTAAGTAAGTCGATGGTTCGGTCAGAGCCTCCCACCAACCGATTGTATTCATGTAAGATACGGTACCACTTGTTTGTTTGGTGTGGGCTATCTTTGACATGTTGCCTCGTTGATACTAGTGCAAATTCTTGTTCCTCCGTCCAATGTTGGGGTGCCATTTTCTTTTGTATGAATGAGACGGTGGTGGTAGTGGTAGTGGAGGAGTCGGACGGAGAATGGGACGGAGAATGGTATGTATAGGGGGGATGTGGAAAACTGAACTGTCGGACAAGAAACCGGAGACGTCTCGGGACTCACCGGTGACGAAGACACCCGAGACGTCTCGGGACCCACAAGACGACTCCGGAGACGTCATGGGTAGACGTCGCAGACGTGGCGTTGTGCTATTGGCTGGGACCCCAAGCCGTCTCGGGAGACGCCTCAGACGGCTTGGGAAATCGTGAACCATCTCTACGAGACGTCTCCGGGGGCTATTCTCATAAATGCATTGGTCAACGGGCCATTCTCGTCATTTTCCCAGGTAAAAAACACGGGCCCTTATGAAAATTCAACTTTGAGTAAATTAGAGAAACCGTCCTTTACGTTTATAGCAATATACAAATCATGTCCTTTAAAAACCATTGCATGTTATGTCCTTTAGGGGTGAGCAATAAACGGTTCCGAACCGCGAAAACCGTGAAACCGGCCCGGAACCGCTAGAACTGAACCGAATTAATGTTAGGTTCCGGTTCCGGTTCTCATATTTTGGCATAATCGGTTCCCGGTTCGGTTCCGGTTAGAACCGACGGGTCCGGTTAAGAACCGTTAGAACCGTTTTGAATTAAATTAAATATTTAAATATTCTATTATTAGTTTGAAATAGAATGTGTTGTTTCCTTCTTTATAGTTCTTAACACTTTTTAATTGTTTTACTTGGTAGGAATGTAAAGTATTGCCTTATGTGATGGTCAGCAGTCAGCACAGCTTGTTCTGACCCGTTTAATCTGTATAAAAAGAATGATCTGATCCAAACAAAACATATTTTGATACGTAAACTGCTATACTTTTAGTAACCATGGTTAACACAAACTGTTGATATTTTTTTAAAAAAAAAAAAAACATTGTTTTTGTTTATTTTTTTATTTAATTGTTAATGTTAATTTTAGGATTTTATTGACAACCGGTTCCGGTCTAGAACCGTTTCACCCGGTTCTGGAACCGAACTGTTTAGTAATAAACGGTTCTGGTTTCGGTTCTCATATTTTGGAATAAACGGTTCGCGGTTTGGTTCGGTTCGGTCCAGTTCTGAACCGTTGCACAACCCTAATGTCCTTTATATTTTTTACGTTAACTTTGATCACATGGATCCCACGTGAGAGCATTTTTGTTTTTACACCAGCTGATAAAACCCGTGTATCAAGATCACTCCCGTCCATATCTCTCCTAACAAACAAAACATAGTTAATCTCAAACAACCATTCATCCTCTTCCGTTAACATCATATTAGGAATAATAATCCTGATAGAATGGAAACCTTTGCCTCCTCTCTATTCATTATAAATATATATAATACATTGGTTCCTATAATTATGGAAGAGATTATGCTATTAGTTTTGCTGTTTGCGGTTGTAAGCTTGCTGCCGTTATTTTAGTGGGCCTTTATATTTATATATAAAGCAGATTGTTGTAAAAAAAAAAAAAAGTTACTTTTCCAAACACTTAATTTAACTTATCAATTTTTAAAAAAAGTAATAAGTTATAAGTAGGTAAAAATAATTAAGGAGAGACGAACATGCCCTTATATAAGTGAGATAACTTATAACTAAATTCTCACAAGATTCTAAACCCGTTATAACGATCTATATATGATCATCAGCATCTCTTGATCATACACAACAATTTCCCTGATCCATTGATCGTAACCCACCTTCAATTCACAAACTCCATCATCATCATCATCATCTCTAATGGCGGAACCAATTGATCATCACCACCCATCTCCTCCACACTCAGCCACCTCCCAAACCATCACCGGAATCCCACCAACCACAACAACCACCGCCACCCCTTCACGCAAACGCCCCCACACCACTTCCACCAGCTCCTCCGAGACCAAAGACACCGCCACCACCGAACCACAACCCGCAATCGAACAAGTCGAACTCCCAGACGATGTTGTGTACCAAGAACTTGATGAACATGAATTTAACCACGGAATAAACCCTGTTGAGAATCAAGACCACATGCAACTGTTCTGTGATCAGTACATTCGAGTTGGTATAGGGAATCAACTTGGATGGGACGCGAAAATTCGACGTTTGAATAATAAGTTTAAGAATGTGGAGAGTGGTGAGATGGTGCCGTTTGATCAGATGGAAGAGTTCTTTTTGTGGAAGAAGATGTTTAACCGTGTTCCTCCTGAGGATGCATGTAGTAGGGTTTCGTAAGATGCATGCATGTGTTATCTTTACATGTTTGTGATGATTTTCTTATCTCAAGAAATGTGTTTAGTGGTGTTTTGTTTGTAGTTGATGAAATGTGTTAGTTGGTTAATCACTACAAGAATAATAAAGGATTGAAGGGTTACTTCTATAAGTATGATATTAGTTATTATGTTTTAATCATTGTTTTGGTTGTTGATATGAAGTGGTTTAAATACTAAATGGTATAGTTTGAGCGATTTCGTTAGCCTAGCCAATTTCATTAATTCTCAGTTTTCAGTTCCTTTGTAATCGTTTGAGATCGAATTCACCAGAGATTAATAGTAGTTGATGTGTTACAATAAATATAAATTATGTTTATTATATTTATTACTAGCTGATTACCCGGGACCTTTCCGGGGTTGAAAAATTTAATATGATTTAATAAAAAATGATAAAAAAAATGATAAAAGAAGAAAACTCAAATCACGAAAAGCGTAAATAACTTAAACATAATCAATCTTAGTTAAAAAACATTTATTTAAAAAGTTAAAAAAATAAAAAGCATAAACCATATTAAACATAATACAGTATTAAAAGGATAACCTTCAACATATAATCATCTTCACATAATTTAAAATATGTTACAATTTGACTTTGACTTATATAGATGTAGAATTCATGATGGGTGTTGAAAAATATAACAATTCTAATAATATTAATACTAATAGTAATAATTATTACCCTTGTAATTAAATAAATAAAAAATAACCTTGTTATAAGGTGACATCATGTGTTGCAGTGTTGCGTGATTCGTTCTCCTAACTTCTCTTGATGAAGTATACCTATTCATCTTTAGAAGAGTAAAATTCCAATGATAGCATGACGATTGGGCTGAATTTCAACATCGTAGATAAGAACCTGTTTTAAAAGAAAAAACATGATTAATGAATAACCTGAACACTTTGTGTTTTTTTTTCTGTGTGAACATAACCCCACAAAAAATAGTCGTTTTTTTCTCCGTTTTTTATATAGCACTATGATACTCGTTGGAAAGATAATAAAACACTTGTTAATTTGGTGTAATTTTTTTTATTTAAAAAATCTCGAATATAAAAGATATTAACGTTTAAAAATTATGGGAGGAACATAAGAGAAAAATTTAAATTTGTTTTTAAATTCTTTTTTCCTAAAATAACTCAATTTAATTTTAGTAATTGAGAATTGAGAGATAGAGAGATAAATTTAGGGTTTTATGTTTATCTTTTTTTTTTAATTAAAAAAGGAAATAATTCAAAAAACATTAAAATCTTTCTATGATGCCACGTGGCAGTTTAATGGAAAGGATGAAGGCACCATTGCACGCCACGTCAGCAATGTTGAATTCTTTTATATATATTAATAGATATGACATCATTATTATTTATATAATATCCCTAAATTTATAATTGGTGATTCTTTGATGGACAGAATTACCCTTACTAAACCTAATTAGGGTGTCCCTTGTGTGTATAAATAGAGAGATAACTAGAGGTATTAGGTTGGACTCAATTAACACCATAACTTAATGTAGCCGCCACCCATCTCTCTCTCTCATTCGATCACTTTGTGATCATTAGAAGGGTTTCAGGGTTGGGATGGAGGTGCGTCGGGTGTAGGGTTCCGATGGGGTGGTTTTGACTTGATTTCGGTGGTAAGTGAAGGCGATGGTGGTGGCGGGTGGTGCAGGTCAACACAAATGGTTGGGTCGGTGGTGGTTGTGGTAACAACGGCAATGGGGTTCAGGTTGGAGGTGTTCCAATCAGGGTTTGGATTGTGTTGTTGGATGGCTTCGAGTGGTGGTTTAATGGTCCGCTGAGATCCGACGGTGTCCTAGGTGATGGTTACGGCTTGGGGTTGTCTCGGGGGTGGAGATTGACGACGGCCATGGTAATTCACGGCTGTTGTGATGATGATGGTTTGGGGAGGGTGATTTTACTGATATGCCCTCGTGTGCAAGCCATGTGACCAAACTTAACGAAGAAAACTAACAAAGTTAAGCATAAAGGACATAACGTGCAAGATTTTAAAAGATAAAGTACAAAACCAATCAATTTTAAAGCTAAAAGATAAAACTTGTAATTCAGTAAAAAAAAAAATTAAGTGTAGGTTTTTTTACATCTAACTTTATATTTATTAATTTTAGTATTTATTTTAGGGGTTAGGATCAAATACACAACGAAAGAAAAATAGGAAGTCGTAGGAAGTAAATCAAACGGACTCCGATTGAACTCATTCAAACGCCATTGGAATCGTCTTATCAAACCCTACAACGTTAGTTTTTAGGTTTTTGTTTTTTTGGGGTTTTAGCTTGTAGTTTTTAGAATATGCGTTATATCATTGTGTCTTTTATATACCATTGTGTATTTTTCTTATTTTCATCATTGTGTCATTTTTTCAATTCATTGTGTCTTTTTTGTTCATCATTGTGTTATATTTTTTTTGGCACTGTTTTATATTTTGTGGCTTATTGTGTCATATTTCATGATCTATTGTGTTTTTTGTATCGTTCTCACTCTTTTATTTTTTTTAAGCCTTTCAATAATGACTCTCTACCATGGACACAAATACGATTCAATCCATCACTTAGAGGGTGTTTGGGATTGAGTTTCAAAACAACTTATTGACTTATTGGCTTTTTCAAAAAGCCAATAAGTCAATAAGCTGTTTGTGTAACCCAAAAGCATTTTCTGTTTTGACTTTTGGCTTTTGGCTTTTAAGGGTGAAAAAGCTGTTTTTGAAAAGTTAGAAATCCTGGCTTTTGGCTTTAGGCTTTTGACTTTTGGAAAAAAATTATAAATATACCACCCATACAATCAATATTCACAATAAGTTAAGCGAAACACTTAAAAAACAACAATTTATTGACTTTTTGACGTTTCTCATCCCAAAAGCTAATCCAAACACTTTTTTTAAAACTCCTTTTCAAAAAGTCACAAGCCAATAAACACTTTTGGCCAAAAACACTTTTGCATCTTCAAACTCAATCCCAAACACCCTCTTAAACAAAAACAAAAGCCTTTGGTTGGTGCATGTCATCAACCCATCCTTTCTTTGCATCAAGAATCTTACACAAGAGGGAGTGGGGCGGGAAGAAGTGGGCGGGAAGCATCTTCAAGCCCCAAACACCATCTCTACATGGGCAGGAAGAGGGCGGGAGCCTTTTCATGGGCGAGGGGCGGTGGGTGAAACGAGGTGGGGCTTTGTGATTGGTCAGTTTTTTTTTTTTTTTTTTTTTTAAATCTTACACACAATAACATTATTCCCTATCAATTTTGAAGAATTCATCCAAAGATTTGAACTATCAATCAAAGGCCACTGTAGCTGCTGCTGCTCTGTTATTCGCTTCAGCTGCAGCACCACAAGCCCTAGCAGTAGCAGACACTGATTCATTACCAATCTTACTCCACCAAACTTCTGATCTTCCAGTCAAGAAAGGGAATGTTGCTGGCACAGTCAAGATCCTGCAGGTTTGACCGACCATCTATCGTTTATATTTATTTATGGAATTGCTATGAGTATGACCGTGGAGTAAGGATAAGGATAATAGATAAAAAAGTTGTATGAAATTGATTAGATTTATTGGGATTTTTCAATTATGTTGATGCATAGTAACAATTGAACAATGAGGAGGGATTTGGATGTGCATTTGAACAATTGTCATCCTTATTAGTGATTACTGATTAGATAGTTATACCATCAATTTTGGTTCAGTGATTCATGTTCTTGTCATCTTTGATTCTTTCAAGGGTATACTTGTCATCTTACACTGCTTAATTTCATTGGTTGACCATGAAGAAATTGCATGAATTTGGTTCAGTGGTTCCTATTTTTGGCATCATATAAAGGGTATTATTTTCATTTCACAAATAATGAAATGCGTATATCAAACTATGTGCAGAGTCAAAACTCAAAGTTCACATCTTTAGATATGGAATGCAAAAATTAATCTTCTTTCCACTTTTCTCCAAAAGGGTAGTTAAGACATTTTGCTAAGAGCGAAACATGTACATTTCGTTAAGGGTATTTGAGACATTTGGCATATCATGGTAACCGATATACCTTTTAAAATTATCTATTTGTTGGTTGTCAATTGACATTTCAACGGTTGATCTTAGAGCATGTTTGGCTCTCCTTATTTCCACCTCCTTATAACTTATAACTTTTCCAAAAAGTTAATAAGTTACAAAAAGTGTTTGGCAAAAGGAAAATGACTTTTTGTTTTAACTTTTTATAAGCCTATGATAAGTTGTTTTGGAAAAGTAAGGGAGGAGTGACTTTTTGAACCTCCTTATAACTTATTGATGGTTAATTACTTACATGCCCTTATTATATCCTTACACCATCCCTCCTTATACCCTTTTTGGTCATTTTACTTAAATAAGTTAAACCAAACACTTTTTTACAAACTAACTTATCAACTTATTATTTTTCCCCACCACATAAGCTAATCCAAACACTTTTTTAAAAACTCCTTTTTAAAAAGTCATAAGTTAATAAGTCCTTTTAACAAAAAGTCCTTTTTGCCTCAAATAAGTTTATCTAAACATGCCCTTATAATTTTGTTGCACGGGAAGGGTATTTTAGACATTTTGGTAAATCTTGAAGCTGTCTATTTGACTGATGTCATAATTGTAACTAATGATGTTATTGTTCAGGTGAAGGGTATTTTAGTCATTTTACTAAGAATGAAAACCTTCGTGTTGTTTTTGCAGGCGGTCTTACCTTCTTTGCCCCTAGTGAAGAAAGGCTTGAGTCTGGTTTATACCAGCAGAAGCTACTGTGAGATTTGAATAGAGAGAATTGTATAAACTTGATATATTACTAATGAAATCATCCAAATACAAATGATAGGGGTTGGCCCTATTTATACATAATGAAAGGGTGTGATGCCCCTTGATGAACCGACATGATGGTTCACTAAATAACTACCATATAACAAACTAATATAATACTTAGGATATACACTAATAACACATACTTAGGATAATATCAAATATTATGTCCAACATTCTCCCCCTAATTTTGATTTATCCTTTCTTGCTTCATAGTAGGGTTGGATCTTCTTCTTCATGAACGAGAAGGGATACTTGCTCGTTTTTATCTTTCTTGTCTTTCCATTTTGTGCATTCATACGATAAGTGACCATAGTTGCCACATTCGAAGCATCTGAATTTGCTTTTGTCTTTGTATCCTTGACTCATATTTCTCTCATACTCCTTCCTTTCTTCGTTAAAGTTTCTTCCTTGTCCGTTGTTAAAGGTTCTTCCACGACCTATACCACGATTATGATTACCACGTCCTCTACCATAGTGCAAACTTCCAGAATGATAATTACTTGACGTTGCCATTAGGAGTTTCGATTGATGATTTTCCTCTGGTTCATCTTGACTTTTGAGGCGTTCTTCAAATGCTGTTATTCTCCCCACTGCTTCTTCAAATGGCATTGTGTCTATCTCTGAGTATTGCTCAATAGTTGCTACAATAGGTAGGAACTTCTTCGGAACTGAGTTGAGTAGTTTTCTCACTATTGCTTTGTCTTTAAGAGTTGTGCCAAGGCTTTTGAATTTGGCTCTTATATTGGCTAACTTGCTTGCAAAGTCACTTACTGGTTCATTTTCTTTCATCTTTAGAGTTTCTAACTCACTTCTCAATGTTTGTAGTCGTGCTTTCTGAACCATATCTGCTCCAAGGTATCTGACTTTGATTGATTCCCAAACTTCTTTTGCATTTTGACATTGTGCTACTTGCATTAAGATATCTTCTGGTAATGTTTGGAGAATCATTGCTTTCGTAGTATTTACTTTCTTTTCATCTGCTGCTTCTGCTCCTTCTTTCGCGTCAATTGTTTCCCAAAAACCATAAGCCTTTAAGATTGTTTCCATTAATAGTGCCCATGAGGTGTAATTTGTCTCTGTCAATTTCGGGCATTGTAGTGATACATTTCCTTGCTCACGAGATGATATTGAACTACTAGACGCGTTTTTGTCTTCTTTTCCTGCCATGCTTTCTTGCTTTACTTTCTTCGACTTTTTCTTTCCAATCTTGCTTTCTTGCTAACTTTCTGACTTTCTAAACTCTCTTTGCTTGCTTACTTTGAAGCAAAGGTTTTCTTTCTTTATTTGCCACACAGGTCGAATTCGCCACGAAGGTCTAACTTGCCACGAAGGTCTAACTTGCCACGAAGGTCTAACTTGCCACAAAGGTCTAACTTGCCACGAAGGACTAACTTGCCACGAAGGACTAACTTGCCACAAAGGTCTAACTTTTCTTGCTATACTCAACGAGTCACGAAGTGTCTCGGAGTCACTTGCTAATTATTTTCTCGACGAACCAAGATGGATTCGGAGTATCTTACTATACGAATCGTTTATGATTCGATTTGACTTGCTATTGTGGAACTTTCAAATATTTGACTATTTGTTTAAAATCAAAATAATGTTCCCAAAAAAAATTTAAAGGGTATATAATTTCCTTAAAAACTTACTGATTCTTTTAATCCCGTATGTTGACTTACTAAAGTCAATATCTCGTATATAATAAATAATTTCTTGGCAGAATTATAATTAAATATTAAAAATCTGATTTCCTCCTTTTTTTTAATAAATCTGCTAATCTTTGACTTTTCAAAAGTCAAAACCTTTCTACTAAACCTTCTGCCACTACGATTTCTTTATAATTGTGTTTGACTTTTGAAAGTCAAAACTTTCTTATGAAAGTTTCTGTAACACACAGAAAAATCGTGGCCTTCTTTCCCTTTTTTTTTTTTTTAATTCAAGTGGAACTATAAACAATGATTCTTGATTCGGTTCCACACATAAAACGATTGAAATCCTTTAATCAATTCGTTTTGATCGAATACAGTTCCTATGAAATCAAATCTTAATCCAGTGACTTTGTTTTAGAAACTTGTTTTTGAAATCAAATCTGCTTTGTTGATGTTTCGGATTTAAAAAAAAACAGAAATGTTTTCGTTTTCTTAAAAAAATAATTTTGGCGGGAAATTTTTATATCTTCCGAAAACAGGGGATAACAAAAAGTGATTTGATTTCTTTGATTGGATTAAGATTGTTCTATTCGATTCTTTCTAAACAATAAAGGGATGAGATATAACCGTATGTTCACGTTAGAACGTGTTTAATCTTCCTTTTTCTGATTCGCCGGTGATATGCCGGGTTCGCCGGATTCCCTTTTCCGGTTTGTTTCTGGTATGATCTACGGTTATAATCTTCAAAAAACTAATCTTTCTTATCGTCTGGATTGGAGAATTCTTTCTGTGAATCGTTATTAAACGATTATGTAACAGTCTCTGTTTTTTCTGAAAAACAGGGGATGATAACTTCTGACGTTCTCTCTTCTTTTCACAGGGATGGATCGATGTGAACAAGGCTCTGATGCCAAATGTGAGATTTGAATAGAGAGAATTGTATAAACTTGATATATTACTAATGAAATCATCCAAATACAAATGATAGGGGTTGGCCCTATTTATACATAATGAAAGGGTGTGATGCCCCTTGATGAACCGACATGATGGTTCACTAAATAACTACCATATAACAAACTAATATAATACTTAGGATATACACTAATAACACATACTTAGGATAATATCAAATATTATGTCCAACAGCTACCTTGAAAACCAGATGGCAGTCGCTCTCGGTGGAAGGTAAACACTCATTTCATGGGCAAAACCGTCTTTTTAGGATATAGCCCAGGGACATAACCATCCAAGTTATATTATTCATTCCCTATTTTTTCTAAACTCAATAACAAATCCATGCAAGGAGATTATATTTGGAAAAGAAAATGTTACAACAGGAACATCGAACGATTTCATGCAAGTATCTTGTGTGGAAAGGAGGGGGGTGGGGGGTGGGGGGGGGTATAAATTATAACATTTCTATATTTCCAATTCTGTGATTTTTCTAATGTTTAATGGTTTTTTTGTTTTTTTGTTTTTTTATGAGATAATATAATATTGGTGGAGTGGGCTCTGGATAATAAAAAGAGTTGATTGGGCTTATGGTAGCTGGATGAGCTAATGAAATCATAGTTTTTTTAATATAAAAGAAATACATCCTTCCAGGTATTCAATACTTACTGCACTTATTTTCTCACACACACACATGTTGACTTCTAAGGTATTCAATACTGCACTTGTTTCTTGATTGAATATATGTTTATTTCTTTGATTGAATATGAGTTGTTTGAGTCAGTGTGTCTTATACTGTACTCGTTGACTTTTAAGGTATTCAATACTGCAGTTGTTTCTTGATTGAATCTGTCTTTATTTCTTTTATTGAATCTCTGTTTGTTTGAATCTGTGTGTCTTATGCTGCACCGTTTCTCACTCGTTGACTTTTAAGCCATTCAATACTGCACTTGTTTCTTGCTTTGAATCTGTCTTTGTTTCATAGAATCCGTGTTTGTTTCTTTGAATCTGTGTTTTTTCTTCTTTGAATCTGTGTTTTTTTCTCTTTGAATCTGTGTTTGTTTCTTTGAACCTGTGTTTGTTTCTCTGATTAATAAAGTTCTCTCTCTCACTTGTTGACTATTAATGTATACAATACTGTGATTGTTTCTTGCTTGAATCTGTATTTGTTTCTTTGATTGAATCTGTGTTTGTTTTTTGTATTCGATACTGCACTTGTTTCCTGGTTGAATCTTTGTTTATTTCTTTAATTATCCATGTATTTTTTACATCCTTGCTCTTTTTTCATATAAATATTGTTTCTTGTTTATAGATCGGAAAAGAATCAGAAAAGATTTGAGGGCGTTAGTTCTTATTCACTTAAGGTTGCTTCCATCCTAGTTTATTATATTAATTTGATTCATACGATGTCTTTCCTGAAAGAGTTTAATCACCTTAAAATTCAAATGAAAGATATCGTATCGGCCACCGACAACTTTGATCCCGCCAGGGTGATTGGGGTTGGTGGATTCGGGAAAGTGTATAGAGGATAACTTTCTTCTCCGGAGGGACAAATCAAATTGGCTTTTAAACATTTAGATCGAAGAATGGGGCAGGGAAACGTTGAGTTTTGGAAAGAAATTATGATGCTTTCCGAATACAAACATGAAAATCTCATCTCCCTTAGGCACTTCTGCATCGAGGGTGATGAGATGATCCTCGCGTATGAATATGCTCCTCGCGGGAGCCTCGATCGATATCTGAGTGATGCAAATACTCTCACTTGGATCCAACGCTTGAAGATATGTTTTGGGGCTGCACGTGGGATACATTTCTTACATGATCCTAAGGAGACAAACCTGAGAGTTCTTCACCGAGACATCAAAAGTGCAAACATTCTTTTGGATGAGAACTGGACGGCTAAAGTTTCGGATTTTGGACTATCAAAAGTTGGCCCAGCTAACCAAGGGCACTCCTATCTTGTCTCAAATGCTGTTGGTACACCTGGGTATTGTGATCCTTTGTATTGGGAGTCGGGTTGCCTATCAAAAGAGTCTGACGTCTACTCTTTTGGAGTGGTGTTGTTTGAAGTCTTGTGTGGGAGATTATGCTTCCAGTATCCTAATGGTGAGTTAAATATTTTAGTCCCTACATGGAGACAATGCTATGATGAGGGGAGGTTAGATGAGATTATTCTACCTGGTCTAAAAGAACAAATGGATCCAGATTCTTTGGAATCATTTTCAGCCATTGCCTATCAATGTATAATGAAAGCTCGTGAAGAGCGGCCGACGATGGCTGAGATTGTACAAGAACTTGAGAATTTACTTGACCCACAAGTAAGTTTATTTTTATTTTGTTTCTATTAAGCTTCCAATGTTGCCAGTCTAAAAATTAACCAATTCTTGAATGTTACAGGTGGTCAAGAAGACGCACCTAAGTAGCCAAAAGTCAACTTTGGAGGAGATCATTAAAGTTATAGAAGATGACAACTTACAGATAGTCGGACTCACTGGATTAGGAGGTGTTGGTAAAACTACACTAGCCAGTGAGGTTGCTGCAACTATGAATAATCAGTTTTCAGAAATTGTGTTTATAACAGTTTCACAAACAGTTGACTCCAAAATGATTCAAGAAAAGGTTCACAGAGCGGCCAAAAGAATAATAAATCGAGAGAAGGTTCTAGTCATCTTAGATGATGTTTGGGAAGAACTGAAGCTTGATGAATTGGGTATTCCATGTAGGAGTGACTACATAAATTGCAAGATCTTGCTTACATCTAGAAGCACAGATGTGTGTAAGGCAATGAATGCTCAGAAGATTATTCCTGTAGAACCTTTGAAAGAAGGAGAAGCATGGACCCTTTTTGAATGTGTTGTTGATAAAAATGTATGGCACGATAAATTGAAAGAAGTTGCATTGAAGATTGTTCAAGAATGTGGTGGATTGCCGCTCTTTATTCAAGCTGTTGGAAAGGCTTTGAAAAACAAAAAAATGGATAGATGGGAGGCAACACTTCGTCATCTACAAGATCCAACCGATGAGGATGCCCCTTTCAAAAGAGATGTAATAATGCGATTGAAGCTAAGCTATGAGTACCTAGAAAGTGAAGCAGCTAAAGCAGTCTTCTTAATGTGCAGTATGTTCCCAAAAGATGGAGGCATTTACATTAATGAGTTGACGTCTTATGTTATGGCGCTAGGGATATTTAATAATCTTCTCAGCATTGAGGATGCAAAATGTAGAGTTCAACTAGTTGTTGACTCTCTTCAATCATCTTTCTTATTGCAAAAGATGGAGGAAGAAGAAGAATTATATAAAATGCATGACCTTGTGCGTGATATGGCATTGGTCATTACTTCTAAAGGTAATATCAAGTTTATGGTACAGTCTGGAATAAGCTTGAGCGAATGGCAACCAAGAAAAGACTTAGAAAGCTACAACAAGATATCACTAATGCGAAATCAAATCTGTAAGCTTCCTGATCACGAACTTGATTTCCCACACCTTGATACTTTCCTTATACAAGGAAGTTTCCTTGAATTTGTTCCTGATGAATTCTTTCGAGGCATGGAAAAACTTAAAGTTTTAGATATGTCGGATAACAAAATTTCAAAACTCCCACGATCACTAAAGCAGCTCACAGAACTTCGCACACTAAATCTAAGTGGCAATGATTCTCTCTGTGAAATTTCTATACTTGGGGAGTTAACATGCCTTGAGATTCTGAAGCTTAAATGGACTGGAATTAAAGAAATTCCTGAAGCGATAGGGAAATTGACCAATTTAAGGCTGCTAGATGTTTGTTGTGTAAATCTATTATCTGTAGCACCTGGTGTCATATCAAAGCTCATTAGGTTGGAAGAATTGTATGTTTGGTTAGAGTGGGATGGAAATTGTGATTTTCTTAAGGAACTAAGTGAATTGAAGTCGCTCAAAATTCTGCATTTAGATGTTCCTCTGTTGCATTATATTCCTGAAGATTTCCATGTTGAAACTTTGAAAGAATTTCATATTAATGAGCCTTCCTGGGTGAAAAAAAACCTCATTTTAGACGCACCATATATCATAAAAGCAGCTTCCCATTAACGAAGGGAATCATGAAATTGATTCAGGTAACTGAAATGTTAGATTTGCTCCAGATAAAGGATTTTGATAGCATCCTACCAGGCCTTTATCCAGAAGGTTTTGACAAATTAAAGAATATTACATTGATGCGTTGCGAAAATGTTAAAAGCTTGGTGAATACGCGTGAGCTGGATGCAATGCTGATCTCAAATGTAATTGGTCCAATGAAAACAAGTGGAAAGTTTTTCTCCCAACTGGAAGAAATGGATTTGAGCTATATGGATAGGTTGGAGTTTCTATGGGATAGCCCACATCAATATATAAGCTTTTGTAATCTAGTGACAATCAAAGTTACAAACTACGACTCATTATTAAAGTTATTCCCTTTAAGTGTGGCCCAAGAGCTTGTCAATCTAAGAACATTGGATGTTTCACAATGTAAGAATTTGGAGGTAGTCATTTCAGCCGGAGATGAGGAAACTGGTGGAAGCGAAATAGAATTGGTAGAACATATCGTGTTACCTCTTACGCGTATTCGTATTGTTAAACTGCCCAATCTCAAGAGCTTCTACTCTGGCCATTCTACCATCAAATATCCTTCTTTTGATGTACTGTTTCTGTATGAGTGTGATAGCATGAAGAGATGGAGTTATGGAGAGAGTCATATACCCAACATCCAATTTGAGCGTGAAGAGAGATCCTATAGCATTAATGATTATATTACACTACAACTTGAGGTAAAATTGCATATATACCCTAATAAAATAATAATACTATTTTTGCAATGTAATTAACATAACTTGTTACTTTCACAGGAAGATGAAGATGGAAAAGTCGAGTTCCTACGAAGTAGAGGTAAGGCTGTCTACATCTTACCTCCTCAGACCCTACGTTAGCTTTGCTATTGGTGGGATTAACTGAGTATGGTGATGATGACTTTTTAAGAAAAAAGAATATATGTAGTTTTTTTTTTTATTTAATATTACGAAATGAAATTATCTTGTTTAATGTTTTACTAATTATTTATGTTTAATCTTTTTTTTTTCCAGGAGAAGATGCCTGGTGGGATTTTGACTGAGACAAGACAAGGTAAACTCCTTTTGATTAGGAATTTTTATAGAAAAAACAATATGTTTAATTTGTGTTAATTTAATATTACGAAATTATGTTGTTGTCTTGTTGATGTTTCTTATATATATTTGACATTTATTTTTCTTAATTAAATACTTATGATTATTTCTTTTTATATTTGTTAAAGAACACACGTTTAATTAATTAAGTAATACATAAGAATCAAAACTATTTTACTTATTTATTAAATTAATCTCTAAACCTAACTTATCAAACATTATTGGTTAATGTCATAAACATCTATTTCTAATTTTTCATATTAGTATCGTATAATATTACTATGTTTTAGTCCTCTACTCATGTGTAGTTGATGTTAGGCACGAACCGCTACTGAACCAAAACTATACCTTACCGAGTGTATTCAGTATCGGTACCGGTACCGGTACCATAGTTTATGGTATTTCGGGATCACTATTTTTTAGGATCAGGATCGGTATTTTTCATTATTACTGATTTAATACCGCTTTTGTGCCATTACACATACCGAATATATATAAAACAAAATAGGTGGGATCAGTGTTGCGACTTTGGAATAGATAACAAGCAAAACCTTGATACTAAGTTACTTGCTAGTCGTTATGATGATGAATTTGTGATTAATTTGACAACCATTGTTCTTGCAGCCTTTAATTTGCTAGTGAGGGGACATGCATTCACCTTCTCAGGCGCATTCTATTAAAAACAAAGGCATTGACACCGTCATCTGCAATCTGGAGCTAAGAGATGGCTTCTGATGCTTCTCAAAATACAAATGATTTGGTACTTTGGTTACTAGTTTTTGGTATGAAAGAGACCATATGGATTGTTTTAAATTATTGTATTGACTTATTTCAAAATGTACTTGCTGGCTGCTGCTACTATGTTGACTTATGGTATGTTTCAAATTATTGGTTGAAAAGGTTGAAAAAAAAATGTTATCAAATCGGTACCATGCCGAAAATTCGGTACCAAACTAGTACCGGTACTGAACTACTACAAAAAAAATGTCATTTAGTGACATACAAGAAGTGCTACAAAAAGCCAAAAAAGTGCCACTAGAGGCACCCGTAGGATTGAGCGGCACACAAAAAAAATGCCACTAGAAGCTCTGACGTTAAAGCCTTTTAGTGACACTTTTTTCATTTTGCTGAACATAGTTTTTAGTCTTTTAGTGGCACATATTTTGTGTAATTAAAAAGTCATCCTAATTACATATCCATACTAGTTTTAGTGACACTTTTTTGCCAAGCCGATTGGGTGATCTTGTGTTTCAAAGCTGACCAACTATCCTTGCTTATTCAACATTGATTTTGTCAGGCCGCGAGACGTGATCCTCAACATCATCAATTAAATTCATTTTAGCACTACAAACCTTCATTAAATAGAAGTGATGTCGAAATGCAGTCACAATCATTATATTTCATACCGACATCTCAAAATTATAATCACATGCCATATGCAACTAAATAAGGGTTGCAGTCACTTAAACAGTAGCTAATTTTGTAGCACATTATCAGGTTCATTTTTTAATGGGTAGCAGGTTTTTTAAAATGTATTTTGCAACAGTTCTAATTAAGCAACCAGAGACACTTAAACAGTACCTAGATGACTTTCTAGCATTTTGCTAAATAAATAACAAACAATAGCAAGAGGGTAAAAAGGTAAATGTACCAGCTCCTGTTACAGCTGGGCTGCTTCTTTCACAACTGCATCACTAGCGGCTCTTGCAGTCTGTGAATGACCTGATTCTGCATTTTAAGGTAATGAAGAACACATGTAATCATAATTTGGTCTCTGTACGTTATCAATGTAACAACTATATCTTACATAAACTATACAGTTAACAACACAAAGAACATTATACGTGTAAAAAGAATTGTTATCGAACGAACTCACAGAGCTTGGATCAAAATTTGGTTTGTTATTATCATCCGAATTCCCAGATCAATGCGAGCAACAGACCACCTTAAGCTTATATTCTTCTAATTGTTTACCAGTTTCCTTGCTAAACTAGATGCAACAAGCATAACTCTCAAGCTTATATTCTTCTAATTGGGTGTGCGCTTTTTTGTGCGCCTTGCACCTTGAGCCTTCAAACTATATGTTGAAACATATGTCGAAACAATCATTTTGTCCCAAAACCATTTTGACCTTCGCTTTGAGGACGCGCTTGTTTAATGAAATTTGCAGTTCAAAAAAAAAAAAAAAAAGAACTAACCCCTAGCTTGGATTCTTTGCCCTAATAAACTCGTGAGCTTGGGCTTTCAACATTTTAAACCCTGAACTTCAAATATGTTTGGCTTCATTTTTTGTTTTAAATTAAAAAGTTTTTTTTTTCTAAAAATACTATATATAAACATTATATATTAAACCTAAAAAAATTACATAAAAACATTACATAATCCTAAATTACTTATTAAATTAAACATTACATAATCTTAAATTAAAACATCACATAATCCTAAATTAAAACATTAGATAATTAAACCTAAATTTCTTCTATGGAGAATGGTAATCTCAATCCTCCAGTGTGTACTCCGGGGAGGACACAGAACAATCGCTATCGTGACCGTCCGATCTTGCATCCAAGCGGATGCGGCCATAGTTAGGACTTGGAAAATAGTATGGTTTGTTATCCATACACCTAGCTGCTTCGTACTCCTCCTCAGTTGGCTCCGGAGCAGGAGGGTTTGGGGTTGGGTTGGGTTGGGGAGGAGGTTGGGTCTCCACTAGTCGTAACTGCCCCAGACCCATGACATCCATAGTGTAGTCTAGAGCCCAGATATATTCCTCATCTATGAGAGGAGCACCTGGAGTGAAACCTGGTAAAGGAGGAATTGTAGTCAATCGACGAGATGACAGTGGTTAAGTTTGGGGAGGAGGAGTGTACACTGTAGGAGGAGGAGTGTACACTGTAGGCGGACAAGAGGACAGTAGTTGTTAACGTCGTCGTCGGCGAGAGTATCGCCTGAAGTTTGAAGGACCGGCTGAATCGTTATGATAACCACCACTCATATCTTTATGTGTGTAGATTGATCAATTGAGACTGACTATGAGTAATCTGTCTTCTATTTATAGGCTTAGAAAAATAGCCGTTTGAAAAGTAGCCGTTGGAAAACTAGCCGTCTGAAAAGTAGCCGTTTGAATAATAATTTTTTTATTAAATATTTAAGTAATGTTTTCAGTAAATATATAAATATTTTTATTAACTAAAATGTAATGTTTTTAGTTTATTAAAAAAAAATTAGTGATGAAATGTGTGTGATGAGTGTGATGGGGTGATGACCACCCTATCCATCCTAACCCGTAAAGTTTTATTTAATCTAACCCCTACAATCTCGCAAAAAAAAAAAAAAAGATAATTTTGGTTGAATAATGACATACATAGTATAAATTATAACCAAAGGTGTGCACGTGCGATTCAGCGGTAAACACATACACCAACACTGGTAATAACGTAATATAAGACTAGTGGGTGTGGAGACACCTAAAATGGGATGTCTCCTTGCCACATAGGATGCCACCTAGAATGGGTGGGTTGTTCTATTTTTTGGGAAAAGACAACGGTGTGGAGACAACAGTCCACCCTTTTATTATTAATTAATCATGTCCATTCATAATCAAATATTTGTACCGTTTAAATAAAAAAAATAAAAGGAAATTACATGATTGGTTCGTCCCTTTAGTCTCAAGGAGAACGGGGGAGACGGGGTAAGGGGGACGAGGCAAGGGGGTGGTGTTCATGTCTTGGACGGGGCAAAAAGTGATGGACGGAGGGGGTACCCGTCTGCACACCCATAGCCTAACATAATATATTATCTTTTTAATTTTAATTAGCGGGGGTGGTCCGTGATGGCCACCCCGTGATTCTACGATGGCCGCGAAATCAAGCAGACTGTGATGGCTATCACGGTATAAACAACAATCAATTTTTGTTTTTTTTGAAAAAGTATGTGGGACCAACACTTTTTTATTATAAAAAATAGTAGTGGGTGTGATGGAATGAGGTGTCACAAGGTTATTGGGTGTGATGGTTTTAGTGATAATTGTGAACACCGCCGCATGAGTTTAGTGATGAAATATGATAAAACGAGGTGGCATAATCTGATTGGGTGTGATAGCGATAAATAGCGAACCACCCCTTGTGGCCATACAAAGAGACCTCCAACGGTCAACTTTATAACTAACTAATCCTCTCAAGATTCTAATCAAACTCGTTATAACAATATACACCTCTATAAATACAACCCTAACTCATGATCTAATATCCATCCATTATAACCATCTTCACCAGTTTAAACACAACAATATCCCTCCATTGAAACAAACCCGGCCACCTTCAATCAACCATCTCTAATGGCGGAACCAGTCGATAACCTTAACAACCCATCCCCTACACACTCAGCCAAATCCGAACCAGTCCTCACCGGAAAACCACCAACCAAACGAACGGCCGCCGCCACATCCGCCGCCCCTCCACCCAAACGCCCCCACAACTCTGAAGAAACCAAAGACACCGCCTCTAGCGTACCCAAAAACCAAGTAAACGATGATGACCTACTCCCAGACGATCTTGATGTGTATCAAGAACTCGAAGCGTACGAAATTCGACACGGAGGAAACCCGGCCCAGGATCGCTACCACATGGAGAGATTTTACTTTACATATGTTTTCTTGGGTGTGGGAAATGATGCTGCATGGGAAGCCAAGTTTAGACGTTTGAAGGACAAGTTTAAGGACGTGAGTGAGGAGTCGGTGTTGCCTGAACAGATGGAAGAGTTCTTGTTGTGGAAGAAGATGTTTGAACGTGTTCCTGATGCGTGATAGTAGGGTTTCATATGATGAGTTTACGTACTGTTGGTTCTGTGTTCTTTACGGTTTTAGTGTACATTTGTGATGATTTCTTGCCTCAAGAAATGTGTTTGCTGATCGATGATATAATGTTGTAAGTGGTTGAATTTTGTTAAGAATTTTGATTTCGTTTTGTAAGTTTTGGCCATGTTTGATGAATGATAATAAAGGTTTAGTTGATCGTTATTTGTTATCGTTTATAATTAGGAAAATATTGTAACGTGTAGTGTTTTAGCAACACCATGTTTTTTTTCTAGGGTTCAACTCTGTGTTCTTTACAGTTTTAGTCTACATATTTGTGATTATTTCTTACGTATCTCCAGAAATTTGTTCAATGATTGATAAGAAAGTTGTAAGTGGTTGAATGATTTTAGGAATTTGGTTTTGTTTTTGTAAGTTTTGGATGTTTGATGAAATGATAAGACTACTAGGTGTGGAGGAGGTCCATCATAGATGATACTCCTCCATCTCAGCTGCCACGTCAGCGTGGGGTAGAAGCATCATGGAGATGATGGTCCTAGGGGTGTGGAGAGACCCATCATCATTTAATGTTATTTATTTTTTTTTAATTAAATAATATCATCATTTAATATTATCCAATGTTCCAATTTCAAATCCCAAGAAAAAGGAGGACCGGCGTAGAAGGCAAGAGGTTGCCGCCCATGCCGTTGCCGCACCAGGGGGTGGTGTAGCTAGGCCCAGCATGGCGTTGCCTCCCCCATACCTAGCAGTCTAATAAAGTTTTAGTTGATCGTTATGTAGACTTAAAAAAAAATCGTTGTGTGTCATCGTTTATTAGGAAAATATTATAAACCAAAATGAATTGAATTTTCTGAATGAAGATGTTGAATCATTTTGCGAAATTTGGTTTTGTTTTGAAAGTTTTGGATGTTTGATGAATGATAAGAAGTTGATCGATTTAGAAACGAAAAATGGTTTGGTCTTACGGTTTTAACAATTTGGGTGGTTTTAGAACTTAGAACCAATCGTTAATTTACCCTTTATTTATTTTTATTTTTTACATGTTAAGGTTATGTATTGTGTCTCACTGTCTTGATAGATGATATTATAACTTTTTAGTTGATCATGATGATCGCATATTAGAAAAATATTGTAAATTTCTACTACTTTGATCATGGGTTTCATCTACTATTGAGAAGTAAATCGAGTCATTTAAGCTGAAGCAAGTCGCTCGGTTTGATTTTGACATTTTAACATTCGTTGGTTTTGAAATTCAGTGTCATCCATTTAACCTTTATTATAGCATCTACAAAGCTAATCAACGGACCGTCCGCCCACATCACGGACCACAACTATGGATTTTATGGATTGGATTGGAGGGGAAAGTTGAGGGTTTGTCCGTCCGGTATACCGGACCGGTGCGCCCCTTTTTTTTAAATTGGGTATTGGGTTGAATAAAAAAAAGTAGGTGATGAGACGGAGGTTTGGAATGGTTTTAGGTTGGAGAAAAAAAATGGGTTGTGATTTGGAATTGTTTGAAATGATATGTCACGATGACATGGCACTTTGGAGTGGCCGGTTTATTGAGGTATGCATTGTGAGTACTCTTATCTATATTTAAAATGCAGTTTCTTAACTGTGCTTATCATTTTAAATTTTTTAATATAATTTGAAGGTTTTGAAGAAAATGAGAAATTGGTTGAAATAGTACGTAAACCGGTCGGTTCAATTTGTCTTTTAATCGTAGTTAAAGGCTTGATATAGAAATTTTGGTATTTGCCTTTTATTACCTATTGTTTTGGCTAAGAACTTTCACAAGAATTTTTCGCAAATCTTAGGGGAAGGGGCACAAGCCGATGTAGCCAGGGTGTATCAATTACGCAGTGCCACGTCATTTCAACCCCAAAGTAGCTTAAAGTAGTCAAAACATCAAAAACGTCAAGCCCAAAGTAGCCTGAAACCAAAGACCCATCATTTATCATACCCTCCAATTACACACCTAATGAGATTCCCTGCCCAAAAGCCCCACTTTTATGCTTCTGTCTTCTTCAGCTTCTTTCTCTTAGCCAAGTGGCTTGCCTAAGCCAAATTTTGAAGCCCAAAATGCAAGCCCATACCCAAGCCGAAGGTTGCCCGTCTTACCTTATTCTTATTCACTCATTCTTTTCAAGACATGTTTTAAAAGGGTGTCATTCTATTTTTTAAAAGTGATTGAATTGAACCACTGTTTGTGTGGCGCTGATGTCACTACAAAAAATGTGAGTAACAAAGACCACATATGTCACCTCTATTGCCCTGTTTCCTCGTAGTGTGTGACGTAATGGAGCCCTTAGCTCTAACCACACCTTCCAGCCTTATAATTAAAATTTATACAGCTAAGGACGCCATAATATGCTTGTTTTATAAGACATATATGACATGTTCAACAAGTGAACCTATTAATTGATCGGTTCAATAACCCATCAAGTTCCACGAATTAAACCGGTAGAAGTACGTATTTATCATAAGAATATAACATCATGTGCATGCTAAGTTTTTTTTCTCATCTACCTGAGTTATTTAACATACGTTAAAAGTCACAATAACAAATTTATACCAAGATTTCCAACGGTAAACTGTTATAACTAAATCCTCACTAGAATCTAAACCCGTTATATGTAACAATCCCTTATCGTCCCCTTTTTATATACAACAGTAACTCATGAATTAATCAGCAGTTTATAATTCTCTCCATTAAAACAAATCTCATCTCTCATGGCCGAACCATCTAACCCTAAACCACCAAACAAACGAAAACCGACCGGCATTTCCGCTCCCCCTCCCCCCAAACGACGTCACAAAGTCCCCGACAACGCCACCATTATAGTCTTGTCTTCTGACTCCGAAGAAGACGAAGGCAATGAACTTCCAGACGATCTTTTCGTGTATAAAGAGCTTGACAATTATGAAACTCGCAACAAAATAAACCCTGCTGATGATCACAACCACATGCGGAGATTCTGCTCTCCATATATTCGTTTGGGTCTTGGAACTATAGGTCCATGGAAAACCAAAATCCGACGTTTGAGGAACAAATTCAAGAACCATAGTGAGCAGTCTGTGTCGCCTGATCAAATGGACGAGTTCTTGTTATGGAAGAAGATGTTTGTGCGTGTTCCTCCTGATGATGCATGTACGTAGTAGGACTTCATAATAAGATGAGTGTTATTAGTTGATATTCTTTACAAATTTGTGTACATTTGTGATGATTAATTTCTTACCTCAAGAAATGTGTTCAATAGTGTTTCGTTTGTTATCTACTGATCAATGAATTCATGATTGATAATAAAGTTGTAAGTTGTTGAATGTTTTTATGAACTTTGATTTTGATAATTTCTAAGTTTTGGATATTTGTTTCATGGATGGTTATAAAAATTTATAAATTGATCATTATGATCGTTTATTAGAAAAATTTTGTGTCTTAACAACGGATGTTTGTAAAGAGCAGAATGAAAATCGGTTGTACTATATATCCATCTGCATCGATGCAAGTAAGCCAAAGATCGATGTATTAGACCATTAGGTGTGGTAGAGGCCCATCATCCATGCCTTGCCTCCACCTCACCTGCCACGTCAGCGTGGGGTAGGAGCATCCTTAGGATGATGCTCCTAGGGGTGTGGAGGAGGCCCAACATCCATTAATGCTATTTCATTTTTTTTTCTTTTTTTTTTAATTAAATAATATTAATGTTACAATAAAAAGTAAATATTCTAATATTAATATTAAAAAGTAAATATTACATAAAACCATTAAAAATAATTAAAAAAAAATAACTAAAACTAAAGTAACATACTCGACATAAAAAAAAAATACAAATAATCTACTCTTGCCCGTTGTTCCAAATATATTCAACCAAGTCTGCTTGAAGATTTTTATGCGTGAACTCGTTATGTAACGAGAACTGGTTTAAATCTTGTTGATGTGGGTTGACAGGCACCGTATTCTCCGGCGGGGCATTCTCGTCATACACACAAATGGCGGCGCCTTCGTCTTCAAGTATCATGTTATGCAACAAGATACACGCATACATACAGTAACGTAATTTTTTAGGGGTGAACATACGTGCCGGGTGTGAAATGATGTGCCATCTTGCTTGTAGAACACCAAAAAATCGTTCAATGTCCTTTCTTGCCGCCTCTTGATACTTGGCAAATTTCTTTCTTTTTTCATCGGACGGGTGGTGAATAGTTTTAACGATCGTCGAGTAAGGTGGGTAGATTCCATCAGCAAGATAATAACCGCGCCTATACTCCACCCCCGATACTGTAAAGCTAGTTTCCGCACCGGTGCCTTTTATGACATCGTCAAAAATATGCGACTGGTTAATAACATTAATGTCGTTATTCGAACCAGGAATGCCAAAGAAAGCATGCCAAACCCATAGATCTTGTGAACACGCCGCCTCCAATATTATTGATGGATAATCTTGATCCCCTCGTTTGAACATTCCGCGCCATGCTACGGGGCAGTTTTTCCAAGGCCAATGGTAGCAATCAATGCTACCGAGCATTCCTGGAAAACAATGTTGTTGGTGGTGAAACTGATACAATTGTTGGACCTCACTGGAGTTTGGTTTTCGCAAATATTTTTTGCTGTAAAGCTTCACCACACACTTGCTAAACTTGTACAGACACTCTCGTGCAGTTCTTTCCGACATTTTTAAATACTCGTCCCACGCATCCGCCGTGGTCCCGTACGCTAGTTGCCGAAGTGCCGCCGTGCATTTTTGTAGGGTGGTGAACCCCCTTTTCCCTCTTGCATCGTATCGTAAGGTAAAAAATGGCTCGAAGTTAGCCATATCATCGGCTATACGGGTGAACAATCTTTTACTCATTCGGAACCGACGCCTAAATAATTCCGCCGAGTATAACGCTTCGTCGGCAAAATAATCGGCCACCAATCTATCATGGGCACCTACACATATTTACAAAAATATAAACACACAAAAAATCTACAATATATTTACAAAAATATAAACACAAATAAATTATACTATATATATACAAAAATATAAACAAATTAAAATTACAAAATAAATATAATACTTACCCTCTCGGTCTCTATTTATAGCCGCTTTCCTAGTTCGAGGTGCTGAATCGCCTTCATCTCCTAGATCCTCGGCAATAATCTGCGCCGCTTGCCCCACGATGTTTATAACAAAATTTACGGCTTCGTTTGTAGACGACGAACCCGAAGAAGACGAAGACGTCGTAGAAGATGATAACGACATGGTTGTGGTGAAGAAGGTTGAGAAATTTTATAAAAGTGGGAGAGAGTTTATAAAAGTGTGAGAGAGTTTATAAAAGTTGTGGTGAAAAAGGTTGGATTTGTTTGGTTTAAATAGGTTTTTTAAAAATTTATTTGGTTGATTTTTTTTTTTTTTTTTTTTATTCAAACGGTCCACAAGCCCAACGGTCAAATCACACTTCCCAATGCATGACCAAGGCCCGGCTTAAACGGCAAGCTGTTGCCTCCCACGCCGATGCCGCCCCAGGGGGGCGGTGTTCGCCGGCCCGCCTTGGCATCACAATGCAGTGGTTTGCTAAAGTGGACGGACAGACAGGTGTGGAAACATGCATTGGAGGAGTTTGCTTAAAGGTTTGTTTGGGTAGGCCTCCGGTTTGTAATTTATTAATTAAATAAAAGTAGGTGATGAGGTGAGATTTCAAATGATTTATGTTTAGAGGAAAAAAATGATTTTGAAAAAGTTGTGGTTTAAAATAATGTGATATAGTTATATGACGGTTTGAAGTGATTTATTTGACCTGCATTGTGGATGCTCTTAGAACTACCATATTGGTGTGATCATGTTAAATAACAAAAAGAAGATAATTTGAACATGTAATATATCCACACATATGCAAACAGTTTTGAATATTCACGACTTGTCTCAAACAAGATAAAGAAAAAAGTATCTTATTAAATTTTAATTTCGACATTTCTTATCAAAATTAGTATAAAATTATAAATGACATAAATGCATACATGACCAACATGCGTTATAGTTTTTGTTTAAGACATGATTGATCGATTTTCCTACCCCCAGAGGGAAAGGCCCTTCCCTTTTGGGCCGGTTGTGAGCGAGGATGGATTCGAACCCCTGACACTGTGGTTCGTAGCCACGTGCTCTAATCCTTTGAGCTACAGGCCTCACTGCGTCTCCACTGGATATATATGTTCCCGAAAGTAAAAAAAAAAATTTATTACTAATGTATTAATTAAAATACATTTTATTGGAACCAATTAAAGCAGGAAATTTGTCACAACCCGACCCAGGTGGGCCCGGTCGGAATACAGATGGTTACCAAAAACATCACGCAATGCAAGCAAACAGCGGAAGCAATGTATATATTACTATATTTTATAAATAACTGTTTACATTTCTAAATACCGTACATTCTCTAATACAAATAGTTCGGGTAATATCTAAGGTTCTCGCTTGACTTCTGATTCGTCCGCTAGGGATACTCCGAGTCGTAGCTGCTCCATCCTTCCAACTCAGACAGTTACCTGAACACATGCTTAAAAGGGTTTTGGGTCAACAATAATGTTGGTGAGTCCGTGCGTTAGTTTAAATGGTTTTTTTTAACAAGGTTATCATTTCAAAAGCAAGTTCATAAAGTTTACACGGTCCAACACATGGTGATGTACAAGCGACACCTCAAACCTAACACAGAATCTATCTACTGCCATTATAGATTCTCCTGGCAAAATACATGTCACAACAGCCCGCAGGCCTCAGTGGAGGGTTTTCCGGGCTTCCGGATCCACTGTGTGTGAGGGTTTCCCCAAGTAGCGCTACCCACATATTAAGTGGCCCAATCCCCTGGGTTAATGAGTGTCGGTATGGTTATTCGGGAGCTACTATCTTGTCACATCAAACAGTTTATAACAAGGAAGCATGCATTCACCCCAAAACAGTAAAACACAAAAAGTGGGGAAGGCACATGGGACTCACCTGGAAACAATGCATACGAATAGTTTATAGTAACCAAAGCGTCTGGCATCTCGTACGGCTATACTCTTGGTCGAATCCTAAGTCGACAACATTATTAGTCTGGGTTTCATTCGTAATGGTTACACGTGGGGACGAGCACGAGCGTATGGTTCATTATTATACTATTTGGTTCTAGTCATCCAAGGTTTAATATATGTTCACTTGTGTCAATGGTTCTATATATCATTCCAATCATGGTTGTCAAGTCTAAGTATCATTACTAGGATCCGCTTTAATATATTTATATACTTCATAACTTGTTGTATATTTATTGGTCCTATTATGTCCAAGTTTTAGTCACCAATGTCCCATGTCTCAAGTGTCAAACATAAGGTTCTAGTCGCGTCCGCATCTTAGTCCCAATATCCAATAATTTGAGTCTAATGGTTCATCTCTAATCGTATCCATATTATCTAATAACTATATATATGTTTCTTTTGCTTCAAGCCTTATGTCCCAATCCATGTCTAAGTGTACAAAGTGTTCATGAACTTAATGTCCGAGTTATTAGTTTTATGTCCAAGCGACGTAGTTAGTTCAAAGTGTCCAAAGGTTCCAAGCTCCATGCTATTTAAGATTTAGGTGACTAATCCATACATCCGAGTCTATATTATCATATCCTATTGTTCTTATGTCCACGTCCAAATGTCAAGCTCACATATTATAACTTACCATATGTCGTTTCTTATCTAATTCATGTCCAAATATCCAAGTTAAGGTTTATACAATACTAATTATCTTATGTTTTGGTTTTAGTTCGCTTCTACGTTCGGTTCGTCATATTGCTCGTCAAAGTCCCACACGCGTTATATGTATAAATAAATATATAAATATAATAGTCTAACTGTCGAGTTCAGTTATACCTATCGCTCATCTTTGGCTCGGGTTTGACCCGGTTGACTGACTCGTTGACTGAGTTGACTTTCATTGACCGCTCCTGGACTCGCCTTTAACCCGAACCCCTGACCCGATAATAATCCAACAACATCAACCATCTTCCATTTCTGAGAACAACCACCGCCACCACCACCTGTGACCACCGCTGCTCAGCACCTCGAAACCATCACCACCACCATAACAGCCACCACTCGACACCACCACCGACCCTCTGTTACGAACCACCGAACCCCACCATTTGGACCTGTCCTGAACCTCTGACCACCGTAACACCACCACAGCCACCTGCGTCCACCATAACCACCACCCGTAACCACCTTCTGGAATCCCTTCCAACCATAATCCCTCAATCATCATCATCGGTCATCATTAATCAATCCACACAACCCATAAGTTGTTAATCGAAGAGAAAGAGATGAGATTGGGTTTTACCTTCAAGAATCAGATCTGCCTTGCCTGGTACAACAACCGTCGCCGCCATCTGGAACCACCACCGGTTACCGTCATCTTCCTTCTCTCTCCTCTGAACCCTCTCTCTCTCTCTCTCTCTCTCTCTCTCTCTCTCTCTCTCTATAATCAGTGAAATGATGGAGGTGGGGGTGTGTTTTGTGGGGGGGGGGGGTTGGCCGCCGGAGACTGTAACATTTCGCCTTAAATAATTGTACGTTACGGATTAAAACGACAAGTTTTATTATTATTATTTTTGGTGATATTTAGAACCCTAATACAATGATAACTATTCATACTTATATATAATAATAATAATAATAATAATAATAATAATAATAATAATAATAATAATAATAATAATAATAATAATAATAATGATAATAATCCCAATAATTATAATACCCACATTTTTATCTAAACCTTTAAAACAAACTAAACCAAAACCTACAACCCAACCCAACACCCCAAACCCAAATCTAATCCTGAGCCCACTAGTAGACCAGCCCAAGCCCACCTTTCCCCTTCCCACTTGCTGTTTAAAACAAAAAAAACAAAGATGCCTCAGCCGGGTTTCGAACCCGAGCCAACAACACACAACCCTCACACACTAACCAGCTGGGCTAGCTTTCTTATCTGATTCAATCCAGGCGCGAAATAATTATATAACTTGTTTAAAACGTCAAAGTTGACTTGGAAAGTCAACTATGACATACGACTTGCCATAATCCATCATCTTAACTCGTGATTTGCACAATTTTGGTATCTTTACACGATTACCGGCCTTGTCTGACTAAGCTACACGATAATTATCAACCAATTGATACACAAT
Source organism: Ambrosia trifida (assembly GCA_028751855.1). Lineage (NCBI taxonomy): Eukaryota > Viridiplantae > Streptophyta > Magnoliopsida > Asterales > Asteraceae > Ambrosia > Ambrosia trifida. The sequence continues at coordinate 19,238,827 of CM054128.1, read as the reverse complement.
TAACCTTATACGCGTAAACCATTAAATCCTTGGTCAACTCTTGCCATTTCTTCGATCCAAGGTTTAACCCTATAAATTGATCATTCACACGTCTTCACAACTCGCCATTACATCTTTCTCCACCTCTATTTCTTCATAATTACACTCAATCTTGATCTGCGATCGTACTTTTGACTTATTGAGTTGACCGTTCAATCGAGCTCGAAACAACTTCGTAAGTTTAATGTTTTCTGTGGGTTTTGTTCATCGGCGTTCACACATCAATAGCCCCATGATTAATTGGGCTATTGATGAGTGAATCAATCAATTGCAGAATCTAGGGTTTTGAAGGTTTGAATTGGGGATAAACTAAATCAGCATAGTGTATTTATTTTTAAACGTACAAGAATAATCACAACCACTGGTCTGGACCAAGTGGTTGTGAATGTTGCTATTTACCCTGGCCACCCGGGTTCGAGTCCCGGCTATGGCACCCCTTTTTGCATTATTTTCATTTTTTAAAACAAACCAATTATATATATATATATATATATATATATATATATATTACATTTAATCTTGTAAATTCGTTTTTAATTATTAAAACCTTTTTATAAATTCTAAAAAAATTATTTTTAACAAATCTGATGTAAAAGTTTTACCTACAATTTTTAGTTTTCTGAAATTTATTTATTTGACATTTATAATAATTAAATCAATTTTATGCTATTATATTTATAAAAATCCATTAAAATATCAAAACAATTTTATAAATTTCCACAAAAATTATCCTGAGTTTGTACAATGATAAACTTTACTGAAATGATTTTTAATTCTGAAAAATCATTTATTTTATATTTTTAATCAATTTTTGTTAGTTTTAATCATAATTAAATCATAATAAATTCAATTTTTATTAGTTTTGCACCAAAATTTTATACAATTTATTTCTGAATATTTAGAACAGAAATATAAATTTTAAAATAAAAATTCTTTAATTTTAATATTTTTAAATATTAAAGTTAAATTTTGGCAATTTGTAATAAATAGATTTAATAATCTATTTTAAAGAAAATAATTTTATAAAAATTATTTTTATACTTCAAACACATTATTGTGAACATCTTAAATTCAAACTTTATAAAAAGACTTTCATTTATTTAATTATCAAATTTCCATTTATTTATTTAAACATTTTATTATAAATTCAACAATTGGATATCCCCAAATCGAAACCCTATAATATACTTGTAGACTTGATAGACTTAGACATATTTATTACCTTATTATAGGGTGATACTTGATACATTTGGGCAACACCATTATTCAATTTTTCAACAGATATAACATTTTGCTAAGGTGAGTTTTACATAGCCCCTTTTCTATTTATCACCATTTTTGGGGTGAAACATGTTACAACAATATTTATGCAATTCAATCATCAATGTGTCTATGTGTATTTCTATGTTGCATTATGTCTTGAACATGACTAGGGTAAGCACAATTCTAGCATAAACATTCATCAGCCAAACGGTATACATTGATAGATCTATTGGACTGACAATCCCACCCGGATACGTGCCTCCTACAAAGGTTACGTGGGTGTTTGTTACTGCAATATAAACGAGTGAACCATGAGCGTATGGGATGTACCACAATACAACAGTCACAAGGTTGATTATGCACTCGATTTACTTCTAGTATGTTTTCGCATATGGACTAGATTGCCATGACACATGAATTGCACAACAATTTTATTCGATTATCAAAACCTATGTAATTCTCACCAACTTTTGTTGACCCAAAATATTTTCAACTTAACATGTTTTAGGTTCTACTTGCTTGAAGATTTGACTTAATGCTTGAAGATATGTGCATAGTTTTATTCAATTTGATGTGCGAATTCTTGTAGAACAATTGTATGTAATTCATTTAAATCATATAATGAAATCTATTATTTTCCATGAGCTACTGAACAATCATCAATACGTGACATCCCGATGTTTCCTCCATCGGTTGGGGTGTTACAGAGACCACCATCAGCGGTGGTGGAGCCCTCTGGCTCCTCCTTCTCTCTTGAGCTCTCTCTTTCTCTCTCTAGGATGTGGGTGTGTATGGTGTTAAAATGAAGAACACACATACAGATGTGTGTGTGTTGTGTTGTTTTTATAAAGGTAGTCAAGAGAGGTGTCACCAAGAGGGGAGGACAAGTGTCCTCTCCCTTGGTGACTCACCCGATCCGTTCGGGTGCGGGTTGGGTTCGTTATCGCGTATTAACTCGGTCACGAACGCGTATTATAATAATATTGGTTATATTATTCGGTTTGGTTTTCAGTTTCGCACCTAACCGGCTCGCTCATTATTGGTTTTTGCTCGCTTTTATTACACGATAATAATATTATTACTCGAAAAATTTTGGGGGTCGGTGCCGGGTTGTTACAAAATTCCATTGAGAAAAAAAGAAAAAAAAAGTAGTGAGATGCTATATAAATACACCAAATAGACCACTTGATCTATTCTCTCCCAAGTTTTTACCCATATGAATGTGTTACCTTTGATCTCCTCCAACCATGTGAATAGCCAAGATGAGAAGACTTGCAGTTTACTAACAGAAGACGCACCGCACCAAGTGAACGAAGAACTCCTCCGAGACGTCATCCATCCATAGTCATCTATCATTGCCCCTCTTTGAAGCTGATCTACAACTCATACAAAGCCTTGAAGAGTTTAAATGGGAGATATTATTTAGACATCCCCTACAATTTTTTAGACATGCCCTACGTGGACTGTGGAGATTCCCACGGCCCATAAAAAGTTAAAAGCAGAAATCAACGGGCCGTGGAGAATGTAAAAAAGGTGTAGTTGGGAGCATTTAAACCCTACACGGCCCATGGAGGCCTTAATGGGTTGTGGCTGGGTACGAGGTACGACTATTTCCTCAGTAATGTGTCTCCGAACGAGTCTTATGTCTCTGAAAGCGTTTTCGGGCTCGGGGTTCAAGTTGGTGAGGAGGAGGTTAAATCCGTGGTTCGTTCTAATGATGGGAAGGTGCTACCCGATCTGAACTAGGAATACGTAGAGGAAAAGGAGTCATTTTTCGTGCCACCAAGCTATTCGCAGTACGTATACGAGACATACCATTCGCGCGGGAAAGATGCTAAGGATTCCAGGAAGGTGATAACGGCTTTGAAGAAGCTGCTGATGACGAGAAAACTGCTTATGAAGGTGTTAACATCAAAGCAGAACCTAACCCGGATGTTTTGTATGAAACCGATGAGTTGTGTTTATTTATTTACACTTATACTTATTTAGACTCGTATATATTATATCCACATACATAATTTTGGTTAAATAGGTTTTAGGGTTTGTTGGATTTGGACTAGTATATTGAAGGGATAAGGTCCCAAATCCTGGCGCGGATAAGGACCCTACCCTGGCCAGAAGATAGCTCAAAGTAATAAGACGTCCGCGGAGTAACCCATCAGCGCTCAACATAAAGACAGGAAGATGAGGATAACAGAGCTCTGCGGAGTGTCTCCTATGTAGCCTCAATCATCTGCGCATGCCTCTCCGCATGTCACGAAGGGGGTTCTCCGCGGACCAATCACAAGACGGCGCGTGGCAGGGTTGGCCCAACAACCCTGACCACAAACAATGCAGGTGCAGCCCCTTGCTCCCACCATGCTGCACTGTTCAGCTTTATGTCAGATGTGACATCCGTCCCTTTTCACTTCTATCGTTTTACCACTTTAGTCCCTCTTGTATTCAAGAATTTCTATTTCTAGCCCTTGCATTTTCAAAATTTCTTTTTAAAGGAAATTCACATTTATTTGACATTAATTAATGTGAGTTCTTATTCGTTAAAGAATGTTGATTGAATTAAATAAGGAATTATTTAATCATTTTTCTTTTAAAAATAATAATAAAATATATTTTATATTCAGAAAATAATAATAATAATAATAATAATAATAATAATAATAATAATAAGATAGTTGTGAAGTTTGACATAAAGTTTTAACATAATTACCCATCCATCTCAAATCCAATACACTTAACCAATCCTAAACCCAAAACCCACTTGAAACCAAGCCCAAATCCAGGCCCAGAATCAACCAACCTACAAATTTTTCTTTCCCTATTCCTTTCCTTTTTGAACCAGCCACTAAAGACCCCTATTTGACCCATATTCAACCCAGATTCGACCCAACACAAACCACCGACGATTACCAGCTTTAAACGCATCAAAATTCAAGTTCAAACCTCACATTTTAAGCGCCTTTATTCCCTACACCTTCAATAATTACGAATTTGATTGATAAACTTGTTTAATACATTAATTTTGATTGAAATCGACCTTTATAACCTTCCTAAAACCCATTTTTTTTATAAATAGGCCATGTTAACTCAATTAATTCTGCACACAACCTCTGAAAGGGCAAAAAATCATATCCCATCACCTAAATATTCCAAACTATCACTCGTTTTTGCGATTTGAAGCATTCTTATTCGGTTTTGGATTCGTGCAATTACACATCCTACACACTCAGTATGTTCCAATTAAATCATGTTATAGGATCAACTTTGAGTCTACTTCAAAATCCCCATACCTGTTTTATGTTTCTGCATCATTTGTTTGGTCGATTAGATTGATTAAGGAACTAGGGTTTATTGGTTTGAATTGGGGATCTTTGTTAATTACAGGTTTTATTTAAATACATATTCGATTCAAAACATATAACAACCAAACACCCAGACCAGCTAGTGGGTATTCCACCCAAATGGTCACAGGTTCGAGTCCCATATGGCCGGTTTTGATCCTTTTTATTGCAGCTTTTTTTTTCTCATTTCTATTTTATTTATATAACTTATATAAATACAATTAATTATTAAAAATAGCAAACCTAGTCAAAAAAAATTTATAAAAATTATCATAGCTTCAAAAAACTCTAAAGTTTTTGTTAATAATTTTATTTTTCTGAAAAAATATTTATTTATTATTTTTAATGTACTTATTTTGTTTAAATTGTAATTAATTCATAAAAAAATCATTTTTAATAATTTTAATACCAAAAATTTTGTGGTGATATTTCTAACCATATAAAACTTTTTGGTATTTTTATTTTCTATAAAAATATTATTTTACCCGTTTTATAATTTAAATATATTTAATTCATTAAATCCAATTAAATTCTGTTTTATATAAAAATAATATAGAAAATAATTTATAAAATTATTTCCCACTTATTAAACATATAAACTACTGTTCAAAAATAAAAATAATATTTTTTCACTTTATTTGTATTTATTTCCTAGTTATTTTATTATTAATAATAATAAATCAATTTAAAATACTAGAATATCAAAATTTTGAATTTAAAAAATTCTGAAATTTTTTTTTCCAGAAAAACTTACTTGAAATTTTTATATTTATGTGATTTATTATTTATTTTCTACTCTTAATTCATATTTTATTTGCAAAAATCAAATACTTCAATTTCAAGTCACTTTGTAATTTATAAATTTAATTATCCCACACGACTTCATAATTTAAAATAATTCAAAAATCTTAGAATCCCCAAATCTAGTCTATGAAACCCTAAGTGCCCAATCTTTGATATTTTAAACTTTAAGATCTATTGCCTTATAAACTTCTACATAAACGGTGAGTATTACTTATCCCCTTTTTTCGTTTTCAAACTTTTGGAGTGATTTATGTACACTTTTATACAACTTGCACATTTACTTACATATGACTTTTGAACAATTACAATTCACATATGTGTTTAGTTTATCATCATGCTTTTTGTTTGAACGTGAACGTAACTTACATGTTTATACATAACTTCGGTTATGATGGTCTATCGGACATAACTTCGATTATGGTGCTCTATCAGACATGACTTCGGTTATGGTGCTCTATTAGACTTTACACGTGTTAAGGTGCTCAATATTACATTCGTGAACTATACACTTGAATCTTACTTGGTTGTTACTTACATGTCTACATAACGCTTTGATCTAATCGACACATGAATTGTACCTCTTTTCAAACTTATACTATAAGTACAAAACTTAGTAATGCTCACCAACATTATGTGTTGACAAAATTTATTTCCGTGCATATTTCAGGATAAGCTTGCTTGATGCTTCACATAGGACATTGGACTTAGATCAAATAAATCAACTATCCTTATTTTTTTATTGTGGTGTATGTATTTTCATATCTTGTAAAAAAATGTCCAAAAATCAAATATTTACATTTTAGTACCATGATTTTTTGAACAATCGTCACAACGCACACCTCGATGTTTCTACCATCAATTGGGGTGTTACATCAGACGTCTTCTAGAAGATCAGACGGGCGCTGTCAGAAAAGGATCCGTCTGCAGCCACTCCTGTTGCGCCACGTGGACATATGGCAGGGCAGTACACTCTTTCTCTCTCTTCAGCATTAATTGCACCCAGTCTTATCTTAACTACTTGGTCCAATCCTAACTAATTGGGCCGAAAGAAGGCAGGCCCAAAACTCGAGCCCAAGCCCATCGTCGTGGTTATGGGTTAGTGATATTTGGCCCACCCATGCACTATATAAAGGATGTATCCCCTCCTCGTATATGCATGCGATAATGCAATTAGCAAGCCAACACTACTTTTGTGTCTGTACGTTGGAATCTTATCGATTACCTAGCAGTCACCTCCTTTCGTACGGCCCATTACATCCTTTCTTTTCAGGTTTCTGTTGGAGCCACGAGTGTGTGTAAAGGATTATACCCTGCAGCAACTACGAGTTCAACACAATATTCACCTCGGTTGAGGTAAGTATAACTCGTTGTTTCTTCATTGTCACCATCCGTACCGGCTAGAACTTGTTTTTTCACATCTTTTAGCCCACCCCATGGCCGACCCTAACCCCAAAACTCCAATTTCCCCATCAACCGTCGACCCTCTACGTCCGCTTGAGGGAGACGCCAGAACTCCACACACTATAACTAAACAGACAACTACACGGGTCCAAAAACCCTTCCAAGACTTACACCACTCCGATAGCGACGAGGATGAGTCGCTCGACCCGAATGAGTGGTTATTCCAAGTGTATGCGCACAGCTGCTAATCATAAAAAAATGATGCAAAAACAAAAAACCGAGAAATTGCTCAATCTTAAGTCCCCTTCCGCTAAACAAAGCCGAAAGGGTAAAGAAAAATAAGACGAGCAGTACGAGGGTCGTAACATGGGACGTGGTGGAGACACACACGTCCAAGGTTACACCAAAACGACCGATGAGTCCGATGGTTATGAATCTACCAGTGTCCGAGACTATGAAGAGCGAAGTTACCAGCATAACTCCCGCTCCATCACCGGTACATATGAGACCCATGCTCACGTAGATGATGACCTATTCAAGCCATACAGGCCCAAATCGTTTGCCGAAAACTCCAAGTTCTGCACACTCATTGCTATCGCACCCATCCCCAACCAAGAAAATACGATGGCCTGCGTGACCCTACGGATCACTTACACGATTTCGAGTGCGCAGGAAGTGCGGTACTCTGGCCGGTCCAGGTGTGGTGCCATATGTTCACCCAGACACTAACTGGAGCCGCCAGAGTGTGGTTCGATAACCTCCCAGCGGGAAGCCTAACGGATATTGATGATTTGATAAAAAAAAAAAAGTTTCTCCAACCACTTTTCTCACCTGTGGAAGCACAAGAAAGACAAAGCTCGTGTCTTGTTGTGTCAACACAATGATAATGAGTCCATCGAGACTACATAGTGCGCTACAACAAGGAAGCGCTACAAATAGGTTGCGGAGAAGAACTCACTCACGTCGGCTTCATACAAGGTGTCCGCAGTGAGGAATTCACATTTTCACCAAAATAAGTGTGTAATGTAAAACGCAACTTATAATTATGCATGTACTTGTAAAATTACTAATCGACATACCTGCATTCTTCTTCGAATCCATTACAAACTTGATTGCTCTATTTTTTCGTATTCAACAACAATCGTATGTAGGTTTTATATAACCTTAATCAGTTTTTGTGCGAGAGAGAAGACGGTTTGCAATTATCTGTTTAGCTAAATTAGAAACCGCAGGGTCGATTGAATAAGAGATTTAATTTGCCCGCTTTTTATTTTTCGTCTAAATACTAATCTGCCATTTTCAATGTTTTTGGACAAATTTAATGAGGCAATAAATTTACCATTGTGCCCCTGATTATCTACTCTAATCTTATGGCTAATAACCCTTCTTACACTTTTTACGCTAACCTCCTTTTTACATTAGCCTCACTCATTTTTTTTTTTTTATTTCTCTATCATCTATCATGTATATTTACATTGATTTTAAGTGTGAAAAGGGTCTTCGCCAAGGAGATCCCCTTTCACTAGGCCTGTAAACGAACCGAACGTTCATGAACTGTTCGTGAACACAATTAAACGAACGAACATGAACGAACACGAACACAATTTTTTGTTCGTTTAATTAAACGAACGAACATGAACACATGTTTTGTTCGTTAATTTATGTTCATGAACGTTCGTTTATGTTCGTTTATTTTTGTTCGTTTATGTTCGTTTAATTAAACTTTACTTTATTTTTATTATTTATTTCCCTTTTATTAAGTAACCTTAATTCATATTATATTATATACAATATATTTGATATGTTCTAAAATTCAATCCTAACCCTAACATTCTAATCATATCAACCTCTCTTCACACTTCATAGCCTCGCCTCCCTTTTTCTCCACACTCCACAGCCCTACTAATTTAGATTTTGTTTTGGTTGCATTGTGATGTATTAGACTTGGTTGAATTGTGATGAATCATTATTAAACTTGTTTTTGTTTGTGTTCATTAATGTTCGTTTATGTTCATTTGTGTTCGTTTATGTTCATGAACTGTTCCTTTAGGTTTTAAATGAACGAACATAAACGAACACGAACACGACAAATTTCTTAATGAACGAACACGAACACAAAAATGTGTTCGATTATGTGTTCGTGTTCGTGTTCGTGTTCGTGTTCGGTTAAAGTTAAATGAACAAACACGAACACGCCTGTTTTCGTGTTCGTTCGGTTCGTTTACAGGCCTACCTTTCACCTTTTTTATTCTTGATCGTCATGGAAGCTTTATCATGGATTTTGAAAAAAGCAAAAGCGATTGGTGATTTGAAGGGCATAAACTTCTCGGATGATGAAGCCGATATTACCCATTTTTCTATGCGGACGACGCTCTTTTCTTAGGAGAGTGGTCTCACGAGAATCTTTAGAGCACGGCCCGGATTCTACGTGTTTTTTTACTTATGCTCGAGTCTTAGGATTAACCTTCACAAGTCTAACTTGTATAGGGTTGGTACCAAAGACGATGAAGTCGATAGTATGATGGAGGTGTTGGGGTGTAAAAGAGGTGCCTTTCCTTTTGTTTACTTAGGGATTAAAGTGGGAGCGAACATGTCTCGAATAAGTAATTAGAATACGGTGATCGATGTGATAAACGCTCGGCACGTGTCTTGGAAGGCGAAAACCTTATCAATAGGGGGTCAGTTGATTCTTATAAAATCGGTTCTTGAAAACTTACTGATTTATTATCTTTCTCTTTATAAAGCCCCGGTGACGGTGATTGATAGTATCAAAGCAATTATGATACATTTTTTGTGGGCGGACTCTAATGAAGAAAGAAAGATCTCTTGGGTGGCATGGGATGTTATAACTAGACCGAAAGATGAGGGTGGTTTAGGAGTTAATAAACTACAAGATATTAGCGACGCTCTTCTTCTCAAATGGGTGTGGCGGTTCAAAAATGAGAGTAATTGTTTATGGAAAAGGGTAGTGGTGGGGTGTCATGGTTCGACTAGCGGATGTTGAAAACGGATTGTAAAAATAGGAGAAAAAAAGTTGTTCAATGGTAGAGCTCTTAATAGTTATTTTGTGGGTATTGTCGGAGATGGGTCATCGATTAATTTTTGGGGAGACACTTCGCTACGGGACGAACCATTGCGCATAACATACTCATCTTTGTTTAACTTGGAAACGAATAAATGGGTTGTCGTTGCTGCTCGGCTTCAGGTGGTAAATGACTCGAAGGTTCTGTCCTGGGAATGGCGAATGGCCCCTTCAACATATGAGGAGGTTAACGAACTGTTTCAATTTCTATCGGATATACATGATTATCAATGGAAGTCGGGAACTGGTCGATAGAGTTGGAAGGGAATGAGTTTATACCGTTAACAAGGCTAAGAAGTTGATTTATTCAAAGTCGACATCGGTAATTGATTCGAGCATGAAATGGAAGTGTTGGACACCTTTGAAATGCAAAATTATGGTTTGGAGGGCTGACCTTAACTGGCTGCCAACACGGATAGAGTTAATCAAACGTGGGATTTTATTAGATGACGGGTCGTATGCTATATGTAATGAGGATTTAGAAACAACAACGCATTTGTTTACTGGTTATATTTTCTCGGCTGAGATTTGGGCAAGGGTGTGAACTTGGTGTCGATTGAGTCTCATCTTTGCTTTTGAAGTGAATGATCTTTTGAAGATGGGGGATACTCAAATGAAGACGAAACAGAAGAAATACATTCTAAGAGGTAGGGCTGTAAACAAACCAAACGTTTGATGAACGGTTCGTTAACCGTTCGGCGGGAAGTTCGTTTATGTTCGTTTGTTTAATAAATGAATAAACACAAACAAAAAATTCCGTTCGATTAACTAAACAAACAAACACGAACAAAGGTCTCGTTCGTTCGATTGCGTTCGTGAACGTTCGACAATATGTTTGTTTAAGTTCGTTTGTTTATATCCGTTGTGTATGTTTGTTTAGGTTCACTAGTTAAACTTAAAAGTTTTTAGTCTTTTAATTTCCTTCCTAACTTTTATTTCCCACCTAAATGTTTCCCCCCTTATACATTAAATAATTAAATGTTTTGATCATTCTTGCATTCAAAACACATCAATCTTTTTTTAGCTATTCGTCGTACTAAACTAACAAAAAACCTCATCCTTTTGTTATGTTCCTTACTAGACAATTGAAGATGCTATTACTTTTGAATGCGTAGTTATAACGCAAGTTTACATATCCTTGTCTAATTAATATTTGTTTTTATATAGTCTTAAGAAATTGAAGAATGTCTAGAATTTAGGAAGGTTGGATATCGAAGAATCTAGACATTTTTTGGGGATAATTATGAATTAGGCATATCATGTATTCATGTCTAAGTAATTTTATATAATTATGTCTAAGTTAGTACTGCTTAGTGGATGTACTTTGTCTAATGGTTAATATTAACAATGTTTATTTAGTTAGTTGCATATTAAATGTTTGTTTTAGTTTGTTTGTGTTCAAGACCCATGTTCATGAACAGTTCACAAACAATTGAATTTCTTAACAAACAAACACAAACATAGGATTATGTTCGTTAGTGTGTTCGTGAACCGTTCGTTTGTCCAAGAAACCTTAACAAACAAACACGAACAAAGCCTTGTTCGTGTTCGTTTTGTTCGTTTACAGCCCTACTAAGAGGCATTATCTACACTACAAAGTGGGCTATATGGGATGAACGTAATGCTAGAATCTTCAAGGGTAAATCTCGGAAAGCTATCGAAGTGGTGAAAACTATTAAATCTTCGTCGTTCTTTTGGATTCGTTACAGGTCTAGATTGAAAGATATTGTTTGGAATGTATGGTGTAAATATCCTTTGGACTTAATGCAATGTCGTTTTGCCCGAAGGTCCTTGTTTTGAGGACCGTTTGTGACGTTTATGTGTGATGAAATTTACCTTTAAAAAAAACAATGATTTTAAAGCCGTTATAACTAAATCCTTACAAGATTCTAAAGCCGTTGTATGAATCTCTTATCACTTATCAGCACCTGTTTAAATACAGCCGAACCTACTTCATCATCTTTTAATCAAAACAATACATTTTTCTCCATTGAAACACACATTCACGTACCAATATTAACTCCATCATCTCTCATGGCGAAACCCTCCAATAACCTAAAACCTCTAACCGGAAACAAAAGAAAGCCTGAAACCACCGCTCCCCCTCAACGCAAACGCCCTCACACAGTCCCAGTTTCCTCTAACTCCAACGAAACAAAAGACACCGCCTCAAGCATACCCGAAAAACAAGAATTAGACGATGAACTACTCCCAGTTGATCTTGAAGTGTATCAAGAACTTGAATATTTTGAGTTTCACCATGGAGGAAACCCCGCACAAGATCCCCGCTTAATGAAGAGATTCTGCTCTTTATATACTGGTTTGGGTATTGGCAATAAAGCTGCATGGGAAGCCAAAATCCAACGTTTAGGGAACAAATTTAAGAACTCGAGTGAGGAGTCGGTGTCGCCTGATCAGATGCAAGAGTTCTTGTTGTGGAAGAAGATGTTCGGTCGTGTTCCTCCTGATGATGCATGTAGTGGGACTTCCTAAGATTGATGAGTTTATTAATTCATGTTCTTTACAAATTTGTCTACATTTGTGATGATTTCTTGCCTCAAGAAATGTGTTCAATAGTGTTTCCTTTGTAATCGAGTAAAATGTGTATAGCGATAATAAAATTGTACGTAGGTGGTTGATCGTTAATTATTAGGAAAATATTGTAACGTGGAGTGTTGCAAAATAAAAACGGTTAGATCATCTAGTTGAAGTCTACTGGTTTTAATTAGATCGAAGTTATGGTAACTATAATGATAAAGTTTTATATAATTTTAAGTCTTCTAACAAAAGAACCAACGCAACAAAATTAAGGGTAACTTGTCATAATTTGAAACACCAAAGTGTTGTAGCATTTCACGATTAACTCAATCATTTGATTTGTCATAATCATTGTTTTTCGCCAATAAGCATTCTAATATCGTTTAGTTTTAGTATGATCTATATGGTTGTCATAGGACACGCGTTGCGGCGGCGACTCCTAAGTTGTTTATAGGCGGAGACATGTTACATGATATTTGAGCTGACACATTTTTGAATGAAATTGTACAATGACTTGATTTAAACCGTCGAATAAAAACGTTTTATAGTTGAGCTGACTCGTTTTCGAACACCATTTAAGTCAAAGACGTAGGTAAACCAAATTTATACTGCCTAATGAAAACGTTTTATATTTGTGTGACATCCGTCACTTTTCTTTTATTATATATAATAATAATAATAATAATAATAATAATATTAATAAAAAAAATCAGATTTTAATATAGATATATGTAGCCTTTTTTTTTTAAACAAACCATCCTTAACCATAACCAAACCATAGCCCAAACCCATCCTTTTTTTTTCTTAAACTGAAGCCCATCAGGCCCAAGGGCCGGCCCAACAGCCTTGGCCCACTAGCCTCATAATTATCTGATTTTCAAAAAAAGAAAAGGGATGCTTCTGACCGGATTCGAACCCGAGCACCCTCATACGCAACCCACACACACAACCACCTGCTCCACACACACTTCTTGTTTTTAACCCAGCTTTATTTGTATTTAACCCCTTTTTTTCGCTGCCTTTCTTCTCCTCTCTGCACGCGTACAGCGACCAGCAGCATTCAACCCATTTCCTTTCCACCTTGACCACTATAATTGGTAAGTCTTTATTGGTTTTGACTCGTTTTGATGCAATAACAATAATACCCGACCATAATCACGCATCTTTTGACTACTAATTAACACGAATTAAAACAATTATTAACATTCCTAAACAACCAAATTCAATCCGTATAAATACATGTCGTTAACTCAATCAAACTTGCACATACACACACCTACATGCGACTAAGAGAACCCCTATAACACTTTTCACGATCAAACACCAAATCGTCCAGAATCGAAGCTTTTACACTCGTGGTTGACTTTTTCTTTGACCGAGCTATACATACGAATTCATCATTGTAAGTCGTTTTTCTTTGATGGGTTTTGTTAATCGGCCCTTGTTGGTCATTAACCCCATGATTAATCAGAACAAAGTTTCGTGTATAATGTTATTAAGAATCTAGGGCTCGAAATCATTTGATTTGGGGAAGAAACACGAGGCAGTTAACTTATATAACTTTATTTTAGAACAGAAATAAACAAAATAAATCCTAGATCAGTTGGTTGGGGCTTTTGGCTAAACTTATTGAATTGGATCAGGTCTGGGTTCAATCCTTGCAACCTACAAACATTTTTTTTACATATATTTTTTTATATTAAACTTTTAAAAATAGTTTTTAAATACTAAACGTAGTTTATAAATTCTAAAAAAATTATTATGTGATCTCCAGATGATAAAGTTCACCACCCAATTTTTAGGTTTTTCAAAAATGATTTATTTAATATATATCATTAATAATACAAGTTTATTCATTTATATTTATTAAATTCTATAAAAATATCTAAACGATTTTATTAAATCTCACAAAAATTATCCTAAACTTGTATATTCTTAAACATTCCAAAAATTATTTTTATTTTAGAAAAACCGTTTATTTTATATTTTTAATTAATTTTTGTTAGTTTTAATCATAAATAATTCATAATAAATTCATTTTACAATATTTTTGTACCAAAATTTTACATAAATTATTTCTATTCATTTGGAACAGAAATACAATTTTTAATTCAAGAATTCTTTGATTTTAGTATTTTTAGATATTAAAGTCATATTTTGACAAATTGAAATAATTAAATTAAATATTCTATTTTCAAGAAAATAATTTTATAAAAATTATTTTCATACTTAAAACCTTATGTTGTGACTATTCAACTTAAGATTTTACAAAGAGACTTTTATTTATTTATTTATTAAATTTCATATATTTAATAAACAATTCATTAATTAATCAAATAAGCATTTATCCCCAATTCGAAGCCCTAGAAATACATATATCCTAGAGTTATTTCCCTTACACATTATCGAATACTTTAGGTTGATCATTTGGGAGTAATCTCAATTCATATTTCGTTGTCCAAGTCCAATTTCAAGTTATTACGTGAACTGTGAGTATTCCTACCCCTTTTTGCTTTTATACATTTTTGGGGTGTTACATGTACACTATTACAATTTCAAATACAAATTTACATTTTTACAATACAATTCTAGTACTATGTGCATTGTTTACAACGTGCTTTATGCTTAGACATTACATGTGGATTACATTTGTACTTAGTGAAATCATTAACATGGTACAAGCCGACCTTAACATTGGATAGCGCTATTTGGATTGACAACCCGCCTAGATTGATTCTCCCCCTTTTTCATCGGAGAATCCGTGGCCATTGTTAAGTTATCACCCATTTATTGAATGAGTACACTACAGTTCATACAGTACATTATACAGTCACAGGGTTGATTTCGCTCATTTGTTTGATACATGGTTTACATATTTGCACGGTAGCTTGCACTTGAATTGTATAACTTTTTAACCTACTATATATATCAAATCTAGGAATGCTCACCAACATTTCATATGTTGACCAAACCTATTTTTGTACATGTTTCAGGTGCAGTTTGATCTAATGCTTTAGCAAGAGACATTTAGTGCTTTATTTTATTTCAGTCATTTCCATATTTACATTTCATTTAGACAATGTAATTTCCATTATCATGTAAGACAATTCTGGTTTATTCAATAATATTTACATTTTAGTACCATGTGCTTTTGAACAATCGTCACTACGTGGCACCTCGATGATTCCGCCATCGGTTGGGGTGTTACAGATTGGTATCAGAGCCATGGTTATAGGGAACTAGGTTACTAGATGAAATAGGCCTAGACTATAACCGAACTTCAACTTGCATACATAATATATCCTGAATTTCCCTACCCCTCATTTCTCCCTACTTTCCTCCTTCTATCTTTCCCTTCTTCCCTCTCTCTATTCTTCTTATCTTTCATCATGGTGCATAGGGATGGTGTCCTACAAGGAGTGGAAAGTCTACATCATCATGGAGCGGGAGCAGTACCTTTCATGATGACACTCTTAGGCATAATGCCTATTCTTATTTTCGCTCCTTCAAAGTTGTTGAACTTTAATGAGTGCGATAAGGACACGTGCAATCTGGAAGGGTGGACGCCTGTACACTGGGTTTTCTGGCATAGGCAAGCATAGCGCATAAATCCATTTACGGACCTGTTATGCTTACCTGGGGATTCCTGGAGTGAGTGTCCACTTATAGGCTAAAGCATGTCTTCTTTGATCACCATTGGGTTCAATCCCTTTGAAAAGTCAACGTTCTTGCTAGGCTTTACAGCTAGACAAGGGCACTCCAAGTATTTTATGCAAAGTTTTTCAGTAATACTCTCTCGTTTCATATACAATATCCTGTATATCATGATTTTCATATATTGCTTACAAGTTCATACTTTCATAACCATCTATGGATTTCACAATCGCACTTCACCTTACCATCTTAGCCATTTTTTTATTCAACACCCTACCCAAATCATATTATTTCATTTTCTCCACATGTTATTTATAACCTCATACTTTAGCACAAACTAAAGATTTCTAAAACTTGTTGTATTACCTAGTAACTTTACAAAGTACATATTTTCCTCGAACTTAAATTCAATTGATTATTTATTGACGTAACAAACGATTTTCTATATAATGTTTTAAACTATTACAAAGCCTACTTAGCTTGTACTATTTAACAACTTTTGCCTTATGTACAAAACCAAATTTTGAAAATATTTATTTTTTTGGAATAATATCTAGTCTCTAGATTCTACATCAACACTCACTCATTTTCAACTTGTTCAAATTTTTACAATATTTGGCATACACCACAATCATGTTTTCTTATACACTTGATTATAACCTTTGATCCAAACCCCAAAATTTACACTGCTATACTATAAAATAAACTCTTTATCAACTATCTTCACATTCACCATCTCTCACAACCTTGATTCTGCTTCAAGATTTTTCATCATCCTCTCAAGAACTAAATTCATATCCTTCACCTTCTCACACGTGAGCTAGTTACCCATGATAATCAAACTACTAAAAACCTGATACTTGATTCTACATGATTTTTTTTCCAAAACATCATTGTTTGTGAAACTTGATTTCCCCTTAATTTGACTATTCACTGGACATCTAATTATTCATGATACTCGTGTTTTCATTTTCTTGATCTTATTATCATTTTGTACCCAATTATGTCATACTCATAGGCATACAACATCTAGAAATTTCCTTGCATACTATCGTGTATTAACACAGATTGGAAATTTATCATATTGATTACATTTATCATACAAGACTCTACCTTACATTTATTTGGAACGTTTGGACTTGATACTTGATCTTACAGATGCTTTTCTAAGAAAACATCATTGGTTATTACATGAAACTAGATTTTTCCCTTAATTTGACTACGCATTGAACATCTAATTATTCATGATACTCGAAAACATCTAATTATTCATGATAACACTTACACTTAATGGTTGTAGTACTTACAAACTTGCTTGCATAAACATGCTATCAATTTGCAATCTATGTGAATAATAATTGCTGCACCTAATAGAGGTCATCATGCCGTTTTCAACAGTCGGGAGAGGCCCTACAACCTGCTCCACGACTGGTGGAGGCTATCGAACATACTCAACGATTGGTAGAGGTCACTATGCCTTTTCAAACAGTCGGGAGAGGCCCTACAACCTACTCCACGGCTGGTGGAGGCTATCGAACCTGCTCAACAATCGGTGGGGTCATAGAAGGACGCAAAACTTTAATGTAAGGTAAATTGATGATTCCGGTCCGGAACGTAATCATGAATTTACAGGTACATTAGGGTAGTGTGAAATTCTATTAGAGTTTTTGGAAAGGCGTCCAATACGTTTTCAAGGTATCAAAGGTGTGGTGGGTTAGCTGCGGTACACCCTGTATACAAACACTAATGATGCATTGAAAATGAGACTGGAAGTCGGACCAGGAACAAGCTCTGTTTACTTGGTAGTTCATTTAGTCTTTCTGTAGTCAATCAACCCATACATTTATCATAGGATGCCTAAAACTTGAAACTTAATGGTTCACTAGATTCTTATTCTCCTTACTATTTGAGACGAACCTAATCCAAATCCTTAACCCACACCTATCAAACCTCATATCCAAATCATTCGAATTTTTTTCAAAACCACAGTTATCTTAAATTTTACCCTAACATCCATAACCCTATGTTTCAAATAACTTCGGGACGAAGTTTCTAAAAGTAGGGGATGCTGTGACATCCGTCACTTTTCTTTTATTATATATAATAATAATAATAATAATAATAATATTAATAAAAAAAATCAGATTTTAATATAGATATATGTAGCCTTTTTTTTTTAAACAAACCATCCTTAACCATAACCAAACCATAGCCCAAACCCATCCTTTTTTTTTCTTAAACTGAAGCCCATCAGGCCCAAGGGCCGGCCCAACAGCCTTGGCCCACTAGCCTCATAATTATCTGATTTTCAAAAAAAGAAAAGGGATGCTTCTGACCGGATTCGAACCCGAGCACCCTCATACGCAACCCACACACACAACCACCTGCTCCACACACACTTCTTGTTTTTAACCCAGCTTTATTTGTATTTAACCCCTTTTTTTCGCTGCCTTTCTTCTCCTCTCTGCACGCGTACAGCGACCAGCAGCATTCAACCCATTTCCTTTCCACCTTGACCACTATAATTGGTAAGTCTTTATTGGTTTTGACTCGTTTTGATGCAATAACAATAATACCCGACCATAATCACGCATCTTTTGACTACTAATTAACACGAATTAAAACAATTATTAACATTCCTAAACAACCAAATTCAATCCGTATAAATACATGTCGTTAACTCAATCAAACTTGCACATACACACACCTACATGCGACTAAGAGAACCCCTATAACACTTTTCACGATCAAACACCAAATCGTCCAGAATCGAAGCTTTTACACTCGTGGTTGACTTTTTCTTTGACCGAGCTATACATACGAATTCATCATTGTAAGTCGTTTTTCTTTGATGGGTTTTGTTAATCGGCCCTTGTTGGTCATTAACCCCATGATTAATCAGAACAAAGTTTCGTGTATAATGTTATTAAGAATCTAGGGCTCGAAATCATTTGATTTGGGGAAGAAACACGAGGCAGTTAACTTATATAACTTTATTTTAGAACAGAAATAAACAAAATAAATCCTAGATCAGTTGGTTGGGGCTTTTGGCTAAACTTATTGAATTGGATCAGGTCTGGGTTCAATCCTTGCAACCTACAAACATTTTTTTTACATATATTTTTTTATATTAAACTTTTAAAAATAGTTTTTAAATACTAAACGTAGTTTATAAATTCTAAAAAAATTATTATGTGATCTCCAGATGATAAAGTTCACCACCCAATTTTTAGGTTTTTCAAAAATGATTTATTTAATATATATCATTAATAATACAAGTTTATTCATTTATATTTATTAAATTCTATAAAAATATCTAAACGATTTTATTAAATCTCACAAAAATTATCCTAAACTTGTATATTCTTAAACATTCCAAAAATTATTTTTATTTTAGAAAAACCGTTTATTTTATATTTTTAATTAATTTTTGTTAGTTTTAATCATAAATAATTCATAATAAATTCATTTTACAATATTTTTGTACCAAAATTTTACATAAATTATTTCTATTCATTTGGAACAGAAATACAATTTTTAATTCAAGAATTCTTTGATTTTAGTATTTTTAGATATTAAAGTCATATTTTGACAAATTGAAATAATTAAATTAAATATTCTATTTTCAAGAAAATAATTTTATAAAAATTATTTTCATACTTAAAACCTTATGTTGTGACTATTCAACTTAAGATTTTACAAAGAGACTTTTATTTATTTATTTATTAAATTTCATATATTTAATAAACAATTCATTAATTAATCAAATAAGCATTTATCCCCAATTCGAAGCCCTAGAAATACATATATCCTAGAGTTATTTCCCTTACACATTATCGAATACTTTAGGTTGATCATTTGGGAGTAATCTCAATTCATATTTCGTTGTCCAAGTCCAATTTCAAGTTATTACGTGAACTGTGAGTATTCCTACCCCTTTTTGCTTTTATACATTTTTGGGGTGTTACATGTACACTATTACAATTTCAAATACAAATTTACATTTTTACAATACAATTCTAGTACTATGTGCATTGTTTACAACGTGCTTTATGCTTAGACATTACATGTGGATTACATTTGTACTTAGTGAAATCATTAACATGGTACAAGCCGACCTTAACATTGGATAGCGCTATTTGGATTGACAACCCGCCTAGATTGATTCTCCCCCTTTTTCATCGGAGAATCCGTGGCCATTGTTAAGTTATCACCCATTTATTGGATGAGTACACTACAGTTCATACAGTACATTATACAGTCACAGGGTTGATTTCGCTCATTTGTTTGATACATGGTTTACATATTTGCACGGTAGCTTGCACTTGAATTGTATAACTTTTTAACCTACTATATATATCAAATCTAGGAATGCTCACCAACATTTCATATGTTGACCAAACCTATTTTTGTACATGTTTCAGGTGCAGTTTGATCTAATGCTTTAGCAAGAGACATTTAGTGCTTTATTTTATTTCAGTCATTTCCATATTTACATTTCATTTAGACAATGTAATTTCCATTATCATGTAAGACAATTCTGGTTTATTCAATAATATTTACATTTTAGTACCATGTGCTTTTGAACAATCGTCACTACGTGGCACCTCGATGATTCCGCCATCGGTTGGGGTGTTACAGATTGGTATCAGAGCCATGGTTATAGGGAACTAGGTTACTAGATGAAATAGGCCTAGACTATAACCGAACTTCAACTTGCATACATAATATATCCTGAATTTCCCTACCCCTCATTTCTCCCTACTTTCCTCCTTCTATCTTTCCCTTCTTCCCTCTCTCTATTCTTCTTATCTTTCATCATGGTGCATAGGGATGGTGTCCTACAAGGAGTGGAAAGTCTACATCATCATGGAGCGGGAGCAGTACCTTTCATGATGACACTCTTAGGCATAATGCCTATTCTTATTTTCGCTCCTTCAAAGTTGTTGAACTTTAATGAGTGCGATAAGGACACGTGCAATCTGGAAGGGTGGACGCCTGTACACTGGGTTTTCTGGCATAGGCAAGCATAGCGCATAAATCCATTTACGGACCTGTTATGCTTACCTGGGGATTCCTGGAGTGAGTGTCCACTTATAGGCTAAAGCATGTCTTCTTTGATCACCATTGGGTTCAATCCCTTTGAAAAGTCAACGTTCTTGCTAGGCTTTACAGCTAGACAAGGGCACTCCAAGTATTTTATGCAAAGTTTTTCAGTAATACTCTCTCGTTTCATATACAATATCCTGTATATCATGATTTTCATATATTGCTTACAAGTTCATACTTTCATAACCATCTATGGATTTCACAATCGCACTTCACCTTACCATCTTAGCCATTTTTTTATTCAACACCCTACCCAAATCATATTATTTCATTTTCTCCACATGTTATTTATAACCTCATACTTTAGCACAAACTAAAGATTTCTAAAACTTGTTGTATTACCTAGTAACTTTACAAAGTACATATTTTCCTCGAACTTAAATTCAATTGATTATTTATTGACGTAACAAACGATTTTCTATATAATGTTTTAAACTATTACAAAGCCTACTTAGCTTGTACTATTTAACAACTTTTGCCTTATGTACAAAACCAAATTTTGAAAATATTTATTTTTTTGGAATAATATCTAGTCTCTAGATTCTACATCAACACTCACTCATTTTCAACTTGTTCAAATTTTTACAATATTTGGCATACACCACAATCATGTTTTCTTATACACTTGATTATAACCTTTGATCCAAACCCCAAAATTTACACTGCTATACTATAAAATAAACTCTTTATCAACTATCTTCACATTCACCATCTCTCACAACCTTGATTCTGCTTCAAGATTTTTCATCATCCTCTCAAGAACTAAATTCATATCCTTCACCTTCTCACACGTGAGCTAGTTACCCATGATAATCAAACTACTAAAAACCTGATACTTGATTCTACATGATTTTTTTTCCAAAACATCATTGTTTGTGAAACTTGATTTCCCCTTAATTTGACTATTCACTGGACATCTAATTATTCATGATACTCGTGTTTTCATTTTCTTGATCTTATTATCATTTTGTACCCAATTATGTCATACTCATAGGCATACAACATCTAGAAATTTCCTTGCATACTATCGTGTATTAACACAGATTGGAAATTTATCATATTGATTACATTTATCATACAAGACTCTACCTTACATTTATTTGGAACGTTTGGACTTGATACTTGATCTTACAGATGCTTTTCTAAGAAAACATCATTGGTTATTACATGAAACTAGATTTTTCCCTTAATTTGACTACGCATTGAACATCTAATTATTCATGATACTCGAAAACATCTAATTATTCATGATAACACTTACACTTAATGGTTGTAGTACTTACAAACTTGCTTGCATAAACATGCTATCAATTTGCAATCTATGTGAATAATAATTGCTGCACCTAATAGAGGTCATCATGCCGTTTTCAACAGTCGGGAGAGGCCCTACAACCTGCTCCACGACTGGTGGAGGCTATCGAACATACTCAACGATTGGTAGAGGTCACTATGCCTTTTCAAACAGTCGGGAGAGGCCCTACAACCTACTCCACGGCTGGTGGAGGCTATCGAACCTGCTCAACAATCGGTGGGGTCATAGAAGGACGCAAAACTTTAATGTAAGGTAAATTGATGATTCCGGTCCGGAACGTAATCATGAATTTACAGGTACATTAGGGTAGTGTGAAATTCTATTAGAGTTTTTGGAAAGGCGTCCAATACGTTTTCAAGGTATCAAAGGTGTGGTGGGTTAGCTGCGGTACACCCTGTATACAAACACTAATGATGCATTGAAAATGAGACTGGAAGTCGGACCAGGAACAAGCTCTGTTTACTTGGTAGTTCATTTAGTCTTTCTGTAGTCAATCAACCCATACATTTATCATAGGATGCCTAAAACTTGAAACTTAATGGTTCACTAGATTCTTATTCTCCTTACTATTTGAGACGAACCTAATCCAAATCCTTAACCCACACCTATCAAACCTCATATCCAAATCATTCGAATTTTTTTCAAAACCACAGTTATCTTAAATTTTACCCTAACATCCATAACCCTATGTTTCAAATAACTTCGGGACGAAGTTTCTAAAAGTAGGGGATGCTGTGACATCCGTCACTTTTCTTTTATTATATATAATAATAATAATAATAATAATAATAATATTAATAAAAAAAATCAGATTTTAATATAGATATATGTAGCCTTTTTTTTTAAACAAACCATCCTTAACCATAACCAAACCATAGCCCAAACCCATCCTTTTTTTTTCTTAAACTGAAGCCCATCAGGCCCAAGGGCCGGCCCAACAGCCTTGGCCCACTAGCCTCATAATTATCTGATTTTCAAAAAAAGAAAAGGGATGCTTCTGACCGGATTCGAACCCGAGCACCCTCATACGCAACCCACACACACAACCACCTGCTCCACACACACTTCTTGTTTTTAACCCAGCTTTATTTGTATTTAACCCCTTTTTTTCGCTGCCTTTCTTCTCCTCTCTGCACGCGTACAGCGACCAGCAGCATTCAACCCATTTCCTTTCCACCTTGACCACTATAATTGGTAAGTCTTTATTGGTTTTGACTCGTTTTGATGCAATAACAATAATACCCGACCATAATCACGCATCTTTTGACTACTAATTAACACGAATTAAAACAATTATTAACATTCCTAAACAACCAAATTCAATCCGTATAAATACATGTCGTTAACTCAATCAAACTTGCACATACACACACCTACATGCGACTAAGAGAACCCCTATAACACTTTTCACGATCAAACACCAAATCGTCCAGAATCGAAGCTTTTACACTCGTGGTTGACTTTTTCTTTGACCGAGCTATACATACGAATTCATCATTGTAAGTCGTTTTTCTTTGATGGGTTTTGTTAATCGGCCCTTGTTGGTCATTAACCCCATGATTAATCAGAACAAAGTTTCGTGTATAATGTTATTAAGAATCTAGGGCTCGAAATCATTTGATTTGGGGAAGAAACACGAGGCAGTTAACTTATATAACTTTATTTTAGAACAGAAATAAACAAAATAAATCCTAGATCAGTTGGTTGGGGCTTTTGGCTAAACTTATTGAATTGGATCAGGTCTGGGTTCAATCCTTGCAACCTACAAACATTTTTTTTACATATATTTTTTTATATTAAACTTTTAAAAATAGTTTTTAAATACTAAACGTAGTTTATAAATTCTAAAAAAATTATTATGTGATCTCCAGATGATAAAGTTCACCACCCAATTTTTAGGTTTTTCAAAAATGATTTATTTAATATATATCATTAATAATACAAGTTTATTCATTTATATTTATTAAATTCTATAAAAATATCTAAACGATTTTATTAAATCTCACAAAAATTATCCTAAACTTATATATTCTTAAACATTCCAAAAATTATTTTTATTTCAGAAAAACCGTTTATTTTATATTTTTAATTAATTTTTGTTAGTTTTAATCATAAATAATTCATAATAAATTCATTTTACAATATTTTTGTACCAAAATTTTACATAAATTATTTCTATTCATTTGGAACAGAAATACAATTTTTAATTCAAGAATTCTTTGATTTTAGTATTTTTAGATATTAAAGTCATATTTTGACAAATTGAAATAATTAAATTAAATATTCTATTTTCAAGAAAATAATTTTATAAAAATTATTTTCATACTTAAAACCTTATGTTGTGACTATTCAACTTAAGATTTTACAAAGAGACTTTTATTTATTTATTTATTAAATTTCATATATTTAATAAACAATTCATTAATTAATCAAATAAGCATTTATCCCCAATTCGAAGCCCTAGAAATACATATATCCTAGAGTTATTTCCCTTACACATTATCGAATACTTTAGGTTGATCATTTGGGAGTAATCTCAATTCATATTTCGTTGTCCAAGTCCAATTTCAAGTTATTACGTGAACTGTGAGTATTCCTACCCCTTTTTGCTTTTATACATTTTTGGGGTGTTACATGTACACTATTACAATTTCAAATACAAATTTACATTTTTACAATACAATTCTAGTACTATGTGCATTGTTTACAACGTGCTTTATGCTTAGACATTACATGTGGATTACATTTGTACTTAGTGAAATCATTAACATGGTACAAGCCGACCTTAACATTGGATAGCACTATTTGGATTGACAACCCGCCTAGATTGATTCTCCCCCTTTTTCATCGGAGAATCCGTGGCCATTGTTAAGTTATCACCCATTTATTGGATGAGTACACTACAGTTCATACAGTACATTATACAGTCACAGGGTTGATTTCGCTCATTTGTTTGATACATGGTTTACATATTTGCACGGTAGCTTGCACTTGAATTGTATAACTTTTTAACCTACTATATATATCAAATCTAGGAATGCTCACCAACATTTCATATGTTGACCAAACCTATTTTTGTACATGTTTCAGGTGCAGTTTGATCTAATGCTTTAGCAAGAGACATTTAGTGCTTTATTTTATTTCAGTCATTTCCATATTTACATTTCATTTAGACAATGTAATTTCCATTATCATGTAAGACAATTCTGGTTTATTCAATAATATTTACATTTTAGTACCATGTTGTCACACCCTCAAAATCCACTTGCGGAGTTTTACCGCGAGGCGCATGACAAACCAGGATCCAAACCAACGATCACAATAAACAAGTCTAACATGAACATAATGTAATTTCAAAACAATGTTTAAAATTCCCGTTTACAGCGGAAGCTTATTCAAAAACAGTATCTCAACAATGAAATAATAGTTCAACGTTCATAAGACCATGCAACCCTAGTTAGACGCCGTGCAGACGCGTGCGCCCTAGTTCCATTGTGCTACCTTAGCGACCTGAGAAAACATGTAAAAGTTTACGTCAGCACAAAAATGCTGGTGAGTTTACAGGTTTTGTATCCAAGTACCAAGTCCACCTGTCCATACTACAATAATCGAAAACCAGTATACGCTAGCTAGGCGTACGTTTTGTTACTACCACGATTGGAAAACCATTACTAACGCGAATACCAAAAGTATGCCCGATGTATGTTCCTGTTGTTCCTGTTGTTCCTGTTTGAGACAATATGCACCCGCCGACCCTCCAAGTCGACGAGCGGGGTTGGTCACTCCCAATAGCGCTATTCACATTTCCCCGTTGTGCAAACCCGCACATTCATGGTTCCCCCCGGGACTTCCAAAGATCGTGTAGTACACCATAGAAACCCATAGTATGACAGTAGTTCCCAAATATAGTTTTAACACATGTTTTCTCCCCCGAAAGTATAAAACCAGTTTAAAAGAGGGGCCGTAAACTCACCTTAACGTGCAAGCAAAGAATCCGAACAGCAAGCAATATATGCTACCGACACCCTAATAACAGTGTCGCTTAGTGAGTATAGGCGTAATATCATTACCCATATAACTCGTTTGTCCAAGGCGTTTTAAATGTTCAAAAAGTGTGTATGCGACGCCTAGTGATTCTACATGCAATAGTAAACCCTACGGACCCGTTGGTGAATACGTTGGTTACAATTAGTTTCTACATTCCGTATGTGTCTCAGACAAGTGTACTTCAGTTACATGTCAATTCCATACCACCTAAGACCTCAATTAATCACAGAAGCACATAATACACAATTTGTGTTTTCAGGACAGATTGTGCGCCATCAAAACTAATTTATTTAAAATAGCAAACCAGTGAGTTAACCTCCCAAATTTTTACTGAATTTACTTTGGGATTCACTCGACAATACCTATTTTTGTTTTGTCTCAATTCCAAACACAAAAATTATGAAAATTCGTACAACACAGCTAGGTCCAGAAAACCTCCTCAACAGGTCAGTTTAGTAGGAAAATTCTTAAAAATTGTGTATTCATCCACACGAGATGAATCCACTTGGAAAAGCTCTATTTTTCCAGTATTGACCTACTGTAAAAATTTCATAATCTAATTCCTTGTAAATCTCAAGTTATGACCATTTAAAGTTAACCCAATTTACAAATCCGAAAATCTGATATGACCCCTAATCAATTAAAATTCCAAAAACGACTCAAACGACGTCCAAATTCGATGGTTTTGCCCATTATGAAAAGCTAAGACCTTGTACGTTACAATCATGCAAAGAATCGATCAAATCAATTGTTTTCAAGCCACGAAACAGACCCTACAAGTCGACTTTCAGAATCTGTCCAGATTCTGATCGTACAATATCATCAATTATATCAAACCCTAGTTGGATATTATCAATCAATAATACCTAATAATCATCATACAACTTTCCTAATACCTATTCCCATCAGATCCTATTATCAAACATGTCAAGATCAAAGCTTTTAAGATCAAAACACCAATAACTTGCGCAACAAGCATCCTATGATGTTACTACGCGTTTATTAATAGGTTTAATCCGTTTAATCTTCAAAAAGACTCATGTTTTAATGTTTATTAAATCCAATCAGACCTGGACAAACTTGTTATAGGATTTTTGCAATAAAACATAAAGTAAAAAGCGTAAGAAATCATGAGTTATACCCTTAGCTCTTCAAATCAATCAATCGCGCGCCTTGGAGCCTCCCAATTGATGATCTTAAGCCTTAGCAGGTGTTTTTGGAGTGAAATATTCGTGTGGGGCAGTAAGGGGGCGATTAGGGTTGAGTATGAGGGCTGCATGGGAGTTAAAGATGTTTAAATACGAGTTTGAGGCGGTTTAAACCCGTCAGGTAACATCGAGCGGCCGCTCGGAGCCTGTGAGCGGCCGCTCACAGGTCCGGGTGGCGCGCTTTTGTTTCGTTTCGCCTCCCGACGCGTTATCCTTCGACGTTTTCGTTATTACGGACCGTAACAAGTGTAACCCCATGCGTTAAGACCCTAATCCACCTCACGCTCCACTTTTAATAATTTTTATTAACGTGTTCGGTCTAGGTTCACATAATCACGTATGGTTTTCACATAAGTTTGTCAGATATCACCGAGACACATAAGTTTGTTATTCACCAACGTCCGAGGTTCACTAATCATGAAATCACGTGTTAACTCACACAAGGAGTCAGAACCCGACCCACACAAGGAGTCAAAGCATCTCATAACCCGAGATAATGCTCGTATGTCCTATCTAGCTATCTAGATAACCCTTGTTAAGTATAATATACGCGTGACTCGCTAAGGTAGACTTTAATCTAGACCATGTTGTTAACCAGAATTTGCCGGGTGTCACACATGTGCTTTTGAACAATCGTCACTACGTGGCACCTCGATGATTCCGCCATCGGTTGGGGTGTTACAATTTGAGCTGACTCGTTTCCGAACAAAATTTATTTAAAAAACGTAGACCAACCGAAATCGTACATAAAGATACATAAAGATAAGAATTAAAACATATTATATTTGACCAAACTCGTTTCCG
The DNA here is from genome assembly GCA_028751855.1 of Ambrosia trifida. Lineage (NCBI taxonomy): Eukaryota > Viridiplantae > Streptophyta > Magnoliopsida > Asterales > Asteraceae > Ambrosia > Ambrosia trifida. The sequence continues at coordinate 19,210,228 of CM054128.1, read as the reverse complement.
AGAAAATCTTATGTCAAAACGTAAATTTATATCGTTTACGTTGAAACATGAATTTATACCAACACGTAAGGAAAAACGTAGACCAACAAAAAAAAAATACATATGACAACATATTATATTTGACTCAAGTTGTTTTCGAAATTTTTTATGTCAAATGTGAATTTATACCAACACATACACAATAATAACCAAGTGAGAAAATAGTTTCACTTTAGACCATGTGTAGTGTTAAGTGAAAATTTTCAAACCCCATGGGGCATTAAACGACACGTGGTATGTGGGTTCCACATAGGGCTTGAAATAAAAAATGGGTATAGTGTTAGGTGAAAATTTTCAAGCCTCGTCCAATTATTTAATATTAATTTTTTTTTTTTTGAAGAAGAAGAAGAATGAAGTTGATTGGCCCTCAATTTTTTCACAACGTGGAAATTTTCCAGCCATCACAAAATCGCCCAAAAAACGCCCAGGGAGGCGATGCTGGATTTGGATGGGGGCGTGGAAATATATAGGGCAAAAACGCCCGATTTGATTACCATTAATTAACATAAATAATTAAAATACGGTGGGTAAACTTGTAAATCTAGAACTCAAGAAGGGTGAAAATGATAATTTATAAAGTTTTAACATAGTGTAAGGATGTAATTGTCAATTTCAAAAGTTAATGGGTTGTTTATGTAAACCCAATCCCTTATACTGTTATACCTCATCATCATGGTTTAATCAACAATTAATCTCCTTCCATTGAAACCCACATTCATCATCACACATGGCCGAACCAGTTGACCACCCATCGCCCTCTCCTACACATGACTCAGATAACTCTAAACCAACAAACAAAAGAAAACCAACCACCATAACCCACCCACCCAAACGCCCTCACAAAGACACCGAAAAACAACAAGAAGACGATGATAAACTACTCCCAAACGATCTTGAAGTGTGTCAAGAACTTGAATATTATGAATTTCAATATGGAGGAAACCCTGCACAGGATCCCCGCCATATGCAGAGATTCTACGCTATATATAGTTTTTTATATGGTGTTGATAAAGCTGCATGGGAAGCCAAAATCCAACGTTTGGGGAACAAATTCAAGAACTCGAGTGAGCAGTCGGTGTCGCGTGATCAGATGGAAGAGTTCTTGTTATGGAAGAAGATGTTCGGGCGTGTTCCTCCCGATGATGCAGGTAGTGGGACTGATACAATTTAGTGTACGTACATTTTGTGATGATTAATTTCTTAACTCAAGAAATGTGTGATAGTGTTTTGTTAGTAATAGACTGAAATGTACGTATTGATCACGGATATAGATAATATATAAAGTGGTAAGTGGTTGAATGTTTTCAAATGATTTTGTTTTGCTATGTTTTGGTTTGGATATTTGTTTGATGAATGATAACCAATTTTGATTGATCTAAGATGTTTATAAAGAGTAGAAACAAAAAAACGATTGGTTCGTCTAAATCAAAACAAATCAGCCGGTTTGTGATCGAAATACATGTAGTTATCATATATTAATATGTATTGATAGTGATGATAACTATGACAAAACAAAATGTTTAGGGAAAATCATGAAATTGGCCATTGACTTGGTCAATTTACCAAAATAGCCACCTTAATTGTCTTGGGAGAGACGGCTCACAGGTCCCGAAACGTCTCCTTAAGGCTTTAGTGGTGAACCAATAGCCAATTGCCACGTGTCAAAAATATAAATAAAAAAAATCTTCACAAGTCCCGAGACGTCTCCATGAGGCTTTAGGCGTTGGGAGACGTCACAGAGACGCTTCCGACACAGTTTAGGAGACGTTTTAGGCGTCGTGAGACGTCACAGAGTCGCTTGGAGATTTTTTTTATTAGAGGAGAGAGAGACTTGGGACACGTGGCGTGTTTTGATTGGTCACCATCTCACCCGTCTTCGAAGTCAGCTCAGATGCCTCGGGATGGGGGAATCGTCTTTCCCGAGACGGTTGGGGTGGCTATTTTGATAAGTTGACCAAGTCAATGGCCAATTTGATGATTTTCCCAAATGTTTATCTTTAGAGTCTTTCATTATAAGTCAAATAGGTTTAGTTTGCTTATCTTTCCTCTAAGTTTACCTAGGCTATATAAGCATCAGTCTATAATCGTTATGAAATGGATTTCGGCTTTTGAAGTTTGAAAATAAAAAGAGTCATGATAAGTTTATCTAAAATAGCATGTGTTCGAGTTCGTTTTCTTCTTTCGACTAAATTTAAAACTTTCAAAAACAACAAAGGAAATGTGGGTTATTCTAAGGTTTCGCCATCTGGGCGCAGAGCAGATCAGAGAGGTGAGACTTCAGGCTCTAATAACATAGTTTGAAAATCTGAAGATGAAGGATCAAAGTTCCATAAACTAGTTTGCTAATAATGTTTTCGAGTATGCCTCACTTGGCTTGATTATAGAAGAAACCAAGCTAGTCAAGACGTTTCTCAACGGATTGCCGAAACGGTTCATTCATATGGTAGCTTCAACATAACTGGCTGTGAATTTGAATACCATTGGCCATGATAATATCATGGGTAGGCTTAAGCTTACGAAGAAAGGATGGAGAATGAGGAGGAGACTCAAACCAGAAATTTAAACTAACTTTTGTTCACAAAATCAGATTAAAAAGGCAAAGGAAAAAAAACACAGATGTGAGCATTATGGTTGTGGAAACTCAAATCGAGATGATCATGGACGAGGTTGATGTAGAGGTTGGAGGTCTGACGGAGATCGGGGAGATGGTCAAGTACTACATGACAAAAGCCACATCAGGTGTTACAAGTGGAATGAGCCCGATCATTATATATCGAAGTGTCCAAAGTAAGAGAAAAAGGAGGAAGTTAACCTTGCCAAATATGACAACGATGGACCGGCTCTAATGTGACGAAAAGTGTTTAACAAGATTGGGGGTGATTGTTAGGACTAATATTGCCGTACTCAAAATTGGATGATATAAAATGGTTTATCTTATTTTAGAAGGAATACTTATATTAGTTTTATTTTATTATTTTTTTGTTTCCTAGTTGTTAGGACTAATAATGATTCGTCTCGGCTCAGGCCATTTTAAATCAAGGCTTTTTTTAACTAGACTTATTCGAGCTTCTTTTGAGCTACGAGACTCGAGCTTTTTGAATTGCTCTAAAACGCAATAAACAAAATTCGTATCGAAAACAATGCACATAGGTAAAACAATGCACATGAGTAAATTTGTAACTAAAACAAGGCACATGAACAATGCACATGGGTAAATTTGTAAGTAAAACAAGGCACATGTAATATATCAAGATAGTAAGTATATAAAGTCGTAAACATTTACTTAAACATAAAAAAGGATTATTCAACCTCGCATAACTATTTTGAAGTCATGTAGGCACTCGGTTAACCGCCAATTTCCAACGGTTAACTGAATTCTAACAACATTCTAAACCTGTTATAACAATATCTAATCCACGCCTGTTATATATACATACATAACCTCCATAATCATTTTAATTCACTAATAATATCCCTCACCAACTCTCTCATCTCTAATGGCAGAACCAGTTGATCACCAGTCATCTCCTACACACTCATCTGACCCAGAATCTCCTAAACATGATACTAGCAAAGACATTATTGATGATACGGACACCAACAATATAGAAGAAGTTGAACTGCTAGATATTGTGGTGTTAAAGGATCTTATCGAATATAACAAGGAGAATGGAGTATACCCTTTTGATGATGCAAACCACATGCAAAGGTTTTGCTCGAGTTGGATTCGTTTGGGTTTCGGGAATGCAGGTGGATGGAAGGCGAAAATCGAACAGTTGAAGAACAAATTCAAGAATGTGGACGATGCTAGTAGAGTTGATCCAAGGGAAAGAGCGGAATTCGTAATGTGGACGATGGTCTTTGGAGATCAAGGAAACTAATGGCGGGTATGGAAGATGTTGGCAAGTAGTAGGGTTTCATAAGATGAGTCCACTGCTTGTTTACAAATTTGTGATGATTTCTATATTTCTAGCCTCTAGAAATGCGTTCAATATATAGTGTTTTGTTTGTAATAGACTGAAATGTGTTCATGATCGTTAATAAAGTTGCAAGTGGTTGTATGTTTTTACGAAATTTGATTTAATTTTGGATGGTTGATGAATGATAACGACAGACTTTTAATTGATCGTTATAATCGTTTATTTTGCAGGATATTTTAGTGTGCAGTGTTTTAAATACCTATGTTTGATGGTGAGACAGTTCTGTTAGTTTTGGAACTTGGAACCGGTCATGTAACCTAATTTTTTTAATTAATTAGTCATGACGATTATTTGTTAGGAAAATATTGACATATTGTAATGTGTAGTTTTTGAAAACGGGTATTCACAAACTGTTCACAAGTAAAAAAGTAGTCATTTAAACTAAAGCAAATCGGACAGTTAAATTAGAGATTGCTTATAAGTTATTTTGGTTGAATTACCAACTTGATTCTACTCCTTTTCATTTTTAACTTTTAATTGATGGCTTTTTACCCTCCACCTTTGCATTGCCGGTCTGCGGTCACTATAACTGCCTATGTTGGTGGTGTTTGGGATTGAGTTGAAAAATGAGTTATTGACTTATTAACTTTTTGAAAAACCAATAAGTCATTTGAAAAAGCACTAAATACTAGCTTTTCAAAATGACTTATTAGTTTTTTCAAAAAGTTAATAAGTCAATAAGTTGTTTCCAAACTCAATCTCAAACATGCTCTAAAGAACTTCATGTCTTCATAGGAGCAGAATTCTATTCTTTACAAATTGAGTGCGAATACGTGAATACAAATCGAACAAATATCATTGATGATGTTGAGAACCGATATCCAAACACCCCCAAAATCTACTCGTAAATGTGGAACCAAAAATTAAAATTGTACATATGTTTATCATTTGATTTATAGTCATTTAACTCACTCAACTTGAAAAAATAATCATAAATATTTTCAGGTAAACTTAAATCTAGTCGTCATGAGACCCGACACCCGAACACTTCTAAATCTACTCTTGAATCTTTGACAGACCTCTTGGATTGAGAGCTTTTTTTACAATCTAGTTGGACAGGGTTTTACACTACATGTGGGAGCCAATCAAATTAACCAAGTGGATGTTTATAAAATTAACAAATACAATTTGATTTTAAGCACAACAAATACTCATAACGTCACTAGTGAGTTAAATGACTAAACAATTTGATTTTTTTAATGAAACGACTAACATATTAGGGTGCCCGGAGTGGGGGCGGAAAGGGGGGAATACCACCGCCATAGTGGCATGGGAGGGGCAGGAGGGGGCGGGCATGGGGGGCCTCACCGGCGTGGGGCTTGGAGTGAGGGTGAGGTGGCACCATTTGATTGGCCAGCTTTTTTTTTTTAACTTTAACACAATATAATATTATTTCCTTCCCTCTTTCCACTCCCCCCCGCCCCACATGAGTCCCACAAGTGCCACACTTCATCCCCTCTTTCCCCCCTCCCATGAGTAGTCTTACTTCAATAAAAACAGTTAAATACAAGTAAACAGGCACCAAATTTTTGTTTCAAAATAATGTTTTGAAGATCCATGTTATCATTAACCGAATCCACTTAGTTGATTATAAATCTAAATGTATCCGCAATTGGTCATGTCTTTAACAACCCACACACAATTAATCTGCAACTAAATAAGTTAAAGAAATCCAAACAAACATAATCAGCAATAAAGCAGGTTTTTCATTAAATCAAGAAACTTAAACCAAAACATATACACACTAATCCATCACCCAAATCCCTCTTAACAACTCCTACAAACCCAAACCCAAAACCTACTCATCATCAGCAGACGGCTTCGACGACCCAGCCTTCTTCGGGAGCAAAAGGTTATGGATATTCGGCATCACACCTCCATTAGCAATCGTAACATCACCAAGCAGTTTACTCAACTCCTCATCGTTCCTCACTGCCAATTGAATATGTCTCGGCACAATCCTAGTCTTCTTGTTATCCCTTGCTGCGTTTCCCGCCAATTCAAGTACCTATTCACCATCAATTTCACACAATTTCAATTCAACAATTCCAATTTCAACTAAATTAAGTCAAAATATAATAAATTCATATGCTTATTTTATATACAAATTTTCAAATGTCATATTTTGACGAAAATAGTATTAAGGAAACGAAAATAGTGTCTGGTAAAATTCAATACGTTTTTATTCGAAAATACAAACTCATTTGTATACTTATTTTTATGTTTTATGTTTGCTACATTTTGGAATAGTTTTTTTTTTTTTAAACAAGATACAAAGGTAAAACCCCAATTAAAAAATAAAAATAAATAAAAAAAAATCTGGAAAATCAAATTCATATTTAATTTAAATTAAAACAGCTGCACGTCATAACCGATAACAGATCTAGAATGTTATAGAACCTATTAATCCTCAAATTCACACAATTTCTATTTCTATTGAATTAAAATTTAAAACAATTTTACGGGATAACTGATGACAGATCTAGAACATCGATAAATAATAATAATAATAATAATAATAATAATAATAATAATAATAATAATAATAATAATAATAATAATACCTCAGCGGCGAGGTATTCAAGGACGGCAGCAAGGTAAACCGGGGCACCGGCACCGACACGTTCGGCGTATTTACCGGCTTTAAGGAAGCGAGCGATACGACCAACGGGGAATTGAAGACCGGCTTTGCTGCTTCTTGATGTGGCCTTCTTTGCTGCTGCAGATCCTAAGGTTTTGCCTCTTCCAGCCATTGTTTTTGTTTGTTACGGTGGTTTTTGTATATCGGAAAAAAAATAACTGTGGTGGGATGTAATTGGGTGGTTTATTTTGTTATTTGAAGGGAAGGTACATGGTTGTGTGTTTATATATTGTGGGTGGGTTGTTGGTTATTGTTTTGGCCAATGAGATTGGAGCACACGGATTGGGATTCTGAGCGTAGATTAAATTTGGATCTAACGGTTGGATCTGTGTTTATAATTTGCTTACGTCTGTTTAAGGGGATTTGACGATTTTACCCCTCTGCCTGCTTTTCAGTTTTTGAAGTTTAGTTTTTTCACCGTTCCAATAACGATTTTTTTTAAGGTTAAGTGAAGTACGGATAAATGTTTATATTTTAACGGATGTTAAGTTTTATCAAAGTAGTGCAGTATATGTTTAGGTTAGCAACACATTCCTACTAACGCAACTCGAGGCAGTCCGTGATAGACCAGCCGTGATGGTCGTGAGTCTAGAGGTGCAAACGAGTCGAGCCGAGCCCGAGCCTTGCATTATCGAGCTAAACTCGTTACAATTTTCAGAAGCTCGAGCTCGATTCGAGCCTTGTATTTTGGGCGCGAGCTCGGCTCGTTAGTATATTTAGGAACTCGAGCTCGGCTCGAAAGCTCGATCTAAGTGTATGTGGGAAGAGTTTAAACGAGCCCAAGCTCGGCTCGAGCTCGTTTTGGACCACTAAGAAGCTCGTTTTGGACTATTAAGAACTCGTTTTGGACCATTAGTGAGCTCGTTTTGGATAATTAAAAAACCCAAGGCCCAAAGTAATTTAGTTAATGCATGGGTTGCAATACAATTGGACTATATAGTATTAATTAACATAAATAAGCAAAGCTCGATAAGGCTCGATGAGCCCAACCGAGCTTTACATTCGAGGCTCGAGCTCGAGCTTGATAACTAAATGAGCTTTATTTCAGGCTCGAGCTCGATAAGACTCGGCTCGTTTGCACCCCTAGTCGTGACCATCACGAACACCGCCCCACTAATATGATCACGGCCACGATGCACACATAACCGTGACACACATCACGACGGATGAATGTGTTTGGCTTTAAAAACTAAAGTTTTCTCTCTCTCTCTCTCTCTCTCTCTCTCTCTCTCTCTCTATATATATATATATATATATATATATATATATATATAATATAAATAAAAACATTACATAAATTAAACCTATTAAATTAAATAAAAACATTACATAATTAAACCTATTAAAACATTACGTAATCTTAAATTACTTATTAACATTAGATAATTAAACCTAAATTTCTTATACGGATAATAGTTATCTCGATCCTCGAGTGTGTACTCCAGCGAGGACACAGAACGATCGCTATCACGACCGTCCGACATAGCATCCGAGCGGATGCAGACATAGTCAGGACTTGAAATATAGTATGGTTCATCATCCATACTCATATCTGCTTCGTAATCCTCCTCATTTGGCTCCAGAGTAGGAGAGTTTGGGGTTGGGTTGGGGAGGAGGTTGTGTCTCCACCAATCGTAGCTGCCCCACTCCCGAAACAACCATAGTGTAGTCTAGGGCCCAGATATATTACTCATATATGAGAGGAGCATCTAGATTTGGGGGAGTGTAACCTGGTAAAGGAGGAATTGTTGTCAATCGACGAGATGACTGTGGTTGAGTTTGGGGAGGATGAGTGTACACTGTAGGAGGAAGAGTGTATACTGTCAGAGGAGGAATGTATAGTGTAGGAGGAGGAGATGACAGTGGTTGAGGTTGGGAGGAGGTGAGGACAGTGGTTGATAACGTCGTCGTCGGCAAGAGTATCGCTTGAGGTTTGAAGGACCGGTTGAATCATTATGATAACCACCACCCATATCTTTGTGTGTGTAGATTGAATTGTGAGATCAAATTGTGACTGACTATGAGTGTCCTATCTTCTATTTATAGGATTAGAAAAGTAGCCGTTTGAAAAGTAGTCATTTGAATAATAATTTTTTTAAAATATTTAAATATTTTTTTAAATATTTAAATAAATTTTTTTAAATATTTAAATAATTTTTTTTAAATATTTAAATAATGTTTTCAGTAAATATTTAAATATTTTTTATTTATTAAATTTATTAAATAGATTTTTTAATTTTATTAAAAAAAAGTTTAGTGGTGGAATGTGAACACCGCCATATGAGTTTAGTAATACAATGTGGTAGAATGAAGCGGCACAAAATTATTAGGTGTGATAGTGTGATGGGTGTGATGAGGTGATGATCACCCCATCCACCCTAATGGATTGCTGTTTCTAAAGTCAAGTGTTGAATATTTATTAAAAGAACGAATTTGCAAAAACAAAATGCCATATAAGTTGACTCGGGTCAATATTATTGCAGTGTAGTGGTAGAGATATTGGTGGATGAAGAAGTAAATACCTCTCTGAGTAGGCAAGAATAACGCTCCGGCTGTTTATGACCCAGCTGACAGGACCTAGATGTCTGCAAAACAAAACACCGTTAGGACTCGTCACAGGAAAGGGGGGTTTCCTGTGACCACCCTCCGGCGTGAGAATAAGTATAGGTGGTGGATGAAATAAAGGCTATGTATGAATATGTGAGTAATATAAGAGCTATTAGTGAATGAATGTTCTCGCCTACCTCCCCTCGCTATTTATAACCTTGTTATTATTCTCGTTACCGCCTCTTCGGGCTCGTCTCCAGGAACTAATTCCCCGGTCTTTGTGGAGATAAGCATTATCTCTTATTCGAAGCTTCTTTTCCCTGACCTCGGAGATGAGGTTATGCATATCAGCTTTCTGGCCGAGACTCCTAAAACTGGGCCTAATAGGCCCGAGTCTGTTAATGGGCCGATCCAGAGTTAGTTAGGCCTTTATGTGGAATGGGCTAATCCATCTAGATTGGGCCTACCTCGTCATGTCCCCCCAAGTCTAGTGATAAGTAGACTTGATTATTACTAGGCTTTGAAAAAAGAGTATAGAAGAAAAAATTTCATGTCAACTAGTGGACCCCACCAATGCATATGAGAATCCTTATGGAGAATAGTGTCGCATGGGTAAGGCACGTGATGTGACGTCACCCTGAGTTGTCGCTTCAGCCGTTTTAACAGTCTGAGCAGCTCAAGGGTTGGACTGTTGGCGGTTCAATTTAAAATTCAAAACCGTGTGAGTCAAACGTCTATAAATTGACTAGTGGCCAGGGATATTGGGATATCTATTCATTTCAACTAGTCACTCTTAGATACCCTCCCACATGGCTCCCAAAACTAGCACATCACGAACCACCATGAGTGTTGCCCAGATTCATTCGAGTTGGTCGGTAACGGCACTACAATCGTTTCTTGCTGAATGGCGTATATTGCCCGAATGGAATCCTACTTGCCCAGAACCCACCGATGTTGCTTTTCCTCTGAAACCTGGGAAGATTACTCTGTATGTTGAGTTCTTCAAGTTTTGTCATTTATGTCTACCCGTGACCCAATTTATGGTCGAGTTGTTGTCATATTATAAGGTTAACATCTCTCAACTACATCCATTGGGGTTGATTAAGGTGAAACACTTTGAGTTCTGCGCCCGGGGTTTAGGCATGTCCCCCCCAGCTTGAAGTCTTCTAGGTGTTATATGTGCTTGTCTATAAAGGGGAGTATTTCACCTTTGACCGTCGTCTGGGTGCTCCATCTTGTATCGAGAGTTTTCCTCCCAATGTACAGGATAAGAACTGGAAACGCAAATTCTTCTTTGTCGACGAGCGGGTATTGCCGGTTGTTGCTCCGGTGCAAACCCCTGAGGGTAAAACAAAATTTGCCGATGAATGTCCTGCCGCTGCTGTCTTTGAGAAGCATCCCCTGTACCTGGCATTGGTGAACCATCCCACCCCTTGTACTCATATACCTGAGCGAGCCCTTGTGGCCGTTGGTATGAGCCGCGTTTGGGTGGATGATACTATGTATCCTGAATATCGCCGACAAGACCAAGGTATTTGTCATTGTACTAATTTACTTATAAAAACTGGGTTTTTCCGAGCTATAATCTTTGCTTTGTATGTAGATGAATGGCATTATTTTGATGCCATAGATCCGAAAGCCATTCCCCACTTGCGAGAACATGGCCGTCTTCTTGGTGAGGATGAGGCCGATGTTCTCAGTCAGACAATTAAGAACTTTGTGCTTCCTGCCCCGTTGTCACAGCCTCCTTCTGATCGTCCGGGCGACGCTATCCCCGGGAACACTGAGACACCGGCTTCACCGCCATTGGATCCTGATCCACTCAATGTTGCGGAGCCTGGCGACGCTATCCCCGGGAACACTGAGACACCGGCTTCACCGCCATTGGATCCTGATCCACTCAATGTTGCGGAGCCTGGCGTCACCGCTGTCGAAAAGAAGAAAAGATCCCGGAAGAGGAAAACCGGGTCTCCTGATGTTGGGTCGTTTCTTGAGAAGCGGCGGGAGCTATTGGCCAGCAAGGAGAAGAAACTCGGTAAGGGTCATATACCTTGATTCGTGTTACATTTTTCCATTTAAGATTCTCAAGTACCGTTAAATTCTTCGCAGGTGCCTGTTTGTTGGATGAGAGTGCTTCGGCTCAGCAGGGTATGACCCCTGGTGCTCCTTATGCCACCGGGTTGGAGCAAGCCATGGGTGCAACTGATACTGGATCATCTGCTGCTTCCCAATCACTGGCTGTTTCGTCGTCCGTTCCTGCTTCAACCACCCTCACCACACCTCGGCTGGTTGTTGTGGTTGAACCTCTTGACACCATATCCCTTGGTGTTACGTTTTCCCCAAGCTCTTTGGCTATACCGCTACCATCAAATACAGTCGCTGCCTCACTGAACGCTGTATCGACGCCGGTTATTGTGTCTACCCCCTCTTCTGTGACACCCGGTTTTGATTCTGGGAGCTCCAGTGGTGCAGTATTTGGCGACATGACCCGGGGGAGTTTTACCGAACTGTTGCACGATGTGCAGCATCATCCTATTGGATTTCCTGGTGGTATGAGGTCCGGGGCTGTTCCATTAGGTGCAGAGCTACTGGGACCGTTCGAGGTTCCCCCTAATGTTTATGCCCCTGGCATTAGCTGGAATCCATCCCTCCCGGACACCAAATATGCTCCTGGGTGGAAGATTGCTCAATCCACCCGACTGATTAGTCCGGATGTTATCAGGCATTGGGCGGATCATGCCTTCCCCCCAGCGGAGCGGTGTTACCTTCAAGGGTTGGACAACGCCCAGCTTGCCGAGAATGCCCTCGGGTCTAGTGTGAACGCAGGTGCTTCCCTGTACGAAGTGTTACGCCGTTGGCGTTCTGATTTGGGAGATCTGTTTGATATCCGTGTTTCTCATAGCAAATTATCAACGGAAGCGGAAAATTTGATGAACTCCCTGAATGATTGCCGGAAATAACTTGCTGAATTATCAACTGTCCGGGATACCTATGAGCGGGATAAAACCCGACTGATCAATACTCATAATGACGAGAAGCTTGAGCTCCTGCGCCGCCGGGACCAGCAGGTCCGACGTGTACTACTTTTGGAAGACCGTGTGAAGCTCCTTGAAAAAGAATTGCAAACAGAGAAGGACAATATGTCCAAGGCCAAGGTCGACCTTGAGAGGTATCAGCAATTAGCTGTGGACGTTGAAGGGTACGAGTCTCGAGCTAGGAGGGCGGAAGAGGAGAGGGACTCCATGCTGCAACAGCTCAATGCTTACAAAAGTGATTCTGAAACTGCCAACAACAATGCGGTAAGTCTTGCAAAGCAATTGGATGTTAGTCAGGCCTGGGTGTCTGCCCTGGAGATTGACCGTGATTGGCTGATATCGAAGGGTCTTCCGGCTTCTTGGAGTTATGTCCGGGGGGTGCTCAGTACCAACAGAGACTTAATGATTTCTACCGGACTGCTGTGGAGTCCGGGTACCAGGATGGACTGATGCATGGACACCGTATTGGATCCCTTGGCAGGAAACTTCCGGACTCCACTAACCATGAGAAGGAGGTTGAGCAACGAACCTCAAAAGCACTTGAAGCGTTGAGCAGCGACTCCCTAGACGCTCTTACTCAACTACAAAGCCAAGTTGGTGACGAGGGTATGTCCAATGTCCGGACGACCCTTGAACCATTAGTTATAGGTTCGTCCTCATGTTCCTCGGATAGTGAATGATTGTTGCATGTCTCTTGTAATTTCCCGTTGTTTACTGTTTTCCTAATGTACTATGAAACAATTGAATGTATGTTTTAAATTTTTGCACCTTTATTGATGTGGCTTCCACCTGTTTGCCTAGTGTAATGATACGTGTCCAGGCTCAAGTAGCGTGCAATGATGAAGTGTCATTTCGTATTTAATATTTGTAATCATGTTGGTGACGTCAGCGCTGCAGCTTAACCGTCACATCTATGTGTCAGACGGCTGTGTCAGTGTATTAATTGCAGGTTGTTTAAAATCCCAATGTCCACTTAACCGTCACATTTATTTTCTTTATAAGGTGGATTCCTTATCATGCATTCGTGCATCTTCTCAACTTCTCACCTGTCATCATGCCTCGTAAGTAAGTCTCGCTCAAAAATTATTTGAAGGAGCTTGATGCGCTCGAGGGACTGAGGGAGATGCAACGTCGATCTCGTGAGATCGATAAAACTGTAGAAGATCCTCTCCCACCGCCGACTGAAACTAACACATCGAGGCAATGCCGATTGGTTTATCGACGTCGTGCTAAAGGTGCCCCTTCAACCCCACTTAATGGTGGAAAGCAAAAAGAGGAAGGGGACATTAGTCCTGCATCGGACCTAAGAACCGCCGGAGTTCCCCCGGATGTGAAAGAAAACAGGGCAGACCTACCCAGTGTAGTTGCTTCCAACCGTTATGGGTTAGTATACCAGCGTGGTTCTAAGCGTCTTTCACCCCCCCTGGGTCACTTCGTCTAAAGACGACATGCCCGTGGCCGCAGAGATTGGACCTGCATACGACAAGGAGATGAAGATTTATGAGGAACTCTGGATACTTCCTCCTTCCTGCAACCCTGAGGGTGAACTGCTATATACCCCTGCAGAGGTATTTGCAATGTTGGAGGGTTGCATTATTTAGTGTTAGTAGTTTATGTAATAGCCTCATGTGGCTGCTAGTATAGCGCTATGTATAGGTGGTAGGAAGTCATGTTTTGAAGGCATTGGATTTTTGTCCTGCCCCTACCCTTATTTTTGTAAGTTTGCTTGTAAGAGCAAATTGTTTATAATGGAACGTACGTGTAAGTATTTCAAATGTCGTGGTAGGCGTCTTATTATTAATGAAAAAACGAAAAAATTATCTACCCGGGATATCGTGGTTATCGGCCGGGTAAACTTACATCAAACTAAAGAAAAGTTTGCAACATTTAAATGTAGCACTTTCTGAGTTGGGCGGCATTCCAGCTCCTGGGGACTTGGGTGCCATCTAACTGCTTCAAGAGGTATGCCCCTTTGCCTAAGTCTTCAGCGACCTCATAAGGCCCCTCCCAGTTTGGGCTCAGTTTTCCTTGTGGTTGCTGCCTGCTGGCTTCATTGTCCCTCATGACCAGGTCACCCACTTTGAACGAGCAGCTCTTAACTCTTTTGTTGTAGTACTTCTCCAACAACCTCTTATACCTGGCCTCCTTTATGTAAGTTGCATCTCGCCGGGCTTCCAATGACTCGAGGTTATGCCGCAATAGTTGATCATTGTTGGCTTCCTGATCGACGTGCCGGGTGGAAGGTATCACTGTTTCCACCGGGATCATTGCCTCCGAGCCGTATGTAAGGCAAAAAGGTGTTTCTCCGTTACTAGTCTTTGGCATTGTTCGATGAGCCCATAGTACATGTGGCAGTTGGTCGACCCATGATTTTCCTTCTTGGTCCAGCCGTCTCTTGATTCCATCAAGAATGCTCCTGTTGGCCCTTTCAACTTGGTCGTTGCCCTGAGTATGGGCAACAGACGTGAATACCTGCTGTATGCTCATACTCTTGCACCACTCCTGTAGGTGTTTGTCAACGAACTGTGTTCCATTGTCACTGACGAGATACAGGGGGACCCCAAAACGACAAACCACATGCTCCCATAAGAACATCTTGATGTTGGAGGCTTCAATCTTAGCCAACGGTTTTGCTTCAATCCACTTTGTGAAGTAGTCGATGGCTACTACTAGGTACTTCAACTTTCCCGGGGCCAAAGGAAAAGGCCCTACCAGATCTATTCCCCATTTTTGGAACGGCCAGGCTGTCGTTACCGGGATCAAGTTGTTTTTAGAACGCAACGTTACCGGAGCATACTTCTGGCAGCTGACACACTTCTTGAGTTCTTCTATGGCCATGATATGCATCCCGGGCCAGTAGTAACCGGCATTGGTTATTTTTGCCACCACTGCCCGGGGTCCTGCATGTATGCCACATATGCCCGCATGAATATCCTTTATTAAGTACCGTGCTTCGGAGGGAGATACGCATCTTAGGGCAGGGCCCAAGTAAGACTTCCTGTAAAGGACCCCGGCCTGAACCTCATATTGTAATGACTTGGTCCGGATCTTCAAGGCCTCTGCTTTATCTTCCGGGAGGATCCCGCTTGTGAGATACCTCTGGATGGGAGTCATCCATGATATTTCTACCGTATGGACGGAGTGAACAGTGGACACTTGTGTGGACGGGTGCTTCAGGGTTTCAATACGGACATCTTTATCTGTGCCGGACGATGCTAGCTTGCTGAGTGCATCTGCGATGTCATTCTTGTGTCTTCTCACGTGATGCAATGTGACTTTCTTGAACTTTTCCATGAGCTCCCTTGTCTTATCAAGATACCTGGACATAGATTCATCCCTTGCCTCATATGACTCATTAACCTGGTTATTCACCAGTAGCGAGTCTACGTGGGCGTCTACCTGGGTGGCACCCATTGCCAGGGCCATTCGTAATCCCGCTAGCAATGCTTCATATTCGGACTGATTGTTAGAACATTCAAAATCGAATCTTAAGGCGTAGAGGAACCTTGTACCTCCCGGGCTTACCAATAGTAACCTGGCCCCGGCGCGCTTGCTATTAGAAGAACCGTCGGTATACAATTGCCAAGGGGAGGATTCATCTTCTAACTTTTCTTCCGCTTTCTGGATAACCTCCGGGATCTCTTCCCCCTCCGGGATCTCAGTCATGAAATCAGCTAATACCTGTCCCTTCACCGCCGTCCTCTTTTTAAACGCAACATCAAGTGCTCCCAACTCGATTGCCCATTTTGCTAGTCTTCCGGACACTTCCGGCCTATTCAAAATCTGCCCTAGCTGGAAATTTGTCAGGACCTCCACTTCGTGGGCCTGGAAGTATCGACGCAGCCTTCGGGACGCATGAATTAGTGCTAGCACTAGTTTCTCCAATGTGGGGTATCGGGTTTCTGCGTCGGATAATGTTCGGCTGATATAATAGATCGGAGTCTGGCATCTGTCTCTTTCGACTAGAAGGACTGAACTGACTGCACGATGACCGGCTGCCAAATACATCTTCAGAACCTCGCCCGGGCGGGGTGCTTTGAGCATGGGTAAGTTACCAACGAATACCTTCATTTCTTCGAATGCCTTGTCTGCTTCCTCGGTCCACCTGAACCTGTTCTTGTTTAAACAATCTTTGAGTGTGGAGATGAATGGTAATGACCGTCCCGCATGCCTGGCGAGAAACCTGTTGATAGCTGCCAACCTCCCATTGAGTGTTTGAGCTTCCTTCAGTGTTTTGGGGGCAGGCATGTTTCGTATGGCTGCTACCTTCTCTGGGTTAACTCTGAATCCATCCTTTGATACTATAACTCCCAGGAACTTCCCTTCTTCTACACCGAACGAGCATTTCCCGGGATTAAGCTTTATGTTGTACTCCCTAAGAGTATTAAACGTTTCCTCGATGTCCTTCAGCATCACGTCCTCTGCTTTGCTCTTTATTACCAAATCGTCCACATAAACTTCTAGATTCCTTCCGATCTGCTGCTCGAATGCCTGATCCATTAATCTCTGATACGTCGCCCCGGCGTTTTTCAAACCGAATGGCATTTTAGTATAATAGTATATACCGGCATCCGTATGAAAAGCTGTTTTATCTTCGTCTTCCCTGGCCATCTGAATCTGATGGTATCCCTTGTACGCGTCCAAAAAACATTTGAATTGGAACGGTGCCAGGGAATCAACCTTGAGATCTATCTCCGGGAGCGGGTAAGCATCTTTAGGGCATGCTCTGTTCAGGTCTTTGTAATCCACGCACATTCTCTACGTCCCATCGTGTTTTCGCACCATGACCGGATTAGCAACCCATGTAAGGTATTTGGTCTTTCTTAGGATTCCTGCTTCTTCAAGCTTCTTGACCTCCTGGACTACAGCGGCCCTCCTGTCCGGGGCCATACTTCTTCTCTTTTGCATGATCGGCTTTACATTCGGGTAGGTGGAAAGCTTGTGTTCTGCCTTTGACCGAGCAATCCCAGTCATGTCGGCGTGTGAGAAAGCAAACACGTCTATATTCTGTTTTAACAACCGTTTTAATTTCTCCTGCGTTGTTGGCGCTAGGGCGTTCCCAATTGTGACTGTTTGATCAGGGTACTTTGTACTCAGGACCCATCTTTCTGGCCCTCGGATTCCTGCTGGTGCTTGACGGCAGGTCTTACTATCAGCCACAGCACATACTTTTTCTCTGGAGACAGTGGCAACACCGTGTGGAGTTGGGAACATAATAAACCCTCTGGCAGTAGATACCAAAGCATCAATTCGCCCCAAAGTGTATCGACCAATGATTACATTATACTGGGAGGTGGCTGGAATCACTAGGAAAGTGACCAAGACAGTGCGTTCTTTGTAGCCGTCACCTAGGGTTACCGGAAACGTCAACTGTCCTAACGGCTCCACGCTTTCTCCGGTGAATCCTTTTACCGGGCCATGTGCGGGTGCCAGCATTTTCTGATCTTCACTCGTCATTCTTCTGAAACACGGCTCATAAATGATGTCTTCCGAGCTGCCAGTATCCACCATGATCCTCTTCATGCTATAATCACCCACGGCGGCTGATATTACCAGTGCTTCCATACTCAAAACTTTGTAATAAGGAGGCACTGTCATTACTGCTTCCATCCATGGCTCGATTTTTTCAAAACGTCTTTTTGTGCCATTTTTTGTTTCCGGTCGTATTGCATTAATCTCCCTGGGCTTCTTCCCGGCTACTTTGTCCTCCCAGGCTGAGGGGCCCGGCTTGACATCTTTGACCAGGTGGGCTAATTTACCCGTTCTGACGAAGTATTCTATCTGTCTTTTGAGTTGAAAGCAGTCGTTTGTATCATGACCGTTACCCTTGTGATAGTCACAGAATTTGGACTTGTCTTTCGACGGCGAATTCTTGACTGGCCGAGGAGTGTTTAACCTCAGGTTTTGTCTCCAGTATCTGGGACGGTGTCTTGGTAAGCTCTGGATAATCCAGCTTAGGTTTGGAGACTGCTTCTCCCCTACTGGAGTATGAATCCCGGGACTTCTCAGATCTTCGTGTGTGATCTCGGCGATCATCCCGGCGTTCATCCCTCCGGTCTTCCCTAGAATAAGGTTGACCCGACCGAGCCCTGTTCCTGGAACTTCGGGAGTCCTGATTGTCAGCTGACTTGACAGCTTCCTGCTTTTTCCGTACCGCATGATTCATGGCGATCGACTTCTCTTGCTTCACATACGCCTTGGCTATAGTCATCATTTCGTCCATGGTTTGTGGGTACCCATGAGGGCCGTGAAGTTTCCTTAACAGCCCATCATCATTTACCCCCATTGTAAACGCGGTGCATGCTAGTTCTTCAGTGAGGCCTGGAATTTGTAACCGCTCCTTGTTGAAACGGATTATGAAATTTTCCATAGGCTCATTGTCTCTCTGGCGAATATGCATTACCTCATCCCTGTATTTGGTGTGCCTCCGCTGCTGGCTGAACTGCTGCGAGAAACCCTTGACAATTTCATTCCAGTTTGCTATGGATCCAGGCGGCAAACTATCCCACCATACTCTTGCTGCGCCCACAAGGGTTTGGACAAACATGTGGCACCATGCGGGAAGCGGCCAGTCTTTGGATGTCCCCACGGACTCGAAAAATGCTCAGATGATCATCAGGATCGCCTGTCCCATTGGATTTACCCACCGTTGATGGGAGCTTCAAGTTTGGGGGCAACGGAGCGTTGGCTATCCTTGCCGAGAACTTGGAATAAGTTGCCATCGCCGGAGGACGATATGGCCTGGTGAGGTCTTCATCATTACCTTGGTCTTCGTTCTCCCGTGGTGCAGCCGGGTTTCGCTGCCGCCCCTGAGGGGGATCGGCTGGTACACTCGGGCCTCCGGGAGTGGTCTCGTAGGTAAGACGTGTACGCACATCATTCAACCTTCCGCTTGTAAATGGTGAAGGTGTCTCGGTATTAGGATTCCATCCCGGGGGAGTTGGCTGGATAGGCTGGTACATATATGGGTAGGGGTACGAGTATGCACCCCCGGCGGGCGGCGCACACATGTACCCATACGGTGACATGGGGTAATAGGGCATGAAGGGTTGGTTTTCGGGTGTGACCGGAGTATAAGGGGGGATGTTAGGTTGCATGAGGGTTGCCTGAGGTGATGAGGTTATGGCCGCTGAGAGAGCGGCTGAAAAGAGGGGTAAGCTTTGCGTTGTGGTGTACCAGGATACGGACGGCGTAGGAGCTGACACTCGTGCGGTTGAAAAAGTAGTACTGGCGATCGGTCGGGTGTAGGTAGATGATGGGGCAGGTCCTCTTGCGAAAGAGAAGAGCCCCGAGAGATTCCCGGGCGGCACTGACGTTTGTGTGTTGCCCTGTCGAGCAGTTGATGCTCATAAAGGAAAACCCGGTGCCGATCCATCACCTTCTCCTTCCGAGTCTGAAGCGACGGCTCCATCCACCCGCTCTGTTGTAGGGAGTTGATTTTGGTTGTTTTCTGCTGGACTGGTGTTCACCATGGTGTCTTGGTTTGAAACCATCTTGGTTCCCTGGGTTATCAGACCGGTAACTTACTCCTTGCTTCGGGTCCCACGGATGGCGCCAATGAAGAAGTAAATACCTCTCTGAGTAGGCAAGAATAACGCTCTGGTTGTTTATGACCCAGCTGACAGGACCTAGATGTCTGCAAAACAAAACACCGTTAGGACTCGTCACAGGAAAGGGGGATTTCCTGTGACCACCCTCCGGCGTGAGAATAAGTATAGGTGGTGGATGAAATAAAGGCTATGTATGAATATGTGAGTAATATGAGAGCTATTAGTGAATGAATGTTCTCGCCAACCTCCCCTCGCTATTTATAACCTTGTTATTCTTCTCGTTACCGCCTCTTCGGGCTCGTCTCCAGGAACTAATTCCCCGGTCTTTGTGGAGATAAGCATTATCTCTTATTCGAAGCTTCTTTTCCCTGACCTCGGAGATGAGGTTATGCCTATCAGCTTTCTGGCCGAGACTCCTAAAACTGGGCCTAATAGGCCCGAGTCTGTTAATGGGCCGATCCAGAGTTAGTTAGGCCTTTATGTGGTATGGGCTAATCCATCTAGATTGGGCCTACCTCGTCAGTGGATAATGATAGAAAACCTAGGGGATCCTGGGTTCGATTCTTGAGCCAGACGGGTTATACCAGTAATTTCAGCGTCGCTCCTATGTGCGGGTTGGTTACCGGGTTTTCCCCGAAATTGGTGTCTGACAACTCGGGTACTCTCGGAGTACTTGAAACTGTCGAAAGGGTGCTCCTAGAATGTTTGGATTTGATTTATTGGCCGTTCAAAAAAAAAGTTGACTCGGATAGCCGCTAAGAGTCGCAAGTCATGCCATTGTATCGGATAACTTGAGGTTACCTTTTCATTTTCGATCGGATTTGACTTGGTGTTTTCAAGAACGAATAGGTTACCCATAAAATTGAAAGATCAGAAAAAAAAAAAAAAAAAACGAAAAAGTCCCAGAATGTGGGACCAAATATTGCATATCTTTCTAGATCGGTTTTCGGTTAAAACTCACAACCCGTTTAATGTTTCCTGATCATCTTAGGCCCAATGATCTATAACTTCTCATTTAATTTGCACAGCCCAATCAAATGAGTAATACCCAAGCATGGATTTAGGTCCAATTTATACACATAATTATGCGAGCCCAAACATATAACTTTATATATAAACTGGTGAATTACCACCGCTCTTCATGGTGGGTTTGAAACGTAGATAAATACAAGCAAATTGTGAACTTGCCGATAAATGAACCACGATATGACAGGATATTCGAAAGTCACTTAAAGTTACGTCGTTATATATGATAGCTAAGTTATTCGAACACAATTTAGACCAAAAAGTATATAAAGATAAACACAACAACATGCACGTATTATAGTGAGTCCGTTTAAAAGTAGATAAATCACCTTCGCAATAGCGTATTTAGAAACGAGTGTCTACCGGTTTACAAACCGAACGCTTTAGAAAAGCGATTAAAACGATGTTACTAAAATTCAAGTCGAAAGGTAGATAAAAGTAACTCGAGTGGATCGTTGGTATAAAAAACATAACCCATAAAAAATAAATGAAAATGAAACAAATCAACGAACTAAATTACATGGGCTGTAAAAAATAATAAACAAATATGCAAGGGAAAAAAATAAACCAATTAAATTGCAAAGGTGTAAACAAAATATAAACTAGCCATTGGGGTTGGTGGTCAAATGGTAAGGCAAAACCTTTTAATACACTAAAAAGTGTGAGATCTTGAGTTCAAGTCTCACAAGGAACAAGAAATTCGCCTTTAAAAAAATATAAACTAAAGTGGAGGGTCTTTGGTTCATTGGCATATGCACCACATAAGTCTGGGTAAGTTAGAACCCACAGCTCAGAGGTGTATAATGTTGGGTTACCTTGAGGGAGTGAAGGGGCATAAACTGTGGAGATTAGATGATGTGAGCCCTAAGATAATGTATAGGGATGTCATGGCAAACCAGGAAATTGAGAAAGATTATGCACATAATGATATGTGGTAGATAATAAGATCAGGGGGTCAGTTGTAATAATTGATAGTTAAGGGTCGGGTCAATTGTGTCATTTGTGTGTTAGTTTGAATTTGGGGGGAAAGTTAGTTAGCTGTTAGTTGTTAACAGCTGTTAATTGTCCAATGTGTAGCTCAATGTTAAATAGTTGGTTATGTTGATCAATAAGATTACCGATTGATTTGAGCATACTCTTCTATTGTTTCTCTCTCTAATATCTCTGTTTGTTTTCCCCAGTGAGTCACCACCGTGAACCACCGTCTATCATCACCATAATAAAACCATTCATAACACATAAGGTTCAGTTGGAGGCAGATCCAGACATAGTAAAAGAAAATACAAAAACCACTCAAGCTCAAAGTAAAGAGAATGTGGGGTCATCTACACAAACATACAATATTGCTAGAGATAGAGTTAGAAGACAGATTGAACCTCTTGCCAAGTTTAGAAATAATGATGATGCATAAGCTTTTGTATTCATGGTTGCTGAACAGGAATGCATATAAGAGCCTTTGACCTTTGATGAATCAGCATCCTCAATCAATAAAGAACACTAGATTAAGGTTATGGAAGAATAAATGAGTTCCTTACACAAGAATAAAACATGGGAATCGGTTAACAAGCCTGAGAATAAAAAATTTGTTGACTGTAAATGGGTCTACAAAATAAAAGAAGGTATTCAAGGTGTAGAAGGGTCTAGATACCAGGCAATGCTGGTGGCTTAGGGATTTACTCAAAGGTTTGGAATGGATTATAATGAGATTTTCTCACTATTGTAAGACGCTACCGTAAAGCATGCCTGGATAAATATGGAGAGCAAGCGTTACACTGTAAAAGGTTGTCGGGGTTTAAATATCGCCACAACTTTGTTTAGGACGTGTTATTGGACATTCTCAGACGAGCAGGGATCTCGGCAAAGAATGAGGCGCCAATTAATTTTCTTACAGACCCGATGAAAGGCCCTACGCCCAGCTGACGTGTTAGTTTTTGGGTGGGAGGGCGGGAAACAATGCTTGTCTCGATCTTACAAGTGTATCCACTTAGCCGGGTTTTGGGAAAATGATAGTGTGGCCGGGAAAGCGATACTAAGAGCAGAGCCAAAGAATGTGGAAAAGCACGCAAAAGCTTATGAGGATAATCAGCATGTCTTCGTTCCCCTGGCGTTTGACACTTTTAGTTCCTTGGCGTTGGAGGCGGTTCAGTTCTTGGCAAGATTCGGCGGGTCCACAACAACGTTTCGACCCATAGGGGCGAGACTTTGTTTTCAGTAGATTAGAGTTTTATATTCAGAAATTGGTGACAGCGCAGTTTGTTACCTGTCTACCTGTTATCATTATGTAATTTGCCCTTTAATTGTCAATGAAAGTATATTATTCATTTAAAAAAAATGTTACATATTAAATAGTATTGGGACAAGACGGTATTGTCTAAATAATTAGGTAGATGTATTGTGTATAAATACATGTAATGAGGGTGAATAATACTAGCTATTAATTTGAATAATCATCTCCTCTCTTGTGTTCTTCTCTAATTCTCTAGCTCATTCTCTTGATTACCATTTTGTTCATAACAAGTGGTATCAGAGCGGTAGAACCTTTCGACCTCTGACCACCATCTATCCGCCAATCACAACCATAACTGTCATAACCACCTTACACGACCGTTACAACCCACCGTAACCAACCAACGCCACCACCATAATCTACCGTAAAACATCCATTCCTTTTCAATTCAGTCTGGTTTCTTTTTCTAATCATTTTCATCAGTTTTTCAATCACTTTTTTGTTCCAGATTCGTTCTGCCTCCTTCTTCCATTCTATTTCTTCATTTCCTTCCATTCTACCTTTTCCGTTTCATTTTTTTTCCATTCTGTCTCAATCATTCTCATTCCATTTATTCATTCATGATTAATCAATTTCTTTAATCTTGATTGATTCATTTTGTGTTAATTTAATTTTCGTTCAGTTTTCAATTGAATCTTGTATTGATCAATTGATGATCAGTCTATTCCTATAATCAAATTAGTTGCCTTGATTCTTGATTCTTGATTCTTGAATTTTCTTTGGTCAATTCTTTAAATCTCTCAGTTCTTTCTTTAAATTTTGTTCGATAATACTTTGTTCAATTCAATAAAATGATGACCAGATTCAATGAGTTTATTCTGAAGTTTATGGTGAAGATGTGGAGGGTTGGCTCTACAAGCGTGAACAATTCTTTTTAACAGATGAAACCCCTGAAAGATACAAAGTTCGGTATGCAACAATCTATTTAGAAGGCAAGGCATTACATTGGCGTCAAGAGTTCATGAAATCCAATGGAAAATGGCTTTCTAATGTTTCTTGGGACGAATACACCAGAAATGCATCTACTAGATTCGCTGCAAATTGAAGATGCCATGGGAGCACTCAAAACCTTGAATCAAACAGGAGAGTTACAAGATTCATTTGATTATTCTTGTGATAGTAAGTGTGCCCCTAAGCTGTTTGATGAATTGCCTGAGAGAGAGAGTGTGTAGTGAAATTGAGGTTCAACCCATTGTTAAAATTGAAAATAAGATGGATATTGTAGAAACCATTGATCAAGAACATGATATGGTCCTTAATTTGGATTCAATTCAAGTAATCTCACCCAGTTTTGAGGTACGCACCGAGGAATCGATTACCTACAAAAGAGATAATAACACATTTGAAAATGAAATGGTCTCTGTTAATCGAGATTGGAGTGTAAAAGTAGTGGATGAAATAGCTAAGAAAGATGATAATGAAGTGAATATGGCATTCAAAAGGGATTCTACGGCTATTGAAAACTTTGAAGCGCTTAAAGCCACAGGGGTGAGCTTTGAAATACCACATAAGGCTGTAACCGGGTTGCGTCTGAAGGCTGCAGTGGCTGCAGGGTGGGTTTCAAGTGCTGCAATGACTGCACAGTTTGTTTCGGAAGTGGTAGTTGTTGCACAGTTAAGTTCAGGAGCTGCAACCGGGTTGAGTGCAGTCATAACTGCACAGTCTGTGTCGGCGTCTCCAGTTGCTGATAATCAGAGGGCGATGGGTCAAGATGGAGTTGTTCAAACCTTTGACGCTTTTGATTAGTTGACTTTTGAGGACAAAAGTCTTATAAGGTGAGTGTATTGTTACATATAAAATAGTATAGGGACTAGATGATATTGTCTAAATAGTTAGGTAGTTGTATTGTGTATAAATACATGTAATGAGGGTAAATAATACTAGCTATTAATTTGGATAATCCTCTCATCTCTTGTGTTCTTCTCTATTTCTCTAGCTCATTCTCTTAATTACCCTTTTATTCGTAACAAAAAAAGTGGTTAGAGATGTCATTAGGTTAATCTTTTCTTTTCTCAACATTGTATCATCTCTGTAAACAATCAACAAGAACTTTGTGATGATTATTGTGTGAATAAGATAAATCATCAATTGTGAATCATCTGTTATCTGGATTGCATTCTTTTCTAGGGTTAATTTCATAACAATAGAGTTTGAGCTTAAGCTCGGCTTATTTAATGCTCTCTTTTTAAAGTTTGAGCATGATTCGCTACTAGTTTTCACCATTGAGACTGATTCATTTATTATTTATTTAATTCTTTATTTCTATATTTTAATAGTTAATCATAATTTTATGTATAATAAAAGTTATTTTGTAAATATATTATTTAAATTTATATAAAGAGACGTTCGTTTAGGCTCGCGAGTTGGCTCGAGCTTGATATGTGAAGTTTGGGCTCAAGATCGCGAGCTACTCTAGCTCGTTTAAGCTCAACTTGGTTCAAATTATAGCAAGTTGATTTCAAGTAGCTCACAAGCGGTTCCCCAGCCTCGGTTAAACAAACCCCTGGCCATTTCTCTCTTTGATGTCACATATTTTTTTTTCATTTCACTCATACCATAGATATGTTCATCTTCCACCTCCTCAAATGTGCGGCAATTCTAAATCTGTGTCCGCAAAAACCATTGGTCTATATAGATTACATTTAATGGCATCTACATGGACCTTATCCTCTTTTGGTGTTTGAAAAGTGAATATGTGTGTAAGGCGTACACACACTTACACATTGGAAAGTACACATGTATGTGTCATGAAATTTTCTTGAGTGTTCATAACATATACTTAGAGCATTCAAAGCGCGTTCCATCTATATTTGTGAGTGAGTTCTTCATATTTTAAAAAGTGGTTGTGAACAGGGCCTTCTCCGAGAATCTTCAAAACGTTTTAGGCCTAGGGCGAATAAACAAATCGGGATCCTTATAAAATTCAAGTTTTAACATGAGTAATTCAAATTTCAACTTTTAATTATCAAACATCAATACCAAGAATATGTATTTTTTTATTAACGAAATTCAAATTCATTTAAAAACCAACAAGAATTACAAGTGAGCGGCGGGTAAACGAGCAACAAGCTATTAAATGGATTGGTATACAAAAATTAAATGCATGAAGTGAGATTTGAACCCAAGGTCTCTATCTTAAAAAACCAATTCTTCTACATTGGCTTTGTTCTCATTTCCCACACCAAAATAATCTAAATACACTTTATACATAATAAAAATTTTAAATTTTAAAATTTCGGGCCTACCGGAAGTTTGGGGCTTGGGCCGGCCGTCGCCCGTCGCCCACTTTTATTTTTAATAATTTTTTAAAAGTGATTGTGAGTGAAAATTTTATCTATTATAATAATTGAAAACAATAAATCATACATAGCATTCAAAGAGGTCATACTTCCCTTTGAGTGTGTCATATGGCATTAATTGATTTTTAGAAAAAAAAAATTAAAAACAAAATTAGATTTTTCTCTCTCATGTTTCCTCCCATAATTTTTAAACGTTAATATTTTTTATATACGAGATTTTTTAAAGAAAAAAATTATATCAAATTAACTATCGTTGTTTATTTTTTCTACAAGTACCGTAATGCTATATAAAAAACGGAGAAAAAAACGACTATTTTTTTGTGAGGTTTTGTTCATACAGGAAAAAAAAACACAAAGTGTTCAGATTAGGTATTAATTTATAGTTATACATTGTTTAAGGTTAGACGTTAACATTGGAGATACATTGTTAATTGTTTTAGGTTAGGTGCTACTCGAAACTTTTCTGCATGTAACTGTAAAGCGCATCATTCTATTTTATATGTAAAATTGATATGTCATATTAGATTTATTAACCACGGCACGTTCTTGAGGTATAATCTAATAGATAATATGTGGTATAAAATTTTTATTTAATTGAAAAAGTGGAAATAATTGTAATGATTTTTGGTGAAATTATGTGAATGTTGATGAGAAACCTGACGTGACTACTCTTACATATTTAAAGAAGACATTGCAATCGATCATACTAGTCATATTGTGGTCACTATGGTATGTGAGAAACAATAAAAACATGCATAAACGGGTCAAAACCAACGGATATAGTTGTAGAAAACATAATGGTGAACGTGTTCATGTAGATTAAAAATAGGACGAAAAACGTTTTATGGGAGTGAGATATTTATGGTTGTAATTTGTAATTTTATGGTTTTGTTTGTTATGCTAAATGTTTTTTGTTTTTTTTCTTTTCTTCTATTTTATTTTTTATTTTTATTTATTTATTTATTTATTTTAAGTCTCTATCCTTAAAAAAAAAAAAAACATCTTTCATATTTATCAGGCCGTCTCAGAGAATTTAGGTGTCCGGGCCGAGTAACGAAAAAATGTGTCCCTTAGCCTTAGGCGTTAACGAAATAAATAAATGTTAGCTATTTTATAAACGACGGGTAAAGTAATATCAAATCGATAGATCAACTCTTCAAAGTTTATATTATCCAGCATTTCGTTCTCGACAACTATCATTGCCAATCCGCAAAGTTATTTTTTACTTAAGTGGGATAACGCTTCATGATTATTGACTAATGAACTAATGGTTAAGTTACTTTAGTGCAGTGGCGAATATAGAATTTTCTTTGACGGGGGCATAATACGGATCAGCTAACAATAGACGATTAATTTTATGGTTTTTTTATTATCAAATGAAATAAACTAGATAATTTTAAAATTAAATAAAATAAGCTAACAATAATAAAAGTAAAAAAACTGTGGTAGAAATAAACTGTTAGTTTTAATATTTTTAATCATTTGTTTTGAATGGGTTTTTTTTATCATTTTTAGTTTTGAAAATAATAGGGTGACTGACAATACAATGACAATGACAGGCTTGACCGACAATGACACAGGTTTTACCCACATAGACTATTTTCCAGTACTCATAAAGTCACTTTAAAAAAATCATAAATTCATAACTTTACTAAAATACCCCATCATCTTTGAGTATTTACGCATTTACCATCGTCTTCCTCACTAAACCCTTACAATGTAATTTTTTTGGCAAATCTGTAATTTTCATAGATCAGATATAAACTATTTCCAACCGGTTCAATAAGGTTATTGTCGACCCTCCAATACATGTAAATCCGCCATTGTGACCGGCCGAATGTGCCCACTAGAAATTAGGCCCAGGCCGGGAGTCCTCCCCGCACCTACCATGGCCGGCCCTGATATTTATTATGCTGTAGCGGATTGTTCTCCATATTGTTGACCTTGACATCTGGTTTTGGCTAGCACATTCACTCAAGTCACTTGCTTGGAGTGGATACACCTAGTGGAGATTCATCCCTATATCGAAGGACAATCACTTCTATTTAAGGTTGTAGTCATGTTAAAATTGGTGGTGTAATGATGTGCAATTGTTTTAGTTTGTTGCTAATGGGTCAATATGGGTTAATAGGTCTTTATAAGTTTGTGAATATTTGTGTTTTTATTATTCAGTTTGTTTTAATATGTTGCATAAGAAATTTTTGCAGGTAATATTGGACTGGATAACGGACTGGATGATTGTTGTTGATGGACTGGATATGTCACACCGCAACTGTAACATCCAAAATTTTTCATTTGACTATTATTTTTTTCTCTTCTTTATTTATATAATCAGTAAATCAATTTTAAAAAAAAAAATCTAATTCGAAACTTTAAAATAATGCTAACTGTTATTTTGAATAATTTAAATATTGTCGATGGTTTGAACTTGATTAATTCTTCTATTACAAATTATATCATAATCATAAACATGTATGTCAAATTTTATAAATAAATTATTTCTTTGATTCTCAATAAATAAGAACTTAACAATTTTATAAGGAATATAAGATGATTGGTTTGACTATTTTTATAAGGAACTTAACATTTAAAAGTAAACATGATTATTTTTAGTTGGACTATTCAAAATATGAAGGTGGTCTCAATAATATTATTTAATAGGAAGTTATCACAATTTATGATATTTGGTTAATGTCCTTAAAATCTTACTAACATTACAAGCTTAATAACCGTCGAGTTTATTATTTATTTTATATACCCATTGTAATGTAACTTTGTCACCCTCATAACTTCCCTACAAAAGAACCGATAAGCCAAACCCATTTTTTTAGCCCCCTGATTTCCTTTCGACAACATGAAACCAACCATCCGAATCTGCTCACCACACTTTGCCACTACGACTCAATATCCCAGCAAAACCACAACTACACGCCTCCTCCATCGGCCTTCGACTCGCAATGCGGCCGTACTCGCAATACGGGGATTCGTTAGACTATTATGGTATTAAACGCCACCCTTTTGTTTCTAGTATGTTTAAATTGTTCGACCATTGATCTGTCCCGGCGACTACCGACCTATTATACTACTTGCTTGTTAATTTTATTTTGAGACTAGTATGGTTATGTCTTTTGTTCATGTTTAAACCTTTAAAAGTTTGGACCTCAAAGACTTTGGTTAAATCATAAGCTCACATCTGTTTTTGTGTTCTCACCATGGCTTAAAAAGTTAAAGAAGGTGAGCCATGAAGTTAGTTCATGTATATGTTTTTATTTATTTCTAAATTAATTTTGTTCAAAAATATTCTAATGCATGGCTTTGAGACTTTTAACAACACTACTTAATTAGTTAGTGGGTTTGAAACAATAACTATATAAATAAAAGAAATATATGAGTTGTTATAAAAGTGTACGATTGATTTTTGAAGCACATGTAATATTTATTGGTACTTAAAAGATTATGAACTGCTTATCGAATTTGAATTACGTTAATTATGCACCTATTTAGAATGAATAAGTAATATATATACACCCACAATTATAAACCACTTCACTCATTATGGTAATGTGTTAAAACTTGTAAAAAAAATCTCCTTCGCCGGACAATCATTGAGTCAACGAACCCTATAACGAAATTAATCTCGAATACATTTATATCAAGGTTGTCTTAAATCCTAAGGACGACGTTGAAACTCTTGTCAACTAATTGACGCAAGTTCGTCATCACAATTAAGGTGAGTATATCTTTCCCCTTTTTACCGTTTTACTACTTTGGGGTGACTCATGTACTTATATATTAATCAAGTTTCAATTTCTTATACTTAATGCAATTCTCATGTGTGTTTGCTTTATGTTAATTGGTGTGTCTATGACTTGTCAAAATCATTAACCGCTGGGCGGCCTAGCTTTTCAATGAATAGTACTATGGTATACCCCCTTGAGACTCTGTTGAGAGAATCTTGGTCATTGTCTTGTTAATTCATTATTCAGTTGGTTAGTCATGTGTTAGTCATTCTTCTCAGGTTTGGTTTTGAACGGATATTACTTATTACATAATTGCAAATGGTACCGCACATGAATTGCTAAACATTTTTCTACTATATTTATTTAATCAGGGTATGCTCACCAATACATTTTGTATTGACATATACTATTTTCGTACATGTTTCAGGTTGTTTTGAGATGCATTCTTTAAGCTTTCGGATTTATATTTAGATTTTGATTCATTGTATTTAAATTTAGTTGGCAGTTAGAATCGTTGTATTTCATTTCAATGTAATAAATTATTAAATCAATGTATTCAAATTTACACTTTAGTCCATGAGCTATTGAACAATCGTCACTACGTGACACCTCGATGTTTCCGCCATCGGTTGGGGTGTTACAGATTGGTATCAGAGCCATGGTTATAGGGAATTAGGTTATTAGAATGCCTTTTAGCCTAGTCTATAACTAAGCTTACTTTCACGAGTCCTCTCGTGTATATTTCTCTTATTTCTTATATTTTCTTTCAAGATATTTTCGCTATGATTTTTTTCTCGGTATTCTTTTGATATTTTGCTTGGAGAAGAAGACACTCGTATTTAACAAACGAAACGATATCACCAAGTTAGGAGTGACATCCATACCTTGGTGATTAGTTTCACTCTTCTATATATTTTACATCTTTGGGATAAATATCTTTGAGTTAGGAGTGATACCCACACCTCAAAGAATTATTCCTTCAAAAAGAAACTTAACCACTAAGCTGGGAGTGATATCCTTAACTTAGTGATTGGTTTCATTCCTCAATTGTTTTCAATTTTGAAATACATCTTTGAGTTAGGAGTGAAATCCACATCTCAGGGATCTATTTCTACAGCTCGTTTTAAAGTCTCGCTAAAGGTTTTTGAAATTTACCAGTGACGGGGTATGTGCAATCTGGAAAAAAATGACCATTCACTCATAGGTTCAAGTACGCTCCCCACAAGTCACTAATAATATTCCAATCTCTTTGGCTAGTCACCAGTTTCATGGAAGTTATTATGTCTTTTGAGTTTCTCTATTAGTAGCTTTCGCTATTAGTGCATTTTTCAGTTTTCCATTATTGATTCTTAAGTTCTGTTTAACATTTGGATTTTGAGTTTTATCTCTTGTTGTTGATCATTCGCTTTACACTACTCTCTAAAACGATCACCTTAGCAATTGACCCCATGTTGCCATCGCATAAAAACACAAAACCCACATTTTTCAAACACTATAAAGGAGAATCTATCCAAACCAAATCAGATTTTCCATTGTCTTCAAACAACCCATAAACTTATACCAAAATTATCAAATACCGAGCTGATTCACTCAATCAACGTAGCACGAGAAATTGTGCATAGTGGACTTCAACGTTGAACTGGGTTTTTGAAGCTAGGTTACCGGCTGACGCTTAAGACTTGGAACTTACACGTTACTCACAAACCTTACTATATCAGTTGCTGTGACACGATCATTCTTTTAAAACTTAAAGTGATATATTTTCAGAAATGATATATTGCAATCTTTTCACATTCGTGTTATTTCGAAACTTCAAACTTTTTACATTTGGAGTCTATTCATGTTAAATACATTGACTTTTAACATTTTTGCTATTTAAGTATTGGTCTTTTGGAAACACATTTGATTTATGTGATCTTGTCTTGCATCTTATAAACTTGTTTCACATATTTACAAATCAAATACAAACCTTTTTGTTTTAATACAACGGATTCATTATATGTATTCAGAAAAAAGAAACTTACGACTGATAATACGCCTTATAACACTTTCCAACTCGACTCCTCGTAAACACATAAAAATGTGTACTTACGAAGTCTTTTCATGTGTACCTGTTTTGAATCTAAAACATTCTTCGATTTTTAAAAAGTTATCCTCATGCATTACTACTATCCTTAAACTATATCACAAAGTTTGAGCAAACTACGTTTTTGATAAAACGAAAATTTATCTTATTACACTCGCACTCTTTCAGTAGCAAACCTTTTGGTCTAACAAAATATTGGACATATCCTTATCAGAATGTTGCTAATTGTCTTTTATCATATAATGCATATAACGCATATATGTAAAATTAATAGATTTTAACTCACATGCCAGTAGGCTATACACATGTTTCGTGCACACTCATTTGCCGTAAATTTCATTATTTTATTCTTGCACCATTTTTATTCATAGTTATTTCTAACACGTCATTTGTGACTATTTTCACATTGCCTATTTGCATTTCGTTTACTTTCATTTTGTGCAATTTTGCGATTTACTCGATTTACGTTATACTATTCTTTCAATCGAAGTTTGATGCTATACTTATATACTTACATGAACGCATATTTGGTATGCATATTTTTTTTCCTATTTAGAGCAAAACCCTGTTATACTTACATTATTTTGTTCATCATCATGGCCAATGAACATACTAGTTGATAACTCGTATGAGATCTAAGCCAGTGCCCACGTACGACTCGGATTAGAGTATTTCTTTACTCCGAGAGGGAACGGTGTAAACGTCAGAGTTTATCAATATGAGTGTTTAGAGCCAACGATGTGAACATAAATTTACCAGTTAAAGGTGAAACCGAAAGGTGAAGAACCTCTAACCATGTTTTATACTTACATGTTATTCTCATTACGGTTAAAGGGAAAACCCGAAAGGGAAGGAACTCTAACCATGTCATGATTGAACATTATTTCATTACAGTAGCTATTACATATTGGTTGCACGCATTTGTTTCGGGTATTATTTATGTTAGTGTTATGGAAAAGCATAGCACCCTAGTGTAAGGTAAATCGATGATTACGGTCCGAAACGCAATCATGGGTTTACAGGTACATGGGGGTGGTGTGTAATTCTGTTTAGGCTGTTGGTAGACAATCAGTACGAGTCCAAAGTATCGGGAGTGTGGTGGGTTAGCTGCGGTACACCCTATATATAAACACTAACGATACTGCGGGAGCGGACTAGGAGTCTGACCAAGAACCTGCCCCATTTTTTTATTGCATATTGGGCTATTTAATAGCGCTGGACTTGACCTCTTCAATAGGTCGTTGGCCAACGGCTACCGTTTCCGTTAAGAAAATTATTACACAAGCTTCAATACGTCTTCCATGGAATCTTTCTTTTGATCTCACACACAAAAAGACCAAAATCTTGTATACCCTTACACACCCTGTTATTCAAAAATCCCATTGCATGTCCTTAATAAGGTTCGGCCAGAAACCATTCTAAAGTAGGGGAGACTACTCCATCAGTGCCCTGCCTTCACCAGTTACATACTTTCCCAAACCTTTTCTAATTGTAGACTCTCAACTTCCTAACCTCGGGTCAAACGTCAAAGATTTTGAAACCTTTGCTTTGGATATTAAACAACTACTTTAAACTTTGTCAAATCGTGACTAATGTAATTCTTAAAACCTACTTGCCTTTATAAACGTCTTTTGTTTCATATAAACCTCCACTTGAAAATAATTTCGAGACGAAATTTTCTAAAGAAGGGGAGACTGTAACATCCAAAATTTTTCATTTGACTATTATTTTTTTCTCTTCTTTATTTATATAATCAGTAAATCAATTTTAAAAAAAAAATCTAATTCGAAACTTTAAAATAATGCTAACTGTTATTTTGAATAATTTAAATATTGTCGATGGTTTGAACTTGATTAATTCTTCTATTACAAATTATATCATAATCATAAACATGTATGTCAAATTTTATAAATAAATTATTTCTTTGATTCTCAATAAATAAGAACTTAACAATTTTATAAGGAATATAAGATGATTGGTTTGACTATTTTTATAAGGAACTTAACATTTAAAAGTAAACATGATTATTTTTAGTTGGACTATTCAAAATATGAAGGTGGTCTCAATAATATTATTTAATAGGAAGTTATCACAATTTATGATATTTGGTTAATGTCCTTAAAATCTTACTAACGTTACAAGCTTAATAACCGTCGAGTTTATTATTTATTTTATATACCCATTGTAATGTAACTTTGTCACCCTCATAACTTCCCTACAAAAGAACCGATAAGCCAAACCCATTTTTTTAGCCCCCTGATTTCCTTTCGACAACATGAAACCAACCATCCGAATCTGCTCACCACACTTTGCCACTACGACTCAATATCCCAGCAAAACCACAACTACACGCCTCCTCCATCGGCCTTCGACTCGCAATGCGGCCGTACTCGCAATACGGGGATTCGTTAGACTATTATGGTATTAAACGCCACCCTTTTGTTTCTAGTATGTTTAAATTGTTCGACCATTGATCTGTCCCGGCGACTACCGACCTATTATACTACTTGCTTGTTAATTTTATTTTGAGACTAGTATGGTTATGTCTTTTGTTCATGTTTAAACCTTTAAAAGTTTGGACCTCAAAGACTTTGGTTAAATCATAAGCTCACATCTGTTTTTGTGTTCTCACCATGGCTTAAAAAGTTAAAGAAGGTGAGCCATGAAGTTAGTTCATGTATATGTTTTTATTTATTTCTAAATTAATTTTGTTCAAAAATATTCTAATGCATGGCTTTGAGACTTTTAACAACACTACTTAATTAGTTAGTGGGTTTGAAACAATAACTATATAAATAAAAGAAATATATGAGTTGTTATAAAAGTGTACGATTGATTTTTGAAGCACATGTAATATTTATTGGTACTTAAAAGATTATGAACTGCTTATCGAATTTGAATTACGTTAATTATGCACCTATTTAGAATGAATAAGTAATATATATACACCCACAATTATAAACCACTTCACTCATTATGGTAATGTGTTAAAACTTGTAAAAAAAATCTCCTTCGCCGGACAATCATTGAGTCAACGAACCCTATAACGAAATTAATCTCGAATACATTTATATCAAGGTTGTCTTAAATCCTAAGGACGACGTTGAAACTCTTGTCAACTAATTGACGCAAGTTCGTCATCACAATTAAGGTGAGTATATCTTTCCCCTTTTTACCGTTTTACTACTTTGGGGTGACTCATGTACTTATATATTAATCAAGTTTCAATTTCTTATACTTAATGCAATTCTCATGTGTGTTTGCTTTATGTTAATTGGTGTGTCTATGACTTGTCAAAATCATTAACCGCTGGGCGGCCTAGCTTTTCAATGAATAGTACTATGGTATACCCCCTTGAGACTCTGTTGAGAGAATCTTGGTCATTGTCTTGTTAATTCATTATTCAGTTGGTTAGTCATGTGTTAGTCATTCTTCTCAGGTTTGGTTTTGAACGGATATTACTTATTACATAATTGCAAATGGTACCGCACATGAATTGCTAAACATTTTTCTACTATATTTATTTAATCAGGGTATGCTCACCAATACATTTTGTATTGACATATACTATTTTCGTACATGTTTCAGGTTGTTTTGAGATGCATTCTTTAAGCTTTCGGATTTATATTTAGATTTTGATTCATTGTATTTAAATTTAGTTGGCAGTTAGAATCGTTGTATTTCATTTCAATGTAATAAATTATTAAATCAATGTATTCAAATTTACACTTTAGTCCATGAGCTATTGAACAATCGTCACTACGTGACACCTCGATGTTTCCGCCATCGGTTGGGGTGTTACAGCAACCGATGGCGAAATACATCGAGGCGAGACTTGGGATAGATTGTTCAAAGACTTCATGACACTAGAATTCGTGACAATATAATTTAAAGATAAAATTTCATTCATAGCATAATCATTGTCTAAAAGATAACAGAATACAAATTGTTTCATGAAAAGAGAAATACAACAGCAAAATATAGAACTTAAACTAGCGTGAGTTTCTAGTCCAATCATAAGTAGATTTCTTGAATATCCTGCATCAAACATTTCCTGCAACATGTATAAAATATCCCTCAACACATAAAGTATTGGTGAGCATACTAGTTTTGGTTTACATACATAGTAATTAGAATGATTTACTCGAATCTCATACTATAGCATTTGCACATACATACCATACAAAGAACATAACTCAAACCCACGAGTCCACTGCATATACCTAACATATTCATGCTAGGTCCGTTTGATTCTTAACAATGACTCATAAAGGGGGCGGGGTACTACTCCTATAGCGCTATACATGTTAAGTGGGCTAATAATAGTTAATGAACTATGTTTAAGTATCAAGAATCGTAAGCATGGCAATTAGCATATAAGTATGCTTAATAGATTGAGCATGATAGTTTAAGAGTATGAAATCGTTTAAGTTTTGATAGTGATACATGTTGATCCCCAAAGAATAAAGAATAAAAGGGGGACAAGTATGAACTCACCTTTGGGTGTGTTTTGATAGAGTTCCAAAAAATAAGTCTTGGAAGATTATGCTTTAGCTCCGATTAACTAGAATTAAGAATTAGAGGGTCTTAGGTTCGAGTTTTAGATTATAGGTTCAAGAGGATCATGCAAGACTTTTAGGCAAACCAAAACACAAATTGCCTTTTGGGCAATCCGGATGGTCATGAGAATGAGTTAGACCAAGCACAAAATCATCATAGATGATTCGGATGGTATAAGGTTAGGATTGTGAATCCGATTGATAAGTTCATGTCATAACCACTTTGCTTATGAGGTAAACGTGAGTTTTGGACATGGGATTTCCCCTTTCTAGTGTGGATAAATCCGTAGCACAAGAAGGATCAAGAGAGTTGGTAAGGTAGGGTGTAACCACAAACCTTCCAAAGATTATTAATAAGCTAGTAAGATAGAAATTTGAAAGTATGTGTTTATATTATTATATAGTATAACTAAGAAGTTTAAGTAAAGTTTGGGGACTGATTTGGATGAGTCTTGACTCTCCTTTGTCACCTAATACCATAGCACAAATCTCTTTAACATTAGCTTGTTAGTAGACTTGGTTGGTTTCTTCACAACAAACATTCTTAGGACATAAAAACAATTCAGAAAACAAACTCATTTGATACCTCTTTAGGTGCTCTACACTTATCACACTTCTGTGGATAAATGTGGGGAAGATCCTAGAGGGTTATCCAAGGAGTTTTGGATAGGAAAGAGAAGGAAAATTAGAAGAATAGAGCAAGTTTGAGCTTAGAACTTACTGATTATGTTTTCAAAAAGTTTGCTCTATAAACTTGAAGATTAGAGAGTGATTGTAGAGAGATTAAGGATGAACAAGAGATTAAAAGGTGGAGAGGAGTGGTATTTATAAGTGGATGAGTTGGTTGGGCATTAATGGGAGTAATTAGGGTGGTTAGGAGGAGATTAGGTAAGGGTTGGGTTTGATTAATATGGGATGGTTGTTAATTGTGGTTTACTGTTGTGGCCTTCGGCTGTTTAAAGAAAAGAAAAACGACGAAGACATTGTCATCTAATGTTGTATCATGTTGTCCCAAACGTCAAACTAACAAATACAAAATCACGTTTTCTTTCTTCTTATTTTTTTATATATTTTTTTTCTAAACTAAAAATATTATATTATAAACATATATGGTTTTTTTAAATAACTAAATATATATTAGGATCTTAACTAAATGAGTTTCTTGTTATGTCGCCTAAATTGATTAGGATAAATTATAATGACGACTCATCATGAGAAGCGAATAAAGGCGAACTTGGAATTTGTTAAGTATAGAATTTAGAATATATGCAAAACTAAAAATCACGCGATGTTACAGTCTCCCTTACTTTAGGAAATTTCGTCTCGAAATTTAATTAAGAGTCAATCTTTTGAAAAATAGGTAACTAGTTTGATATGGGTTTAATAAGAACAAAAACTAGTTAGATTATTATGCTTAACTCACATCCTATATCTAATCACTGTACGATAATGTGCTCGTAAGAGAAATACTTTTAAAAATTCTTAACCCAAGGCTATACGTAGAAACTTGAAAGTTTAACCGACTAAAGCATTTTGTAAGGTGAAAGAAAAAGGG
Source organism: Ambrosia trifida (assembly GCA_028751855.1). Classification (NCBI taxonomy): domain Eukaryota; kingdom Viridiplantae; phylum Streptophyta; class Magnoliopsida; order Asterales; family Asteraceae; genus Ambrosia; species Ambrosia trifida. Next base: position 19,171,884 of record CM054128.1, on the reverse strand, counting down.
TACGTATAAGTAGGTTTGTGTATGAGGTTAATGTAACAAACGTTGGGAAGAATAGTAAATATACGATATATCATATAAAAAAATTGGGAAGGTAAGTAAATATATTGTATAACACAGAGGAAGTAGTAGAAATTTTGGCTTGAAAAAAAAATGTCATTGGCTAATTGGGTGGAATAGTAAATATGTGACCATAATGAGTGACTAGATGCGGGAATGGACAATATTTAGTAATAGATATTTGGTTTGCACAAGGTCGAAAATTTTACAATTTTTTTTAAAAGGCGACTAAAATTAACGAGAAATTGGACTACTCGAAAACAGCTTTTTGGTGATATGAATAGTATTTATTTAGTTTTGAAATCCAGTATATAAGCAGTCAAGAAAATATATGAAAGTGAGAGACGAATCTTGTTTTAAGTGTATAAATGCTTTTAGAGGTTAAGGCCTTGGATTGGAAGCTGTGCAACCGGTCAAATTGTTCTAACTCTTTTACTTATCTGTTTTTTAATTTCTTAGGAGCACTGTCCGGGTTAGGTGGGCCGGTATTGGCTCATCACTCGGTTTTGTTTGAGTTGTTTGATTGTTTGTGTTGGTATTTCTTGTTTGTTGAAGTTTTTTTGTCGGTTTGTTCATTAGTATATAGATAGGATCAGACTCCTGTGTAAAGACCTGTCCTGGCACCCTTTGAGTGACAAACCAAGAATCTGGATCACTGACATAGCTTCGTCTGTTTAGGGTTTTCTGTCTTGTTGCTTTGATTTGTGTGACATTGTTTGATTGATTGTGTTTTTGAGTCATGACCGATAAAGAAGGTGGAGGTACTGGTGGTCCCCTGGTTGGGAATTATGGGCAGGGTAATGTAACCTTGATTAGTAAATTGGATGCAAGTGATCCTTTGTACTTGCATCCAAGTGACTCAGCTAATCTGAATATCATAACTATTAAACTTAAAGGAACATAAAACTATAATGTCTGGTCTAATGCACTTCAACTGGCTTTAAAAGTTAAAAACAAGTGGGATTTTATAGATAAGTCTTGTATTAAATCTGAAAATGATGTTGTCTTGGCCAACCAATGGGACAGATGTAACTCTATTGTGTTAACTTGGATTTTGAATTCTATAAGTGAGGACCTCTATATGGGTCATGTCTTTTCTAAACTTGCTAGTGAGGTCTGGTTAGAATTAAAAGAAACATATGACAAGATAGATGGGTCTGTTGTCTTTTACTTATATCAGAAAATGAATTCTTTTAGTCAAAATAGATCTTCTGTTTCAGAATATTATCATAAGTTGAATATAATTTGAAGACAACTTGACCAGATTTTGCAATTGCCTGCTTGTAATTGTAATGATTTTAATGATTTTAGTAACATGATAAAGCTTATGCAGTTTTTAATGGGTTTAGATAGTGTCTATCAGTCTGTTAGGACTAGTCTGCTGATTAAAGAGGTGTTACCATATGTAAAAGAATCCTTTTTTGTGGTTTCAAAGGAAGAATCTCACAGAAATTCTGTTACAGATGGTAAAAGGGCTCAGTCTATGGCCTTATTAGCTAAGAGTAATCAAAATCCTGATTAAAAAGACTAATAAAGTTGCTAACCAAAATTTGAAATGTACCCATTGTCAAAAGATTGGTCATAGTGCTGAAAAATGTTTTGAAATTATTGGTTATCCATCTTGGATGAGACCAAGGGGTAACCAAGGCAAGAAGGCAGTTGCAAATCAAAACTCCATATCTGATAGTTTTGAAACAATAGTTAAGTCTTTGACAAATGAACAGATTAATAAGTTATTAAGTCTGATAGGTGAAAAATCAAGTGAAGGTAGTCAAAGCTGTCATGTGACAGGTGGTTTGTCTATTCCCTTTTGTGCTAATAGTTTCTTTAAACCTTTTTTTGCTTTGCAAGTCAAATGAGTAACAGAAATAAGGGACAGACTTAGGTGCTAATCAACACATGGTTAAGGATGATAATGGTTTAACTGATTGTATTAATGTAACAGAGTTTAACATAAGGGTTAAACATCCTAATGGGACAGATGCTTTAGTAACTAAGATTGGTAACATAAAAATAACTTTCAAAGATTGGTAACATAACTAAGATTGGTTAAGGATGATAATGGTTTAACTGATTGTATTAATGTAACAGAGTTTAACCTAAGGGTTAAACATCCTAATATTACAAGATGTGTTTGTAGTACCTGAATACTTTGTTAGTCTAATTTTTGTTCATAAGATTTCAAAGGACAATAAGTTGTTCATAGGTTTTGATGAACATAAATGTTACATACAGGATTTAGTAACAAAGAAAATCTTGGTGACTGGTAGTCAAGTGGATGGTCTGTACTAATGTGGTCTCTCTTGTGTAACAAATAAGGTGTGTTTTAGTTCTGGTGTCAATACTGATTTGTGGCATGCTAGATTAGGACACCCTTCAGATCAGGCTATTAGAAGGTTTAAGAACAAGTTAAACTTGAACCTGCCTAATAAACAAGAAGCCCCTTGTGAAGTGTGTCTTAAAGCTAAGCAACATGGAGAGCCTTTCCATTAAGTGATCATAGATCATCTGAATTGGGAGAAGTTATTCACTTAGATGTATGGGGTCCTTATAAGATAAGTAGTAGAGAATGATTTAAATACTTTCTCACTATTGTTGATGATTTTTCAAGAGCTGTATGGGTGTGTCTAATGAAGTCAAAAACTGAAGTTTTTTTAAATATACAAGATTTCTATAATATCATTGAAACACAATTTAAAAGAAAATTAGGTGTTTTAGATATGATAATGGAACTGAGTTTGTAAATAACCAGTTTGATGTTTTTTTGTAAAACAAAAGGAATTATACATCAAACTTCATGCACCTATACACCTCAGGAAATGGAATAGTAGAGAGAAAGCATAGACATCTACTGAATGTGGCTAGGTCTTTACTTTTTCAAAATAATATACCAATTAGGTTTTGGTCAGACTATGTATTAACTGCTGGTTATCTAATTAATAGGATTCCTTCATCAGTTCTAGATGGCAAGACCCCTTATGAGGTAGTGTGTGGTTTTGAACCCCTTTTGGACCATTTAAAACTGTTTTGGTGTTTATGTTTTTGTACCATTTTAAATAATTCTGTTAAGCTTAATAGTAGATCAGATAAATGTGTTTTCTTGGGGTATTTACATAAAGTTTTAAGTTTGGATAACAAAGAAACTTATTTTTCAAGAGATGTTAAGTTCTTTGAAACAGTGTTTCCTTTTAAGGAAAGGTCTGTATTAAAGGATTTTGATGAAACAAACTGTTTTGACATTACAAACTTGAATTTTTTTTGATAAATATGAAAACATAGACCCAAACAAGTTAGAAGTTCCCAATGATGATAGAAATGGTCAAAACAAAGAAACAGAGACACATGGGTCTCAGCAGTCTGATTCTGTTGGTGCCAATTATGAAGGAGTGGCTCAACATGACTCTGTAGGGTCTGAGAAACCCAATATTGACACCAACAAACCTGACAGGGCTGAGGATGTGACACCTGCTCATGAAACAAACCACAATTCTGAGGGATATGAACATGATCAGGCACATTCTCAAACCATACTTAGAAGGTCAGCTAGGGGAACAGACTTGCCAAAGAATCTGAATGACTATGTCCTTGATGGTAAAGTTAAATATGGGATAGAAAAGGTAGTTAACTATGCTAGGTTGTCTTTTGAAACAAAGTGTTTTGTTGCTTCTTTAAACAAGGGTTATGAACCTCAAAGCTTTAATGAAGCTGTTCAGGATAGTAACTGGATAACAACTATGAATGAGGAAATTGAAGCCCTCAATAGAAATGATACCTGGGAATTAGTTGAATTACCCATAGGTAGAAGTCTAGTGGGTTGTTGATGTGCTCAGACCATACATAAATATGTATGCGCAACTTGGATTTTAAATTTATAAAATGATTTTAATCTTAATATTAGAACACACATTAAAGGGCAAGCGCACCCTGTTACATATGTAGTAAAATATAGATAAGAACCAAGTATCAATCCATGGACGCGTGCGGAGCGATTGTACTGAACCGTTGTCATTGTTTTACCAGTAAGAAAGATAGGTGAATGTTTGTTTTAACTAATTTAAACTAAAGCATAGCAAAAATATATAAGACTCCAAACACAAAGTATATATATATATATATATATATATAAATATACTATAATAACAACCTAAACATGTCAACTACATAACATATGAAATAAGGCGCAAGATCAACATTCCCATTCTCAGACAATTAGTATCCCTTTCGGGAATCCTAACATGACAACTATTCGGAAAGCTAACACGATAAACACACATTAACCACCTAAAATTGTTCATTAGAGAGCTATTGATATAATCTCATGCAAATCTTCTAAAGATAAGTTAGTCATCCGTTAGGAGTTTTCTAACCTCACTAATCAAGGAAAGCAATATCGAATACACGATACAACCACCGAAACTAGCATAAAATAGAGCATATCATAAACTATTCTATTTTACTAACTTTGAACACAAATCTACCAAGGTCGCCATTTCTACCAAAATAACTAACAAGGATTATCAACTGCGTCAAAGATTAGTAACAACACCATTAAGCCGATTAAGACCTTTTTACGTGTCGATAAACATTCCTGATTATTATTCGCATGACTTTAACCAAACCAATACCCAGTTACAGTTTCATGGTGTAAACACATTAACAAGTTAACTAGTTCACTACTGAGCAATTAACTGGACGGTTTTTCAACATGTATCCGACTAACACAACAAAATAATCATTATAGCCATACGAACATAACCACGAATCTAACAATAACAAAACCTGGTTGCAAATATGTTCATCAAGATTCAACATGAAGAACACCAAATTCATACATAATACGATTAACATATAAATGATTGTTTAAACTACTAAATACTATTGTTTTTACCCGTAGGCTTACAAATACTAATCATAACAATATAACTAAGCTTCAAAATCAGATTTGATATAATAATAGGTCAAGAATCAAACCATAAAAAAGTAAGATTATGATGGATTGGATGATGATAATGGACGTGGATTATTTCCCAAGCTTGTTAATTGGCTTCACAACAGCTTACATGCCCAGAAAATCGCCCCAAAATGTCCGAATAATCGTTCAGTAGCGTTCTGCTATGTTTTATAGAGTTTTCAGATCAGGCACGGCCGTGCACAGATGTTGCACGGCCGTGCACTTTTTGACGTCAGCATACAAGTGGGCTGATTGGACCTTCACGTGAGTGTAGAGGGTCTACATGGGGGTGCTGATCTGGTCTGCACGAGACTGCCACCAGTTGCACGGGAGTGCTGATCAGGAAATGGCTTGCACTCTCGTCTGCACTGCAGTGCTTCCGAGTAACTTGGGTCTGCACGGGAGTGGCAGAAGTTGCATGGGAGTGTTGATCTGGTCTGCACGGGAGTGCCACCAGTTGCACGGGAGTGCTGATATGGAAATGGCTTGCACTCTCGTCTGCACTGGCAGTGTTTCGGCTAACTTGGGTCTGCACGGCCGTGCAGTTGGTGCACACAGCCATGCAACAGCTACAGAATGTGCAGAAACTGTCCGTTTGCCCAGAAATCCATCTTTTTCTTCAACTTTATCTTTGGTACGCCGTTTAGGACCTGCAAAAACAGAAGTACGAGATTAATTACCAAAACTACGAATTTACAGTCAAAAACGCGTCAAACGGGAGTAAAACCGGGGACTTATATATGTATAATTTAACGTATATCAGTTGTAAATGGGTATATAAGATTAAGTATAAATCATCAGGAGAAATAGAAAGATATAAGGCTAGGTTGGTTGCAAAAGGTTATAGTCATAAACAAGGTATTGACTATGAAGAAACCTTTTCCCCTGTAGGTAAACTAGTAACTATTAGAACTGTCTTAGCTTTAGCAGTTGAGTTTAATTGAGAATTGTATCAACATGATGTGAACAATGCATTTATTTATGGGGATTTACATGAAGAAGTGTATATGGCATTACCTGATGGTTATTTTTCTAAAAATGAAATAAGAGTTTGTAAGTTAAAAAAGTCACTATATGGCTTAAAACAAGCCCTTAGAATGTGGAATGTAAAACTTGTTGGGGTATTAACTTAATTAGGTTTTTTTACAAAATAGGTGTGACTATTCTCTGTTTCATTATTTAAAAAATGGTAAGATTGTTTTTATGTTGGTATATGTGGATGACATTATTGTGACTGGTAATGACAAATATGATATAATTAGAATTAAGGAATGTTTAAAATCTAAATTTCTAATTAAAGACTTATGGGAGCTAAAATATTTTCTTGGTATTGAAGTAATTAAAACTGAAAATGGTATGTCTTTCACAAAGAAAGTATTGTTTGGAACTTTTAAGTGAGTATGGGATGACAGCTTGTAAACCAGTAAATAATCCCATAGAGAAACATCATGTGATAACACATTTTTGTAAAGAAAATAATAAAGTGTTATCCAACATTACGGGATGTCAAATATTGGTTGGAAAGTTAATATATTTTGCTCATACTAGGCCTGATATTTCATATGCTGTCCATTTTCTTAGTCAATATATGCACAAACCAACATATGGACTTTTGAAAATAGCATTTAGACTTTTAAGGTACTTAAAAAAGTTTCCTGGAAAATGTCTATTGTTTGAAAGAAGTGGAAATCTGGTAATCAGAGCTTACTCTGATTCAGATTGGGCTAAGTGCCTTGAAACCAGAAAATCAATCACTGGTTTTTGTGCTTTTTTGGGAGAAATTTAATTTCCTGGAAAATCAAGAAGTAGACTACTGTTTCTAGATCCTCAGCAGAGGCTGAGTTTAGATCTATGTATGCTACTGCTTGTGAATTGATTTGGTTAGTTCATGTGTTTGAAGAATTGAATCAAAAGGTTGATTTGCCTATAGAATTGTTTTGTGATAGTTCAGCTGCATTGGCTATTGCTACTAATCCTGTATTCTTTGAAAGAACAAAGCACTTTGATGTAGATCTCCTCTTTTTGAGAGATCAAGTAAACAAAGGAGACATAAAAACTATTAAGTTGGATTCTGAACATCAAGTGGTTGATGTTATGACAAAGGGATTGTTGTCAGGCAAACATGAGGAGTTATGTGCTCATTTGAACCTGTTTGATCCATTTAGTGCATCAAATTGAGGGGGAGTGTTAAAAGTGGTGGTGTAATGGTGTGCAATTGTTTCAGTTTGTTGCTAATGGGTCAATATGGGTTAATGGGTCTTTATAAGTTTGTGAATATTTGTGTTTTTATTATTCAGTTTGTTTCTAATACGTTGCATAAGAAATTTTTGCAAGTAATATTGGACTGGATGATTGATGTTGATGGACTGGATAATTGTTGATATAAGAAGCCCAAGTTGTTGCTGGTCCAAGATATAAGAAGCCAAGTTCGTAGACTCAAAGACAAAGGATATCTGTTGGCCCAAGGCCTAGATTCATAATTGAAGATATTTAATTGATGACGTGGCGATCCGTGTCAAAAAAACACAGTTGTTCATAACCGTTTGATCAAGTTAATTGTGATCGTTGATTTAGGTGGAAGAAACACAGCTCACCAGCTATAAATAACTTGTTTCTTCCCCACATTACCACTTTTTGATCTTTTTAATTCTTTTGTTCTCTCTTATTCTCTAGATTACTGATTAGGGTTTTGTACGTAGATTCACCTTGAATCTGTTAAAGCTTTAGTTGTGTGTTAATCTTTTGGTGAGAATTGGTGTAGAGAGTTTTATGTTTGTATAGATCTTGAAGTCGTCTTCCAGATCTAGGGTTTTTTGTGTCTTTTTCTGTTTTAAGTAATAAAGTTTTTATTTCCAGTTTATTGTTCTTGATCCATGTTTTATAACAAGTCATCTTAGTCTCTTATGGTTATTATATTTTGGTATCAAATCTTCTTTCTTATGGCTCCATGTGGGATTTTTCTAAATGGTTTTAGAAGCCTAAAAACTGAGTTATAAGGTCGAAAGACGTGAAGAAACACATCAATTATTCTAACTCGTTAGTTGTAGTTGTTTTGGTTGATCTTTCGTTGAAACTCGTTAGAAAGTTGTGTTTTGAGGGTGATTAGTTCAGTTCAAGAGAAGAGGGGGAGACTAGTGTGATCGTGGAAGAAATAGAAGTTGTTTGAGAGAATTCATGGATGAGGAAGTTTGGTGGGTGATGACCGGAGAAAGAAGAAACATTTGGAGGCAAACTTTACCTGAAGACGTGACAAGCCGGGTTGTTTATAACTTTATTATTATAAAAAAAGGTGAAGCCCATGAGTCTCGAAAGTTTATGATTATCATTTTTAAGCATTAAAAATAAAATAGTCCTTTTAATAACCATAAGTATTATGGTTATGTGAACAGTAGAGGCCATAGACAAAATTTAGCCTAACCACAAGAAACCATCCATGTAACTAACTCCGATTTTATTTACAGTTTTAATTAGACAAAATTACACCTTTTTTCCTTTATGTATTATAGATATTATTAAACGTGACCTTTAATGTTTTGTTTTTAACTTTATGTCCAATTTTGTTTATGTTTTCATACATTTTCTATCATTTAACATTAACTAGGTTGGTGCAGCCAGTTAAGTTGATTAGAATAAGGAATAAAATCATCCATTCTCTCTCCTTTGCCCCTTATAACCCACATGTCCAATTGTATTGCCCTAATTGATGTACCTCTTCACCAACTCAAATTAGGATTTTCCCAATATATGATTAACAAAGTCTAATCTACCGAATTGTCCCACTAGTGCATGTTGAAGGGAAAAAAATTGGCCTTTTCTTGTGGGTTGATTAAAAAAAGTGTCAAACATGTGGGGACATCTTACCCGATCTGTTGGAGCCTAGGAATAAGCTAGGAGAAAAATTGAAAGTCAGTGAAGACTAAAAAAGACATGCTGAAGCCAAAACAAGTTGATTAAAAAATTACCTTATTGTAAGTTGGACGTCATACCCGGTTTGTTGGTCACCATAATATGGACCTGACCACCCACATTATCATTCACATTAACTATTGTATTAACACCAAAGAATGGATCAAAATCAAGATCATCTATATTGATTTTGTTAATGTCAAAGCCATTGTGATAATATTTATCATTATGATCAGGATCACTTGTGTTTGTGTTGTTAATGTTATTTTTAGTAAGGTCTATCCTAGTTTAGATCAATTTTTTTTTACCATTTAGTTACTTTTACTTAGACACTTTTTATTGTATTCTGTTTTTTTATGTTTCATGTGGATTGAGCTTGGATTGGGCTATGGATTGCTGATGGGCTTGCTTATGGATTGTTGCTAGTGCTTACTAAAAGATTGGGCTTCTGCTGATGAGGAGGTTGGGCTTCCACTGGTGGGCTTTGTATAACTCAGCCCACACTTATTACTTAGCCCACACTTATGCTTGTACATGCTGGCAATCCGGGTCATCTCCTAATCTACGGTGGAGATCCCTTCTTGGTGTGCTTCTTTATAGAAGATTCTATTTGACATTATAAAAGGATTGTGTTTCTTCTTTTTACAAGTTTCAATCAGCTCTTTTTCTCTCTCTGATAATATCGTTCACTTTATCTCTCAAAGTTTCTCTCTCTAGATTGTTAGGGTTTCTGTTAAAGTTGTATCAGATCTCCTGATTGTTTGTAGTGTGTGAGAGGATTCGGATCATTTTGTTGATGATCTGGTTGTGAGAGTGTTAATCTTGTGTAAGGTGTTCTTGAGAGATTGTTAGTTTTGTTGAGTTGTATTCTTGATTCAGTAATAATATCAGCTGATTTCATACCATATTTGTAACATGGTATCAGAGCGATAGGCTCGGGCCGTCTTTCATCTTCCGCTGGATTATTAGGGTTTCTGCTCGTATCACAAGGGTGTTGTGGTTCTTGGTGGTTTTCTGGTCAGATCTAGGGTTCTTGACATCAGAAAGATCAAGAAGACGTATACGTTCTTGGAAGATATCTGGAGCAACTTATTCTTTGCTCTCCAGTTTGTTACCCTAAGTGACGGTAGCAAACTGTGAGTTTGTGGAGAAACCCTAACTTGGGTTCTAATCTGGTGAGATTGCTCCATTCTCTGTTTTACATTTTACAGTTGTGTCTAGCCGCATCTGTCCGGGTTAGGGGGACCGGAATTGGCTCAGTAATTGGTTGAGTTTGTTTGTTTACTGATTATTGTTGTTTGCTTGTTTGTTTGTTTGTGATTCTTTATTAGTTGGTTGGTCTCTGTGGTATTCTTGATTGAGTGTCTAGACATAGGAAAAAGCTCCCAAGTTAAGACTTGTCCTGGCACCTTTGAGTGATGAACCAGGAATCTGGACACTGACTTGGCTTCGCTTTGTGTGTTTATTGTTTCTTGTCATTTGCATTGATTGTTAATTTCCGTGTGCAAGTATGACTGATCCTCAGGGTCCTTTAACTGATCCTAGTTCATCTGGTATGTCTAATGTCACTCTGTTTAGCAAGTTGGATGCAAGTGATCCCTTGTATCTTCACCCTAATGACTCAGCTAATCTGAGTATAATAACTATCAAACTAAAAGGTACTGAAAATTATAGTGTGTGGGCTAATGCTCTTCAATTGGCTTTGCAAGTTAAAAATAAATGGGGTTTGATTGATAACACATGTAAAAAACCTACTGATGATGATGAGGTTCTTGCAAGACAATGGGATAGGTGTAATTCCATTGTTCTTACTTGGATCCTTAACTCTATGTTAGAGGAGTTATACTTAGGACAAGTGTTTTCTAAACTTGCTTCTGATGTTTGGAAAGATTTAAAAGAGACTTATAATAAGGTTGATGGGTCAGTTTCTTTGATCTCTATCAGAAATTAATTCTTTCAGTCAAGATGGTTTGACTGTAGTTAACTATTACTAGAAACTTAATGTCATGTGGCTACAGTTAGATCAAATATTACAACTGCCTGTTTGTACTTGTGACTCTGCAAAGGAATCCAATAGTTTTAGTCAAATTATTAAATTGATGCAGTTTCTTATAGCTCTTGACAATGTCTATCAAAGTATTAGAACAAGTCTGTTAACTAAGGAGATTCTTCCCACTGTTAAAGAGGCTTTTGCCATAGTCTCTAGAGAGGAATCCCATAGGAATTCTGTTAACAGTGGAAAGAAATCTCAAACTGTTGGGTTCATGTCAAAAGCTAATCAGTATTCTGAATTCAATAACAGGGTTAATAAGACTTCTAATCAAAATCTAAAATGTACTCATTGTAACAAGGCTGGTCACACTGTGGATAAGTGTTTTGAAATAGTGGGCTATCCTAGTTGGATGAGACTTAGAGGAAACCAAGGCAAAAAGGCAGTTGTTAATAATAATGTGACTAGTGAATCTACTGTTCCTATGTCTAGTATAACTAATGATCAGTTGGCTAGGTTGTTAAGTTTAATCAATGACAAGCCAAGTGAGAACCCAAGCTGCAATGTTGCAGGTAGGTTTTTTTGTGTAAACAGTGTTCAAAATAATGAATTGATTCAACAAAATCTGTTTTTTAAACCCATTTTTTGTTTTGTAAACTCTTTTGGTAATAAAATTACCATTGGATGGATTGTTGATTCAGGAGCAAATCAACACATGGTCAACAATGATGTTGATCTATTGGATTTTGTTGATGTGGCTGATCTCAACATTTTTGTTAATCATCCTAATGAAACTAAAGCTTTAGTAACAAAAATTGGTACTGCGTGTCTATCTAAAAATGTTGTTTTAAAAGATGTTCTTGTTGTCCCTTAGTACAATGTTAACTTAATATATGTCCATAAGTTAGCTAGAGACAATAAGTTGTATGTTGGGTTTGATGAACACAATTGTTATATACCGGACTTAAAAACCAAGAAAGTCCTGGTGACTAGTGAACAACAAGATGGATTGTATCTGTGTGCTAATGCTAGTTTCATTAATAACGTCTGTGTTAATAATTATGAGTTATATAATCTGTGGCATGCTAGGTTAGGACACCCATCTGATCAGGCTGTTAGACACTTGACAGATGATGTGAAAATTGATCTAGGAAGTAGTCATCAGCCTTGTGAGGTATGTCACATGGCCAAACAACATATGGAACCCTTTCCTCTGAGTGAACATAAGTCCACTGAACTTGGTGAACTTATCCACTTGGATGTATGGGGTCCTTATAGAGTTATTAGTAGGGATGGTTTCAAATATTTTTTTTAACCATAGTTGATGATTACTCTAGGGCGGTTTGGGTCTGTCTAATGAAGTCCAAGTCTAAGGTGTATGAATATGTCAAAGAATTTATAAATATGTTGAACACTCAGTTTAAAAAACCTGTTAAGTGTTTAAGGAGTGACAATGGTCTGGAGTTTGTCAATCACCAAATGAAAGAATTGTGTAGTAATCTTGGTATAATTCACTAGACTAGTTGTGCCTATACTCCTCAATAAAATGGTATTGTTGAGAGGAAGCATAGACATCTACTAAATGTTGCTAGGGCTCTTCTTTTCCAGAGTAATCAACCAATTAGATTCTGGACTGAGTGTATACTAACTGCTTCTTATCTAATCAATAGGACTCCCTCCTCCGTGCTGCATGGAAAGACACCTTATGGGATGATTTTTGGTTTTAAACCCCTCTTAAGTCACTTAAAAATGTTTGGGTGTCTGTGTTTCTGTACAATTCTTAATGAAATTGATAAACTAAGTAGTAGGGCAGAAAAGTGTGTGTTTATTGGATACTCCTTTGAAAAAAAGGGGTACAAAGTGTTTAGTCTGGATAGTAAAACTGTGTTTTTTTTCTAGAGATACAACATTTTATGAAAAAAAATTCCATTTAAAGAAAAAAATGTGTTTGAAATTTTTGATGCTAATAAACACACACAAGTAAACCAACTAAACTTTTTTGATATGTATGAAAACACAGATTCTGAAAATGTTTTTGAGGTAGAGGATCCCAATGATGAAAGGGGGGGTGAAGGTAAGAAAGATACAGGAACACATGGGTCTCTGCAATCAGAACAAAGTAACCTGAATGAGAATATTGAAACTTCTCATAATGAAGGTTAATGTTCTGATAGGGCAGAGCATGTGAGTACTGAAAATGATAATAAACATGAATATGAGGGTGATACTTCTGAATCCGTGTCTAAAAGTGTTTCAAGAAAGTCATCTAGGACTTCAAACATGCCAAGAAAATTTAATGATTTTGTCATAGAGGGGAAAGTCAAGTATGGTTTAGAGAATGTGGTTAAGTATAATAACCTGTCCATAGAATCTAAGTGTTTTGCTTCTACATTAAATAAAAGCTATGAACCTAGGAGTTATAAGGAAGACTGTTTGGATCCTAATTAGGTTCAAGCAATGAATAATGAATTAGAAGCTTTACACAGAAATGATACCCGGTCTTTAGTTGATTTACCTAAGAGCAAAAACATTGTTGGGTCTAAGTGGGTTTTCAAGATAAAATACAAGTCTAATGGTGAGATTGAGAGATATAAAGCCAGACTTGTAGCTAAGGGCTATAGTCAAAAGGCTGGTATAGACTTTGAGGAGACTTTCTCTCCTGTTGTCAAACTTGTTATAGTTAGATGTGTTCTTTCTTTAGCTGTTTATTATAATTGGGAGTTATACCAGTTAGATATCAATAATGCCTTCCTTTATGGTGATCTAAGGAAAGAAGTGTATATGTCATTACCAGAAGGATATCCTTCTGGAAATGAACAAAAGGTGTGTAAGTTAAATAAGTCCTTATATGGCTTAAAACAAGCACCAAGAATGTGGAATGAAAAACTAATTAATGCTTTGTTTGAATTTGGATTTAAACAAAGTAAATGTGACTATTCCATGTTTGTTAAAAATGAAAATGATGTGTTTGTTGTGTTGCTGGTATATGTTGATGATATAGTGATTAATGGTAATTCTGTGTCTGAAGTTTCTAATATAAAAGATTTTTTGAAAACAAAATTTCTTATAAAAAACTTAGGAAAACTTCAATACTTCTTGGGGATAAAGGTCATTAGGAATGAAAATGGTATTTGTTTGTCCCAAAGAAAGTATTGCACAGACTTATTAACAGAGTATGACATGATAGGATGCAAACCTGCTAATGTACATATAGATCAGAATCATTCTTTGGTAGCTATGTTAAAAGGAAATGACTCTAAATTAGAAAGTATCACAGGGTACCAACAGTTAGTTGGGAAATTGATATATCTGTCTCATACAAGACCAAATATATCATATGTTGTGCACTTTCTAAGCCAGTTCATGCATGCCCCTACTAAAGGACACTTAAAAATTGCCTTTAAATTGTTAAGGTATTTAAAGTTGTCCCTAGGTAAAGGGCTGCAATTTAAAAAAGGTGAGTCCCTTAACCTAGTTGCCTATTCTGATTCTGATTGGGCTAAGTGTAGTATTACCAAGAAGTCTGTTACTGGTTTCTGCATCTTTTTAGGGAACTGTTTGGTTTCCTGGAAAAGCAAGAAACAATCAACTGTATCAAGGTCATCTGCTGAGGCTGAATTTAGGGCAATGTGTTCTGCCACTTGTGAAGTTATGTGGTTAAGAAATTTATTGAGTGAGTTAAGTGTTAATGTTGAAATGCATGTTAATATTTTTTGTGATAATAGTGCTGCTATTTCTATAGCAGCCAATCCAGTTTTTTATGAAAAAATCAAGCATTTTGAACTTGATTTGTTCTTCTTGAGAGAACAGATTGCAAAAGGGGTGATTAAAACTCATTGGGTTGACTCTAAAAGTCAAACTGCTGATGTATTTACCAAAGGTTTGTTTGCAAATTCTCATATACATCTTTGTGAGAAGCTGCAACTTTTTGACCCATTTGGGTAAAAGAATTGGGGGGGGGGGGTGTGTTATTTTTAGTAAGGTCTATCCTAGTTTAGATCAATTCTTTTACCATTTACTTACTTTTACTTAGACACCTTTTGTTGTATTGTGTTTTTTATCTTTCATGTGGATCGAGCTTGGATTGGGCTATGGATTGCTGATGGGCTTGCTTATGGATTGTTGCTGGTGCTTACTAAAAGATTGGGCTTCTGCTGACGAGGAGGTTGGGCTTCTACTGGCGGGCTTTGTATAACTCAACCCACACTTATTACTCAGCCCACACTTATGCTTGTACATGCTGGCAATCCGGGTCATCTCCTAATCTACGGTGGAGATCCCTTCTTGGTGTGCTTCTTTATATAAGCTTCTATTTAACATTATAAAAGAAATGTGTTTCTTTTTTTTTTTTACAAGTTTCAATCAGCTCTTTCTCTCTCTCTCTCTGATAATATCATTCACTTTATCTCTTAAAGTTTCTCTCTCTAGATTGTTAGGGTTTCTGTTAAAGTTGTATTAAATCTCCTGATTGTTTGTAGTGTGTGAGAGGATTCAGATCATCTTGTTGATGATCTGGTTGTGAGAGTGTTAATCTTGTGTAAGGTGTTCTTGAGAGATTGTTAGTTTTGTTGAGTTGTATTCTTGATTCAGTAATAACATCAGTTGATTTCATACCATATTTGTAACAGTTAATGAGATAGTCAATGTGATCATATTTATCATTATAATCAAGATCACACGTGTTCATGTTGTGATCTTGGTTATCATTATGATCAGGATTACATGTGTTCTTGTTGTGATCTCGATTATCCTCATCAGTTAATTTCTTCAATTTCAACTTTATTGGGTGAGCAGAAATATGTGTGCACAAATGTTACACCATACCCACTATAAACATTAATTAACCTAGACGCTGAAATAACTTTGAGAAACCTAGTCACTTCTACATCACTACCTAAAACTCTAAGACCAAAATCAAGATTAGAGCATTGGACTTGATAATAATAATACCGTTCAATATCCTCTTGATAACCTAGTGTTTCCGATATATGATCCATCTCATATACAGTGAATTTGTCTCTATATAGCAAATCAGCGTAATTTTGTTCACCATCAACGTATGCCCTACATGAAGAACGAGTGAATCTACCACTATGATGAAGCTTGATCGAGAATAAATTAGGAGAACGTACTCCATTAAAAAAAACATCATGGTGTTAATCAACATTTCAAGTAACAAACCAAACTTAAAAACTCATAATTTACAATCAATAAAAAACGATTAACGTTTACGGTAAAAATCATCAACTTCTTCTTGTGACAGGTGCTTACGAATCATAAAACGTTGCTGACGATTCTTGTATTCATAATCATCCATGGTGTTTGATATTATGAAGACGATGGTTTGTTTTGAGGAAGACGAGAGTTTTGATAAGGAAAATTGCTTTATAAGAGGAGTTTTAAAGCAAAAGAGATAGAATGAACAATTTTACCGTTCTTCCTAATCAACTTAACCGGCTACATTAACCTAGTTATCGTTAAAGGACAAAAAAAATGTAAGAAAAAAAAAAACAAAATTAGACATAAAATGAATTTTTTTAAAGGTTACATTTCTTAATATCTTCCATAAATAAAATAAAGCACAAAAACTGTAATTTTTTTAATTAATTTTCAAATTCAATTCTGTATTTAATAAAAGAGGTGACTTGTAAATATCTTTGTTTTATTTCATAGCTGTCAGAACATCTCTACTTTTCATTTAAACTCTTGTGTCACAAAATGTAACTTATTAAGTGGCTCCAAGCCACTTACTTACCTTCTCTTCCCTTCTCCTCCATCCACTTCAAACTTCAAACCCCCAACACCACTTTCTTGATTTAATGTTCAAAGTTTTCACCTTTTTGGAAATGGGTACAAAAGCCTCTTACTTTTAAAAAAAGTTCCTAAACAACAAACACCAAACTCATCACCACTTTATAATAATAATAATAATAATAATATGCCAACAGTTTGGTTTTCTTTGAAGAAATCCCTCCACTGCAAATCTGAGCCATCAGATGTCCATGACCCAAAATCCAAGAACCATTTAGCAACAATCTTGACCAGGAAACCAGGCAGGTCAGGCTGTTCAAGGTCCATTGCAAACCTAAAAGATGTTATTCATGGTGGTAGTAAAAGACACTCAGATAAGCCAGTTAACTGCAGTCCAAGATCTATTGGAAGCAGTGAGTTTTTAAATCCTATTACTCATGAAGTTATTCTTAGTGATACTAGGTGTGAGCTTAAGATCACTGGCTTTAATGGTGGACTTAATGGTGGGCTTAATAATGGGCTTAATGATGTTAGTGGTGGTACATTAATGCCTGGTACACCAGGCCCTGGTGGTCATTTAACTATGCATAGTTTAAAGAATCAACAAATGGGTACAAGAAAAACAGTTGGAAACTCATTGTTGGTATCATCTGATGGGAATAATATTGTGAATGCTTGTGGAAAGAATGGAATACCACAAAAGATTAGAGGTTGTTTAGAGACAGAAGCTAATGGGTCATCTGGTGGTGCTGTCACATGCCATAAGTGTGGTAAACAGTTTGGAAAGTGGGAAAATCTTGAAGCCCATCATCTATGGAAGCATGCTGGTAATTTTTTTTATTATTTAATCTATCAAGATTCAATCTTTATGATGTTATATTGTTAATGGGTGTTTATAATTACTTAAATCTTGAAAAAGTAAGGAACTTTAATGTAGATTCTTGTGCTGTGTGGTAGTTGCTGAATTTATGGTGATTTTCTTTTTTTTTTAAAATTTTTGTTTAATCTATCAAGATTTATGCTTTTTGTTGTTAAATTGGATTTCTTGATTTGAAGTGCATAAAGGGGTTCGTTATACAGAAAGGGGTGGCGGCGCAACTTGTTGCCCGTCTGCCCGCTGTGTTAATGTAATGTTCGTTGTTATGGAATGAAAATTTATTAATAAAAGTGCATAATGATGTGAAAGTTGATGTTAAATTTTGTTGTTGTTGATAGTTACTGAGCTTATGGAGGGTGATTCATCAAGAAAGATTGTGGAAATAATATGCCGGTCGGGCTGGTTAAAGCCCGATAACAATTCGGGTAGAATCGAGAAGGTTTTAAAGGTACACAACATGCAAAAAACGCTAGCCCGGTTCGAAGAATACAGAGACTTGGTGAAGACCAAAGCCAGCAAATTACCGAAGAAGCATCCTCGTTGTCTAGCCGATGGGAATGAGCTTTTAAGGTTTCATGGCACGACAATCGCCTGTTCTCTTGGTATCAATGGTGAATCTAGCTTATGCATTTCGGACAAATGTTGTGTTTGTCGGATTATAAGACATGGGTTTTCCACGAATAGGGAGCTAAAGGATGGCGTGGGCGTTTTCACAACTTCGACAAGTGCTCGGGCTTTTGAATCCATAGAAGTGTGTGATGACGGTCCTGATGCACGAAAGGCTTTGATGGTGTGCAGAGTGATTGCAGGCCGGGTTCACCGACCGTTGGAGAACATTCAAGAGATAACAGCGCAGACAGGTTTCGACTCATTGGCTGGGAAAGTCGGCCCTCATTCGAATATTGAAGATCTTTATTTGCTTAGCCCAAAAGCTCTCTTACCTTGCTTTGTAGTAATTTGTAAACTCTAGACATGTTGAATGGTCTCTTTTTGGGTAAAGTTCTTGCTAGGGGTTTCTTTAGATAGGATTATGATTTTCTTGGCTAGTCAGCAATGCATTCAAGAAAAGATTTTGATTTTGTGTTATGCCTATGTACATAATTCGTTGTCCCGAACTATGAGATCAACATTGGACAGTCGGGACCATCATTGGTCTGATGGCAGTATGGACAACTGGTCCCGACCATCAGACCAACAATGATTAAGACAACTGTTACCTATGTGACCTAAAAGGTATCTAAAGACAGCCCCACATATAATATGTACATCAGTTTATGTCTCTTAATTTGAAATTGGCCCATATTAGTTGAATATTCATACCCAAAAGAGTGCAAGTGGTACTAGACTGCAAACAACAGTACATGTAGCCAAATTAGCAATCTGGTGCAGTAAAATTTTGTTTTTGTCCATTTAGCTGTGCTGAATAATACCAAAGAGATTAAGATTCGGTTTATTTCCCTCCAGATTTTCAAGTTTGAATCTTTTTGTCATAAGAAAACTGGATTTTAGCTCAAGAACACAACACATAAAGATTGAGGTAATCTTTTAATATAGAGACAAACATATTTTCAACATATTCATTCTCTAAACAAATTTCTCTTTAGCCAACACATTATTTTCATTTATTATGTTACGGATATCATTTTAGCCTCACATTGTGTTAGTTGCCCCCGCCCCACCCTCCCTATACCAATATACATTACGGGTAACTTTTGTTATGTGTGAAATTTTACTGAGTATGTTTGTATGTTATATAAATTATTTTAATACATTATAATTATTCACTAATTTTGTTAGTACAATGTGGTTACTTAAAACATTCAATTACAAGTGACCTGCAGGTAAACGGGTCACAAGCTGCGTCGCTACCCAAGTTATCCGTCCCACAAGTTATATAATTAATTTAACAAAAAGAATGTAAAGCCAATTAACAAATGTTTTCAAGCGATAAATTGAAGTTTAGATTTTCATTTCTGTGAACAAACTAACTTACGCCTAAATACTTCCATATATGTACCTTCCAAGATTTGAACTCTCCATCTCGAAGACACATTACCTCCACACGGTGGCATATTTCCTTATATTTAGAGTTAAGGGTAGTTGTCATTCTTCTTTGCCTGACCCGAACATGTATACAACTCTTCAGTTTTCGGTTTATTGTTTTGGGGAACGTCGGTTTTTGGTTCATAGTTTTGAGAAATGTTGGTTTTCGGTCGGTTGTTGAGTCGCTGCCAAGGAGGATGGACTTTCACTATTGAATTAAACACAATCTCTATCCTTACTAAAATATGATCACATGGATTTAAATGGTATGTGACATCCAAAACAATAGCCCCATATGGTTTTTAGACACTAGCACCTCATCATGAAATGAAATAGACACAATTTAATGATAAAGCAGTTTAAAGATAGATAACAACAACAACAACAACAACCGAACCCAGGAAATCCCACTAATAGCGACGCTATTCGTAGGGTCTGGGGAGGGTAGGATGTAGGCAAACCTTACCCCTATCTTTAGAGATAGAGAGGCTGCTTCCAGAGAGACCCCCGGCTCGACAAAAACAAAATGCACACTGTATATTAATGAAAAATTAGGCAATCACTAAACACTAAAAAACAAAAAATAAAATAGAATAAAATAGTGGATGTATAACATGATACAACACACAGATATATTTATATATATATATATATATATATATATATATATATATATATATACATGCATAGAGGCCAACCCTAAATCCTAAGCAATCTTAAATCCTAAAAATCTTTAACTTTAATCCTACGTCTCCACGAATTCCTATCTTGGACCATATCCTCTGAGAGGTGCAATTCTAACAAATCTTGTCTAATCCGATCGACCCAAGTCAATTTGGGTCTGCCTCTACTCCTCCTCCCCACCACCGTGAGGTGTTCCACTCTTCTGACTGGGGCTGTCGTATGTCTCCGCTTCACATGGCCAAACCATCTTAATCTTCCCTCCTTTATCTTATCTGCTATGTTAGCCACTTCTAACCTCTTCCTAAGAACCTCATTTCTAATCCGATCTGACCTAGTGTGACCACACATCCACCTCAACATTCTCATCTCCGCCACTTCCATCTTTCGTAACTGTGTCTTTTTGATGGCCCAACAGTCTGTCCCATAAATCATAGCAGGTCGGACTGCAACCCTATAAAATTTTCCCTTTAGTTTAGTTGGGAACCTCTTATCGCACAGAACTCCAGATGCTGCTCTCCACTTACACCATCCAGCCTGAATACGATGTGCGACGTCACTATCAATCTCTCCGTCCCTTTGGACGAACGATCCTAAGTACTTAAACTTAGTTACTTGCGGGACCACATGACCCTCAATGGTGATCTGGGTGCGATCTTCGTAGTTTGTCCCGCTGAAATCGCAGTGCATGTACTCCGTCTTAGAGCGACTAATCCTTAAACCTTTTCCCTCCAAAACTGTTCGCCATCCTTCTAACCTCGTATTCAAACTTTGCTTAGTAGGTCGGACTGCAACCCTATAAAATTTTCCCTTTAGTTTAGTTTAAAGATAGATAGACAATACTAAAAGATTTGCTGTGAATGGGCAGTTGGCATTTACTATTTTGATGTAGACTCTTCACTTTCTTGACTGGAGGGCCAATATTTGTTTGTATTCCTTGCATTATTAGTTGTACTCTTGTGTGCACCAATTTTGTCACATGACATCTGTTTTTTTGGAGGCAGGAAGCCATAGTCAATGCAACAGTCAACTGTTTGATGTATTACTTCCTGCAAGCTATATTTGAACCTAAAGCCCAAATCTTTTAACTTCTTTGAGCTTATTTCAGTGGGAACTGATACCATTTCCGCCTCTAAAAGACTGCATATTAATAAAAGGGGTCAGATCTTTAATACCCTTTAAAAAGAGTTTGAATCTTTAATATACTCTTTAAAAAAGATCAAATCTTTAAACCCTTTAAAAAAAGTTCAAATCTTTATATACCCTTTTATAAAAAGGTCAAATCTTTATATACCCTTTAAAAAGAAAGGAAAATTGCAAAAATAAATATGTGTAAAAATATTAAATCATTGATTTTCTGAAAATTAGATGATTTGCCACAATGAACATTGACACAAGATTTTATTTTTTATATTTTTAACTGACGTATCCTAAGTCTGGCGAAAATTTTGCTTATTAGGTAGCGAAATCCGGATGAGACACGTAACAAGGAAAGTTATTTAGACCAATCTTCACAATCTTCAATCGACACATTGCCAGAACAAGGCATTTGGGCAAAAAGTTGCCGACTCCTCTCCAATCACCAGCTGCCACGTGGCAGCAAATTTTAGAAAACAATAACAAATCCCCCCTCTTTTGACTTTATTAACACGTGCAAACAGACGCGCCTCCGTGCCACATGTTGATTGAAGATTGGTCCAAATACGTACCATGCCCAGATTTCACCACATAATAAGTGAAATTTTCGCCCTTTCGTTAAGTGTCGTCAAAACAGTCAAAATGAAATTTTTAAAAAAGTTCATAGATCCATTTTCAATTTCTCAAGATGGTCAAAATGTTTATTTTTGCTCTTTTCCTTTAAAATGGGTCAAAACTTTATATACATTTAAGAACAAAGTCAAATCTTTAGCAGAGTTCAAGTGGTTTTGACCTTTGTGAACTAGGGGAAGGATACACTTTTGCAAAATGATGAACCAATTCAGACATTGTACAACTATTGGTGCAGCAGATATATCTCCCTTGTGCTTGATCATGCTCCATGAGGTACAAGTGTGCATTGCATATGTCTTCTGTATGAACCAAAGCAATTGAACCCATTCTTGAATTCACAGCTGATAATACAGGTAACAGTCCCGTGTCACCTATGAACAATGAAACCGACACGTTAAAACCATATTGTGTACTGTCATGTATCCACAAGGCACAAGTGTCAACAACCTGTGATTGGCGAGAGAAGAACCCGAATGCTCAAAGGGACGGTTGAAGTGAGAAAAGGGCCAGCAGCAGTGGTTGTGATGATGGATACGAGTTGTATATTGTTTTCTTTTGCGAATTGGAATGCAGCGTCTTCAGTTAAACGCTTGGAGAGTACATAAACCTGCATAATGTGTGTTCGTTAATTAATAAAGACTTTGGGGGCGTTTGGATGCGCGTTTTGAAAGCGAAATTATGGATTTTATGATATGATAAGATAATCACATGCAATAAACATGGTGCAGAAAATAGTTTTTAGATATGTTTATGGCAAGAGGTCTCTCTAGTTTTTCATATTTAGGAATGACCCAAAATAAATAACATAGAGATTAATCTTTGTAGTAAAAAAATTAAGCACATTGAAACGTTAAGCTAAAGGGGTCAGGTTCATGTCAATCCAACGGGTGTTGGGTTGACCCATTAACCCAATTTGTTTTCTTTACTTTTTTCAAAGTGTGTTTTATGCCGTTAATGTGTATTTTATGCCATAATTATAACTTAAAAAGGCAAGTGACATAAGATTGTATTATCAAATGTAATCGTTTTACATAAATTTGCATTTTTTTTTTTTGTAAAGTGTTATTTTAAATTACTAATATGCGAATAATGCAAAAAAAAAAAAAAAAAAAAAAAAAACCCTTAAGTTAAACAGGTCGTGTTCGGGTTCATATATTTCAACATGATTTTCAGGTTCAGGTTCAGGTTCGTGTAAAATTTTTGGGCTCGGTGTAGGTTGGGCCCATGAACACGACCCGTTTAATACATAGGATGCGTTGTAAATCAATCAACATATGATGATTGACTTTGATTGAGACAATAGAAACATCCACACATATTTGATTGTACTTGATTGTTACATTTCTTTTTTATTCTCATGATCCCCCCACCACACACACAATTTTATCCTTCCAACAGTTATTAAAAATGGATAATAAATTGTTAAGAATTTGAAATAGAAAGATTAGGAGGTGTTTGGCATATTGTTAAAAGTGACTATGTTAATAACTTATAAAAAGATGGTGTTTGGATCTATTTACCCAGCCATTTGTTTTCTTGTTCCAGGCAACATCAACCGGTATTCGACATGATTCATCAACAACCGGTACCCATTCTCCTTCGTCGTTTCTAGCTGTCATAGTGCTGATCGAAGATGTGAAAACAACGCGTTTTACAGACTTTGATCTCAAGCAAGATTTAAGCATGTTCAATGCTCCATTGATTGAAGGCTTGATAACATTGGATTCAACATGATCTTTGTCTTCAAATCACAAACAAAACACAAAACATGATTTAATAGATAATTGCACTACTTAATCACTTAATGCTGATTGATTTGACAATTAATTACATGGGCTATATAATGTCAAACCACCCATATGGGGTGATAGCTGATTACCAGCGATATGACTTTGTAGATGGACATTTTACAATTTTTGTGTCAATCAAACACGTCATACGACTGTATGATTTAGCAAACACCATCTTATGCGAACTCTTTGATGACCCATATGGCCATTTTTAGCACGTCATTCAGGCCGTATGACGAACACATCATAGGGCTCTATGATGTCATATGACCCACATGACAACTTAAACATTGGGCATACAAGTCATATGACTCTGCCAATGCCCAATGGTTATTTCAATCATACATACGTGAGTCAGACAGGTGACACGAGCGTATGATTTGGCAAATGCCATCTCCACATGACCATTTTCGCCTGTCATAACCATACGGTTGTATGATTTAGCAAACACATTATAAGGCTATATGATGTCATACGACCCATGTGACAAGTTGAGCATTGGTCATATGAAGCGCCCTCACCATATCCAACTCATATCCCATTTTTTGCCTATCATAAACCCATATGACATCATATGTCCCGTATAATTAGGGCCGACTCAACAGTGTTTCTAACCAAAGCTAGGGCTTGGGGCTCGTAAAAATTGAGGCCACATCTATAAAAAATGCATGTATAGTAACTAATTTTTTTTCTAAAAAAAATAGTTTATGCATCAAGTTAACCAAGAAAAATAAATTTAATCTCAGCATATTTATGCACATACGTGATATAGCATTTGTATTTTTCTTTAACTCTGTCAACTATAAAGTTTTTTAATTTATTATAGGGAGACTCAAGTTTAAGAAATATGAAGGATTTATATCAAAAAGTTTTTATCTTTCATAAAAGTGCCTCAACGTTTTAGTTTGCTTTGAGTCTCCGAAAACATTGAGCCAGCCTTGCGTATGACACGTCATCGGTATACACAGTGTGCGAGTGGTGTTCAATACAGGCAGACTTACCATCATGAGTAGATTGAACAATGACATCCATGGAAGCAGCAACATGAAAGACACCATGGCATCCCTTTACGGCGTCGTCGAAGCTCCCTTCTTCATGCAGATCAGCTCTAAACAACCTTAACCGATCACCACCACCCCATAACGTCACTAAACGATCACAACTAGCTGAACCAAGGTTCCGGACAGTTGCATTAACAGTGTAACCCTTATCCAAAAGAGTCTTGACTAGCCATGACCCAATGTAACCTGTGGCTCCAGTCACACAGTAGGTGATCCGGTGACAGTGGTCAAGATTTTGTTGGTCCATAGAATGGTATATGTTGTAGAACCAACGAGTAGTGATCTCTTATTCACCGTCACCTTTTTTTTTTTTTGAAAAACGGTAGTCACGTGAATGTGACATGTGAAATGGAATGATTTGATTTATTTTTGTTAAAATAGTGAATAATATTTAATTTATTGGGTTAAATGAAAACATGTGTATTCGAGTTTTATATTTTGGTTTATTGTGATTCGTGAATTATTATAATGCATTGTGTAACGTATTTGAAAACTTATCTTTTGGACATTTTAAAATTCTTATGGGTAACTTTTAAAATTAAAACTACTAGACTAGCATTTGGACCTTTGTCAAATTTAATATATAGTTTATAGGTTATTGTTTTTATGTTTGTCATATATAAAGGGTTAAGATGTTGATTGTAGTTATAATTAAACATTTAGTTTTTGATACGTGTAAAGGTTGAGGATTTAAGGTAATTAACTATTGTAACTGGACTGATAAAATAAAACTAAAAGAATTCAAAGTTAAGTTATAATATAAGTTAGAAGATGGCTAGATAGCAATGTATATACCTGTATAGACATAACTTGATCCATATTATCAAACATGACTACCTCAAAGGGGCACCTTTGTGATAGGAAGGAGTAGGATGCGGAATGAAATTGACTATTATTAGGAGGTAATGGAAAAAACATGGTGTTACACATATATTCCCATTCTCTTAAATGCCTCAAATTGATTCCATATACCCGCCTTTTTTTTTTCATTTCATTCTCTCTTTCACTCATCATTACCACCGCCACCGGCACACCGCCAATTTTATTTTGTTGTCTTTTCTTACCTAACAAACAATACAAAGTAATGATTCATTCAAGTCTTAAAGGTAATGATCCATTCTATTACTTCGTCCATTCAAATCTGTCATCCATTGCATTACCTCATACCAAAAAAACCCATAGTTTTGGGATTAGGTTAGTATAACCCTTTTACGGTATACCAATTTTAATTTTTAAGAAGCGGCTTTATGTATGCATTTTACAATGAGGATACAAAGCTCCCTATTCTGATTAAAGTTGAGGAAACTCTGTTGGCAGAATCGAACCAAATTTTAATGTAACTAATATAACTTAAATAAAACAAGTTAACCCAATTAAATTTTAAAATCGTTATAAAGGACACTTATGATTGTTAGAGCTAATTTCAGTCAAAATACATATTTTCAAAAAGCACGTTGCTCGTTTGAAGCTCGTTCAAATTTGGCTCGGTTATTGAATGATCTAGTTGATCAGCTCGACTTGTTTTGTAAATGAGCCAAGCTTGATCCATGGTAAGCTTAGCTCATGACTTATTCGAATATATTTTAGCCTTAAATTTAACTAGTGTGCTTAAAGGCGCGTTGCGCGCCTTACAATTTTGTCGTATCCAAAACACTAAGAAGCTATTATCAATCAAGTAACTACCAATTTTCATATCATAATTTAAGAACGACATCTCACACAAACATGTTAGATACAAATTTCAAAGATATATCATCATATTATGTCCTTTCAAAACGTTGAACCAAGAACCCAACACTTACAATTCAAAACTTTGTTGAACGTTATATCAAGTATCCGATCTGCATCAAAACACTCTAAACATCAAAAAAAGAACTCATTATATAGGGTTATAGAAGAAGAAGAAGAAGAACGAACGAACGAACATGAGGTTTATAGGGTTATCAATACATATTGAATGAAAACAAACGTAGACGAATTTGAATTAAAGATTGGGTGTTGCAGACGAACGTCAAAATCGGCTGACCCACGGCGGCGACGCTACGTGTTCCGGCACGTCAACTGCTCGTAGCTCAAGATTGGAGGGGTGAAGGCGGTGGAAGAAAAAATGGTGTAAAACCAAAGCCAACAAATCTCCTACAAATATATCATCATTCACCAAAAAAAATTGAACTTGAGACCTCAAACAATATAAATGTACCACAAACCACTCCACCACTAAGCCAAATTGTAATTTATTATGAAATCATTTGTATATTTGTATTTATTATTACTTAATAACATGTTGTGAATGAAGAAAAAAATGAAGCCGCCCCTTGCTCTTTCCATGTTTCAAACCTGAGACCTTAAACAATAGAAATGCACCACAAACCACTCCACCACTAAACCATGTTATGATTTATTATAAAATCATATATATATTTATTACTAAAATAGTGTTTGAACCTTAAATTTTTTTTTGGAAAAGTAAATGCATTAATTGAAGTTAGTGTTCAATTTCATGGTGCATAAAGTTATTTATATAATGCGCATACAAGCCAATGATCTCCAACTCAGCTGGTTTGAGGTAGGGTGGGTTTTTTCTTAGGGGTTCCCATTCTGGGGGGAGGTCACAGGTTTGATCCATGCACACCACAAAAAAATTCCCCGTGACGGTTCGAGCTTAGGCAAGGAGGACACCGGTGCGTGGGTAGGGATTCGTACTTGGGACCAATAGGTTAGGGTTGTATAAGGATTTCCATTGATCTAAACCTTTCAAAACAAATATAATACGCATACAAATTATTATAATTATAATTATAATTATAAATCACTTTATTGCTCCATTGAATGAATAGTGTTGCTACAAGTTCTTTTCATCTTTTTTTTGTTAATATAAAAATATGTGATTCTAAAATAAATCATAAAATGGGTTGGTGATGGAGTGGTTTGTTGTGCATTTGTATTCCCTATGGTCTCAAGTTCATTTCATAGCAAGTGCAAGTCTTTTTTTAAAGGTCCAAACACTCTTTGCAAACCACAAAAATGACCCAATTAGCCCTTAAAATCTCAAGAATTACAAATGTGCCATGGTAAATATTCCCAAGAAACACTTGTATGGAATATCTATTAGACCCTTTGACTTGGCACTTCAATTCCCACTCGAATATTGTTGGTGCAAATATTTGATGAAATTGTTTATACGTTCAATGTTTAATCACTTACGCAATATTAAGCCACGGCCGCAACGCAACCGTAAAAAACATCTAGTTACCTTAAAAGTGTAGAGTAATTTAAACCATAGTTTTTATATAGTAATACACTCATTTTAATATAAAAATAAAAAGCCAAAAATCTAAATGTTAAATAGCAAAGAAAAAAACACCAATAACCTTTTTTTTTTGTTTTTTTTTTGTCTGCCATTGCTTAAAATTGAAAAAGATAAACGAACCACCACCTAGCTTGAGCTGAGCATGAGCCCAACATTTTAGCTCGTTAAGAAAATAAGAAATACAAGCCGAGCCCCACCTTGGTTCAACTCAGCTCGGCTCTATTACAGAGTATTAATTTCTTGTATTATTCTAAAATCAATTTTGTACGATAGAAATTCAGCTCTACACACGATTGAAATTATGATCATGATTTTGTTGCTCCATAGACAGTACTACAGTAGAGTGGTATTGGGTAGGGATGGGGTGACAAGCCAACGGATGCTTCTACACAATTTTCGGGTCACATTATGGACCATAACCTTTTTATAAGTGTAGTCACGTTCATCATGGTAGTGTCATGTGACATGGACATTATTTGTACTCAATTACTTAAACTTTTGTTATTTAGAAATTCTAAAATAAGGTGTAAAGAAAAATCCAATAAATACATACTTTAAACAATAACAACCGTACTCACTAAACCCACTCATAGGTAGGGTTTGGGAATGGTAAGATATATGCAAGCCTTACCTCTATCCCGATAGACAACGAGGCTACTTTCAGAGAGACCCCTAGCTCCTAGGCCATATACATACAATCAGGTCACAATAAATATATATAGGCAAATAGCTACTATAAAAAAAACATAAAACATAGTGCACTAAAGATTTTCTTAGTAAGCTACCAAAATATGCAATTAGAAAACGTATAATATGGACAGCTAACACCTCGTAAAGTAGAGAGACAAGCAATAGCATGTAAAGGAGATCAAAACAAACTAACAAACTAATCACCTTAGGAAAGACCGACACCATAAACTCTTAAAGAAACGAGTTTAATGTTAAACCATACTATCCTCCTAAATACACACGTTAGTAACCATCATATTATTGCCATACGAGCGTATAACATCACATTCACGCTCCTATATGCTCGTATAATTTACAGTGCTATACGTTCGTATACATATTTATACGCCCATATATACGGAGGTTTAGCCCCACAAAATGGCAATTACTTTCCAACTGCAAAATTTTTTTGAAGGATTATGCATGTTACTTTAACCATATGAATTATGATTCATGATTTATCTTTTGGGTTTAAGCATCCATGACTCAAAGATATGTTCGAAGAGACAATTAGAAATCCATGAGTTAACCTAATGGAGCTCTCAAGTGGAAAGGATATATTAATGGGTAAACGAGACGTCTCCATGATTTATCTTTTGGGCTTAAGCATCCATTGACTTTTCCATTTTAGGAAGATGACCACCTCTCATCTTTGTAGAGAGAGGTTTCAGAGTAAACGACACGTCTTTGTGAGGTTTCAGCAATGGACCAAGTACCAACCCATCTCTTTGGAGAGGCCTCACGGTAAACGAGGCATCTTCGTGAGGCTTCAACAACTCTTTGAAGAGAGGCTTCACGGTAAACGAGGTGTCTCCATGAGGCTTCAGAGATAGACCAACCCATATGCGACACATGTCTACTTATTGTAAAGAAAGCGTCTCTCTCCAAACGCTCGGTGGAGGAGCGGCAGAGTTTGAAGGGATTTTGGTTTCATCTCTCCGTCATCGTCATCGTCTCTGTCGGTCATCAAACCCTTCAAAACGAGGAATCGCTACCGCTTACATTATCACCCACTTAAACACCTTGTAGACGTCTCCGTCTCTCACGGACGTCACCGAACGGTTGTCATCTCTCACCCACCCTCTATCTTCCTGTTCGCGGACCAAGGCCCTGCCTCACCTTGCGTTAAGTGTTTGTTCGCAGTGCGCCTGGGCCTCGTCTGGCTCGCCTTTGACTACACAGCTCATAATAATGCCACTCTTAATCATATTTCTCATCAATTTCTCTTTGAATATGAGGATCAAAAAGATGCCAAATAGCATTACATCACAAAGCTAATAACAGGAAGTTAAGTAACAAGAAATGCACATAATTTTACAACTACAGTTTGGTAGAATCATGATGCCACAGTAAGTTCTTCTGCTTTCTTCTCTCTTTCCTTGACTGCCTTCTTCCAGATTTCAACACTGTCGATTATTTCACCGGTTTTCAAGAGATAGCGTACACGTTTACCGTTGTCAAGCATCTTGTGACCCACCCGGCTTGCAACATTCTGTTCTTTCGAGTACAGCATCACATTCGAGCTATGAATAGGTGCTTCTATCTGTGCTTATGAAACATAAACATCCATCGAAAGGTCATTACCATGGGTAGGTTAAGTTTTAATAAAGTTTCATAATTTTGACCCATTTAACTAAAATGAGTTAATCTTGGTTGTATGTTATCTCAGCAAATGGAATATGTTCTACGCCCCGTTTTCTACCCCTGATTATCCAAAATCACTTTTAAAATCTTGGTTTTAAAAAGTGCGAAGCGCACAAAAGCGACGAGGTCTAAAACCGGTGGGCTTTTCGTATGTGAGGCGCAAGACAATTATATAATTTTTTTTATATATGCTATAGGTTTTTAGCATTATTTACTCAAAAATTTTGAGTCAATATACAGATACAAATAAGGTATATATATGATTTAACTAAAAATGTACACCTTTTTAGCTACATGTATAACAATTTTAAGCACAAAAACATCATGTGTACAAAAAGCGCGCTTTTCGTACACTGCTCGCCTAGGGTTACATAAGGCGCACGGATTTGCGCCTAGGTGCGCTTAAGCGCGCCTCAAGCGCGCTTTTTAAAACCAAGTTTAAAATTCAGTCCAAACACCACCTTAATTAATAAACAATGGGAAAAAAGTTTTAACGGATACTCATTTGCGCACTTAAGTAGTTATAAAGGAGGAAAAATAGAACCTTAACGATCTGGCCCGATTCACCCTCCTCTTTGCTCTTCAAATGTTTGGTCTTCAAATTGATTTCTTTGACTATAACAGTGCTATTGTGCTTAACAATCTTGGTTATCTCACCAATCTTGCCCTTATCGCGTCCTGCAATCACTTTAACCGTGTCACCAAGCTTCACATGCATCTTGTGTACAATTGGAAGACTGTTTGGTTTGCATTTGATCCGTTCCCACCTCTTAAGCTGCAAAAGTGAATTTTTAAAAAGTCAACGTCTATGCAAAGTTAAAAGAACCGAAAGTCATCGAAGCAGGGCATGGATGTTTGATACCAACCTTCGCTTGGATAGGAGGACATGCTTTTGTAGACTTGTTCTGCACCTGCAACGCATTCATGTAACAATTAAAGCTTAGATAACGATCAATTTGTTGAAGATGCAAAGTAGTATTTTGCGATTTCTCTTAGAACATGAATCTGAAATTCTGTGAAGGACTAGGCACGCCATTTCAATGGCAATTCCAGACACAACACGAAACCAACACGTTTTAGCCTTTTAGGTTGTCATATGATATCTAAACCGTTTAATACACAGGTTGTGTTCAGGTTGACCCATTGAACCTATTTACTACAACATGTCGACCCGTCAACCAGTTTAATCAAACAAGTCAATCCGCCAACCTTTTTATGAACCGTTTTACCCGTTTATCCATTGCATCTTGATCACAACCCACCAGCCTGTTATCCCATTTAACTCATTTAGATAAATAGGTAAAACGAGCGGTGTACAAGTTACATGATTTTAAGTGTCCGGATTAAAGTTGATATCTTTAACATGAACAAATATACGAGTCGTATTCGTGTTCAATGATTCAAGCCACCATCAAAGCACAATTAACACCCCTACCAAATTCTAATGTTAGGGTACCCAAAACCCTAAATTCTTTAACAACATATGTGTTTGTTTGATACAAAAGATCCATATTAAAGCTACAGTTTTTAGCAGCTCAAATACCTTCAAAATTCACAATTCTTTAAAATTTGTAAAAATGTTTATATGTCCAATATCATCTATTTCAGTAAAACTAATTTAAATTCACAAATGTGGGTCTGTGTTATTGTTCTACACCATCAATTACCACAAAAACACACCCAGTTACCAAGAAACACCAACAAAGGGGGGGGGGGGGGGTAAATTAGACAAAACACACAAAATAAACTCAGTAAAGAGGTGTACCAGAGGTGGGGAGGGACAGGGAGACAAGCGTTGACCGAGAAAGGATTTGGATGAGAGAGAAAGTGCGGTAAATGAGCTCTGGAGAGTAGCCATGGCCGCCATTTTTTTATTTTTGTATTTTTATAAATTGTCTGCTGCAATGAAGGTGCACCAGAACCAGATTGCAGAGCTTTATCCTGATAGATGGATGGAGAATAAAGAGGATAGAGTTTTGTATTAGAGATGAGAGAAATGGGTTGGGCTCATAACAAGCCCATAGTACTTTAATGATAGCATTAATTAATAAAGGGCTAGCCCATATTGTTTAGATATAATTTTACTGTCAACTGATGTTACAAAGTTATCCAGCCATAGTGGTGGCGAGCTATAGTGGTGGCGAGCCATAGTAGGCGGCGCGGCTATGTTTTCACTTTAAGTGACCCGGGTTTAATCCCCATTTTCAACATTGTGGTTGGATATATGGTAATGATGGGGAGAGCTTGGCCTTTCCGGGTTGAGGGAGCTTGAACCTCAGCTGACTCGGTTTTCATCCGGCCGTTACTTCAGCGGGCGACAAAAAAACTGAGCTCGTGTGGAGGCCGGTTTCCGGGCGGGAGCCGGTAACAACCCACACAACCCTTAGCGTAGGCCCGATTAAGACAACATAGACTGGAGGTGTGGATGGTCAGGGCCTACTGTACGGGTATGACAACTTCCGAGTAAAAAGAAAGCCATCTTAAAAAAAAAAAAAAAAAAAACTGATATTACAAAGTTGCTCCTTTATAGTTTTCATCCCACCTTTTATTAAAGACTATAAATACTATAGTAGATTTGTACAGTTCTTGCTTTAAGTTTTCAGTTATAATCTGAGAGAGAAACAAAAGATTTAAAACAAAACATAAAATGTTGAGAAATTTGTAGTTAGAAATTTATGAAACTTTATGAATAATAACAATGTTCATTTTAATCACGTCTTTTTTCCTTAAAAAAACAATATATAACTAGCCAATTTTATCAACATTTAAAAAAAAATATATAACAATCTAAGTTGATTGGGTGAAGAGTTTAATATTCATTAGAAACAAAAATTTTAGAGGTGTCAGAATCTCATTGGTAAAACAAGATGATCTTAGTTTCATCTCTATAGCCCAAAACGCATCATTTTAGGTTAGGGGTTCTTGGTTTTGTACACCCACATCCCATTTTGGGGTATATGGCATCCTCCTATTGGTGTGTGATGTGGGCCAGGGTATATGAATTCTAAATAGGGCATGTATGATTCCTAAATACCTTTAGGTTAAGGCCTTACTATTATCACCTGATTGATTGCATAACAACTCCATTTTTTTTTATTTTAAGGCCGAAACCACATAAATGTTCCATTTTTAAGGCCAAACCGTGCCATTTACGATACGTAAAGTGGCGTCTTTTGATTGGGTTGTATTTTCGTGTAATCAATGATCAGACTTCATCATCTCCATACCTCTTGGTCTAGTGGTATGGTGTTTACCCTTACAAATATAAGGTTGTAAGTTCGAATCCTTGCAAATGCAAGGTAAGATGGAATAAATGTGTAATAAAAATTTGCCGTTAAAAAAAAATAGAACCAGAAATGAACAGGTTTTAGGCACCATTTTCTTTCACTCTTCTATCCAAATTCAAATGTTCTATATCACTATACAAAATTGAACCATAACAGGATCAAAGACCAATAACAAAGTCAGCTTCAACAACCAATTATACAAACACCAAACACACTCATTTCAAAACCTAATTTCTTCACTCAACAGCACACCAAAACCTAATCTATATACTGTGGAACTCCTACTTGTAACTTGTAAGCTTCCATATATATTACAAAGTAAGCCAAGGGTCATATCAAGCTTCACAGGAGTCAGCTGTGCTACCAAAAGACTCAAACCTTCTATGTTCACCCGTCATAGGACTTCTACGACCTAGTTGGTCTACATTAATAGCAACCTCATCCGCTGCAACAGATGAATCCCGTCTATGATGTTTTTTGTTATGTCTCATCATTAGAATACGAGAAAGTGCTTGCACAATGTCCCTCATTGATGGTCTTTTTCTTGGGGAACGGTTTATGCATTTGTATGCAAGAGCTGCAATGTCGTTCAGTTCTTGATCATCAAAGTTTCCATCGAGACGGGAATCAACTATCTCTTCCCATCCAACTTTTCCCTCGGTGTTCATCGCTGCCTAATTATATTTTATATCAGTTTAATATCAAATCAAGAAAACGGAACATTGCACTAAGTTTGGTCACCCAAGTTTAAAAAGCCTCATGAACATGCTACAACTTTGCAAAAAGTTTTATTTAGGGTGATTTAGACAAGTTGGTTGCAGTTCTTTTCAGAAGAAAAAAGTCATAACTAATATTGAAACATTTTTGGTTGAGTATCAAACTTTGGTGACCAAATAAATAGACATTGGATAGAAAGCTGGTTCTCTCTCTACCCACTTTTAATGTTTTCTCCAAAACATGAAAATTATTTGAGGTGTAAATTAAGGCAAAGTGATTGGGGCAATTCATATAAATTTAAAACTTGCAATAATATCATATTCTTCAACAACAAAAGAATAAAAATAAAATCAAATATACCATTTAAAATTACCCATTTCATTAAGTGCAATTTCTAGTATGAGAATTATACTGTTATCCTTTTCTTTACATTTTAAGCTGTCATAATCTCAATCCTTACATAAGATAAAGGTTCATGTAAAAGAAATGGAAATGGGTATATCTGATATTATGATTTGATGCATTAAAAAGCTGGACATATCACTAGGGAAACGCATTGAATGTCACCCATGTGGTTAGTTATAAATGACTATAAGAAGATATATTTTTTAAGAAACAAAAATAGGTAGATTTTACACTAGGAAAAAATATGATCCGTTTATATTGTTTAAAATTTTGTGAAAATAAAAATATTTATTTAATTTGGGATTAAACTAATTATACATATAGATATGTGTCAGTGTGTTGAGAGAGAGAGAGAGAGAGAGAGAGAGAGAGAGAGAGAGAGAGATCTTACAAGCTCAACATATTCCATGAGACCCTGCTGAGGGTTTCTTCCTGCAATAAGTTCAAATAATAGAACGCCAAAGCTGTAAACGTCACTTTTTTTGGTGAAAGCTCTTGTAGATATATATTCAGGATCTAGATATCCAAAAGTTCCCTGTATATTGGAGGCATTTCTGTTAATCATATCCTCTCTAGAAAGTCCAAAGTCAGCCACCTGATTACACAATATAAGTTGAATTGGGTAGTCATCAATAAAAAGGTTTAAAATCAAAAGGCAGCTAAATCAATTTCAACAATAGTTTCGGATATTAAAAACTAACCCTAGCTCCCATTGCTTGATCCAATAGAATGTTAGAAGATTTGATGTCCCTGTGTATTACTGGAGGAACAGCCTTGAATTACAGAAAAACGATTGATAAGTCGGATAATTCAAAAGAAATAAAGCAGAAAAATTGTAAATGAAAGAAAGATTAAAGCTTACTCCATCATGGAGATATTCCAATCCCCTAGCTACATCTAAAGCTATTTGAACTCTAAGATCCCATCTTAACAATTCATGCTTTTCGCCTAAAAATTGCAAAAGTAACAGGTTTATACACTAAAAAGAAATCTAAGAGGGTTATTAAGCGTTTTAATGTTTTTATCATAACAATGGTTGCTATTTGTGAGAAAGTTAAATGACTGCTTACTGTACAAATGAGAAGCTAAACTGCCTTTGCTCATGTAGACATATATGAGCATATGTTGTCCCTTTTCTGCACAATATCCTACCAAATTCACAAGGTTCCTGTGATGTAATCTTCCCAATAACATGACCTACAAACATATGTATACACAAGGTAAACCATAAATGCAAAACTAACAATGGCAGAAGCTCAAATAAAATGACATTAATCAGAAACAACAGAAATTGAAAAAGAACAAAATTTAAAGTTTTTTAAAGCCATGTAACAGTGGTACACTTGATATCTAAATAAATATCCCCTTGTATAAACAAGAAAGTATCAAAGGCTTTGCTTTGAAAAAAAGTTGTAAAATGTGAACCAGCTAAAAGTAATTAATCTAAAACATACAATCCTGAGGTGAATGTGAGTATGATTCATTGCTACCTCAGTTTGGAACTCTTTCTCGCCTTGTTTGGAATCAGTTGCTAGAACTTTAACAGCAACTGCATCACCAGTGGTCATCTGAGCTTTATAAACAGGACCAAATGCCCCTTGGCCTATCAATGAAGTGAAATTGTATGTTGCCTTCTGTAGATCCCTGAATGATCCAGAAAAGTAAAAAAAAAAAAAAGATAATGGATAAAAAGAAACAATAATGTTTATCAAGTAGAAGAGCATCAGACAAAAATCAACATACTTGTAAGAATACTCGAGTATCCCAGAAGCAGCAATCACATGACCCTTCTTAAGACCACCAAGCCACAACGGGATGCCATTTTGTACAGACGTTCTTGATGATTCAGTACCCATTGACGAATCCGATAAGATGGTGCAAGTATCAGCACCATTTGCACGAATGGGGATAGCTGCTGCCCTCCTTGAACTGCTATTACCTATTTGAGGTCGTTTTCGGTGATACCTAAAGCAAAGTAGCCCACCTAAAGCCAAAAGAGCTCCAATCACTACCCCTATTGAGATCCCAATAATCAGACCAGTTGACCTCTCTTTCATCTCTTTTCTGTAGCACAAATATTTCCTATCAAAGTAACCATCAACACACCTGTGAAGTTGTCAACAAGATATTTATAAGCATAGTTCACAGACAAACCTGATAATAAACTTCTGAGAATATTATCTCTACCAAACTTAACGATGAAAATCCAAATCAGAATCTGCTTTCCAGCTCGCAGTATACCTAATAGGCTAATACCGAAATTTTAATTCGCGCAGGACCCAAAATTGAGGACCAAACTCACTAGTACAAACTACCAGACACCTACGTAATAAAAACCACT
This sequence comes from Ambrosia trifida, assembly GCA_028751855.1. Lineage (NCBI taxonomy): Eukaryota > Viridiplantae > Streptophyta > Magnoliopsida > Asterales > Asteraceae > Ambrosia > Ambrosia trifida. The sequence continues at coordinate 19,134,574 of CM054128.1, read as the reverse complement.
AGCACTAGTCACCCTTGGTTTCAAAATGCACGCATCAGGAGCACACACTGTGCGCATCACATGATGCGGTGATGAGATCGCATCACACGGTGCAATCGCATGATGTAGTCTAAACAAATTAGACCATCGATTAAGCAATGGCTTTGACCATTGGAACATAATAGACCATCGATTGAACAAATCTGACTACAGATGAAGAGAATATCTTATATTCTATTTATTTAAAAGTTAACAAGTTAAAATATTATCTATAAATATTTTTTTTAATACGAACGTCTAACACATGATGCGCGCACTTCGCGCTAACGAACGACACGTCAACTTTAAGTAGATCATGGAAGACGAAACCAAAAAAAGTGTTGTGAGTGGACTGTAGACTGTTACTGCAAGTTCATAACACAATAAAACAGGAAACAAAATGCAGATCATATAAAAACATGCTAGATTATATCAGGAAATAAAAATCACAATTAAGCATGTAAATCATGTTTCAACTGAAGGAAAACTAGACCTTAATTTCCAGCAATAGAGCACCAATCATTGAAGAATTAACACGACTACTAATATTCTCACCAGAAAACACAAACATAAACAAATACAAATACAAATACAAAAACAAAGTCATAACTGATTACATCCTACAATATAGATCTTCAATTAACTTTTCAGTGACGTCATTGTTTGTTAAAATAACGATGAACAGTGAATGAACACTAAATGAAACGATTGAGACTCAAATTATGAATAATAATAATAATAATAATAATAATAATAATAATAATAATGAGAATATGAATTGGAACAGTAAAAGTAGTTTAGAATCATGTTAATGTGAATAATTATTAAGGAGAGTTAAATTAATGATTTATTTACCTGATGATGCTACAATGCAATGCTAGTGGTGATTGAAGTTAATAATAATAATAATAATATGATAGGAATGATGAAGAAGGTTGAGGAAGAAGGTAAAGTAATGTGAGTTGCAGCAGAGACAAGATCCGGTTTTCAGACGCACCAAAACAATGTTTCAACCGAATTTGTGATATTCGAAATAAAGTTATAGCGAAAGAATGGCGTTGTAGAGTATCTTTTTATTTTATTTTATGGTTTATTAAAATTAAAATAAGTTGGCAACTGGCAAAATCTAGTGGTTTGGAAACTAATTTATTAGTTACACCAACACAAGGGCTATATATGACTTGTCCTTTAGTTTTATACCCGATTGCAAAGAATGCCCTCTATGTTTAAAATTGACGAGTTATGTATTTTATGTTTCAAAATCATACACGTCTTGTCCTTTGACGCTAACTCAGTTAATTTATTTCGTTAACTTGTGTTATGTGCAAGTCACATGAGGGTAGTATTGTAATTTTACCCCATTCTATTTCTCACCTCTCCCACTTACCACCTCCACCACTATCTACCATCCACGCCAAACCAATTGCTGCCACCGCCACGACTGTCAACCCCACATGCTGCCACCGCCCTGCAGCGCCTTGCACCCCAACCCACCATCCTTCATTGCAAACCACCCACCCTCAACAAATGGCACTCAAAATTATAAAAAAAAAAAAAAAACCTTTAGATTATATTGAAAAATTGTTAAATAAGAAAATGAATTGGGAAGTAAAGAAATCTTGCTGCACGTAATAAAGCATATTTTTCCAAACCCACCAAATTCCATCCCCTGCTTATTTCTTTTGTCCGTAGATGAATCCATCATATTTTAGGGAAATCCTACTCGTCCTCCTTATTTGGGAGAATGTCTCTGTCTCACGGGTCCCACAAATTGGTGCCCTATTTCCCCCCTAAAAACATCTCAGCCGCCAGGGGTTATGGAGGTAGGTGGAAATTTTACCTATGTAGCCCGTAAATCTGTTGTAAACCTCAATTTGATTCAACAGAAAGGGTTTGGGTGGGTGGTGATGGATTAGTAATAGCTTTTTTGGGGACTGACAGATTGAGGTTTGGGGTGTATAGTTTAGTGGTGGTGGTTGTAAGTGGCGGCTGGTGACTCGTGGTGGTCCTGGTAGAGGTTGAAAAAGAGGACTGGTGTTTCTTGTAGAAAGATGGTGACTAGAGCAGGATGGTGGTTTTCATGGTGGATGGTAGTGGTGGTAAGTGGGATAAGTGAAAAGGAAAAGGAGGAGAGGGTAAAATTACAATACTATCCTCATGTGCATGTCACGTGACATAATTTAACGGAGAAAACTAACTGGGTTAGGGTTAAAGGACAAAATGTGCAAGATTTTGAAACATAAAGTACATAACTCGTCAATTTTAAATTTAAAGGACATTCTTTGCAATCAGGTATAAAGCTAAAGGACAAAACTTGTAATTCAGTCGCTATATATTAAAAATGAACTATTTGTATGTTAGCTATGATTATGAAAATAAATATTAGAAAAGTTTAGAATTTTTTTTTTTTTTTTTGGGTGTACACCTTATCTTTCTTATTAGGGGGACGGGCGCCACCAGAATTGGTCACGAGTATCCCACTATCAGCACGGTAACACCGCAGCCACCCATGCTGGTAGTGATCCTATGAACCAAATTCCGGTTCTAGTTAACGGGCTGGTACCCGTGATTTCCCTCTCTTTGTCTCTATCTCTCTCTCATTGATTGTGGGTAAATAATAAGTGAAGTGTTACCACCAAAAAAATGTTTCAGTGAAGGAAATCAGTGAAATGATGTGGCAGTGTATGATTGGTTGAAATAAGTGAAGTTGAAAAAACTCACGGGTAGTGTCTCGTCCCCCCTTAGAATTTGTTGAGACCTGCATGCATCGACGCCGGTGTTTCTAACCTACCTGATCCCATGCGCCAGCTCAACAGTGACAAACATCATATACAAACACGCTACTTCTTGGATATTGATACTTGGAGCCACTACCCGACCGGCCTACCTAAGAAGGTGGAGGGGTTGTTCTCGTGGTCCGAATAGTACCTGAATTGGGGTAATCGATAGTGCCCTATCCACCCTTAGTAAAACTAGTTAAGATCCTTTATTATTTTTATATAATTTCGTAAAACCGGTCTATTTTGCTATATTAAAAAATTTAATTATTTAACCGGGAAGAGTTGTAACTTGTAAGCTCTACTATTTAATATTGACGTACTCAGTTTACAAATAATAATAGTTTTGTGAATTATACATGATTAGATATTTAGAGTAGCAGGTGAGTCACTACTAAAAATAGATTATTATTATGATTTATTTTGGTAGTTTTATATCAATTTGAGTTACCAACTCGATATATTTATCATTAAAGTATACATTTACTGATTGAAAATACTTAATGATTGAAGTCATGGTTAGACCATTATGCCCTTGATAGCCGGACATTCATTCTTTCATAATTTTGCACATACGGAAAGCCATTCCCCCACTTACATGATTATGCACACCACAAAAGAAAAAGGAAAAAACAGTTGTCTAATCTCTTTGTTTTAAGACCGTTAAACGATAGGGAGAATGTTATATAATTTTTTTAACAGCTAAAGATACATTAAATTCGTCTTTGATAGGGCTCGAACCCTTGACCTCAAGTGGAGCAACATCATCCTCAGGACTAACTCAACGTTTGTAGAGGTCTAAAACATTTACTAAAATGGGGGCCTTTTTTCCAATTATAATTTAAAAAAAATAGAATAAAACATGAAGATAACAGTAATTGCAAGATCATAACCATTTGAACGTTAAATACAACAAAACAGATTAGCCGCCCTTAGTGTTATTAAGCTAAAGGTATGCCACTTAACTAAAAACAAATATCATACATGTTTAAAATAAAAGTTGGGGGCCATATTAGATTAGATTAGGGGTGTAAAACCTTAGCTTTAAAATATTTACTCTTAAGTCGACCCTGACCACACCACACTGACATCTTAACTTCAATGGATTTTGAACTCACCCCACTCGAGTATGATATATTGATGGTAATTTTGATTGGTGATTTTATATGACTAAAAGTGAAATTGTATCCATCTTCTCAGTTCTTGATTTTAATTACAAGATAAAAAAAAACATCTAAATTAGTTCTTGATTTTTTTTTTATTTTTTTTTCTGAAATGCTTATATTTTCAACATTGTTCTAACAATCAAAACCACATACGCCCTACATGTTAGTCTTGCAATCATTTCTTTAGCCAATTTTTTACTCCGTCAAATGTTCTCTACCTCCTCTTCAATTTTTGTAACAGTGATTAGGTTAGAATGTGGTAATGGTGTTAAATATGGTCAACTTGTTAGCTAGGACTTTCGAGTTAATAGGTGGTTGGTTTGGAAAATTGTATCACTCTTTTATCGTGGCTTCCATCCATTTGACTTTTATATGAAAAAATATTTTTATAATTGTATACGAAATTAATATACTCCATACCGATGGAGTCTCTTGAATAAGTATTTATGATTTTTATAGTCAATTTTAAAGCGTGGATGCTTGTGTAAAGATTGTGACCCATCCACTGCTCTTTATAAAGCATGTTATTACATGTTTCTTTAGCTTCAAAAAACTGTAACATGTTTTTTTAAAGTTTTTTAAAAGAGAGATATCACTTTTTCTAGCATTAATAAACCTTAAGCTTTTTCTAGCATAACATTAACAGCCCCTCGAGTTTCATTGTTATAATTTTTTTTATAAATACTAGTGTTTTCTTATAAATAAAGTGGCCATGTCTCATTACTATTGAGTGATTGTTTTTGTCAACTTTAATCGTAAGTAGAACTTTTTTTTAATTTAATTTCCTTTCATTAAAACAAAATACGAAAATTTCACAATGGAACAATAACAAAAATTGGGCGGTCTTTATAGTTAAAAGAACGAGTAACTTAATTGGAACCATATTGAATGCTATTTTAAAATGGCTAGATGTCACTAGTTGTTTGGATTTTTGTCCAAGGGTGATGGTTCTCTGGTTGAATTCTTTACATATCTCGAATAAGAAACGAAAGCTTATTTTGAAGTTATTCTTACGACCCGGTGGATGCTTTGGAGATGTAGGAACAAGGCTATTCTTTCACATCATTGCGGCCTAAAACAATGTATTGTTGATTCTAGGAATAATGGAAATAAATAATCCCAACTATTCACTATTGGCCAATAACAGTCCCAACTACGAAAATCACCAAAGATTACAAACAGACACCAAAATTAACAAAAAACAAATACCCAACAGTAGACACAACCACTGCGGGGATCTTTACCAGAAAATGTTTGTGTATGATATGTAGCCCATAGACAATTTTCACAGCTCTATTTCCGACAGTGGTAAGAAACGCCTTTCTTTGATGTGCTACACATGCAGCACGATTAGGGGCGGTTTTGGCCACCTTAGGACTCGATAACTAGTGGCATAAGATGTTATTTAAGGAAACAAATGGGTCTCAATATAAGAACACTAACAAGTAAGATTTATAGTTTTCCTTTAAGCAAATAAAAAATTATCTATAAAGCAAAACATAAATATTACCCGTGTGGACTGCGGCATTTGATAGAATACATATAGAGGTCAAAACTAGTCTTTGAACTCTCAAAACAGATTAAGTATAATGTAGTTCATGAATTGATCTTCATTGTTGATAATAATATGCTGTTACCAATAATATAGGTTCAGGAGAGAGTTCATTGGCGCCCATATTGGCTGTTCCCGTAGGAAGGAGGTGATGGCGGAGGAGAGTCTCTTGGCCTGGCGTACTCTGCAAATATAACCCAACCATCCAAAAACTGCAATATATACAACAAAAACATTAAGATGACTATCAAAGTTAAAATGACCATCAGCAAAAACAATGAAATGACCATCCCGACCTTTCCATCCATGCCCTCTATGCCGGCAGCAGCCTCTTCAAGAGTAGAATATCGTACAAAACCAAACCCTTTTGACCAACCTGAAGCACGGTCTTTTACTACTCTAGCTGCAAAATGGAATTTAAGTTCAAAAAATAATATACATATATGCGTCAGAATCATAAATTATGCCATTATGGTGAAGAACTGAAGAAGCAAACCATGAACTACTTCACCAAACTTTGCAAAGCATTCTCGAAGTCCTTCATCAGTTGTTCGTTTGCTAAGACCTGCATTTAGGGGGAACAAAACCTCAGTAAGATGCCTATAGCAGCATCGAATGACTCAATACTAAAACAGATATAACCATCAAACAATCAAAAGGAATGAACTCATTGATTCCATTAAAACTTAGCGTCACAAGCAAAGATAAAAGATAACATACTACACCAGACAAATGTAAGGCAGGAACATGCAGTTACCAACAGAATTGATATGTCATATGTGTATATATATCTGGTGGTTTTAAAAAGTGTGGCGATCCGATGCGATTTAATCCCAAATGCCGATGCATGATGCACGCACATTACGTGTCGAAGTGTTCGTTATTATAAAGAACTAAAATAAATATGTATAGATAATAGTCTTAAACTTCTTAAATTTTAAACGCTAAAATATAAAATATTCTCATTAATTCTAGTCGGATTTGTTCAATCGATAGTCTTATTTCTTCAAATGCTCAACCTTATTGTCCAATCAATGGTCAGATTTGTTCAGACCACATCATGTGATGCGCGCATCATGGAGTCCGCATCACACAATGCGATTTCACCACTGCATGATAGAAACCGATTAGGGATCAAGATGAAGAAAAGACTACTTTGCTTCAAATTTATCATATATTTCCGATGCGAAAACATCATCATCATCATCATCATCATCATCATCATCATCATCATCATCATCATCATACTCCGATGCGAAAGCACAAAACTTAAATAAGAAACAAACATGCGGAAATAACTAGGCTACGTGGGTGAAAATATGATAATGGAAAAGCTAGTTTTCCCGTGTCTTCGACATGAAAAGACGATGTCCTAACCACTGGACGAAAGGGACCAAAAAGCCATTCCTAAATGGACGCATGTAAGTTAAAGGAAATGAGCATGGTGGAATGGTCTTTAAATGGCAACGTGGGTACGTATTACGCATCGCGCATTTTATAACCAAGGTATATCTTTATAGAAAAATAAATAAATCTATAACATACGAATACATGAGATCAAAGGTAAACGGGCAAATTCCCCAATGAAACTATAAAGCTAACTATCAAAAATGACTTATAAGAAGACATAACTTGTACGAACTTAACATAGACATAACTTTTGATCCATCTGAAACTATGAACCCGTAAAACATGGATGAATACAGCATAACAAGCCAGATCAAGACGTCGCAAGTGACAACCAGCCATAAATTGTTTGCCCGACACGGCGACACTTGGGCCCAAATTACTTCAACCTTATCCCGAATTTGACATTAATAGTTTTCCTACAAATGTTGTAATATGAATAATTCCGTGTTGATAATAAGACCAAATGAATCATAAACATCATGTGTTAATTCAATCAATTAACTATAACTCTAAACCTTGAATTTTGTTTTCCTAATCATTCATATCTAGTATTATACTATAGAAGCTCATCTGCAACAAAAATTAACAGCACACAAACTTCTATTATCTTATTTAATTAACAAGCGAGAGAGCTAATAAAATAAAATAAATAGGGTTAATAGTAAATAAAAAAGTGGAGGTGGGTGCCTGAAACGAAGAGGTTGGTTGAAGGTGGAGCCTGAGGCCTCTGCGACTGATTGGCGGCAGGTTGTGAAGGAAAGGGGAAGTTAGTAGAAAGAGTTGAGAAAAGCGATCTCATGCCACGTGGACCGGCGGCCGCCGCCATGGTTGTCGCAGTCTTCATCGCCATTGCTTTCCTTCCCTCCTTCTCTGGGTTTTTCAACGAATATAACCGTCTAAAACCCACCCTCGAACTGTCTAGGGTTTTTCAACTACGTGTATTTAGACACTTGTGGAATACTGGAACGCGTGTGTTTTGTCTAAGGGGCTGTTTGGTAATGAGGCTCTTAACCATTCAGCGCTGAATGATTCAACATTCAGTGTGTTTGTTTCAACTTCTGAATGAAATGGTTAAGTCTGAATAATTAAGATTTGAGATGTTGCTGAACCATTAAGCACTGAACTATTAAGCACTGAACTATGCTGAACCTTAATGAGGCTCCCCTACCAACGTGGGACAAGAAAACTAACCATTAAGAGGTCCAACTTAATGATTCAGCGCTTAACCATTCAGACCTCTTAACCATTCAGACCTCTTAATCAACCAAACAGCCCCTAAATATGTTTGCTTCGTTTTGAGATTTCGGTCAGAATACTGGAATGCGTGTGTTTTGTCTAAATATGTTTGCTTCGTTTTGAGATTTCGGTCATTTTGGGTTCGGTTTATTGCATCATCCATACAAGACTCATCATAGCAATCGACACGTGTTTTATATCAATTGAAAACCATTCAAATGAATGGCTGTACCGATATCAGTGTTTGGTCGGTATCGGTTCGGTACGCTGCACTCGTTAAAGCTTATGATACAAAAAAAAAAAAAAAAAAGCTTTATTGTGAATATAACTCTTTGTGTTAACAAATTTTATACCGCCACAACGAGAAAAGTATAATTTCGAATACGGTACCGGTACCGCTGTTTAATCGGTATATGTTTGGTTTTGTGATGTTAAAAAAATTCAACTATATATAACCCATTCGGATTTGATTGTCATCTCTAGTTAGATGCGAGAAGTCTCAAATGTTCACCTCCACATAACCCACAATACACTTATCCTACAATTATATTTCTTCTTCTTAGCGGGTTACCGCCAACATCCATCTCCGCCTTCCAAACTAACAACAAAGACAGAATACGATCCATCTCCGCCTTCCAAGTTCCAAACCAAAACGATAATTTTTCCCGGGATCATTTTTAAGGAATATCACATTTCAAATGAAAAATAATAAAACATTGCACAAAGACACAGCAGCAACTGAGACAAAACAACTCACCATCAATACCACAAGTCCAACAGAATATTTAGTAATCAGTATCTTACTGCAAAACTTTCCAAAATAATTGAATGTCGAATAACAAACATAACAGTAGTAGCAGGTAAACTGGAAAAAACTAACAATAAAAGTAACAGACCCAACAATAACAAAACTAAAATTGACATCCATAACACCAGTTTATCACTTGTCAGCCTTAGCAGCAGTGGCAGCGGCTTGACCCCTGAGACGACCAGTCCTCCTGGCAGCAATAAGACCAACCTTTTGACCAGGTGGTGCGTCACGACGAACGGTACTGGCATGACCGATATGTTGATGGTTACCACCACCATGGGGATGCTCCACTGGATTCATAGCAACACCACGAACCTTAGGCCAGCAGTTCCTCTTCACACGGAACTTGTGATAAGCATTACCGGCCTTCAGCATTGGCTTCTCAGTACGTCCTCCGCCAGCAACTTGACCAATCATAGCACGGCATCCACTTGGCACAATTTTCTTGGCTCCGGATGGAAGCTTCACCCTACAGTATAATAATCACAAATCAAATACTTGCATAATTAAAAATATGCAAACTTTTGGACAGACAAGTTAGTAAAAGATTTGAGTGCATACACTACATTTGTTTCGGCCCTCAAGACATGTAACGTGTTCAATTTGTATTTGTTATTTACGACCATGTGAATTCTAAACTTTTACAACATGTCTTGAAACAAATGTAGTCCAATTTAACATTTCCATCATCTCTTATTCCAACTAAACCCGGCCGAGCAAAATCCGATTAAAAATACACAAAATTTTTATTAACAAGTTACAATTAAAACCCATGTATAAGCAGACAAGTAAGCACAGAACTTAGTAAGCAGAACATAAATTAAAATACAAATAGAATTCAATTAATCAACATAAATCAAATATCTTAAATCCAAAAAAATGTAAACTTTGTAAAAAAAATTAATAAAAACCAATTCATTTCTTAGTTCCAAAACAAGTTTCACAAAATCCTAACAAAAACATAACTTAAATTGACAAGTTCCCTTAAAAATAACATAACATAAAGCTACTAACATATGTAAAAATGAAATAACATAAAGTTACTAACATATGTAAAAAAGACATAAAATAAAAAGCTACTAACATATGTAAAAATAACATTTATAGATTTCTAAACACATATAAGAATTAGCGTGTAGACATTAGACAACATATCTAACTAACTGATGTGAAAATACAGCATAAATCCTAATACTCAATTCAAAAGACTAGTAACACAATGAATTTAATAAACAAAACAAACAATTACCATAGTTTATAAATACATAATCTAATTACAAATAAACATGTTAACACAACCAAATATAACAAAAGTGTGAATAAAAACAAATAAATTAACATTCAGATGAAAAAAAATATTATACCTAGTGGTACCATTATCAGGATTATGACTAATAACAATAGCATAATCACCAGAAGCTCTAGCAAACGACCCACGATCACCAACATGATGTTCCACATTACAAACAACAGCTCCTTCAGGAATAGATCTAAGAGGCAACACATTACCAACCATCAAATTAGCCTTCTTCCCACAAAACACAAACTGGCCAGTGTACATCCCTTCAGCAGCCACAAACAGCTCCTTCTGATGCTTGTACCTAAAGGGGTGACGGAAGGTGACCCGGGCAAGCGGGGCTCCACGACCCGGGTCATGGATGATCTCGGTGATGACTCCCTTTAGGTAGCCGTTGCGTTCGCCGAAGTCGAGACTGCGGAACCTGGCGGGACCCTTGCGGTGGTGGGTGTGGGACTTGAAGACGGACCCTGCTCCCTTACGTTGGGCTCTGATGACTCGACCCATTGTGGTTAGGGTTAGGGTTTGGAGTGACGGCGGGTTGAGGAGGAGACTGTAATGGAATGGAAATGGGAGTGTGAGGGAAGGAGTTATTAGGGTTTTATTAAGGGAGGTGGTGTTAACCTAGAGGTGTATTGGGCTGGAGAAATGATGGTGGGCTTTTTAATGGGCTTAGTATTATGGTGTTGATGACCTAGGGTCTATTGGGCTTGAGAAATGATGGTGGGCTTTTTAATGGGCTGGTATGATGGTATTGATGACCTAGGGTGTATTGGGCTGGAGAAATGATGGTGGGCTTAGTATGATGGTGTTGATGACCTAGGGGTGTATTGGGCTGGAGATTGACACACATAAGAAAAAAGAAATTAAAATGGTTTGGGGTTTCAAATAGTTGATATATCGAACCTGAAACTGGTTTGACTTAAATTGCCAGTTTGTATGTTGGTTCGAACTCTCGTTACTAAAACAAGTTAGGAGGACCTGAACCGATTTGAAAAACCGATTTATAAAAGGTACAAATATTATTCACCATGGACCAATTGCTATATCTAGGGCTCGTAATTTAGATACGAACACGATAACCTGACACGAACCTACACGATTTTAACAGGTTTCGTGTTTAGCCTTAACAGGTTTCGTGTCTATAACAGGTCGACATGTTAAGACCTGTTTATTTTCGTGTCGTGTTCGTGTTTACAAGTTTTGTGTTCGTGTCTTATTGTGTACGTGTCTTATTGTGTCTTATCATGTCTTGTCGTGTCTTATCGTGTCATGTCGTGTCTTATCGTGTCTTGTCGTGTTAACTTATTTTACTAGGTGTTCCTTATTGTGTCTTGTCATGTCTTATCGTGTTAACCTGTTATACACAGGTTCGTGTTCGTGTTTGAAAAAAATGACACGATTAGATTTCGTGTCGTGTTCGTGTTTACAAGTTTCGTGTTCGTGTCTTAACAGGTTCGTGCAACATGTTATGTCAGCCCTAGCTATATCAGACGTCATAGGTAAATGCTAATATTAGTATTTTTTTTTTTTTTTTTATGAACAACTAATGTACCCTACTTTATTTTTACTAAAATACATTTTTACGTATATTTAAACCTATGATGTCTCTTCTAAGAGACATATGTATCTATCAAGTGGGTTAGTCTACATTGACACTTATATTGGAATTTAATATTTAGATAGTATGAGTTACAAAATTAGGACATTGTTAGTATATTCAGAATGCCAATGTATTTGATACCTTGTGTTAAAGTGAGAGTAAAAAGTGTAGCAATCTAATGGAAAAGACACACTCGGCAAAAAAGCAAATATATATTTTGTATTTGTACCATATAATTAAACATTAGTGAGTTTACCCGAGCGTTGCAACAAGATTTAAAAACGGTTTGCAATACAACATCATGATATTGTACAACATTTGAAAATGTTGATTTAATTGGTACAAACATTGAGCTTTTGAAATAGCCATTCTAAAATTTATACTCAAATGCTCGGAATTGATTGGACAAACTTACCATTTCTGATATAATATGCACACGATTTTACATGTATTAATAGAGTAAAATCAAATGTGAAGTGATTAATATGTAATTCTCACCATATCTTAAAGTCTGCTCAAAGTTATTTCATCATTCACCTACAAATAAGATATGTTTACTGAATTTTTAGTTGCGTTTAAACATATATCATATCACCATTGGGATTGATTTTATGAATCTTTAATACGTTTTCTTAATCGGATATCTGCTTATTTGGCTAACATTGTGAGGAACACCAATGAAATATTATAATAAATGAAGAACAAACATACATGTGTATGAGCTTTATGTAGATCAAGAAAAACCCTGCTTAGATTAAAAAAAACAATATTGTTTCAACATATTAGCATATGGATAGTGAAAATAAAAGTCAAAAACTAATCAAACCCTAATATCTAATCAATCTTCATACACATCATGATCCTAATAAAAACAATGGACACTCAACCATACTTGAAAATGTATTAAAACTGATAAAATCAATTAGCACTAACGTAAATGTCTTTTGAGGGTGTATGAAAACCGATGCATCTTGTGAATTTATCAAGAGCTGACTTGAAGAAACTATCAAGCAGAAAATTTTCTACAAAGATGATTAGAGACATCATGGCTATCGTCATCAGAGCATTGTTTATTTGTGTGTGAAAAAAGAAGTTGCATGCTGGGAGTCGTCAACATGATTTGGACGACTTATTGAAAATTAAGAATGAAGACATCTAGAGAGCATTCGTCAAATAGGAGTTTGTTGATACATTTCAGGTGTGACAAATGATGTGTCTAGATTAGTAGTTTTGTGGTTGATAATCATTGAGTCTTTTGTAACATATTTGTTAGTATTATAATAACGAATATGGTAGACCCTAGTGAACATGAGTCATCAATGAAGATATGACAGTTACGAAGATGAGTCCATCTTCGCTAATAGATTAAATTCGTTTTCTGTTTTGAGGCCCACAAATGTATTAGTATAAATACATATCTTGGGGTGTAGGCTAGGGTTGTTGGTTCATTAGTTGGCTAGTTGTTATAATTGGTTGTATTCCTACGAAAGTTAATCAATAGATACCAACGATTTTAAAAGTAAATCTTGTGTGATTCATGTTCTTTATATTGTGTGTTACATAAACATCAATCAAAGAATTCCGTACTCTGATTGACCTGAGTACTCTTGTCACTGATCCATTCTAAGGACCTACAATTGACTAAATCGTTAACATTACCAAAAGAGATTTGTATTAACATAAACCTATCCACAAAAGATGAAACAATAAGATTTACCGAAATTGAAACAATAATATTCAAAACGTAAATCACTAAAGAAACTAGCAAATTGCTTATATCGTCATCACTTAAACCAAGAGTTGGGATCCAAATCCCCCTCAAGACAAGTTGCTTTAGGCTTTGTTTGCTTTCCCTTTCCTGACCACCAATTTGGATAGTAAATTCGCTTAAAACAGCCGTCTCTATAATGACCATCCTTCCCGCAAAAGTTGCAATGTTCAATATGTCCACCGTCTTCTTTCTTATCTTCTTTATGAACGAGTTTGGATTGTGATTTGTTCTGGTCACGTTTGACGGGCAAAAAAAAGCTTAAAAGGCTGTTGCATCCGTTGCTCATCTTACGCCAGAAACTACTCGTTGCTGCTCATCTTCAGTCGTTAAATGGTAGGTTGTCCCAAGTGCAGGGGTTAGCTGCATAGCTAGGATCTGAGTCTTTATGGTAGAAAACTCAGAATCCAAGCCTAGCAAGAATTCATACAATCTTTCTTTATCTTGGAGTTGAGTGAGTTTTTTTTTTTTTTTTTACCTAGACTGATCAGATCATGTCCCATATCCCAAGGTAAGTTGGTGTAGTATGTAGAAACCGTTCTTGTTTGGTCGTGGACAACGATTATCTGTTCGAACGGACATACGCTAGCAACATGCTTTGATACTTAGGGTTAGTGTCTTAAAATACCAACAGACATATGCTACTAGGGCATTTTAGCAATAATATTCAATAATGTCCTAACCTGGTAATTAAACCCTTTTCGAAATGGAGGCAAGTAGGCAACCATCATAGCATCTCATCTGAAATTGGGTTAGTATGGCAGTTGAACTTTGTTGAAATGAGCTAGTTTGGTTAAAACTAATGGACCAATTACATAAGTAAGAAACCAGCCATTAGGATGCTTATAAATTAGCTCAGTTCAAGAAACTATATTTTCTAAGGTTATGATGATATTGGTATAATTACCAAAACGAACGACCAACCCAAGTATGTTTCTCTTCTTTGATATTATCTCTATTAATCCTCTCATTTGATATAGGTCTATTAATTATCTACTGGTATGTTTTTGTGCATTTTTTCTTAGATATTTTTCTTTTATATGTATATGTAAGGTTCATAAAGTTTTACCATTTCTATGGAACCTCTAGTCTTCTACTACTCTTCTTTGGGATATCAGCAAGGGTCAGTTTGTTGGTGTTATAAGTGCATTGGATTTTATTTTATTTCCGCAGGAGGCAAGTTCAAAGCGAATCCCGTTATCGACTTTAAGACTAATTTTATTGGATTTGTTCCAGTTAGAAACTTTTTATGGGAAAATTGCCAGGAAAAGTAACCAAGATCACAACTTTACAATATGGGAGAGAATTAAATAGAGTTAAAGTTCAATTTTTTAGCAAATCTATTAGTGAAAGTTCAGCTTGTGACAAAAAAAATGTCAAATAAATGAATTTTCACAGTTTCACTTAGATTAATACGAAATCATTTTGTTCCATATTTAGAATACTTGTGGTGTGCAACAAATGATTAATTAGTTGATAATGCTTGGTGAAAAATACATTAGTTATGATTTTAAATAGTTTATAAAAAGGCTGGTTAATTTAAATTTTTTATTGCTTAGTAATCACGAGTCCAATCTGACAGAGGAAGAACTTCAGAAGCATATTATATTCAGAAGCATTTTATATCTGCTGGAAAGAAACAAAGCTAATTCTGAATAAACATACTATATCGCCGGCAATTTATTTCAAACGAATGACTGTATCAGTGGTGATGTTTCATTCATTTACCACACAAGAGACTAGGAAATTTTCAGTATCGGTTTGACAATTTTCCCGAGGGAGATTACTTTGTTGACCTGCATTTTGTTGAGATGATAAACACGTTTGGTCCTAAAGGAATGAGTGTTCAATGTATACCTTGTTAGAAGATTATAATCAAGAAATGAAAGTCAACGAAAAAGTCAACTGCACAAATAAAAGGCGCCAAAACACAGCAGTTATGTCGGTTCAGTTTTAGGACACGTCGGTTATTATAGTTAGTTATTTAACCGCCAATATGTTATGTATAAGTAGCCACTTGTGTACAGAATTATTGTGTGTGGATAATAATATTGTCTTGTGCATATCAAATCATCCACCCTCTGTTCTATAACCGAGTCCCTGCACATCAGCGATGTGCATACTCAACAACCAAACAATGTTCATCCTATATAACCAAGTCGTATAAACGCAAACAGGGCCGAAACCGAACATACCTGCAGGAAGAGAAGGCAGGTATAATTTTCCAGTTATAGTTTTAAAAATTTTGTTTAAAAAGTTACTACAAAGTTTAGATTTGAAATTTCATATTGTTATTTAACAGGTTTTTGCGGATTTGGACATCTTCTCTATCGTTGGAGGCAATAAAACACTGCAGTTAGTTGACTTGAGGGTCAAAGTCAAGGTGCACGAGGCTATTGTAATTAGGTTTGAAGGGATAACTGGCACAACCCTTTGGTCAGTGGAATCTTTACATGAAAGCGCCCCATCTTCTTGGTAGTTTAACTTCCCTTCTATGGTGATTTAACTCACATATGATGTAAAACATGATTTTCTAAAATGTTAAAACTGTTGTTGATCTAGAAGTCCCTTATGCTCAGGTATGCCTCTTATTTATTAATGCATTTATGCAATTGATTAAAGTATAATTCCAGTTGAATTATAATTTCAGAAGAAAATATTACGAAAGAAATCAGTAGGTAGAGATAGGAAAACCGGGAGGGATAAAGGGTCAAACGGCTATTTTTTAATGTGTTATTTTTTTTTTCTTAGGTTGAGGAAGACAAAGATACCCGGGTAACTCGTGAAAGTTGGTCGAGTTTCGAGCAACCTTTATTTATAGGTTATATTTGTATCGACACTATTTTTTTTTAATTATAAATTTTTTTAATTATGATTGTGAAATGGATTGTTTTGGTATGTGTGCGTATATATATATTGTTTGAATTTTTTTCAGAAGTATGCGGTTTCCAAGAGTGGAGAGTGTTTTTGGGTGCTGGATGAGGGTTTTTTTTTTTTTTTTTTTTTTTTTGTGTGAAAATGGGTAGGTCACTAATTCAAGCAGCGACCTTCAATGATTGGGTTTCAAGGTCGCTGATCGATTTGGAGACCTTCAAATATTATTATTAATAATACTTTCTCTCTCTTCTCTCTCTCTCGATTGACAGAGTATCCAAACAAATTTAGAAAAACAGAGTATCACAAAAGTTTGTGATTAATGAATCTAGAACAATCTATATTTTGTATTTGATAATCAATATGATTAACGGATGGGGTTTAAAAACACTGAGCGAAACAGATTTTGTAAAAACTTTTAGTTTAATTTTTTTTTAGAAAAACAGAGTATGACAACCTGCACCCTTCACTTTTAATAAATGTGCATAATTGGTCCCTCAACTATTTCAAAATTTTCATTTTTAACTCTCGTATTTTAATAGGATCAAAAGTCACAATTTAATAAAACTTATAATTTTTATAAGTAAAAATATGCACTTTTTATAATCACATCTACACCCGAGCACGTATGTTTCAGACCTTGATACTCAAAACTCTTAATTTTCGGTCCTAAAACATCTTAGAAACCGAAGGAAACAAGTCCGGAACTTAAAATTGATTAAATTATAAAAATTGATTTTTTAGCTCTCGCAGTTCGCGGAGATAGTCAAACAGTCAAAGCCCCAGTCAAATAGTCAAAGTCCTAGACAAACAGTCAATTCATCTTAACACCTTATTTTATGGTGTTGACCAATTTTAATGGCTAATTGAATCCAAAACTAGTATAAAAACCCACTTATGTGACCCATTCTCATTGCACCTCTAAATCGATTGCTTCAATTCGATTAAACCCTCCCTCATACCTTTCTTCTATAGTCTATTACTTCTGCAATTGAAGTATTGATTATAAGCTCTTGTAATTGGCAAATTGGAAGCTTGATATTCTTTCTTTTTCGGTTTTTATTTCTCCAAATTGGACTAGCTACATTGTGAGTTTTTCTAATTATTTTTGCATGATATTTCATTCATATTTGTAGATCAATAGCCCTCTGTTTAATTTGTCAATTATAGTCTCTAAGGGTTTCAATTACATAATCTAGGGTTTAGGGTGTTCTAGGTGATTTGGGGATTTTTGATTTAAAAGTTTATAGAACCTTATAAATTCATAACTCTTTCATTTCTTATCCAAAAATTATGAAACTTGGTAGACTTGCTCGTACAACTAATTAGAAGTTGTAAAAATTATTTCGGGATTTATTGAAGCCGATTAGTATTTTTTAATGCTTTAATCATGTTTAATTCATATAAAATCGTATAAAATGTATTTTGACATAAAAATTGGTAGAAACATGTTTCGTTATGTTAGAATAATTTTCATGCCATTTTCCCTCTGTTTGATTTGGTTTTATATGTTATCTCATTTTTATTTGTTAAATTACTTTTAAACAAATAATATTCATATAAACTTGATTTTTATCATAAGCAAAAACAACTAAGTGTGAACCATTTTTATTTCATCCTTTTCATCCTCTCTAATCCTACACTTATTAATAAACCTACAATTTTTTTTTTCTCAAACCATTTCATTTTCTTCTTTAATTCTTAACATCTCTCAACATTTCTTTACTTTCTGTTTTATATAAACTACCTTTAACTTTGATTAATACTTGATTAACAATTTTAGGGCTCAAACATACAAAAATCCATCGAATTAAGAACATCACTGTGACACCCGGCATGTTCAGGTCAACATTTTATAAACACATATAGTCTACCTTAGCGAGAAACGTTTTTTAAACATACTTGACGGGGTCAATAGAGTCGGAACACAGTCCGTATTGTCCAGGGTTCAATGATTTGGAGGATCATTGGGTTAATCACACACGCACACGTTACGAGTCCCGTTGTTTGTGAATTACATAAACTAAATTACATGTTATGCGTAGATTGATTCTTATGTGGTGGATTATATGCAAATACGTGTTTAAACGATGTTTAGATGATTATCCATGCTTATATATGTTAAACATAGATTAGGATTACATGTTCATGTGTTAGGATGCGTTAAAATGCGTTAAACACGACAAACTGGAAAATCTGGAAAACATAAGCCTTGGTTCGACCAATAGCGTGGGGGCGAACCTGGAAGGGGAGAACAACATAAAGGTTCATTTGACCTTGTACAGGGGGCGAACGTGGGTACCTTCGACCTTGTACAAGGGGCGAACGTGGACCAGTTTGTCATTTTTTACCATTTCACAAACCCTAAACGCCTCTAAGCACTCTCTAGCAACTTTAATCATTAAGGAAGGAGTTTTTGCTCTTGTTTTCCATAATCTAACCTACAAACATCTTCTAAACAAAGATCTAAGGTGTGTTCTTCATCCTAAATCCTTTTTAAAGCATTTTGATTCGTTTTCATTAAACCCCAAGAGTCCAGATCTGATTTAAACATGTTTTCATGGATAAAAACCTTCCTAACATCTTTCTAAACAAAACCTATTCATAAATAATGAGTTTTCATACAAATTAACATATGTTAATGGTGTTTTATGTGGTGTTATGTGTTGATTGATGATGATTTATGATTGAGATAGGTTACAATTGATTATTGATGATGTTTTGCTCATTTTGGGGATTTTGGGTTAGATCTAGGGCTTGTTCATGATGATAGTGATAGGGATATGATTGGGGGTTTCTTGCTCATGATAATCTGAGTATATTAAGTTGATTATTGATTGATTTCAGAAAGTTTCCTAATTGGGTAAAGATTGCATGCGTTTGATGTGACATCTCCATAATTTGCCATTTCGTGTAACTTGTTAAACGGATGGATTTCGGGATAAAATTTGTAGGGTTTTGTAGGAATATGTTAATGATAGTTGACTGCTGTGATTAGTGATGTTTCGTGATGTTTTCGGACCATTTAGATGCGTTTTGGTGTGTTTTATGAAGTTCTGCAGCAAAGGGTCGAACGTGGAACTCATTCGACCCTTCGTGGGGTCGAATGTGGCTTAAAAGGGGCGAATGTGGCTCAAATGAGTCGAAGGTGACTCAAATGGGTCGAATGTGGCTCAAAAGGGTCGAATGTGGCTCAAAAGGGTCAAATGTGGGTGTCTGGGGGTCGAATGTGGGTGCCTGGGGTCGAATTTGGGTGCCCGGGGGCGAATTAACACGTGTTAGGGTCGAATTAATATACGTTAAGGTCGAATAAATATATGTTAGTGTCAAATAAACATGTGTTAGGTCAAATGAACTTGTGAATAGGTTGAATGAACATCATGAGGGTTGAACCAAGGGTGCATGGGTCGGACCAGAAGCCCTTGGGGGCGAACCAAACACAGGAAACTCCCGATTCGACCTTACGACTTCGTATATGCGATTTTTGATACAAACTAAGTGTTTTATGCTTGAAACTTATGTGTTAACCTTATGTGCATGACTAATTGATGTAATGGGTCACCAACGAGATGTCGGGTCTATCTGGTATGTCTGGTTAACGTTTAAACGCACTTTTTAACACACGTGGTCAAGATCTGGACAATCGGGGACTAGTTAACCTTCGGGTTAATAGTCAATACACTTATTCAAACTCATTGATAGGTTGTCACTAAGTTGGGTCATCATACGCGTGTTGGAATTCTAAGTATCTGAAGACGCACTCTAAGGTAAGTTCCACGACCCCTCTTTTATACTCTTTTCTCTCGGGGGAGAAACATGCCACACGTTTTAACAATGCAACGATTATGTTTTGAAAACGTAACTCTTGTGGAACGTAACACTTTTGGAAACATAACACTTTTAGAAACATGACGCTTTTTGGGAAAGTAACTCTTTTGAGAAATGTGACACTTTTGACACTTGGCATTTTTAAACATTGGCACTTGACATTTGGCACTTGGCATTTGGCACTTATTTACTATACGATGCAACCCAAAGTCCCTATTGAAACCATGAATGTGCGGGGCACAACGGGGGAAATACGGATAGATATATTGGGCGTGACGAACCCCACTCGACGGCTGGGAGCCGGGCGGGTGCATATTGTCTCTACTTGACACTTGGCACTTGGCACTTAAACATGGGCAGCACTTTGAGCAACGCTTGTCAGTAATGGTTTCAGCAACACAATCGTAGTAGTAAGGGAACGTTTGTTATTTACTTAAAGGTTTTACACACTTGGTACTTTTGAGATGAAACTTTTTATGTAACACCCCAACCGATGGCGGAAACATCGGGATGTCACGTATTGATGATTGTTTAGTAGCTCATGGTAAATAATAAGTTTCAATAAATGATTTAAATAAATTACATACAATTGTTCTACAAGAATTCGTACATCAAAATGAATAGTACTATGCACACATCTTCAAGCATTTACTCAAATCTTCAAGCAAGTAGAACCTGAAACATGTTAAGTTTGAAAATATTTTGGGTCAACAAAAGTTGGTGAGAATACATAGGTTTTGAATATAATTGATAACAATAGCTTGTACAACAATCACAGTTGTATGATGATAGAGTATGATTCCGACATGTAACAATGCGTCTTTGTACAACCAAACCTTGTGTCGACTGATGACTAACTCGCAAGTTAGTTTAATGTTGTTACTGTTATCGATCATCCCTGAATTTATGCGGGGGGATGGGTTTGTCAGACCTATAGCGCTATAATCTAAACAGGCGGCTTGATCATTGTTAATGATTGTACTGTGTATTTTTGTTACAGTCAAATGATAGAATGAGTAAATGATAGTGTATAAAATGTTTATAATTGAATCACAAGTTTCAACAATGATAGTGTATAAAATGTTTAAACATGTTTCACCCCAAAATGTAAAACAGAAAAGGGGCTATGTAAACTCACCTTAGCAAAATGTTATGTCTCGTGAAAATAGAATATGTGTTGTCCAATGATGCCAAGTATTACCCTATAATTAAGGTAATAAATATGTCTAAGTCTTTCTAGTCTACAAATATATTCTAGGGTTTCGAATTGGGGATAAATGTTCGTTTGATTAATAAATAAAATGTTTAATAAATACGAGAAATTTGATAAATAAATAAACAAGAATCTTTTTGTAAATTTTAAATTAAAGATGGTCACAATATAAAGTTTTAAGTATGAAAATAATTTTTATAAAATTATTTTCTTAAAAATAGAATATTAATTCTATTTATTTCAAATTGTCAAAATATAACTTTAATATTTAAAAATATTAAAATTACAGAATTTTACTTTAAAAATTGTATTTCTGTTCCAAATAAATAGAAATAATTTATATAAAATTTTGGTGCAAAAATATTGAAAAATGAATTTATTATGATTTATTTATGATTAAAACTAACAAAAATTGATTAAAAATATTAAATAAATGATTTTTCAGAAATAAAAATCATTTCTGAAAAGTTTAATGCTATAAAACCTCAGAATAATTTTTGTGGAAATTTATAAAATTGTTTTGATATTTTTATAGAATTTTATAAATAAAATAGAATAAACTTGAATTATTTATTAAATATATTAAATAAATAAATTTTTGAAAACTAAAAATTTTATGTTAAACTTTTTCACTAGATTAACATAAAATAATTTTTGTAGAATTTATAAAAGAGTTTTAGTATTTAAAAACGAATTTTAAAATATAAGTAATTATGTATATATATAAGACTTGATTGTTTTCAAAAAAAATATATTGGTGATGCTGGGGTTCGAACTCGCGTGGGCTGATTCAAAGGCACCAGACACAACCACTTGGTCCAGACCAGTGGTTGTGTTTGGTTTCAGTTTGTTTAAATTATAACACATATGAGAAATCAATGTTCTTCCCCAAATCTATCGTTCGAGCCCTAGTTTTATCAATTGGACAATTCACACAACATTAACCCAATTAACCTTAGGGTTAATGTTGTGTGTATGCCGAACATCAAAACCCACATGAAAAACTTAACTTACAAATATGATTTGCGTGATTATGCTCAGTCAACGCAGAAAGTCAAACGCGAACAAGAACACCTCTAATGACGAATTAATACAGAAATTGAGGGTTAAGAGAAAGATTTCGGCGAGTTGTCAATGAATTGCAATGTTCAATTTATAGAGATAGGGTCGGGGTTGCACGATTGGAAGGTTGACTCGCCATAGATGTATTAACGCGGAAATCAGTAAAATTTGGAATGTTTTTACCGTGTTAAAATGCATAATACGCGTAATTTATTGTTAATTCCATAACTCGAGTCAATCAGTTGATAATTATCATATTTCTAGCTTCAATCAAAAGTCAAACGAAGGTTTTTAAAAAAAATAAATTAGCTGCGTTCAACAGCGTGCAGGAGCAGAAGGGGACAACAGCTAAATTTTTAGAAGGCCTTTCATATTTTACGGTTTGGGATTAAACCAAGAACGAGCCATAGCTCAACTGGTTTGTGTATGTGTGTTTGTGTGTTGGCCGGCTCGCTGCTCGGGTTCGAGACCCGGCTGGAGCATTTTTTTAAACAGAAAAGGGGAGGGGAAAGGACTAGTGGCCGGTTAAGATTCTTTGGGTTTGGGCTTGTCTGGGTGGGCCTGCTGTTGGGTTGGGTTAAATGGCAAAACCAACTAATTATGTATCATCATTTATTATTATTATTATTATTATTATTATTATTATTATTATTATATATACATTTCTATATATATATATATAGGTTGTGTGTTAGGCATATTTGTATAAAATTAAGGGTAAAATATATATAATGAGGGCTTTATGTATAAAAATTTGGGGAAAAATTTTGTGATGTTACACTTTACGCGTGAAACGTTTTGTGAACTTAAAACTTGTGAACTCACTAGCATTATATGTTGATATCTTTTTGGCATGTTTTCTCAGGTCGCTAAGGTAGCAGCATTGAGTTTAGGCGCACGGAGTCGCACTTGCGTCTAGGATCATGTCTCACGTTTTGGATTGTTAAACTTTAAACTTATGTCTCATCGTTATTCAGTTTTGTAAAACTAAATTTGCTTCCACTGTGTTTTGAATCATAGTCTTTGAAACTATTGCATGGTTTGGTTTACGCATCTTTTCACATATAGTTGTCGTTCGTTGTGACCGTTGACTTGGATCCTGGTGTGTCACGCGCCTCGCGGTAAAACTCCGCAAGTGGAAATTTGAGGGTGTGACAATCACTGTTAAGTAAACTTGGATTGTCGGAGGGTCAATGTGCCCTCGAGAAATTGGGCCCGGGCCGGGAGTCCTCCCCGCACCCCTTAAGGGCCGGCTCTGGTAATTAGAAGAGTGTAGAGAAATATTGAATTCTAAAAAAATATTTAAAAAAACACCTAAAACCATGGCACGCAAAATGCGTGTCGTAAACGTGACTCATAAAATGCGTGTCATGTTAATTTTACGACATGTCATTTGTTGGATATTTGACTTTAATTGGATTGACTGATTGACTAATCTCTCAGAAAATTAGTTTCGAAATTAGAGGGACTAAATTTGACAATGTTGAAACTTTGAAAACAACTGCCTAAAAGGCCGTTAATGAGCCTGAATTCATTTACGTTTTTTTTATCTTGGTCAAAAACTCTCCGCTTCTTCTCTCAATCATAGCATACCGAAAATTCTTAATTTCTAATTGTATCCGATTGAATATTTCGATTGAACCATCGAATTGATTCAATATGAAAGTGATTATATGCATTCAGAGATTTCAGTTATCCAATTGTTTATGTTTGTTATTACTGCATATCCCCAGCAAACCAACATCCTTCAACGATTTTTTGTGTGTGTCATAAATGTGCATCAAGAAAGGTATAATTTTACGTAGTGATAACACAATGTAAAAGAAATCGTTAACATATATATCCTCTCAACCAGAACATACTGCTTTTTTGACGTGTACTAACTTTCAACAATTTTTATGATATTTTGAAATGGGACAACAATGGAACTCTTAGTTGGAGGTTGAAGTTAGTTTAATATATCTTCAAGCTTTTATATCTCTTCTACTTTATTCAATGATCGATCATGTATATGGAAGACGTGTACGGGTATAGACACGACTGAAACCACTACTACATTTTATTAGTTTGTGTGAAAAAAAAAATATTTTTATACAAGTTATGATTTACTAGTTTTACTTTTAAAATACTAATATTAGTGTATCATCGTATTTTCCTTTTGATTTTGTTGCGTGTCAAAATCATATTATTTAAAAGCTATACAACGAGAACAAAGAAACGTTCATGCTTCTTTACAACGAAAAACAATACGTCTTGTTGATAATGATATGCGTCAATATAAGATCTTATATGATAATAAAGTAAAGATATACATCCGTAAATCACGTTAATAAAGTACTTCGCGTCTATTTATATGATTTACATCTAGGGTGACCAAAAACAATAATTATTGCAATATTATGAAGTTGATTTTTATATGTCAAAAAATTAACTCAAATATCAAATAATCTTTAAGTTGTTACTTGTAATATATTAAGAATAAACCTACTCAACTTTCGGCTTGTTAAAAAAAAAAAAAAAGAAAAGAAAACAAGTTTAGTTGACGCCTAATAAGTATTGTTTAGGGTTGTTTTAAATAATAAATTAATTTGTGTTTTGGTCAATAAAATCATGTTTAGCACAAATGATTAGCTAAATCAAACTAATTGAATTAGGTTCCACTTACTTATAAACGAATCAAAGTTTAAACTTTAAACCACTTGAACCTATTCACACGTGCTAACAATGGTATATATATAAATTGTTACTATCCAATAGAAAATCGTATTTAAAAAAAATGAAAACGTGTAGAAGGGACACAACTTTGAGAAGACTTTTTGCTAAAAGTCAAAATTACAAGCACCACTTACTATGCAATCCCCTATAAAAATCAAAGCTTCATAATCATCATGGGTTGACTAAATATTTTTCCTTGGGTACACTATGTATAGTGTACGTGGTCCATAAGACGACCCCAAGTCAAACCCAACAACCCTAGTCCATCGTTAGTAAACTCACCTTAGTCAACTCTCATTTTGTCTATTCTTATTTTGCTTTAGAAAGCTTTTAAATAGTAGAATAGATATTTGAGAAACAAGGGTTTTGGTTATGAGGTAAGCATATCATCAACCATTTAAAAATTAGTTAGGTTTGAGCCATAAGATATAATATTTAATATGTTTTTTAAAACTATTAAAACACATCCATAGAGATAGTAAGGGTCTTAAACCAATCATGTTTACGGGTTTGCAAGTCAAACCCAACACAACGTCGATGTATTTATAGGTTAACATAGACATTACACATGTCTACGGGTTTGCAAGTCACTAGTCACAAGTGTCTATAGACAATTGTTCCTAAACTACAACTTCATCACCCATTTTATGTTAACTTTTAAATTTCGACGTTACAATACATAACTATTTGTTGTTTTGACGTAAAAATTAAAAATATCATTTAAAAGTCATAAATATAAACAAATTAATGCACAATTTCGACATGTTGACACAGGATCGACCAATTTAAGTAGAAAGTTTGTGGGTTAGATCCAAAATTTAACGCTAACATGTTAGAATCAAGACCTTTTCTACCCTTTGAAAAACAGAACTCATCAAACTTGATTTTAAGCAGTGGCGTATCCGGGACGGATTTCCAGGGGGTTCATTTCGTATATTTTCACTAATTTTTCGAAATTTTCCACTAAATTTTTCAATTTTTTCTAAACCGAGGGGGTTCCTGGGAACCCCCTAAAAGCCCCTAGATCCGCCCCTGATTGTAAGCAAATTCGCTTTCAGCCCTGAAAGAATCGAGTCGATCTATTAGAAAAACTTAAACATACAAATTCCATGGTAAGATGTATCCTATTTAACAAATGTGTGTGCTCATTTGTGTGTATGCATATCATTGTAAATATGATACCGATGTCATGCTTAATGGTTGATGACATCATTTGGTCTTGTTGTGTAGCGAACCGTAGCCGTTGGATTGTGGCTGCTGAATACATACATTATACATCCCTTTTCCATCGTTGACTTTTGGAAGTTTTAGTACACACAAAATAAAATATTTATTTTTGAAATACCTGAGTATAAGATTATATTAATTTTGATCTGTATTTTTTAAACATGTAGTGGTCGTTAGTTTTAAATTTTGCAACTGTTCAAACTATTTTAACTTTTTTTTAGTCTGTCCGGAGGGGAGGGCAACTCACCGGCGTGGGGCAAATGTTTTGGAACACGTGGCACTTCATGATTCGTGAGTTCTATTTTTGACCGTTTGAAAAAAAAAAATTTGAATATAGCCGTTGATTTTTTAACGGTCAAAACAAAAAAAAAATTATAAATTACCTCCATTTCACTACAAAACACCCACTTTAACTTATTTATTCACAAAATTTATACACTTCTTCAACCATTTTTTATACAATTCTTCATATATTTTTCATACTACTCATCATTCTTCAACCAAAAATGAACCCATACAACCGAGACTTTGACCCGAACAACCCATACGCGTACGTCCCAAACCCGAATACACCACCGGTTCGCCCGATCCCAAACCGTTCACCCATTCCTTCACCTTGTCCCGACTACGCGTGTTATGCGGGTTTCATTAGTGGGCAAATTTATCCTAATTTCCCATTCAATGATTCTCCCGTTCCTTCACAACTTCCTTTAACGCAAACCGTACCCGAAACACAACCCCAAAATGTTGCGGGATCATCTTCGGGTAAAAACCCCCCTGCAAAAAGAAGTCACAGGAGGAAGACGCCGGAGGAGAAAGCATTAGCCGCCGCTAACCGCCAACCAATTAAGTGGACACCCGAAGAAGAGCTTGCGATAACGAAAGCGTGGATAAGCGAGTCGGAAAAAGAGCAAGGTATTTCTAATAAATTTTTTAACATGATTTTTTTTCTAATATTGCTAATATTTTCTTTTTTTTTTTTGTAGGAACTAGTCGCCACAAAAACGACTTTTGGATCGACATAAACACCGCGTTCCATGGGTTGATGGGAAGAGAGTTCTATCGAGCAAACGATAGTCTCTCGTCCAAGTGGACAGAGATAAACAGGGCAATGAATGCGTTTCAGCCGCATTATTATTACGCAAGAAACAATCCAAAAAGCGGTGAAATAGACACCGACAGCCTCAGCCGGTCGCTAGCAGCATATCGTAACGAAACCGGTCTCGAATTCAAGTTTCTTCATTGTTGGGAAGTCGCGAAGAACCATTCAAAATGGACGTACGTCCCCACTGCAACCAACTTCGCAAAAAGGTCGAAAACAAATTCGTCAAGAAATCGTCAAATTGATCTTGAAAACGTAGAAGCCGTTAATTTGGATGAAGAAGAGTTTGAAGAGAAATTGAGTCGCCCACCCAGTCGAGATAAGTCAAAAAAGAGGTCGCAAAAATCTACTGCTTCGGGTTCGTGTTCTGGATCAACCGGCGCCTACAGCGCTGACTTGAAAGATTTAAATTCCACCATGATTCAGTTCAATACGATTCAAGAAAAAATGCTCGAGGAGAAAAAAAACATTCGCGAAGCGTTTGAAAAAAAGTTGAGTATGAAAGAGCGAAAGTTGAGTATCAAAGAACAGCGCGAAAAACGCGAAGATATGAAATTTATCGCCATGAACACCGATCATCTTCATGGGCCAGAGTTAGAGATGACGCTACAAATGAAGCGTGACCTTATGGAAAAATATAATATTTTATTAATTTGTTAGTTTTTTACTTTTTTTTTCGGTTTTTTTTATTTTTTTTTACGTTTTTTAATTTTCTAGGTTTTTAATTTTTGTATTTTTCTAGGTTTATATTAATTAAAAATGTTATTTTAATTACTTAAAAAATAATAGAAATGCCACATGCCACTTCCCTCCCCCTCTTCCCCCCTTTCACTCCCCACAATTTTTCCCCCCCATAAGGGTTCCACAAGTGCCACATTACGCTTCATCCCCCTCTTTCCCCACCACTCCAGATAGCCTTAAAAAAAGGCATTCAAACTACTATTTAACTACTGTTACATACATTATGCTTTTAATGTCATAGGGAGACATGACATATGATCACATATAGATCATTCCAAGTGGTATATATTGAGCTGATTGAGTGACTGGCATATGACACACCGACACGTGGTATTTTATTTTACAAACCAGATTTTTAATAAGTTTTTTGAGACAAAAATGTAGGTTTATATACCAGTAACGGACTTGCAACTTACCTATCTCTTTACAAAATTAGAGGCGGGTCAAAGTCCATCGCTTATTTGCGACGCGCTAACGACTGAAAATATATATCGTTAATTAGCGATTGAATTTATGAAAAACCAATTTTGACTAGTGATGGATTCAGGGGCGGATCTATAGTAAGACTGTGAGGTGTGGCTCGGGAAAGAAGCTCGGGGAGCTGATTTGGCATTTTCCCCGAAGGGGAACACCGCCCCCCCCGAACCATGCTCGGTGAACTCGGGAGAATTCCCCCGTCCACCCCGTCCTCATTCCCAATGCTTTTTGACCGTTTGAAATTTTTTTTTGACCGTTTATTCTTTTTTAACGGCTACTTTTTTTTAAAAAAAAAAAAAAAACTTACCTATATCTCCTTTCATCTATATACATTTTATTTATTCATTCCAAACAATACCAAAACACAAACAAAATATCTCCTTTCATCTATTTTTTTATAAAAATTCATGGATCCAAGACGCCCCTTCAACCCGAACACACCCGTTCACCCCACTAATCAACCACCATTCGGTTTTCCCTCGACACCCGGTACACCCTCGTCACAACCTTTTCCCGGGTTTAACACCCAAACCGGGTTTAATCCTTGGCAAATGCAAGTTCAACATCACCAATGGAACATGCCACAACATCAATGGCAACCTCAACCCCAAACCCAAACCCAACCCGAGCACGATTTTGTTTCTTTGGCCTCCCATGATGATCACGTGCCCGAAACCCAAGTCCCTCCTCCCACAACCGAACCGGCCCGTACCAAAAAAACTACAAAAAAGGAGGAAAAAAACGTGCCCAAGATGAAGGTCCGAGTAAAAAGGCGGATCCCATTCATTGGGAGCCCAATGAGTTGGAGGCGTTGGCCAAAGCTTGGGTTATCACTTCTACCGACCCTATTCTAGGTAAAAGTTTATTTTTTTTAATTTATTTTTTTTTTTGGTTTTCTATGTAATTTTCCCACTGTTTTTTTTTTTTCTTTTTTTCGTTTTTCTTTTTAAGCTTCTGTTTGTTTTTTTTTTTTTTTTTGGTTTATAATTATTAAGTTTTTAATGTTTACTAAGTTTTTTAATAATATTTGTAGCTACAAATCGTAAAAGGGACGGCTTTTGGAACCAAGTGGTGGTGGAGTTTTACAAGTTGTTACAACGTGAACAAAACCGAACCACGCACGCGGTTAGTAGCAAATGTAGGGAAATGATGGGAAAATGCCAAGGTTTTGCGGGTTACCATCAACATGCTTGGAATAATCGTACCACGGGTCAAAGTGACGAGAACGTCTTGAAGGTGGCTATTGAAACATACACCAAAAAGAACGGGGCGTTTGGGTTGATGAAACCGTATGACATTTTCTCGAAGTGTGAAAAATTCAAGGTTGTGGAAAATGAGGTGGAAAAAGCAAAGAGGTCGAAAACGAGCACATCGGGGAGTTATAGTGGTGGTCGGTCGGATGCTCGTTGTACTATCAACATCAATGACGACCCGGAGTTTGAAGACGATGCGCCTACACCGCGTTCTGTGAGGCCGCCTGGAAGGGACACCGCCAAGAAAGCGGCATCGGGCGGAAAAGGAAAGCGTGTCGAAACCGGTTCTGGTTCCGGTTCAAAAGAGGTGATAGATAAGGCGGTGGAGAAAATTGAGTTGTTGCTTCAAAACTTTAGCGAGTTTAAACAGGAGCAAACAGAGAGGTACTTGGAAAGAAAGAAGGAGAAAGAAGAGGCGAGGGAGAGGGATATTGAGAGGCTAAACATGGAAAAAAAAGAGAAAGAAGAAACGGCGGCGAGGGAAGCGATGAGGCTAGAGTTGGAAAGAAAACGCCTCGAAATGGAGATGTCGAGACAAGAAGCAACAGAGTTGGCGTTGATGCAAGCTCCTCTCGATAACCTTACGGAGGAGGAACGTAAGGTGGCGGCGAAAGTTAAGGATAATATTATCAAAAGATGGCTCGGGGGATCGATGAATATGTAGTGTTTTTATTATTTATTTTCGGGTTTTTTTTTTAATTTCTATGTAATTTTCGTTTTTTTTAAGTTAAATGTAATGTGTTTTTTAATTTTAATGAAAAAAATATTAATGAAAAATAAAATAAATAAAATAAATCAATAAAATAAATCAAAAAAAAAATAAAAAAAAAAGGAAGGGGGAAGGGGAACCATTTCCCCTAGAAGGGGGAGGAAAAGGGGAAAATGAGGTGGCGCTTATGTGGACAAGGGGAAGGAAGGGGGAAGGGGAACCACACCCCATAGTCTAATAGCAGGGGGTGCGGACGTTGCGGCTCAACTTCGCGCGCGTAGTGGAAAATTAGTGGAAAATTTGTTTTTTTTTTTTTTTATGAAATTTAAAAAACGTTGCTACTAAAATGAAAAAAAAAAATGAAAAATGTTACTACTGAAAAATGTTTCTAGATCCGTCACTGGATGGATTTAACGGTTTTCATAACAACAAGGCATATCGAAATGATGTTCATAACAACATATGCATGATTGCATGAAAGCATACAATGAATATCACTTGTAATCAAGACTATGGATGGCCCAAGGTACAAAAAGAAGATGATCCGAATAATTATTTTAGCCGGTTGTTGGACCTTATGGAAGGCGCGAAACGAGCTCATTTTCAACGGCAAAAGGGTCAGCGTTCAAGGTCTCATTGGTGAGGTTCAAGCTATATCATTCGCATGGGTGAAAATCAAGGCCAAAGAAGAGCAATGGACGTGGGAGAGATGGGTCGGTTTTGATGTACCAATTACATGATTATCATATGTCTAGTGTCAATTTGGTGTTAAGGTGATGTATTGTGACTCGCTATTAGAACCTTTCTAGTAGCAACCTTGTAATTATTTGGGTGAAATAAAGTTGTTTGCTGATCAAAAAAAAAGTTAATACTTGGAAACTAGATGCATTAAGGGGGAGCTAGGAGCGCCATCCCAAAGTACCCTGAACTATACCACACTCCGCACTACGTACTAGTCTACCATGTAGTTCAGATAGGAACTGTTAATATAATCATTTAAAATTCACAATGAGATTGTAGTATCATGTAGTTCAATAATATATGGGTTTAATTTTGTCTCCAATGTTGCTATCATGAATAGAAACTTAAGACTGGTGGGTATGGGGGCCGGCAAGGGACCGGCAACGCCATGCCGCCCCGGGCTACACCGCCCCCAGGGCCGGCAACGGCATGCCCGGCAATCCCTTGCCGTTGATGCCGTGCCTTGTGGCTTGTGATTGGCGGGTGGCGGCCCGTCTTCTTTGCCGGAGCGGCACCACACCCGGTGGTCTAAGGAATATTAATATTAATAGAACCTATAAAAAGAGACACCGATGCAAAAACAGGTGTATTTTAATTAAATATATAGCTTTATTTATACACTAAGGTTTTTATCATGTATAAACTAGTTATTATTTTTTGTAAAAAATAGTGAAATACTCCCCAATCTTTATCATGTTAAAGTTGAAAATGACTTAAATAAACAAAACAAAAAAAATATGATAGTGGGTTTCCTAGTCAATGCTTTTGACTCCCAGTGATATGTCTATAAAAACATAAAATATCATGATCAGAGAATTTTGAAGTAGCGGCACGGTGGTGGTGAGCTGACGTGGACGGCGGAGGACGACGGCTGTTACTTACGTCACTCGTCTCTCTGTTTTGACTTTATGTAAATTAACTATAAAAAATTTTATTAACGTCAACGAGTAGGGTCCACGCGTATGCGCGTGCCTTATCAGGGCCCAACGTGTACCCTTAATTTCAGAGCCTGAAAATGACGGTTTTCTTGGCCACCTTTTGTTTTAGTGGAGATGACATTTTAAAAAAGAATAATTATCGTTGTAGTAACTAGTAATGTGCCGGTGTTCCTGTTACAAATGTAAGGTTATGAGTTTAAATCCTTGTAAATGCAATGTGAGGTGGAATAAAGATGTAATAAATATTTGCCATTCAAAAAAAAAAAAAAAACTAGTAGTGTGCCCACGCGATACAGCGGAAAACACAACTACTTTTACGGGTATACATGATTCGTTTCAATTCAGTTATTAGCCTCAACTAAAACTAAAGTCAACGGTTAAATAATCTTATTAACTGATCGGTTAATTGGTTTGGTTTATTTGATTGGATTGTCGTTTTTCAGTCCGGTTAAGTTAATTTTATTACTAGCGAAAACTAAACTTTAGCCAAAGTATAAGTCTACAAAAGCATGGGCTTAGTGCCCCATCTTTTTGAGGCCCCATTCTATGATGTAGTATTGGATCGTAGCTCGTTCCAAAAAGAGGCAACACGGTTAGGTTAAAATGAAAGCGGGAAAGTGAGGAATGGAAATTGAATCGTGTAGTAATAGTGAAAGGTCGTACATCTGAATTGTAAAATCGCGATCTTCAAAGTCCAACTATCTTCTGTTGTTATAGTTAGCGACTTAGTTCATTTGAAATTGTCAATCAAAATTGTTAATTTGCTACGCATCCCTTGAAGGTAAGTTGATAATCTATTAACTTTTACTACTCAAATATTGATTTTTGTAGCTTACGAATTGTACAGATAAAATATGACATAATGTGGATGTTAATTCATGTTTTAAATAAAATGCTAGGTCTTTACTTATATTTATATGTGATTAAAATAAAGATCGAAAATAAAAATTAGGATTAAAATTTTGTTATGTTTATGTTATTATAATCATAGCTAATACTTAAATTTCGATATTCATATTATGTTTTAAATTTAGGATGTTTTTGATGTCATATACTCTTGTTTTTAGTGTTTAATAAATTAACTATTATGATTCTGCTTATAATTGATTCTATTTACAATCACAATTCACGATCCATTAATAACTATATATCCATTGCAGTCTGTAACTTCTTTTAGTATCATTGCACTAACCTAAGCATCAGGTTTGTCAAAATGTCATATTGAGAAAACAAGGAAGTTAATGAACGTGTAAGCCGATTGAGTAAAGCTTCTTGTGTGTTATTGATTTATTATTCTTACACCAACAAAGATGATTTAAGAAACAATGGTCTAACCTCCTAGTAGGGATGTCAGACAATTGATCCATAGGGTTGATCCTTCACCGATGAAGCTAGGGTTGAGATAAACCTTAAAGATAAGGTGTAGGGTAGGGAGTGTGCTACAATCGTAGACATTTTTTATAAAAAAAGGGTGATGTTGTATACTATAGTTGTAGCTTCTCGTGTTAGAAAAATGTGTCCTCCATATGGTGACCAAGACCTCCCTTTATATAGAAGTGACATATGCCAACATCACTAAACCCTAATTTGGTGGGCCGAGGCCCGATTAAGTTCTCCCTACCCTAATTCAAGTTAGTAATAATAATTAGGAAATAATACTTAAATATGGAAATGGAATCCATACCGCCTTAATTGCTGAATGTATTCCTGGAAGGGACACGTGTCGTCTGTTGATTGGCCACATGTCCTAAGCTTATGTCTAATCATGTGGAAAGGTAGTTGGTGGAGATATCTGATGACGTGACATGAAATCTATCATTGGCGAACGTGTACAGGTGTCCCTGTTGCACGTGTGACTTTCTGGCTCCGCGCGTACAATACACTATGCGCCCTGCCATTAGGTTGTAGAGGCACAAGGCATGTGTTACGTTTCCGGATGTCTGCGCCTAGGGTGGTCACTTTTGGGACTCGCATTGTACAAGTTAAGCCAATCCTTGTGAGGATTTGGTACCCAATCCTCAATGATGTTATGAATTTTTTTACTGTGGTCTCTGTTAAGCTAAAAGAGCCTCAATTTTAAAATTAGTTTTACGCCCCTAAAATGGTCGAGTCGGCCCTGGTAATCACATAATACATCAACTTTTTAAAATTAGAAAAAAAAAATGTTAGCATTACTATACTCAAATTAAAAAGAATAAAATTCTCATTTTTATGATAATTTGTAACGTATGAAAAAACTATGGCCGTTTAAAAATCGTGAGGATAGTCTCTTTAAAACAAGGGGAAAACATGTAACTATTATTTTCGTCTAATTCCGTTCGTTTTCGTTCCAGTTATTACTTAAACCTATTATATTATTTTTTATATAAAAAAAAACTACATTAATACTATACTCAAATTAAACAGAATAAAATATTCGTTTATATGGTGAAATAATATTAAGAAAATATTAACGCGCGAAAAAGTTATGGACGTTTAAAAATCATGGGGGTAGTTGGTTAAATTAAGGGTGCAACAGTGTAATTACTATTTAAATAAAGACTGAATTAATTACAAGTTTTGTCCTTTACGTTTATAATACATTTTAATGGATGTCGTTTATGTTTAAAATTGACGAGTTATGTACTTTATGTTTCAAAATCTTGCACGTTACGTCCTTTGGTCCTAACTCTGTTAATTTTTATGGTTAAGTTGGGTCATGTGCAAGGCACATGGGGGCATTTTAGTCATTTCATTCTTTTTATTATTTTATATCAGAAATTAATAAATAAAAATAAGAAAATATATATATAAAAATCTGAAGCTTCTTTTCTTTCTCTAAACTTTCTTCTTCTTCTTCTTCTTTCTCCCCCCTCTCTCTCTTTCTTCAATTTATGGTATTCTCCGATGAAGCACCGCCTACCATGGCCAACCCCCACCATCTATACTCTTATTACGATACCACCGCACCACCGTGTGGTCTTCTTCACCGGTGAAGCACCCACGCCACAGAGGGTGGGGATCGGAATATTAGGGCTAAACAATCGACATGGAGGTGAGGGATTGGAATATTAGGGCTAAACAGTTGACAGAGGAGAGGGATTGGAATATTAGAGCTAAACAATCGTCTGGGATTTGGGAACTGTAATCGTCATAGGGTCAGGGAAGGGAGCATATGGTTAGCAAACACCGTCGCCACCACCACTCACCACCACCAATTTTATTCCCTCGTCTTTTCCTTCCTACCAAACAATACAAAGTAATGATTCATTCCATTCTTACATGGTTAGCAAACAAGACCATGGAATGGTAATCATCCATTCCATTACCTTGTCCATTCCATTACCTCGTCCATTCCATTACCCCATACCAAACAGAGAATGGAGCCTTAGGAGTTTTATTGTGCCACTTCAACACCACCTCAGGGGCTTCATTACCTGTTTTTAGTAACACCCAAACAATGAAATAAAACTGTCCACTTGAAGGGACAGGGTACCTAATTCCAGCGCGGATAGGTAGTCCTATCCCATAAAGTGAATATCATAAGTAACTCGTGGAGGATTAATCCGCGGAGCCAGCCCTTGGAACAGCAGGCTTCACCACCACTATGCACGATCTCATTTGCGCAGGATGATAACTACATCTGCAAAGTCCACATCCGTCAATATTTAGCAAAGCTGATCCTGCGCTTGCTAACAAGCTCACGCGTGGGATGACGTCAGCCATGTAAGGTAACCAGTTCAGAGGAATCTTCGCGCGTACATATAAACGTGGAATATTCGTCCAAACTCAGCTTTTAGTATGAGATACGGACGATCGAGGATGAAGAAGATTTGGTCAGATCTGGACAGGTCTCACGCCAACCAGATGGCGACACGTGTCAGGGGTGGTCCAACAACCGCTAACAGGAATGGTGACATGACTGCTCCCATGCTTCCAACATGCTGCTGGGAACAGTACCGGTCAGAATACTGTCCAAGCATGCCTACCTGCTGCCAGACGTCACGTCAGACGCTAGCAGGTAAGTCAACCATGCTATGTCAGAGCGAAGTGCCTCTTGCGCCCAATCAGAAGCCGCCATGTGGATTTTATGCGGACCAGGTCATACTCTCTCACGTCAGCATGGATGGTCACCTGATTCCCGCCATTTTTGTGGGCTAAAGACTTCTGGGCCGGGATCAAAGCCCAGATCTGCTACATTTTATGGGCCGCCACATCCAGCCCATATTTCTTCCTATAAATAAAAGACTTCGTCTCCTTTGCAAAGGATTCGAAAATCAGTTATCTAGCACAAGAGTTCGCATATAGAAAATACTTGTAACCTCTTTGTAATCTTCAAAGTAATAGGTTTCTCCTCTTTACAGTGGACGAAGGTCGTTCTTGGCCGAAACACTTATATTCTTGTGTTCTTACTATTCACCACACACACTCACTTTCTCATAATCTTGGGTCACGGTTCTGTTACCGGTGCGAGCGAAGGGTTGTACCTGAGTAAACACGAGTATTAAACCCCACGATGTTTACTGTTAAGCACCGTGATATTCATTGTTTCTTCATCACTAATTACTCAATCGATTCGTTGGCCGTTCAAAAAAAAAAAAAAAAGATAATAAAACCATATAACATCAAAATAAAAATACATAACATTAAATATTAAAAGCCACACATAAATAATTCTTCAAACAACAACGTTGGGAAAGTTATTGTTGTGCACAAGACGTTTCTCGGTACAAGCCGCTTCAATTGCCTCATCATCCGTTGCTCAACGCACTGTACCAGATCGACATGTAGTCCTTGCTCGATTGTGATAACCTAACTCGTGGCCAGAACAATTTCCTCTTTCACGGTTCAACGTCCGTTTGTCATTTCACTAATTTCTCAATCAATAATTTATTTTGTTATTTTGTTTTGTGTATTTGAAGTCAACAAAATAAAATAACATTTAGATAAATAAAACCATATAACATCAAAATAAAAATACATAACATTAAATATTAAAAGCCACACATAAATAATTCTTCAAACAACAACGTTGGGAAAGTTATTGTTGTGCACAAGACGTTTCTCGGTACAAGCCGCTTCAATTGCCTCATCATCCGTTGCTCAACGCACTGATAAAGAACCCCTCAAAGGTAACACACTTTGTTCGAAGAGCCATAAAATTTAAAGTTATGGCATGCATGTTGCGATGGTTCTCATCCATATGTTGATGGAATTTATTCAGAACCGTGTTCCAAAACTGTACCGGATCGACATGTAGTCCTTGCTCGATTGTGATAACCTAACTCGTGGCCAGAACAATTTCCTCTTTCACGGTTCAACGTCCGTTTGTCATTTGAAAACTAAATAGAAAAAAATTGAGAATAGAATGTAGAGTGTGTTGGGTTAAAAAAATGGAGTTAGTGATATATATATATATATATATATATATATATATATATATAGGGTTTAAAAATTTTTAAATTATTATTTTTATATCAAGCAAGGTTGTTTGTCCAGCAAAGGCCCACCTCCTTCGAGCCACATCTTCGACTTCTTCTCCGGCGTCAGATACGTCTATTTGGACAGCTCGTTTTGTCCGGCGACAGTTTTCAGCCATAACCCAGGTGCACTGGATCCTAAACATAACTATAAATATACACTGATTGAGGTTCCTTTAAGCGGTAATAATCATCTTATGGTTGATTATATATACATTTTGCTAGCATTTGATATAATTCTGTGAATATAATATATTAATATGGACTGCATATCCAGCATATTTCTGAGAAATTCTTGATCACATATGTTTTGTATTTCTAGATACAGTGTTAGTTAACATACATAGTTTCTATACACTGTAGTGATTTGGTGTCACTGTCGCATGTGGGTGCGTGTGTGTTCTGTTGTCTGTGTGGGTGATCTGTTGCAATCATAAAAGGTAGGAGTCGTGATGTTTAATTGAGATCGTGTCCAAGGAAGAGAGGTGTAAGCAAGGGAAGGGAAGGGATAGAGGGTATAAGTTGCGTGTTGCCTCTTGGAATGTAGGAACTCCTAGTGGTAAATTGTTGGAGGTGGTAGACACACTCAAAAAGCACAGGGTAGGGATAGCATGCCTCCAAGAGACTAGGTGGAAGGGCATAAAGGGGAAGAGTGTAATGGGTACAAATTAGTGTATTCGGGGTCTGATGGGGCAAAGAATGGGGTAGGATTTCTAGTGGCGTTGGTTTTGTATAGAAATGTGGTTGAAGTGGTGCGTCACAATGATAGGATTATGGTGTTAAGGTTGGTTATAGGGGGAAGTAATGGCATTGGTTTGTGCTTACGCACCTCAAGTAGGAATATGGGACCAGGAAAAGAGAGACTTTTGGGATTGTCTAGACGTGGTTGTGAGAGCTATACCGGTGGGGAAGCGAATTTGTATAGGAGGTGATTTTAACGGTCACATTGGCAAGGATATCGATGGTTTCAGTCAGTGCATGGGGGTTTTGGGTTTGATGTTAGGAACGACCCAGGTAGGGATCTTCTAGACTTTGCGGTGACCCACAACTTAGGCATTTTAAACTCGTTCTTTAGGAAGAGAGAATCTCAATTAATTACTTTTAGT
The DNA here is from genome assembly GCA_028751855.1 of Ambrosia trifida. Taxonomy (NCBI): domain Eukaryota; kingdom Viridiplantae; phylum Streptophyta; class Magnoliopsida; order Asterales; family Asteraceae; genus Ambrosia; species Ambrosia trifida. Next base: position 19,095,491 of record CM054128.1, on the reverse strand, counting down.
AGTGGGGTCGTAGCACTCAGATCGACTATATTTTGATGAGGCAAGGAGATAGACGATGGTGGAAGGATTGCAAGGTTATATCAGGGGAGACCGTAGTGGCCCAACACCGTTTACTGGTAGCAGATATAGCCATGAGTGAAAAAATAACTAAGAGGGAAGGAAGACTGCGACCTAGGACCCGATGGGGTAATTTGAAGGGCGATAAGAGTATAGTTTTCCGAGATAATGCCATCTCCAGAATTTCAGCTAGACTGGAGGGGGACACAAACAAGGTATGGGAGGATGTGGCGACTATAATTAACCAAGTGGCACAAGATACTCTAGGGGTTACATCAGGAAAAATTGGCGAGCATAAGGAGTCCTGGTGTAACACCCTATACCGTTTTACAGAAGATATGCAGCGGAAAATACGGACTAGAAAATTTCTTGCTTTATAGGTCATTCTCAAATGCTTGGAAAACATATATAAGAGATATTTTTAGTGTAACATCTTTTTAGTGTATCTCTCTACATTCAACATGTCTCATATTTAATAAGTTATGTGACCGTAACCACGTACAATCCGCTCCTTCATTCGTTCTCCATCTTTTCCTTACTTCATTAGGTAGACGAGACAACCTGCAATCACCACATAAGCATTTCGTTAGTTCAATAGGTGACTCCATGTAAATTACTCGTGATATGGAAGTAACATCCAACAATACTCTGTGGTCCTATACAAACGCCTTCTTTCAAGTTCGGGTGTGATACCCCGATCCGAACCTCCAAGTCCCAGGCAATCATACTTACATACCTGCATCTTCTACCATTCTTGAGATAAAAGGGTTAATATCCTTACAATATATATACGAGCGTACAATTCCCACACACAACCTACCTCGACTCATCGTGTTACTTTTCCTTCAAGAATCCTCTAGGACAATTAAAACATCCTATACTCGTTCTACACATGACGACCGACCTTTACATACATAATACTCTCACTCTTACCTAAGTATGTGTACCCATACATACATCACATTCTCAATCTACAAAAGCATAACAATCTACCTACCGTATTTTCACCATTATACACACGTATCAACTAAATTATATGCATGTGTATCATTCCGTACTAAAATCATATTTGCAAATCCGACATTCCTATTACTTGCTACACCCTTACATAGCATTACACAAGGTCCAACAATGTTATTTGATGCGTTAAACATAATTACGGGTCGCGCACATAAGCCAAACATCATCATACGATAGAAATAAACAAAAATTTCCAGGTCCCACCATAACTTACGGTGGTTCCCTACTGGCCTACGGTGGAAAAAAAGGGTGCAGGGGCCACTGTAAGCTACGGTGGCCACCATAACTCTGAAATCCACCCTTTTGTTTCTCCTTTCTATCCTTTCTCGCACCATCCCACCCCGGTCCATTCGAAGCCGCGTTTTACCCATTATAAGCTCCAAAACATGCCTTAGCATCATTACTAACGTTCCATCATTTCATGATTCCCATCCTACTTACACACACATATACATGTTAACATTCATTATCCTAAATGGAATAAGAATCACTTACCTCAAGTCCTCCAAGTTCATGCTTGTTTATTTTCCTCATCTTGACCCATTTGCTTCCCATGCTTGAGTCCACCATTCCTATCCTTTCATATCATTATGTTCACACCATTGTTAGCATACATGTTCATTCATAAACCAATCATATCCAACTCATATATCACATTGACTTGCATAGGTCAATTTCTAACATGCATATAACATAGCTTCCCACCCCTTTTGATTTACCATACAAGCAATTAAACTCAACATCGTATATGTCACATAACCAAGCTAACGTGTCTCACAAGAAATCCTCAATCTCACAATCATGCTAGAAAACATACTACATTATTTCCATGTCAGTTGACTTTCCAGAAAGTCAACTTTCTACAATACAAACTTTCATTTTTACAAACATATGTCTATATTAGCATACTAGGTTGTATGAAATTCGCCCTAAGCGTCATGTTCCTATCTCATTAACATACGAGATCATTCATCATACCAATTAACCAACAATGGCATGCATCATAGTATTTAAGCATAGTGTACATACTACTAATGCATACCCCTTACCACATCATATAATCAACTAAATCCCCACATGATTACTCTCTAAGACGCAATCCTCATGTTAACCTACTATCCATTGCATCAATTATCACACTACTTTCATACTTGTCGAGTTTCGCATACAAATTCACACATTATAGGACACCTACAACCATAAGATCACTTATGTGCATACATACATACCTACATACAATCCATTCTAATTCACACATGGTTTCCATCGAAACACATCCTTTATGTTAATTTACTAACAATTATCCTATTCCATTCATATTCATCAACTACTTGCATACAAGTTCATCTAGACATTTCATCGAACAATTGGTGTGCATACAACATTCTAAGCTCAATGTACAAGTATCTCATGCCTACTTTCATAGCTCATAACATCAATCATCATGTTTCTTCCAAATATATATTATAATTCATACATAGATGTCAAACATAGCAAAATCTCTAATTCTTTCAACCTAGTTATCAACTTGACCAAAAGAACATGGATTACACCAAAATGTCAAGACCCACATCAACCACACATGAATCTCCATCATACAACTACATTATATCAAGTTCCAATCATCAATCACAACTAGTATTTACAAGAATTAACATATTAACTATGTGTGAACCTTATTATTACAACATACAACAAATCTTTAGCCAAAACCTATCATCAAATGAACCTACTTAACATACCTTAGGTTTAGATATCACTAGATGATAGAAATCCTTTAACATGCAATGAAAATCATCCAATTTCCCTATTGATTTGTGCTCTAATTGTAGAATTTGACTTTGGGGAAACTTGGTTCTCCTTGCATGTTGCCACCCACCAAATCCAGGGGAAAGTGTCGACCCCCATTTCTTCCACTCATTTTAATCCCTCAATTAACAAGTTTAACCCTCCAAGTTTGGTGTCCATACCCATTCTAACTAAATCTTTCCTTCCTTTCTATTTAGCCACTATTCTAACTATGTTAGATAATTTATACATTTTATTTCATGCCATAATAATATAGCACACAAATTCATTAAAGTTCGGATTTTGGGGCGTTACACCTAGTGGTGGAGTGAGGATGTGAAAAGCAAAATTAGAGATAAGCATATGAGTTTTAGGGAGCTTTTGAGATGCAAATGTAACATTTCGCGTTTATTAATTGTACGTTACGGTTAAAAACGACAAGTTCTATTGTTTACATCTAATTATTTTATAGCATTTTTTAACCCTAATACTATGATAATTATTCATCATATAATAATAATAATAATAATAATAATAATAATAATAATAATAATAATAATAATAATAATAATAATAACTACTACCAACATTTTTAACTCAAAATCCAATATCCTTTCCTTCTTTTCCCCCCACCAGAGCCCAATCCGGGACTGGCCCAACCCAAACGGCCCATCAAGAGCCTGGAAACCAAACCCGGCCCAACTCTCCTCTCCTCTTCCCCTATTCTGTTTAAAAAAAAAATGGTGCTCCAGACGGGATTCGAACCGGAGCCAACAACACACAACACACGCGCACCAACCACCTGAGCCACACTTATATCTTGTTTTAATTCCAATTCGTTTTATATTAATGCACAAATAACTCTCCTTTCCTCTTTCTTTTCCTGTTCGACGAACAGCAACAGCAGCAGTTTGACCACAACAAGTTTCCATCTTTGACCAATTCAATTGACTTAATTAAAGCATATTCGATCTAAATTGACATGATACGTAATCTCCGGTCCATTACGCGTGGAACCTTCGTGAAATCACCATCAATTCACCTCAATTATAACCAATTCGTCAAGTCAACGTCATTATGAAGGTCAAACATACCAAATCTTTTATCCAGACCATAGCACTATAAATTGAGCATTTCTGGACTTTCACAACTCGCCATTTACTCTTCCTCAACCTCTAATTCCTCTCAAATAAGCTCTGTTCTTGGAATTTTGTTCGAAATTGACTTTGGGGCTTTGATTTATCATTCGTCTACGATTCTGTATTGTAAGTCTAATACTATTTATGGGATTCATTAATCGGCCTACACACAACGTTTACCCCATGATTAATTGGGTTAACGTTGTGTGATTTAATCAATTGTAAAATTAAGGCTCGTATGCTTAATATTGGGGAAGAACACGATTCGCGTATGTTATTTATTTTAATTAAACTGAAACCAACACAACCACTGGTCTAGACCACAGGGGTTCGAAACCCACCCCATACATTCTTTTTTTTTTGGCTTTTCAAGTTATAGGTTTAATTATATATTTATTCACTTTAATTATTTAAAATACTTATAAGCCTTCAAAAATTCCCAAAATTTTACATAATGATGTTCTTACCCTAAACATCATTATTCAGATTTTTATTTCCGAAAATTTATTTATTTAATATATATAATAATTAAATCAATTTTATTCTGTTATATTTATAAAATTCCATTAAAATATCAAAGCGATCTTATAAAATTCCACAAAAATTATTCTGAGTTTTTATAACAATAAACTTTTCTGAAATGATTTTTAATGCTGAATAATCATTTATTTAATATTTTTAATCGATTTTTGTTAGTTTTAATCATAATTAAATCATAATAAATCCAATTTTTAATATTTTTGCACCAAAATTTTATACAAATTATTTCTGAATATTTAGAACAGAAATATAATTTTTAAACTGATAATTCTTTAATTTTAATATTTTTAAATATTAAAGTTAAATTTTGACAAATTGTTATAAATAGAATTAATATACTAATTTAAAGAAAATAATTTTATAAAAATTATTTTTATACTTTAAACACATTATTGTGACCATCTTAAATTTAAATTTCATAAAAAGATTTTTGTTTATTTATTTACTAATATTCCCTCAATTATCAAACATTTTTAATATTAATCAAACGAACATTTATCCCCAAATTCGAAGCCCTAGAACTTATACATTTGTAGACTAGATAGACTTAGACATATTTATTACCTTATTATAGGGTGATACTTGACACATTTGGGCAACACCACTATTCAATTTTTCAACAGATATAACATTTTGCTAAGGTGAGTTTTACATAGCCCCTTTTCTATTTATCACCATTTTTGGGGTGAAACATGTTACAACATCATTTATGCAATTCAATCATCAATGTGTCTATGTGTTTTTCTATGTTGCATTATGTCTTGAACATGACTAGGGTAAGCACAATTCTAGCGTAAACATTGATCAACCGACGGTATACATTGATAGATCTATTGGACTGACAATCCCACCCGGATACGTGCCTCCTACAAAGGTAGCGTGGGTGTTTGTTACTGCAATATAAACAAGTGAACCATGAGCGTATGGGATGTACCACAATACAACAGTCACAATGGTTGATTATGCACTCGATTTACTTCTAGTATGTTTTCACATATGGACTAGATTGCCATGACACATGAATTGCACAACAATTTTATTCGATTATCAAAACCTATGTAATTCTCACCAACTTTTGTTGACCCAAAATATTTTCAACTTAACATGTTTCAGGTTCTACTTGCTTGAGGATTTGAATTAATGCTTGAAGATGTGTGCATAGTTTTATCCAATTTGATGTACGAATTCTTGTAGAACAATTGTATGTAATTTATCTAAATCATATAATGAAATTTATTATTTACCATGAGCTACTGAACAATCATCATTACGTGACATCCCGATGTTTCTGCCATCGGTTGGGGTGTTATAGCAAAGATGAGGAGAATTGAGTGACTTTGAGGGAGGCATACAAGAAGGCCAATATGGAGGCGAAGAAGTCAGTGACAGAGGCAAAGAACACGACATATAAGAAGATGTATGAGCGCCTGGAAACAAAGGAGGGGGAACATGAGATGTTCAGGATTGCAAAAGCTAGGGAATGTAGGAGGCGGCATTTAGGGGTAGTGAAGTTTATAATGGGAGAGGATGGGTGTGATACCCCCAATTTCAGGTTCTCACTTTAACTAAACTCTAGTTACATTCCTTGCATTCTAGTTAACTAGGGTTAGCTAGATAGGACATACGTTGCACAATTATAGGTTAATAACCGCATGAAGTGGTAATTCGAGGAATTACCATACTGTATACATGATTAGTGAACCTCGGATGTTGGTGAACAATGAAATTAATTAATTGTGAATGAATTGATTATGATTGATTGCAATTATGTGCTTCTATGATACTCTGTGAAACTATGTGCAAACTGTATGTGATTACATGAACTTAAACCGAATATGTTAATAAAAATCATAATAAGTGGACCGGTAAGATGGTTGGGGTCTTAACACATGGGGTTACACGTATTATGGTCCAAAATAGCGAAAACATCGATGAAAACACGTTGTATGACGAAGCAGGTAACTCGGCGCGGGCATCAACATTCACCAAACCGCCTTAAACTTGTATTTAAGCAACCTTAAGCCTCTTGTATCTCCTAAACTCAAACCCTAATCGCCCCTACTGCCCTATTATGAAATATTAACCCCTAAACCCCTGCTAAGGCGCAAGACCATCGATCGGGAAGCTTCAAGAGCATTCAGTTGATTGTTTTGAAGAGCTTGCGGTATAATCTTCAATCTCTTGTGTTTTAATCTTCTTTAATATATTATAAAACCTTATAACTAAGTTTTTCAGGTCTAAAACCTTTTCATAAATATTAAAACTTGAAGTTTATAAAGATTGAATGGGTTAAACATAATCCTATGCGATTAGAAATTGAGAGGTTGCATGTTGCGCATGTTTGTAATGTTTTGATCTTTAGGGTTTATTATTTTGCATGTGTTATGATAGGTTCTGATCATTTTAGGTCTTATGAATGTTTTATGATGATTTTTTATTGTAGTTGATCGATTATACGCATACGTGAGTCGTTTAAATAAGAGTTTATGCATGATTAAAATCTGGACAGAATGTTTGGGTCAACTTGTAGGGTCCGTTACATGACTTAAACGTGAGGGTTTTGATGATTTCTTTGCATTATTGTATTATACATGGTCTTAGCTTTTCATAATGGGAAAAATCGTCTGATTTGGATGTCGTTTGAATAGTTTTTGGAATTTTCTTTGATTAAAGGTCATATCAGATTTTCGGATTAACAAACTGAGTCAACTTTAAATAATCATAACTCGAGTTTTACAAGGATTTAAGTTATGAAAATTGGACAATAGGTTAACATTGGAATAGCTCGGCTTTTCCAAGTAGATTCATCCTGTTTGGATGAATACATGATTTTTGGGAATTTGTCTACTAAACTGATCTGTTGTGTGTATTTTCTAAAAGTAGTTGTGTTCCGTGAATTTTAATAATTTTTGTACAAGGTTTTAGCACAAACTAAAAATATTGAATTGTCCAGTAGACCCGCTAAAATATTTAGTAAAATTTTGGGAGTCTAACTCACTGGATAAGTATTTTTAATAAATTAGTTTTCATGGCGCAGAATCTATCCTAAAAACGCAGATTGTGCATTGTGAGTTTATGTGACTAATTGGAGTCCTATGTGGTATGTATTTGACATATACTTGAATAGGCACTTATTTGAGATTCATATGAAGTGTAAAACTAATTATAACCAACATATTTACCAACGGGTCCGTAGGGTTTACTTATGCATGTAGAATCACTAGGTGTCACTTACACGATTTTGAACATTTAAACGTCTCGGACAAACGGGTTATATGGTGTAATGGTATTACACATATACTCACTTAGTGGCACATGTACTAGGGAGTCGGTAGCACACCCTACTTTAGAGTTTGGATTTACTTGCTTGCATACTAAGGTGAGTTTCACTACTTTTTCTTAAAAGCATGCGTCTCAGGTTGAAACAACTTTGGTAAATGTTTTCTAGTCCAGATCGGGACTACTTGGACATTGACTCTTTGGGGAAATTTCATTACGAATCCTCGGGTGGATTGCGCTTTGATCAGTTTAAAACTTATTGGTCCTTTGTGAACTAAACACTCTATCACTGAAAAAGTCCTTACATATTATTGGGTTAATCGCTGGAGGCGAACGGGGTATTAGTTAATAACGCTATTAGGTTGTGCAGCAACCTCATGCTTGAGGTGCTTGGGTCACGGGCATGAACTTCTGACCACATCTGTTATGCTAGTGTTGATAGACACTAGTTCCTAAGGCAGTTTAACGTATGTTAAACACATTACTAAAGGTGTCCCAATAATTTCCTGTTTAGTTGCAATGAGTGAGTTAGCTACCCCTGACATGATTAAACTAATATCACTTGAACTTTTGGGTCTTAGGGACCTACGTTTTCGATTACTTATACTTGTTATCCAAACTGTGAACTCACCGACTTTATGTTGATACACGTTAGCATGCTTTTGCAGGTAACTAGGTATGGAGCACGAATAGGGCATGCATCATGTTATGTCATGGGATTACGAACATTTAAAATACTTTTGAGTATTTAACTCATTTACTTATAGTTTTGGGCGCGGTGTTTTGCGCATACTTTAACTTAACTATTTTACTATTTCGCTTCCGCTATTACTTTATTGGTTTAGTTAAAACTTTTAAACTTGGTTTTACAATAACGAACTAAATGGTTTGGGCATTTAGATTCGTTCATGTGACTTATGGCTATGGGATCCTAGTTTGTCATGCACCTCGCGGTATACACCCCGCAGTGGAAATTTGAGGGTGTGACAATGGGTGTGTTTTAGTCAAGGAGGATAACATTAAACTGAGATGGAAAGCGTACTTTTACGGTCTTTTCAATGACCGGATGGCTCACCACCAGGAAAGCGACAACCCAACTACCCAAATGCCACAACGGAATCACTGTTACTGTCTTCGTATCACACAGGAAGAGGTGAGGTCAGCACTTAGGAAGATGGGAAAGGCTAAGGTAGTTGGTCCGGACAACATCCCGATTGAGGCTTGGAAGTGTTTGGGAGAGGAAGGAGTGCAATGGCTAACTACTTTCTTTAACCTTATATTTAATTATGGAAAAATACCAGATCAGTGGAGGAGTAGTGTTGTAGTGCCTATATATAAGAACAAAGGAGACACACAATGTTGTGGGAATTACAGAGGAATTAAGCTGTTGAGTCATACTATGAAATTACGGGTGAGAGTAATTAAGACTAGGATTAGAAGAGAAACCCATGTTACTGTAAATCAATTTGGCTTCATGCCAGGGAGGTCAACTACGGAAGCGATATACATTCTGAGGATCTTGATGGAAAAGTATAGGGAGAAGAAACGAGATCTCCATATGGTGCTTATTGATCTGGAAAAGGCTTATGATAGTGTACCTCGTAAACTGATTTGGGATAGTTTGGAGGTTAGAGGGATTCCTAGAAAGTATGCTGACATAATTAGAGATATGTATGATAGGATTGAAACTAGTGTCCGTGCACCTATAGGGGATACTGATTTCTTTCCCGTGGAGGTAGGGCTCCACCAAGGGTCCACGTTGAGCCCGTTTCTTTTTGCGGTTGTATTAGATGAGGTGTCTAAGTCCATTCAAGAGACATTAACGGGGTGCATGCTTTTTGCTGATGATATTGTATTAGTCGCGGAAACTAAGCAAAGTCTGAATATGAGGTTAGAAGAATGGCGATTAGCTTTAGAGGGAAAAGGTTTAAGGATTAGTCGCTCTAAGACGGAGTACATGCACTGCGATTTCAGCGGGGTAAACAACGTAGATGACACTCAGATCACCATTAAAGGTCATGTGGTCCCGCAAGTAACTAAGTTAAGTACTTAGGATCGTTTGTTCAAAGGGACGGGGAGATTGATAGTGACGTAACACACCGCATTCAGGCTCGATGGTGTAAGTGGAGAGCAGCCGCTGGAGTTTTGTGCGATAAGAAGTTCCCAATTAAATTAAAGGGAAAATTTATAGGGTTGCAGTTCGACCTGCTATGCTATATGGGACAGATTGTTGGGCCATCAGAAAGACACAGTTACGAAAGATGGAAGTTGCAGAGATGAGAATGTTGAGGTGGATGTGTGGTCACACTAGGTTAGACCGGATAAGAAATGAGGTTCTTAGGAAGAGGTTAGAAGTGGCTAATATATCGGATAAGATTAAGGAGGAGAGATTAAGATGGTTTGGACATGTGAAGCGGAGACAAATGACAGCTCCAGTTAGAAAAGTGGAACACCTCACGGTGGAGGGGAGGAGGAGTAGAGGTAGACCCAAATTGACTTGGGTTGATCGGATTAGGTTAGATTTGTTAGAATTGCACCTCTCTAAGGATATGGTCCAAGATAGGAATTCGTGGAGGCTTAGGATCAAAGTTAAAGATTTTTAGGAATTATGAGAAAAGTTCTTTTGTGTCGATGCTTTGTTTTTTTAGGGATGGTCTTTATGCATTTATGTATATTTGTTATCCCATGAGGTTATTTATGTACGTTTTCACCTATGTTATTCATTCACTACTTTTTTAGTGTTTTGTGTTTGTCTACTTATTTATAAATATATAGTGTGCGTTTGATTTTTTGAGCCGGGGGTCTCTCTGAAAGCAGCCTCTCTATCTCTAAAGATAGGGGTAAGGTTTGCCTACATCTTACCCTCCCCAGACTCTTCTTGTGACATCCGTCACTTTTCATTGTATTCGTTTAATTATCTATACGTTTTATCGCAATTAATAAACGTGACACTTCTATTATTCTTAAACGTTATTCCGGGTTCGTTTAAATCATATAAGATAATAATAATAATAATAATGTTGAGGCCCACCTGATGAAGCCCAACAGCCTCCAAGCCCAGCCCAAACCCCAAATGTCTGGCCCATCATCCAAGGCCCAATCTTCCTTAGGCTGTTTAAAAAATAAAAATAATTATCTGCTTTGGCCGGGGTTCGAACCCGCGCCAAAGCCACAGCTACACACACACATAACCATCTGGGCTGGACCCTTGTATTTGAAATAACCCGGACTCCCATTTATCTTATACGCGTTTTAAAACCAGCAGTTTTGACTTGGAAAGTCAACTGCTTGGACGCGTTTGATTAATCAATCAAGATCAATGCTTGATTGATCTATAATTGGCAAATTCATACAATTACCGGCCTATTACAACTCGTCTACACGTCATTTGACAACGGATCGTTGACCAATTTTGAAATCATACGCGTATACATTTAAATCAGGGTCAACTTACCAATTAACCTAACCTATTGATCCCCACTATAAATTGAGCCTTGGAACAGCTTAACAACTCGCTCACTCATCTTCCTAAACCTCCAATTCTTTCTATCAAACTCTGATTATTGATTAACGAGTTCGTGGTTGACTTATTACTTTGACTCGACGATTATACACGATTACACACTGTGAGTCTCATTTTTGTTATGGGTTTTGTTCATCGGCTATCCAGCAACAAAAGCCCCATATTTAATCGGGCTCATGTTGCCTAGATCGTTTGATTGAAATTTCTAGGGCTCGTGTTCATGAATTGGGGATAAACCTGAATACGCGTATGTTATATATTTATTTTTAACCCAGAAACATCACAACCACCGGCCTAGGCCAAGTGGTTGTGACCATGTGCCAACCCAGAGGTCACCCGGGTTCGAGTCCCGGCTCTGACCGGTTTTGCTGCTTTTTCTTTTCTTTTCTTTTTAAAAACAAACAATTAAATATATATAAATATTAAATCCTTTTAAATCTTTTAAATTCTTTTTAAAATACCAAAACTATTTTATAAATTCTAAAAAAATTACATTTGTTTAATCTGTTATAAAAGTTTCATTTATAATTTTTATTTTTCAGAAATTCATTTATTTAATATTTATAATAATTAAATCATTTTTAATCTATTAGATTTATAAAAATCCATTTATACATCAAAACAATTTTATTAATTTCTCCAAAATTTATCCTGACTTTATTTAAAGTTAAACTTTACTGAAATAATTTTTAATTCAGTAAAATCATTTATTTTATATTTTTAATCAATTTTTGTTAGATTTAATCATAATTAAATCATAACAAATCCAATTTTCATCATTTTTGCACCAAAATTTTATACAAATTATTTTTAATCATTTAGAACAGAAATATGATTTTTAAAATAAGAATTCTTAAATTTTAGTATTTTTAATTATTAAAGTTAAATAATGACTATTTATAAATAAATAGATTTAAAAATCTATTTTAAATGAAATAATTTTATAAAAATTATTTCTATACTTCAAACACTTTATTGTGTATATTCTAAATTCAAATTTCATTAAAAGACTTTTGTTTATTTATTTATTAAATTTCTCATAATTAATAAACAATTTGTTTATTAACACAAATAAACGTAATCCCCAATTCGAAGCCCTAGATATACATGCATCCTAGATTTATTTCACTCACACAATATCAATTACTTTAGGTTAATCTTTTGGGAGAAATCTCAAGTTCATATTTCGTTGTCCAGTCCAATTTCAAGTTACTACGTAAACAGTGAGTACTTCCTATCCCCTTTTTGCTTTTATTCATTTTTGGGGTGTTACATGTACACTATTACAAATTACAAATACAAGTTTACATTTTTACAAATACAATTCTAGTACTATGTGCATATGCTTACAACGTGCTTTATGCTTAGACAATACATGTAGAATACATTTGTACTTAGTGAAATCATTAACATGGTACAAGCCGACCTTAACATTGGATAGCGCTATTGGATTGACAACCCGCCTAGGTTGATTCTCCCCCTTTTTCATCGGAGAATCTGTGGTCATTGTTAAGTTATTATCCATTTATTGGATAAGTACACCGCCGTTCATTTTGTACATTATACAGTCACAGGATTGATTTCGCTCATTTGTTTGATACATGGTTTACATATTTGCACTGTAGCTTGCACTTGAATTGTATAACTTTTAATCTACTATATATATCAAAACTAGGAATGCTCACCAACATTTCTTATGTTGACCAAACCTATTTTTGTACATGTTTCAGGTGCAGTTTGATCAAGATACTTTTAGCGCTTTATTATGCAGTTATTTCATTATTTATGTTTCATTTAAGACCTTGTATTTCCATTTTTCCTTGTAAGACAATTTTTGGGTTTCATTTAATAATATTTACATTTAAGTACCATGTGCTTTTGAACAATCGTCACTACGTGACACCTCGATGATTCCGCCATCGGTTGGGGTGTTACAGATTGGTATCAGAGCCATGGTTATAGGGAATTAGGTTATTAGAATGCCTCTTAGCCTAGACTATAACCGAATTTCAACTTTCAGGTACAACACTTCCAAATTTTCATTACCCTTCACTTTCCTTCCTCAATCTTTCCCTTTCTTCTCCTTTCTCCTCATCTTTCATCATGACGTATAAGGATGGTGTCCTACAAGGAGTGGAAAGACTACATCATCATGGAGCGGGAGCAGTACCTTTCATGAAGACACTCTTAGGCATAATGCCTACTCTTATTTTTGCTCCTTCAAAGTTGTTGAACTTTAATGAGTGTGAAAAAGGACACGTGCAATCTGGAAGGGTGGACGCCTGTACACTGGGTTTTCTGGCATAGGCATGCATAGCGCATAAATCCATTTACGGACCTGTTATGCTTACCTGGGGATTCCTGGAGTGAGTGTCCACTTATAGGCTAAAGCATGTCTTCTTTGATCACCATTGGGCTCAATTTCTTTGAAAAGTCAACGTTCTTGTTGGGCTTTATAGCTAGACAAGGGCAATCCAAACATGTTATACATATATTTCAAATGATATATCTCTATTTCACATACAATATCTTGTGATCATAATGCTTATGCTATATTACACATACATTTATTAATCTCATAACTTTTCATTGACTGTCTTGTAGATGTCTGCTCGCCGTATGCTCCGTGATGCTAGTCAACGCACTGTTCGTGCCTCTGGACAACGTTCTGATCGTCGCCTTGCTTCTCTTGTCGCTGAGCAAATTGCTGCAGTGATTCCGAACCTTGTTAGTGAGTTAACCCAGAACAGCAACAGTACCAATACTGAGGGTGCAACTCAAACTCGGTGTACCTTCAAACACTTCAACTCATGCAATCCCACGAAGTTTACTGGAGAGGAGGGTGCTACTGGCCTCCTCCAATGGTTTGAAAGCATGGAGAGTACTTTTGTGAACAGTGAATGTCCTGATGAACTCCGCGTTCGCTATGCTACTAGTGTCCTTCAAAAGGGGGCGCTAACCTGGTGGAATGGCGAAAAACGCAATCGAGGAGCGGATGTTGCTTTATCATTATCTTGGGCTGAAGTTAAGGAACTCATGATCGCCAAATTCTGCCCTAGGAACGAAATCAGGAAACTAGAAGAAGAGTTCCATGGGTTGAAACAGGACAGTGGTGAAAATCTTGCATACAACACTCGTTATCATGAGCTCAGTATTTTGGTTCCACACATGGTTACCCCGGTCTCTCGAGCAATCGAGAAGTATATTGAGGGACTGCCTGACCTAATTCAAGATGTAGTCACTGGAAGCAGACCCACTACGGTGGAAGAAGCCATTCAGCTTGCAGCCTCCTTGACTGACAAGCACGTCAAAAAGGGAAATTTGGTTAGGAAAGGAACCAAGAAATCAACTGAGAAGACCCCCACCCCTACTACTGAATCATCAAGAGTTGCTGTAGACAATACCGGTTCCAACACTAGGAAGCGGAAGTCCAGGGGTAGAAACTATGCTGTTGTGGCCCCAGTAACTCAGGCTCCAATAGCCCAGGCTCCAATGGCTCAGGCTCCTCCTGTTAAGAAGGTTTATAGTGGAAACTTACCCAAGTGTGCCACCTGTCAGTACCATCACCCCGCAAATTTTCCTTGCCGCCACTGTACCACCTGTGGTAGGTATGGTCATGTAGCTGCCACATGTCGATCTACGTTTCGACCTCAACCTATTAATGCTCAACCTGTTAACCCTCAACCAGCTCGCCAAAACCCACAACCTATAGCATATGGTCGAGCTTGCTTCAATTGTGGTGATCCGAACCACTTCAGAAACCAATGTCCAGCACTTGTCCCAGCAAACCATGCAGCAAACCCAGTGGCTCGTGGTCGAGCTTTCAACATCAATGCAACAGAAGCTCAGGAAACAAATGACGTGGTGAATGGTACGTTTTTACTTGATGGTCGTTATGCTTCAATTTTATTTGATACTGGTGCGGATAAAAGTTTTGTGTCATTAGCATTCGAACCTCTATTATCTCACACTCGCTCTAGATTAGGAGCGCCTTTCACAGTCGAGGTCGCAGATGGTAAACCCATCTCAATCGATTCTATTATTCAGGGTTGTACTCTTAGCCTTAACGAACATGACTTCACCATTGATCTTATACCCATGAAATTGGGAAGCTTTGATGTTATCGTGGGTATGGATTGGCTTTCTAAACATCATGCCGAAGTTGTCTGCTTTGAGAAATTTATTCGATTTCCTCTCGCATCGGGTGACTTTTTACGGGTTTATGGTGAGAAACCATCCAGTGGTCTTAAACTCATGTCTTGCACCCAAGCACAGAAATATCTACGCAAGAAATACGTAACTTTCTTGGCCCATATTGTGGAAAAGAAAGGTAAAGACAAAAGTATTCAAGATGTTCCTGTTGTTCGTGAGTTTCCCGAAGTTTTTCCTGATGATTTACCGGGACTTCCACCAGTGCGTCCTGTCGAATTTCGTATTGATCTTGTACCTGGTGCTACGCCCGTTGCTAAATCTCCATACCGCCTTGCACCTTCCGAGATGCAAGAACTTGCAAGTCAACTTCAAGAGTTGGCAGATAAGGGTTTCATTCGTCCCAGTTCATCACCTTGGGGAGCTCCAGTCTTATTTGTAAAGAAGAAGGATGGATCTTTCCGTATGTGTATTGATTATCGGGAGTTGAATAAACTCACTATTAAAAACCGGTACCCTTTACCTCGCATTGATGACCTCTTTGATCAACTTCAAGGATCGACTTGTTTCTCAAAGATCGATCTTCGTTCAGGATATCATCAGCTACGAGTCCATGAAGACGACATCCCAAAAACAGCTTTCCGTACACGTTATGGGCATTACGAGTTTATGGTTATGCCTTTTGGGCTAACGAATGCACCCGCTGTCTTCATGGATCTCATGAATCGCGTGTGCAAACCCATCTTGGATAAGTTCGTAATTGTTTTCATCGATGACATTCTCATTTACTCTAAGACCAAATCAGCCCACGAGCAACACCTTAGACAAATTTTGGGTCTTTTGAAGAATGAACAACTGTATGCCAAATTCTCCAAGTGTGAATTCTGGCTTAAAGAGGTTCAATTTTTGGGACACATTATCAGTGAAAAGGGTATACACGTGGATCCAGCTAAGATTGAGGCTGTTAAGAATTGGATTACACCCAAGTCTCCTACGGAAGTTCGCTCTTTTCTTGGCTTAGCGGGTTATTATCGTCGATTTATTCTCAACTTTTCCAAGATTGCTTTACCTCTCACTTCCTTGACCCATAAGGATAAACCATATGTATGGGGACCCAGTCAGGAAGAAGCATTCCAAACTTTGAAGCAGAAACTGTGTGATGCTCCAATTCTCACCTTACCGGACGGCAGTGAGGATTTCGTGGTTTACTGTGATGCCTCTAATCAAGGCCTTGGTTGTGTTCTCATGCAACGAGGCAAGGTTATAGCATATGCATCACGACAACTGAAAAACCATGAGAAAAATTACACTACCCATGATCTTGAGCTCGGAGCGGTCGTCTTCGCACTTAAGATTTGGCGTCACTATTTATATGGTACAAAATGTGTGATCTTCACTGACCACAAGAGTCTTCAACACATTTTCAACCAGAAAGATCTGAACATACGACAACGACGATGGGTCGAGTTGTTAAATGACTACGACTGCGAGATTCGCTACCATCCTGGCAAAGCGAATGTTGTAGCCGATGCCCTTAGTCGTAAAGGTCATGCCCAGCTTTATTGTGCTCAGGTCCAGTCTGATATCAAACTTCGCATCATTGAAGCCCAACATATCTCTGTTACTGAGGGCAACATGTACGAAGAAATGTCGTGTGGAGCCGAAAATCAGTTAGAAACCAAAAATGGCTTACTTTATTTCATGAACCGTCTTTGGATCCCTGATCGTGACAACCTGCGTACCTTCCTCATGGACGAGTCCCATAAGTCTCGTTATTCCATTCACCCTGGTGCAGATAAGATGTATCAGGATCTGCGTACTTTGTATTGGTGGCCCGGTATGAAAAAGGACATAGCCCTTTATGTGGCTAAATGCCTTACTTGTTCTAAAGTCAAAGCTGAGCACCAACGTCCATCTGGTTTACTTGTGCAACCAGAAATACCAGTATGGAAGTGGGAGAGCATTGCTATGGACTTCATCACGAAGCTTCCACGCACTACTCGCGGGCATGACAGTATCTGGGTTATTGTCGATCGTTTGACCAAATCTGCTCACTTCCTACCCATTCGTGAGACCTACACAGCTGAGAAACTGGCTAAGATTTACATCAGTGAGATTGTCAGCCGTCATGGTATTCCTCTAGACATTATTTCCGATCGTGATAGCTGGTTTACTTCTCGCTTTTGGCAGACATTTCAGTCCGCACTTGGTACACAACTAAATCTTAGCACGGCTTATCACCCACAGACGGATGGTCAAACTGAACGAACCATCCAAACATTGGAGGATATGCTTCGAGCGTGCATCATCGACTTTGGTGGTAATTGGGACACGCACCTACCCTTGGTTGAGTTCTCGTATAATAACAGCTACCATTCCAGTATTAACATGGCACCATTTGAGGCACTCTACGGTCGCAAATGTCGTTCCCCTGTGTGTTGGAGCGAGGTTGGTGAAACACAAATCACCGGTCCCGAGCTGATACAAGAAACGACAGACAAAATTCACCGCATTCGTGAGAACTTACAAATTGCTCGGAGCAGACAGAAGAGCTATGCCGATCAAAGGCGCAAGCCTCTAGAATTCCAAGTCGGAGACATGGTACTTCTCAAGGTTTCTCCTTGGAAGGGTGTATTTCGGTTTGGAAAGAAAGAGAAACTTGCACCACGATTCGTAGGCCCTTTTAAGATCCTTGAACGAGTTGGGAAGGTGGCTTACAAGCTCGATTTACCACCAGAGCTCAATAATGTTCATCCAACGTTTCATGTTTCTAATCTCAAGAAGTGTTTGGCTGAAGATAACCTCCATGTTCCTTTAGAGGATATCCAGATTGACGAATCGATGCGCTTCATAGAGAAACCTGTGGAGATTATGGATCGAGATGTCAAGACGCTTAAGCGAAGCCGAATTCCTATTGTCAAAGTTCGTTGGGAATCCAAACGAGGCCCAGAGTTTACTTGGGAGCGTGAGGACCAAATGATGTCTAAGTATCCTCACCTCTTTCCAGAGACTACCACTTGAAGGAATTTCGGGACGAAATTTCTAAAAGTAGGGGATGCTGTGACATCCGTCACTTTTCATTGTATTCGTTTAATTATCTGTACGTTTTATCGCAATTAATAAACGTGACACTTCTATTATTCTTAAACGTTATTCCGGGTTCGTTTAAATCATATAAGATAATAATAATAATAATAATGTTGAGGCCCACCTGATGAAGCCCAACAGCCTCCAAGCCCAGCCCAAACCCCAAATGTCTGGCCCATCATCCAAGGCCCAATCTTCCTTAGGCTGTTTAAAAAATAAAAATAATTATCTGCTTTGGCCGGGGTTCGAACCCGCGCCAAAGCCACAGCTACACACACACATAACCATCTGGGCTGGACCCTTGTATTTGAAATAACCCGGACTCCCATTTATCTTATACGCGTTTTAAAACCAGCAGTTTTGACTTGGAAAGTCAACTGCTTGGACGCGTTTGATTAATCAATCAAGATCAATGCTTGATTGATCTATAATTGGCAAATTCATACAATTACCGGCCTATTACAACTCGTCTACACGTCATTTGACAACGGATCGTTGACCAATTTTGAAATCATACGCGTATACATTTAAATCAGGGTCAACTTACCAATTAACCTAACCTATTGATCCCCACTATAAATTGAGCCTTGGAACAGCTTAACAACTCGCTCACTCATCTTCCTAAACCTCCAATTCTTTCTATCAAACTCTGATTATTGATTAACGAGTTCGTGGTTGACTTATTACTTTGACTCGACGATTATACACGATTACACACTGTGAGTCTCATTTTTGTTATGGGTTTTGTTCATCGGCTATCCAGCAACAAAAGCCCCATATTTAATCGGGCTCATGTTGCCTAGATCGTTTGATTGAAATTTCTAGGGCTCGTGTTCATGAATTGGGGATAAACCTGAATACGCGTATGTTATATATTTATTTTTAACCCAGAAACATCACAACCACCGGCCTAGGCCAAGTGGTTGTGACCATGTGCCAACCCAGAGGTCACCCGGGTTCGAGTCCCGGCTCTGACCGGTTTTGCTGCTTTTTCTTTTCTTTTCTTTTTAAAAACAAACAATTAAATATATATAAATATTAAATCCTTTTAAATCTTTTAAATTCTTTTTAAAATACCAAAACTATTTTATAAATTCTAAAAAAATTACATTTGTTTAATCTGTTATAAAAGTTTCATTTATAATTTTTATTTTTCAGAAATTCATTTATTTAATATTTATAATAATTAAATCATTTTTAATCTATTAGATTTATAAAAATCCATTTATACATCAAAACAATTTTATTAATTTCTCCAAAATTTATCCTGACTTTATTTAAAGTTAAACTTTACTGAAATAATTTTTAATTCAGTAAAATCATTTATTTTATATTTTTAATCAATTTTTGTTAGATTTAATCATAATTAAATCATAACAAATCCAATTTTCATCATTTTTGCACCAAAATTTTATACAAATTATTTTTAATCATTTAGAACAGAAATATGATTTTTAAAATAAGAATTCTTAAATTTTAGTATTTTTAATTATTAAAGTTAAATAATGACTATTTATAAATAAATAGATTTAAAAATCTATTTTAAATGAAATAATTTTATAAAAATTATTTCTATACTTCAAACACTTTATTGTGTATATTCTAAATTCAAATTTCATTAAAAGACTTTTGTTTATTTATTTATTAAATTTCTCATAATTAATAAACAATTTGTTTATTAACACAAATAAACGTAATCCCCAATTCGAAGCCCTAGATATACATGCATCCTAGATTTATTTCACTCACACAATATCAATTACTTTAGGTTAATCTTTTGGGAGAAATCTCAAGTTCATATTTCGTTGTCCAGTCCAATTTCAAGTTACTACGTAAACAGTGAGTACTTCCTATCCCCTTTTTGCTTTTATTCATTTTTGGGGTGTTACATGTACACTATTACAAATTACAAATACAAGTTTACATTTTTACAAATACAATTCTAGTACTATGTGCATATGCTTACAACGTGCTTTATGCTTAGACAATACATGTAGAATACATTTGTACTTAGTGAAATCATTAACATGGTACAAGCCGACCTTAACATTGGATAGCGCTATTGGATTGACAACCCGCCTAGGTTGATTCTCCCCCTTTTTCATCGGAGAATCTGTGGTCATTGTTAAGTTATTATCCATTTATTGGATAAGTACACCGCCGTTCATTTTGTACATTATACAGTCACAGGATTGATTTCGCTCATTTGTTTGATACATGGTTTACATATTTGCACTGTAGCTTGCACTTGAATTGTATAACTTTTAATCTACTATATATATCAAAACTAGGAATGCTCACCAACATTTCTTATGTTGACCAAACCTATTTTTGTACATGTTTCAGGTGCAGTTTGATCAAGATACTTTTAGCGCTTTATTATGCAGTTATTTCATTATTTATGTTTCATTTAAGACCTTGTATTTCCATTTTTCCTTGTAAGACAATTTTTGGGTTTCATTTAATAATATTTACATTTAAGTACCATGTGCTTTTGAACAATCGTCACTACGTGACACCTCGATGATTCCGCCATCGGTTGGGGTGTTACACTTCTAATAGCGTCGCTATTCGTGGGATTTCCTGGGTACGGTTGTTGTTGTTATTTTTATATTAAGCCCTTTTACAACGGTCAAAACACATAGGGCCCACCATTCATACCGTTACTCTTTGTCATCGTGCTTGGGTGTTATCAATAGTGCCCCTGTATGGCGCTCGAGAAATGGGGAATGGGAGTTCTATTAAGTAGCAAGAGCTTAAGGCTATCTCTACTTTTTACCATGTACACTGCCACATACAGTTGGTCCTGCGTTATTGATATTTGATAAGGAAAAGTTGTTTAAGGTTTAGATGTTTAAAGAATTGTTTCGGGTTGCTCAGTGATGTTGTAATCGGTGTGTTCGGATAGTTTGTAATGTGCTAGTTTCTTACTAGCTTGAATAATAAAAGTTTTGTTGGCCGTTAAAAAAAGATGTTTAAAGAATTGCTAAAAATAATAGATCAAGTGAACGAGTGAAACAATAAAAAATATTTATTATAAGTAAGAAAAGTATTTAATACTACAATTAATATAGCTAGATATAAAATATATGATAATAAAAATTTGTATAGCAGGAAAAGGTAGACAATTGATATGTTTAAACTTATGTGATGGGTTGATTTAGTTGAGTCTAAAAATCGAAACTAGCAAATGACACGTAGAGTTTTATTTATGGGGGGAAGAGAAAGGATTGGGAAGGAATTGGAAAAAAATGTGTTTCAGAGTTTTTTGTAAAAGGAAAAGGAAGAGAATGAAAGGGATAATACAGAGGTTTTTGGAGTAATTTTCAATCTTTCAAATTTGAAAGGAATTGAAGAGAAAGAAAAAGGAGGGAGATCCTTTCTCTTTCCCCTTAAGTCAATTTCTGAAACACAACGGTAAGAAAAAACTAAAATCTTACAATACTTGTCATCATTTGATGATGTATATTAAATAGGCCTGTAAACGAACCAAACGAATACGAACACAGGTGTGTTCGTGTTTGTTCATTTAACTTTAACCGAACACGAACACATAATCGAACACATTTTTGTGTTCGTGTTCGTTCATTAAGAAATTTGTTGTGTTCGTATTCGTGTTCGTTCATTTAAAACCTAAACGAACAGTTCATGAACGTAAACGAACACAAATGATCAATATAGATGAACACAAATTAACATAAACGAACATAAACGAACACAAACGAACACAAACAAAAGCAAGTTAATAATGATTCATCACAATTCAACCAAATCTAATACATCACAATGCAACCAAAACCAAATGACTAGGATGAAAAATACGACAGCGTTATGGTCTGTGGAGACTAGATGAGGGAGACAGCGGCGCTGTGGAGGCTGGAGACGGGGATGTGGAGGTGGTCAGCCGGAAGTAGAAGAAAGTATGGCTGTGGTCTTATGGAGTGTGGAGAAGAAGGGAGGTGGGGCTGTGAAGTGTGGATAACGTCTGACAAGTGATATGGTTAGAATGTTATGGTTAGGGTTAAATTTTTAGAACATATGAATTAAGATACTTAACAAAAGGAAATAAATAATAAAATAAAGTTAAGTTTAATTAAATGAAAATAAACGAACAAACATAAACGAACATAAATGAACGAACGTAAATGAACGAACATAAACGAACGTTCATGAACATAAATGAACGAACAAAACGTGTGTTCATGTTCGTTCGTTTAATTAAACGAACAAAGAATTGTGTTCGTGTTCGTTCATTTATTTAAATAAACGAACATAAACGAACTTCCCGCCAAACAGTTTACGAACAGTTCATGAACGTTCGATTCGTTTACAGGCCTAATATTAAATATAAAATTGGTAGTTAAGTAATTGATTAAACTAAATGTATTTTGAACATGGAAAAGAAATAATAATTAAGATAATGAATTTTAATTTGAAAACACATGAGTGCAACTAGATATTTTTTTTTTGTATAAACTTTATTCCAACACAAATTTAGCATAAAACTATTTGTTGGCCTGAAAAAGTAGTTGCATCAAAAAATATTAGAAAACGTATAAAAGTGTGGGGATTGGGGCAGGAGTTTGGGCGTGGGAACCTAACTCACGTTGGCTAGTCGGCTACACCACCCCAAGGGTGAATGAGTGCTGGCATTGCCCCAATGGCATGGGGGCTTTGGTGGAGAGAAGTGGAGGCCTATAATTGGTTGTCCTTTTTTTTTTCTTTTTTTTTTTTTAAATTGGTGGAGAGAGGTGGAGGCCACGTGTCAATTCATACCTCAAATTCAAACCCTTCTACGATCCCCTACCTTTTGGAACTTGAGTTAGGGAGCCCGCACTGCCTACATGGCAGACATGTGTCAACTCATGCCTTCAACCAAAAGCCCTCCACTCTCTTCCGTCTAAACAAGAGAGTAAATTATAAAATGGTGACTATGATAAGTCAAAAGCTAACATGTGATTATACCTTTTAAAAAGTTACACATTAATGTAAGCTGGTTACCTACCTGTCACTTTTTTTTTTGTTTAGTAAGGGGTAATGAAATAGACATGTTAATGGAATGGATAAAAGAATGAGGTAATGGGAGCAATGACAGCGGGTGGTGGCAGCAGTGGCAGTGAAGGGTGGGTGGGTGGGTGGTAGGTGGTGGTGGCGGCAATGGGTGGTGGTCGGTTGTGATGATGATGAAGGATGAAAAGGGAATGAGTTAATAAAAAAAAAGTAAGGGAGACAGTTGGAATGAATTTGAGGTACTTAGGCTATATGGCGTGGAGACAATCTCACCCAACCTCCCTAAATGCCACATCAGCGTCACCTCATTTTCCCATCTTCCTCAAAGTTTGAAATGGTTTTCCCCAATTCTCCTTCTTTTTTTATGATATAAAGTTTGATTTAAAAAAAATGGGCCACACACGTCTCGGCACAAATGGTGGTTTTCCACCGAAAGCACCGAAAACAACTTGGGGGGGGGGGGGGGTGTTCCCCGACCCACCGAATGCCATATCAGGTCATCGAGATCGTTCCCCGACAGCACACCAATTAGCCTTAGTGAGAATGAAATAAAATTATGTAATAGATGATTCCATTTAGTTAGACCAATCAAATGCTCTTTTTTCATTTCCTTACAATAGTCAATTTCGTTCCAACCATGGATTAACATATAGACAAAATTACAGAAAACGTCCTTTATGTTTACCCAAAGTTGCAGGTTTAGTCCTTTATCTTTAAAAGTTGCAGGATACCTCCTTTATCGAAGTTTTTGTTGCAGGTTTCATCCTTTACACTAACTCTGTTAGTGTTTGTCGTTAACTCCCCCTCACATGCCAAGCATGTGAGGGTATTTTCGTCAATTTGTATTTAAAGGACCTTTTCTGTAATAAAAGTCAATTTGTATATTAAAGGACGTTTTTTGTAATAAAAACAAATAACAAAAATATAAATAAAATATTATATATTCCGAAAACATTAAAAACAAATAACAAAAATATAAATAACAAAAATATTATATATTCCGTTCTATAGTATATATATATAAAAACAAATAACAAAAATATAAATAACAAAAATATCTTCTCTTTCGAAAACATTAAAAATATTATATATTCCGTTTTATAGCATATATAAATAAAAACAAATAACAAAAATATTATATATTCCGTTCTATAGTCTATATAAATAAAAACAAATAACAAAAATATAAACAAATAACAATATAAAATATTATAACTTTCCACAATCCAAAGTATTTCCTTTTTAGCTATTTTTTTTAAATACCCATTCGACCCATTACTAATAAAACATTACACGAATCAATTAAGTAATATATGTTGAACTCCAACATGTTAAATGGATCGGGCCAGCCAATTTGCACATTATTGAAAAAATAGTTTCTCATATATGCAGTTTGTATATGTTTTGTTGAATTTTTGTTTTATGCTAAAGGTAGACAATTTAGTCATGTAACGGACAATTTAGTCGTTTACTAAAAAATACTATGTTATTTGTTTTTAATGTTTTCGGAATATATAATATTGTCATGGGATGTAACAACTGATTTTTTTTATTTATATATACTATAGAACGGAATATATAATATTTTTAATGTTTTCGAAAGAGAAGATATTTTTGTTATTTGTTTTTATTTATATATAGTATAGAACGGAATATATAATATTTTTGTTAATTATATTTTTGTTATTTGTTTTTAATGTTTTCGGAATATATAATATTTTATTTATATTTTTGTTATTTGTTTTTATTACAGAAAACGTCCTTTAATATACAAATTGACTTTTATTACAGAAAACATCCTTTAATATACAAATTGACTTTTATTACAGAAAAGGTCCTTTAAATACAAATTGACGAAAATACCCTCACATGCTTGGCATGTGAGGGGGAGTTAACGAGATAATTTAACACCGTTAGTGGTAAAGGTCGTTTTATGCAACCAAAAGTTCATTAAAGGATGAAACCTGCAACAAAAACTTCGATAAAGGAGGTATCCTGCAACTTTTAAAGATAAAGGACTAAACCTGCAACTTTGGGTAAACATAAAGGACGTTTTCTGTAATTTTGTCTAACATATATGTTGAAAGTTTAGTCACTCCATGTAAGAACACTTCTTTTAAGTTACCTTAACTACTATACACATAATGTCATTTTTTCAATCATAATTCCCCTATGTCGTATGTTAATTTCATAAGTTCTATCTATTATTCCCCTCCATCTTCTTTCTCCATACTTGAATTTAAGGTTCCATTCACATATAGCTAACAATTTCACAATATGGTCTGGTACATACAAGGAACCGACAATCAACTAAAAAACTATCAGACCTACTACATATACGGGCTAAGATAGAGTTGGAATGCTTGAGATGAAACCCTTAGAACTCAGGGAAAAGAAGATGAACCTTACTACTGCAAGACTCAAAAGATAGAACAGAAAAAGTTAGCGTGAAAGTATAATTTCTTAGGGGCTGTTTGGTTGATTAAGTGCTGAATCATTAAGATGTCTGAATGTTTAAGAGACTCTGAATGATTAAGTGCTGAATGGTTCAGCTATGCACCAAGTCTGAATGTTTCAGCTCTTAATCATTCCATTCAGAGTCTTTTTCTAGGTTGAAACAAACAGTCTGAATCCTGAACCATTCTGAACTAAATGGTTCAGAGCCTCATTAATTAAGAGACTACCAAACAGGCCCTTAGTATCATTGGTGTATGCTGACTTAATGGCTTAGAGTTCATCGATGAGATGTGATTGTGTGCTATTTCGGTCTAAAACAAACTAGCAAGGATCGTGCATAGTTACAAGCAACATACTTAGTAGCATTTACTGTCGGATCTTTTATAACATGTGAGGCATTGTGAAGGGGTCCACTTAGGTGAACTTACATGCGGCATATCATTTGTTGTCAAAATGACACTAAAGATAACAATGAAAGGAACCGAAAGTTACGAAAGATCCATATACGTGAACTTGCATAATGAACATCATTTTTATAAGGATACGAAAGATAACAATGAAGGATGCGCATGCTACTAAAGATCCATATGGTGGTCAAAGAAGTAAGAGTTGTGAACATGCTTGGAAGCCTCTAGCGCCGATTTAGAAATATGATAAAGATAACTTGATGTTTACATATCCAATATCATGTACTTGAGGGTTTGATCACAGAATAATTTCCTTTGTACGCGTTGTTTATATTGGTAACGAAAGCGTGTGTACATATATTAGATGTATAAGAAACTTTTCTTTGTATAACATTCCGAATACATTGTGCTAGGCAAAGTGAGGTTTGTTCATAAGGTGATTAGATTCTTTCTAGACAGATCCTGCCATGAAGAGAAAGGTTGATAAATAACGTGCTATATATCGTTTATTTTAAAACGATGTTTCTCCAAAGATTTAAATCTTTGACCTTTAAGGAGAGCTCTACTTTATCACCCCAAATTATTACATCTACAAATACTACCAAGAGTTGTCTAGTTTGAGTCCAAGATTTTCCTTGAAGATTTTACTACTCAATATTTACCCCAAGTAGGCAAGCATGTACCAATAATATAAAAAATAGTAAATTCTTTAAATACACGAAATCAGAAGAAAGGCACAATTTGATATCAGATTAATATAGTTGCTTACAATCTACAAAAGAAACAATCAAGAGAAACTAAATTTTATACATTGTTCATCTATAATTCTATATCTAAAAGCTAGTATATAATTTAACAAATTAATTATTTTCCACAAATTGATGATGTTAGTATAAAGTCTTGTTGCATACGTCTTCAGATCGTCCTAGAATACTACGAGGAACATGATGCTTATATGATGTTAGAAGTATTGTTTTATAGTATCGTGAACTCAAGTACATATTTGATGGGATCCACACGCTCCTCATAGGTCCGTTTAGCTCATTTGCACTAATATATCTCCACGCTCTTGGGCATAGTTTTACATGATATTGATTATTAATTATATTAAAGATGAGATAAGGAAGTGGTTACACACTTACCTGTATATTTTGTTAATACATATGGAATAAAAAACCGGTATTTTATATTTAGGACTAGTTTATGCTTTACTCTAGTAAAATAAATAGTTTAATTAATAAAATATACTGGCAGGAACTCGTGCGTTACAGCAGAGCTACACGTTGTTTAGCTGTTGCATTTGTTAATCGCCTCGCTGTTATTTTCTGCTTGACTTGGAACGTCGTCCAAATGGTGAGGAAAGTAAAGTGATAATCTATATCAGTTGATTGGAGTATCTAAGTAATAATATGTTACGTGCGAGCCCCTATGTGCGTGTCTGGTACAAAATTCGTTTATGCAAGCGAGATATTGTAGTGTGAACCCCTGCGATGCAGCAGATTCGACAATTTACAGTTTACAATGGTGGGAGTCACCGATGCTCTTTTAGTGAGGGTAACATAACCCGACATGCCTTAAACACCTATTATATTTGTGTATTACGAAAGCTTAAGAATAGAAAACATCGATTATGTAGACATGAATGCATTCCCTACTTGTTAAACAACCAAAATTATTAACTAATTGTCAATGTGGCCGACAAACGTTAAACAACCAAAATAATTCCAACAAAAGTTAAACTATGTCTACTTGTTTGTTATTAAAGCTTTTTTTTTTTTTTTAATCATGTCGAGCATCAATTCTCTTATGACCTTTGTTGTATCATCCTTTAATTTTAAAGCCCTTTGAAAACCTCAAGTCACCAACATTAAACATAAAAAGATTGGATCTAACACTTAGATTTCTGTAAGATAATCCCTTTCTATTCTAACATTTCCGGTAGAAACATAATACTACTAACTTCTGAAATTTTGTAAGCAAGGAGAGGGTTATTTGGGAATCTTAATTCTTCTCACAACTTTTTCCAAATTAACGTGTAACCCCATATATTTTCTCTTACTAGTTAAGGGGGCAATATTTTGTTTACATCAATCTTCTAAGGACCTATGGTTTAAGCACCTCAAACTTTGAAAAACATTCTTTTCTAAACAAATTTTCAACAAACCATGCTCCAAAATCATTTGAAGGATTGATCGATTTCAGCGTGCTTGCTCAAATCACGAATATTCTATCTAGGAAAAATTGGTAGACCAATTTTAATTTTGAAATATTTGAATATTTTCTTTCTTTCTTATAACCACAAATTAACATTCTACGAGTATCACTCTTAAAAATAAAATAAAAATGATTATTATGTGTAACAAGTACATAAAAAATTCCACTTTCTTTACTACACAACAATTTCTTTAAATTCTAATTCTTATGGTATATTTCAAATTAAAACTCGTCACCGTTTTATTTTATTTATTTGAATAAATTGTGACTTTACAAACCAAGCATTATCCGATTGCTAATAATTCTAGGTTTATAGGAGCTTACCGATAAAAGGTAAACAGTTTGGTGCTACATCTTTACGTATTTATGGTATGTTTGGCAAAACTAGCTGATAGCTGGCGGCTGAAAGCTGGTAGCTGTAGCTGGAAGCTGATAGCTGTAGTTTTTTAAATAAATTTTGGTGTTTGGCAAAATATCTAAAACTTTTAATAAAATGTATAAAATGGACATTAATTAAAAATTTGTACGCATGTTTTTTAATGATATAATGGGTATTTGTGTCATTTACTCATTTCATGCTCCTTCAACCAAACAAGACTTTTTATTGAGTATGAGTTTTTTTTTTAAAAAACTTAAATCTTAAAGTTTTTAAAAGCTTATTGCCAAACATATCCTTGATTTAAACTAAAGAGTAAACTGCCATTTTCGTCCCTGAGGTTTGGCACTTTTTGCCAGTTTCATCCAAAAGTTTTTTTTTTCTCAACTGGATCCAATAGTTTTCAAATAGTTGCTTGTTTCATCCAACTCGTTAACACCGTTAGTTGAAGTCAGTTAACTAAGGGCAATTTTGTCATTTCGTCTTTTAAGTGAAGGGCATTTATGTCAATTCATATGTTTTTAATCCCAACCCTATTTAAAACACCCAAATCACAATCAACCCCAAATCCATCTACTTCATCTTCTTCATTCCAAAACCCTAAAAATCAAAACCCAAAATTAAACAAATGGTGTTGTGTTCTTGTGGATCAGAAATAATTATTTATATAACAGTTTGACAGGAATGTGGAGCTTCATTTAAAAAACCTGCGCATCTGAAGCAGCATATGCAGAGCCATTCATTCAAGGTATATTTAAATTTCTAGAGATTATCACTTTATGGTTTTATATTTTTCTTTGATGTGAATTTAGTTAATTTAATATAGAATCCACACTTCTGCAGGGTCTAAAAATATATTAGGTATTCAATTCAAGGTAACATGACAAGACATGTAAGAGAAATCCATGATGACTCGGACGATTACTTTATTGACACAAACAATCATAAGCAATACACTTGCTCAGAACCTGGGTGTGGAAAGGTTTTTAAATTTGCATCAAAGTTGAGAGCGCATGTAGGATCTCATGCTGCTTCATCCTCTCAATTTGTTATATAAATAATTTCAATTTTGGGTTTTGATTTTCAGGGTTTTGGAATGAAGAAGATAAAGTAGATGGATTTGGGGTTGATTGTTTGACTTGGGGTGTTTTAAATAGGGTTGGGATTAAAAACATATGAATTGACATAAATGCCCTTCACTTAAAAGACGAAATGACAAAATTGCCCTTAGTTAACTAACTTCAACTAACGGTGTTAACGAGTTGGATGAAACGAGCAACTATTTGAAAACTATTGGATCCAGTTGAGAAAAAATAAACTTTTGGATGAAACTGGCAAAAAGTGCCAAACCTCAGGGACGAAAATGACAGTTTACTCTAAACTAAAAATAGGATTACCAATATACATTTAATTTTAATTACATTAATGTTTGATTTGATTAGCATCTAATATAATTTGTAAATATGAAAAGTTCTTTCAGCGAGAAAAGTAAAATTGAAAAGACGTGTTATCGTTTTGCATTCACTCAAATATATTTTTTTGGCTCCATGGATCTCATAAAGGTTTTGGCGTTTATTGGCTGTATAAAGTTCACTTGAAGTAGCTCAGTTTGAAAGTGAGCTGAGCTGGTTTGACTCGCTTATTAGTTCGACTTGATTTAGCTCATATTATTTCATAAATCTATTTTATTTTCATACTTCTATAATATGTTTTAAAAATAACTTGCTATTCGAAATAGGGACGAAGGATTGTGAGGGCCAGGGGTGGCCTTGGCCCCCCTAGCCACTGGTGGTCGAGGCATGGCCCGTGTCTCGGGCTCGAATTGATAGGAACAAAAATAAAAACAAGATCGTTAACTTAAACTATTGCTTAAATGTTTGTATCCCTTGTACCGGCGCCAAAAATTTGATGTATATTGGAGTGTATATAATTAATGATATATTTTTGCTGTCTTTTACACTGGTTCAAGTCTTAAAGTTATAAAAACGATATAATATTATCACTCTTTACTTGTGGTGAGGGCAAGTGCACCCATCATTTGCGTAATAGTAAGGGTAACATACTGATATCGCCTAAAGATGCGTAAGCTTTAGTTACCGAGTTATTGTCAACGTCTAGTCAAACCAAAAAGATGAGTTTGTGGAGTTGATAAAATACAACATGAAATAAAAACGAGTTTTGAAACCAGTTTTAAGAATAGGGGTGTTTATACTTTTTACTAACATTTGATGCTTTGTTAACTAAACTTCATTATAAATAAGAGCTTCCTGGTAAGAAGTTTTGTATGTTGCGTGCACCAATGAAATCTTTTTTTAGGGTTCATTGCACACTCAACTATATTGAAGCAAAATCGGCAGGGACACCCTCCGTAAGGTTTGATTAAGTACAATTTGTTAATAGAATCAACAAGGAAACCATTCGGCCACCAGGGCCTTTATCAAATTGAAGTAGAAAAATAGTCATATGGATTTATCTCACATAGCATGTTAACAAAATCAGCGAGAAAACCATTCAATCCCGAGTTTTAGTATTAAAATATTTAGTTTTAATCCTTAATAAATCAAGTCCTTTTGTGTCTTGCTCCAATCTCTCACCAAGGTAAGGGTTACCAAACCCGAAGTCTCGAACCATAACCTTTAATCCTCTATTAAAATAATCAACATGTTGGTCCTACGTAGACATAGGCAAAATGAATGTTTTGAACTAATAAAACATAAAGTTGATGATAAGATTTAAGGATTTGAAAAACTCACTTTCAATATGACATTTACTACTTAAGTCATTCAACACACACATGTCCCTTGTTAACCCATAGCTTAGTTTAGTTAACCCTCCATGATTGGATCCCCCAAACACCTGCAAAAACCTTAGTTGCTCATAGTTTTAAAGAAATATTTTAACAAACTTGGATAAATCATCACAAGATTAACAAATATTTATGTAGTTCACAAACCTTAAATATTAAAAAGCATAAAAGAAGTGGGTAGAAGTAATGTGTCTTGTAGGAGCTGAGAAGAAAATTGAGCAACTTGAAATATGGGAGGAGGCTGCCTTTGGGCATATGTTTCGAGTATATGGTTTCGGTAAACGAGTATAAAGTTTTGGGTAATCGGGTCAAGTATTACCTTGTTGGGAATTCATGTATCCGTTTTGATTTTATAAAATGCTATTCTATAATTGGGGAATCGGATTTTAATAATGCAAACTTAGCCTTGTTGGCCGACAATAATCTGTAATTAAGAAATTCCCCGCAACTGTCCCAACTTTCAAAGTATTGGCCGACAATGAAATTTTGTTAACTGAAAACTAACCTATTTTCAAAACTGGAAGAGTTTGAAAGTTAAAAAGTTCATTGTCGGTCAATACGTTAAAAGTTGGGACTGTTGTGAGAAATTTCTTATGTACAGATTATTGTCGACCAATAAGGCAAAGTTTAGATTATTAAAATCCAATTCCCCTTTATAAATTAAACTAGGATTCTATTACCCCGCGCTTCGCGGCGGGAGCTCCTGTTGCGTTGAGGATTTGGTGGACGTTGAAGATCGCGTGTCGCTGTGGGAGCTCCTTTTGCGTGGAAGGTTTCGTGGACATAAAAGATAATATTAAGTGAATGTTATTCTCGCATGGGCTTCCAAAAAATACTCGCGGCTAAAGGCTAAAAGTTTGGTGGTCAAAATTTGAAATCCTAAAAGCTAAAAGTTTGGCCAAAGTGCAATGCAAGTTTAAAAAAAGTTGGGCGGTCAAAGTTTGAAATCCTAAAAACTAAAAGTTTGGTGGTCAAAGTTTTAAATACTAAAAGCTAAAAGTTTGGTTGTTAAATTAAAATAAAATAAAGTTAAGCTAAAAGTTAGTGGCAAAAGTTTTAAATCCTAAAAGATAAAAGTTTGGTGGTCAAATTGCAAGTAAATAAAGTTAACCTAAAAGTTAGTGGCAGAAAATAAAGTTAAGCTAAAAGTTAGTGGCCCAATATATATATATATATATATATATATATATATATATATATATATATAGGGGAAGGATAAATTGAAAACTCTTTTGAGTTGAGAAAACCTCGGAAACCCATGTAAAAAATCAATTTTTTTTTGAAAAAAAATAACCAATGTAAAATACATGATTTTAAGTATTTTGGGCCAAAAAAAATATAAAAGCGCCGAAAGGATTTTTTTTAAAAAAATAAACAAAGTTGCTAAAAAACATATGTTTTCAGCTATTTGCTGTTTTTTATCAGGTGTAAACATGTGTTTTCGCAGCTTTGTTTATTTTTTTAAAAAAAATCCCTTCGGCGTTTTTTTTATTTTTTTGGCCCAAAACACTTAAAAACATGTATTTTACATTGGTTATTTTTTTCAAAAAAAAAAATAATGATTTTTTACATGGGATTCCAAGGTTTTCTCAACTCAAGAGGGTTTTCATTTTATAATTGGCCTATATATATATATATATATATATATATATATATATATATTAAAAAACCTTCATACTTTATTAATTAGAAAAAGTGCATGTTTGTAATTTAATATAGGTGAGTAGTAGAAAATAAAGTTAACCTAAAAGTTAGTGGTCAATATATATATATATATATATATATATATATATATATATATATATATATATGTATTAAAAAACCTTCATACTTTATTAATTATAAAAAAGGGTATGTTTGTAATTTAATATAGGTGGACACTGTTCAAGTGTCACAAACTTAATAGATACATATAATATAAATTATAAAATTATAGTTTGTAGATATACAATTAAATAACAATTATTTAATTAATTATATAACCCCAAACCATATGGTGTTTAGAAATCATACAGTAACAAAAGCTGAAGAAATAACACCTTGAATAAATGAACGTCCTGCTAGTACACACGATCACAAAATCACCAATCCCGAATCAACTCCTTGAAATGGATCAACCAAATCAATGCAACACGATGGTGGCGCAAAATGGTTGATGGCCATGTATGGTGGCAGCGAGGTGCTGTGGTGGTGACGACGGCCGGCGGTGGCCATGATGACAGTGCAAGGGTGCTGGCGAACAAGGATAGTGGTGTTAGTGGCTAGGGTTTCTGTTAAAACTATTTTAATAAAAAAAAAGAGTCTACTAGATCTAGGGTTAGTAATTAAGGTTGTTTATATAGAAAACTTAATTTATTTCTAAACCCTAGAGTCTTGACTGTTAGGATCAAGTTAATCAAGAAGTTATATTAATCCAATATTAAGTATTTTAGAAAGTCAACTAAAAAAAGTCAAACTGCTAAGAGGCGCCAAAAAACATAAAGGGGTATTGGATTTTAATAATTCCAAGTTTTAACCGTTGGCCGATAATAATCCATATTTCAAAATTTTCCAATAATAATCTCAACTTTCGAACATTTGGCCTCTGGTAAATCTTTTTTAACTGAGCACTAACTGGGTTAGTTTGTGCTGACGTGGAATCTGACTAGGCACGATGACGTGTACAATTTAATATTACGTGGCATTTTATTGGATTTTAACAATCCAAACTTTCACCTATTGGCTGGCAATAATCCGTACTTTAAAATTTCCCAATAACGATCCCAACTTTCGGACATTTTTCCTCTGGTGAACCTTTTTTAACTGAGCATTAACTGGGTTAGTAGGTGTTGATGTGAACTATGACTTGGAAGCTAGCGTGGTAAATTTACTCTGAGGTGTCATCTAGATGTCATTTCCTCCTATATAAACATTATAAAACAAAAGATTAACTCAAACTCAAAACCCTCCATATCTACATAATCTTTTGTAGCCCTTCCATCCCACTCTCTCTTTCTCTAGTTTTAAGTTTGAGTTAATCTTTTGTTTTATAATGTATATATAGGAGGAAATGACACGTAGATGACACCTTAGAGTAAATTTACCACATCAGCTGCCAACTCATAGTTCACATCAGTACCTACTAACCCAGTTAGTGCTCAGCTAAAAAAGGTTCACATAGGAAAAATGTCCGAAAGTTGGGATCGTTATTGGAAAATTTTAAAGTACGGATTATTGTCGGCCAATAGTTGAAAGTTTGGGTTGTTAAAATCCAATAAAATGTCACGTAATATTAAATTGTACACGTCATCATGCCTAGTCAGATTCCACGTCAGCACAAACTAACCCAGTTAGTGCTCAGTTAAAAAAGGTTTACCAGATGCCAAATGTTCGAAAGTTGGGATTATTATTGGGAATTTTTGAAGTAGGGATTATTATCGGCCAACGGTTAAAACTTGATATTATTAATATCCAATACCCCAAAAACATAATCATGTCGGTTTGTATAGTTATGCCGATTATTATGTAAACGGGTTCTTAAACGTCAGTTGTCCGGGTATAAATACCCTCATTTGTAGACATTCATGTTATTGGAATAATATTATAAAGTGTGTATATTATTTGTTTGTTCCCATCCTTTGTTTCATTGTCGAGTCACTGCACATCAGATTTGTGCATACTCAATCAACATATTATGTTCATCCAATAAACCAAGTCGTACAGATGCGATACAGGGCCGAATTCTATCATGGTATCAGAGCATCACATTAAAAATCCTGGGAAGATAAAGTAGAAGAAGAAAGTAGCTTGTGAAGAAAAATCCGATTACATCCCTATTTTTGCAAAATCAATCGGTACTTCAAAGATAAACAAAAATTGAACAACAGTTATTGCTTGTTCAATCCAGAAACAATTCAGACTTGGTTATTGTTATCATATTATCAGAAAAAGATGCAGTCGAAGGCCATAGCAGATTCAAAACGGATAGGAACCGTTTTCCGGCCAAGTTTCCGGTAAAGAGAAAAAGACCGGAATTTCGATCAAGAACCCGTAGTTTATTCGGTATTAAAGAAAAATCAGAAGATGTTTATTATCTAGAGAAAGAAGACGAGTGTAGTGGGATTGCACCGTTAATCTCCGAAGTAAGATTTGGTTGTGAGGATCAACATTGGAAAGCCGAAAGGGCTATTATAGAAGAAATAAAGGATTATGATAATCCTCTTAACATCAATTTCTCAAAAGTTCAATATCATCTCATCATCAAATATAGAAGATTTAAGAAATGGTTCAAGAAAAACATGATGATCGAATAAGAAGAATAAGAAGAACAGAACTGCATAAACATGGATGAACACGAACAGAATACAGATCAAAATTTCTTGATTAGGGGCGAGATTGTTAGGATCAAGTTAATCAAGAAATTATATTAATCCAATATTAAGTATTTTAGAAAGTCAAATGGAAAAAGTCAAACTTCTAAAAGGCGCCAAAAACAGAAACATGTCAGTTTGTATAGTTATATCGATTAGTTATGTAAACGGTTTCTTAACCATCAATTGTCCGGGTATAAATACCCTCATTTGTAGACATTTGTGTTATGGGAATAATATTATAAAGTGTGTGTATTATTTGTTTGTTCCCATCCTCTGTTTCATTGTCGAGTCACTGCACATCAGATTTGTGAATGCTCAATCAACATTTTCTGTTCAACCAATAAACCAAGTCATACAGATGCGAAACAGGGCCGAATTCTTTCATTGACTTGTTCCCTGTAGGATTGATTTATTGTCAAACAAGAATTTATTACACGCACAGGGCCTAATTCAAAGGTGGAACTAATGAAACATATTATTGTTAGTCGTGTAAATCGTAAGTAAATGATAAGCAAAACAAAATAAAAATCACACAAAAATTTGGCAGCAATTCGACATGTATTAGATCAGAATGCAAAAGTTACAAAATAGAATCCTAAGGCACCCCTTTATAGGGTGAGACTCATGAGCCTAACTAGGGTCAGGCCTAGGAGACTCCTATGCCTGAGATCTCTAGCGTAGGACCTCCTACGCTTGAGGCTCATGAGCCCGAAGGCTGAAAACTATAAAAATGTACAATTCAACTATCAAACGCTACTGAAACACTATATCAACATAATAAGCTCGCCTACGACTAAAATAGAGTTATCATTAGCTGGGGACATACACGAAGTGTACTTACAATTATTTCAAATAATCAATTAATACATATTTCTCTAAATATTTATCACCACTATTTATTTGAATTTTGTGATCTATAATATTCAACTAATAAATATTATTCATTATTTGTTGTCCAAGGTGTAACGCTTTGGATCATACTTCGATAGTTACATTAAATAATCGATGATTGGACACCTAGTTCCAACATACCTGATCTAATACAACAAAATAATTTTTTTCTACGCGGTCCTATACTCGTCCCAAATGCTTTGGGCTTAGGTTATACACGTCGGGCTTAAGTTTTTTTGCTATCCCTACCACCATTTTGCAAAAGATAACCAGTGGGTTCAGAATTAATATAATGTTGAACTATACACCTCAAATAGGTTTCTAAACACATATTAACAACCTTGCTTTCGCCATCAGTTTGGGGGTGGTATGCACTTGACATGGCAAGGGAAATAACTTAAAGCCTAGTAAACTTATTCTAAAAACTGCTTAAGAAGATAGAATCCCTATCTAAGACAATAGTGGCAGGCTACGCATGTAATTTGTACAAGGTATTTGTAAAAGCTTGGGCTATAGATGCTGCAGATATAGGTTGAGTAAGACAAATGAAGTGAGAATATTTAGTTAACTTGTCTACCATCACAAATATGACATTTTTTTTCCTTGGGCTTGGGTAATTCTATAATGAAATCCATTAGAGAAAACATAAGTAGGGATATGCATGGTTGGATGAGATCAGTATATGCAACTGTCTCATACTTAGTCTGTTAACACACATGAAAATGTCTAATTAATGTACTCTCTTGCAACTATAGACGTCCCTTTATAATAGAATAACATTTAGAGTCTTTGATACGTGGCATGGAAAAAAGAATGACCCCTAAACTTCACCCTGAAAAAATTGCAAGATCTCTTGCCTTAGTTGTACATTACTTCCTACCACCAACTTATCTTTTCTTTTTAACAAATCATTGGACCAAGTAAATGGACCCATTACTCATTTTTTTGTAACTTTTGAATGATCCTGCAAATTAATATATTGATCCTAAGAAGTCTTTATCTTTTGCAAGTAATAAAGCTTTAAGACACAACAATTAAGTTCAAACAGAGAACAAAGAACATTGTACTCTAGATAAAGCACAAACAAATAAGTTTTCCACCCATTTTTTGTATTGAATCTAAATATCATAATGCATCAGCTTCACCATCAAAGAATGCTGAAGTTAGGTAGTTATTTTCTAGTCTAACAAATGTTTTAAGGTTTTTTTTATCAGTCTTGGTACCAAAATAACCAGAAAATCAAATAATAATGCCATTGCTTAACAACTAATAGAATTGCTAATGACTCCCTATCATAAGTTGATAATACGTATCACTTTTTAGTGCATTCTCATCTTTTCTTCCCGTGCCTCTCATATTAAATAACAATACTAAAAAAAAATAAGAATGTAATTATTTTTTTTGTAATAATACTTTCATTCAAAAAACGCCCACCCGGTCCTCAAAGCAAGGACCGGCGACACAAACCATTATTACAACATATACAAAGGAGAACAACACCAATCTTTCCACACTATCCTATTACATTTAGATCTATTCTTTAACCATAAGAAAGCCAACGACTTGACACTCACCACTATATCCCGAATACTAGGGTTCTTCCCATTAAACACCGACTCGTTCCTAACATTCCATAAACTCCACATCGTGACCATAATCATCCCGTTCACTGTCTTTCTTCTCATGTTGTCTCCCTTAACCGTCTTGTATACTCCCAAGAAGTCCTTAATCTCGAACGCATATATCGGGTCCAAACCACACCATCTACTATTACGGTCCCACACATTAGACGCAATAATACAATCTAAAAACACATGCATGGCTGTCTCCTCACTATGATCACACCACGAACACAATCTATTCGGAATATCCACATTCCTCTTTACCAATTCCATCTTGGTTGGCAACCTATTCATTTCTGTCCGCCAGACCATAATAGAGCATTTTAACGGAATCCACAAAACCCACTTTAACACAAAATTCGGACCATAATCGACACCAGCTTGAATGACCGTTCTTACCGATTGTGTTGAGAATGGTTTATTATTCTCCCCAACCTAAACCCACTTATCATTAGTAGCCGAGATCTCCAAGCCCCCGATACAAACTGAAAGCTGCAACCATTGTTCAAACTCATCGGCCGAATGTATCAGACCCACCCAATCCGCATCCACAACCCAGCGATCATTCACAAATCTAACCCGATCAGCAACAGAACATTTTTTGTTAGTATATAAACGATACAGGAGAGACCATCTATGTTTTAAAGCACCATCTCCCAACCACATGTCTAACCAAAAGCGGACCGAACACCCTCTACCTATCTTGGCCCGAAAACCAACGTCGTATTATCCATCTCCACATCGCATGTACCAATCCCATAAAGATTAGACTTATTAATATTTATTTTCAATCCCGAACAAACATAAAAGCATCTCAATATTCATGTCATTTTAACCACATTGAGATCCGACCACTTACCTAAAATGAGCACATCATCGGCATATAAAAGGTGAGAAATGACCTTATACTCATTATCCAACTTAACCCCTTTGAACTCTCCTATCTGAATAGCTTTATTAATAACACAAGAGAGCGCTTCCATCACAACAAAAAACAAGAAAGGGGACAACGGATCACCTTGTCTAAGACCTTTCTGACAGTTGAACTCAAACGTAGGTGACCCATTGACTAACACAGCAAATCGAGCCGACTTCAAAATACCCAACACCCACATACATCATCTACTAGGAAAGCGCATTTGCTCTATGATAGAGATTAAAAACTTCCGGTTAACATTATCATACGCCTTTTCGAAGTCTATCTTTAATAGAAACGCCTTCTTGGACCTTCTTTTCAACCACTCTATAACCTCATTAAGAACAAGCGGCCCATCCAAGATGTATCTATCTTTAATGAAAGCCGATTGAGACTCTGAAATCACATCACCCATAACATTCTTGATTCTATTCGCCATAATCTTCGATATCACCTCACTAATCATTCCAATAAGATTAATGGGCCTATAATCCTTCATGTTTATTGGGTTTTTGCACTTAGCGACCAAGGTGATGAAAGAGGTACTACAATCCGGGCTGATGTAGCCCGTGTCATAGAACTCGGTGAGAACATCATAAAAATCCCCTTCTAAGTCTCCCCAAAATTTCTGAACAAAATTGAAATTGAAACCATCCGGACCGGGAGCCTTATCCTGTCCACAATTAAACACCGCAATCTTAATGTATTCTTTTGAGAATACTTGAACCAAGTCTTCACATTTGGAATCCGGAACAGCCTTCAACTCATCACAACATAGCATCGGTCGATCCTCATAATCTTCCTTAAAATGCGATCGAAAGAATTTTAATACTTCTCTTTTAACAATCTCCGGTTTCGTCTTCCAAACACCATCTACATCAATACCTATTAGACGACCTTCGGCCATTTATAATTCTATGGAAATACCCCGTATTATCATCTCCCAAGGTTGCCCACTTCACACGATCCCGCTGTTTCAAGTCTTTGTGACGAGCAACTTGTATTTCGACAATTTTAAGATTACACTCCTCCGTCACCAACACTTCTTCTTCCAATAGCTCCTTATGTTCCATACAATCTTCCACGTGTTCCAAATCAGCTCTGCATGAAACTAGCTCTTCGTTCTCTCTTTTTTTTTATTATCTCATCTCGCTACCCCCTTAATTTACTTCGCAAATGTTTCAGCTTTAGAGTTAACTTACAGTCAGCCGAAATCTGCCTATAATCCACACCCAAGGACTCATGAACAATCTCTTTGCAACCATCTTTTTTTCCCCAAGAATTGAACCACCGAAAAGGTTTCGCACCAAAGTTTTTGTTAACCATGGATAAGACCAGTGGACAATGATCGAACAACCCCCTCGGAAGCGCTCTAACACAAGCATCAAGCCATTTATTAAACAAATATGTACTCACCAAAACTCAATCAATCTTGCTTTGTTTGTTCCCTACTCCTTTACCCGCCAAGAACGTCTACTTTCTACCTTTCATAACATATTCAACCAATCCCGCTTCATCAACAAAATTGTTGAAATCTCTAGCACTTGTCTCGTTAAACATGGTGATTTTCCTTTCGTCCGAACGTCTAACCGTGTTGAAATCACCTAAAATAATCCACATGCCTTCGTTAACAAGCATCTTACCCCTCAACTGTTGCCACAATATCTGTTTTTGAACATCATTTTGAGGACCATACACATTTATAATGTTAACTTTCACGTCATGGTCCTTCATGCGACCACTAACCATGAGAAAATTCTTATTCTTGTGCACCGATTCTTTGTCAAAACAACCTGGATTCCACATAAACACTCAACCTCCCGATAGCCCTGAAGGATCTACTATCTCATATTCGAAACTCCCACTACCCCAGAACCGACCCAAAATACTCTTATCCAACCTATGAATTTTTGTTTCTTGTATATAGGGTTGTACTCGAGCCGAGCTGATCCGAGCCAGGCTGAGCTTGAGCTCGAGCTCGAAATTAAACGAGCCAGCTCGGCTTGGCTCGTTTTTCTAGTCGAGCTGAAAAGTCGAGCTCGAGCTTGGCTTGTAAATGTTCGAGCCGAGCTCGAGCTGGCTCGAGCCAGCTCGTTATTTTTTTTTTATTTTTTTTATGTTTTTTTATTTTTTACAAAGATTTATAAAATAAAAAAACAAAAATAAATAAAATTACACATGTACATGCATATTTTTTATTTTTCTAAGTTAGGGTTTATTGGATTATCAATGGTGAGGTAGATAGGTAGTATGAGTGGGACTTTCAAAATTTGAATTTTAGAATTGGGTTTGGAGCGAAAATATATTACTTTCATCTATATATTAATTACAAATACACAAGCCTGAGTCGAGCCATATGTCGAGCCATCGAGCCGAGCCATGAGTCGAGCCACGAGCTGAACACCCCTGGCTCGAGCTCGGCTCGATTACAAAACGAGCCAGCTCGGCTCGGCTCGAAAACAAAACGAGCCTTTTCGAGCGAGCTTTTTTCGATCCTTTTTCGAGCGAGTTTCAAGCGAGCCTCAAGCCGCGAGCTTTTTGTACACCCCTACTTGTATAGCCAAAAAAGCCACATCATGCTCTTTCTTCAACCCTCCAACCCACTCATCAAATTCTAGAAGTTTTGCAATTCCACTCCTAATTTCTGCTCCAAAGTCACTTTACTTTGATTAATTCAATAATTTAGTTTTGGTATATCATTTGTATTTTGATTAAGTCTTTACATTTATTAGTTTTCGGAATAAATTATAATCCGAAATTATTCAATTTTTTACTTATCATTTATTTTGAAATATAAGTTCAAAAAGAAAATTTATTTTGAAATATTTTTTTTAATTCATGGATATCACCACTTATTAATGTAGAAAAATATTTCTTTCCTGGTTTATAATAAAGAATACCAAACGTTTTCTGATTTATCCAAAATTGTTTGCTAATTCTTATTTAGCAAAAAATGACGAAGAATTTTATTTGCTTTTACTGTTTATATGTAAAGGGTTCTGTGATCAATTTTTAGGCTCAGGTAAATAGGTAAATATGTAATTAATTGTCTTACTAAATGGGATAAATGTAAATGAAACCCTTTTTTATTACTAACTATGAAATTATATTTATTAACCCGTGAATACACAAAACTGTGACCTAGTAAAATCATATAATAAAAGCCGGTGGTGTGTTGGATTTTGAGAGAAACTTATTAGTAAAAATATTTTAATCACATTTATTATTTAGTATATTTTGTATTTTAATTTTTATAACTTTTAAAGAATATATAAACAGAAAGTGTTGGCCAATGAAAGAGGCTCGGCTTAGTATCTTTCTATACATAATTAAGGTCTTTATTCTAGATAACAGGCCGAGTATGTTTGGTTAACCAATACTTTATGATTATATATATACTAGTTTATCCTGGCGTGCTTTCCGGGATAAACAAATATAATATGAAGTAACAAAATGTGTGTACCTCAAAAGAAATAAGTCATTATTTCAGGAATTTTTTCTAAATGATCACACTCAATAACTCTTAAAACATACTTCTAATTCATCTTGCTTGTGTGAAGTCTCTGTATAATTTTATCATTTTCCGATCAAGACATTTTAAAGATGTGATGTGAACCAAGGGAAAAAAAAAACAAATTGATATCAAATTATGTCATGATGATGAGGTATATGAAATATAAATAAAGTAAAGTATATAAGTATATGAAATATATATATATATATATATATATATATATATATATATATATATAGGATTAGGTTCCAATGAAAACACACTTTTCGTGAAAGAACCGCGAGAACACCGACGTAAAATGTGAATTTTTAAAAAAAAAAATTTTCCACCGATGAAAAAACGGGTAACCTCGACGTGAATATTCCCTTTTTTATTTTATTCAACTTTAATTGTGAGCCACACATTCTTTTTTGATTAAAATAAGTGTGTGATTGAAAAGTGTGTTTCTGTAGTTCTTTTACGAAAAGTGTGTTTTTATTTTACCTTTTCCCTATATATATATAGGGGAAGGATATTTTGGAAACCCTCTTGAGTTGAGAAAACCTTTGGAAACCCATGTAAAAAACCATTATTTTTATTTGAAAAAAATAACCAACGTAAAATACATGTTTTTAAGCATTTTGGGCAAAAAAAATAACAAAAGCGCCGATGGGATTTTTTAAAAAAAAATAAACAAAGTTGCTAAAAAAACATATGTTTTCAGCTATTTGCTGTTTTTTATCAGGTGTAAACATGTGTTTTCGCAGCTTTGTTGATTTTTTTAAAAAAAATCCCTTTGGCGCTTTTTTTTATTTTTTGGGCCCAAAACACTTAAAAACATGTATTTTACATTGGTTATTTTTTTCAAAAAAAAAAATAACAATTTTTTACATGGGTTTCCAAGGTTTTCTCAACTCAAGAGGGTTTTTCATTTTATAATTGGCTTATATATATATATATATATATATATATATATATATATATATATATATATATATATAAAGTATACTATGAATATGATAAAGTGTTTTAAGTTTTAACCATACATTTCTTATTTCATAAATTTGTTTATTTTACAAAGTGCTTTCGAATTCAATACCTTTTCATATCAACACACTTCATCTTCTTAATTATAATTTATATTTATTGCTGGTCAGAGATTTTTATTTTTTAAAATTCCTATAAACCACACAATTTTGAAAAAAAAAAAAAACCCTAAGGAAGAAAATAATAAAATAAAGGGAATGAAATTACAAGTTGAGTTGAAAAAAAAAAAAAATCTAATGTGATGACCAGTTGAATTTGATTTCTACAAAGAATTCTATGTTGTCTACTCAATCTCATTTGAACAACAAAAGTCAACCATATTCTTGTCATTTCCTTCCTTTGTTTACCCTTACCTACATTCCAAATTTCATCTTCAACCACATATAAATACCAACTTCAATCAGACCCTTTTCATTTCATTTGGTAAAGGATCTAACCATCCATAGCCATGGCTGATAATTGGTGGGATTCATCTACAAGAACAAGACCTTGTTTGGACTCAGTTTCTGTCAGCAACTCCGTCAATCTTTTCCAAGACAACCCAACCGCCACCCCCGACGACACCACCACCACCACAGCCACAAACTCTGGTGGCGGTACAGCCGCTAACACGAGCTTACACATGATGGGGTTGGGTCTTCCATCACAGTCAATTCCTCAGTCGTTGGATTGGAATCAAGCTTTATTGTATGTCCACTAACATTTCTTGATAACTTTCTTTTTCTTTATTTATTGCATATATAATTCTATTGAATTTAATTCATCCTCTTGCTCATACATAAATGAAGGAATTCACTTGTGTTTATTTTTAATATTTTCTTGT
Source organism: Ambrosia trifida (assembly GCA_028751855.1). Lineage (NCBI taxonomy): Eukaryota > Viridiplantae > Streptophyta > Magnoliopsida > Asterales > Asteraceae > Ambrosia > Ambrosia trifida. The sequence continues at coordinate 19,050,495 of CM054128.1, read as the reverse complement.
TAAAAATTTCGAAGAACATGTATAAGTGGAGTTTTACTGGTTACGTTTGTTTGTTACTTGTTAATTTTTTTTTATTTAAATTTGTACCTAGACGTGGAGATCACAAGAGTGATAGTAGTTTTCGGAATCTACTTCAAGATCAAGATAGTTTGAGCTCGAACACGACTAATTTTCAGCTCGAAAATAACCTATGGAGACCACAAAAGATGTATCCAGCTAGTTCACAAGATTCATCATCAGATTTCAAGCAAATCAACGTTAGGGGTTTCCACTTGGAACAACCTATGGTGGATAGCGATAGCGAAAGTATAATCACATGCCAAGGGTTGAATTCAAGCTTTCAAAATATGGATTTATATGGAGCCCCTTCTACCATAATGCAAAGTTTATTCGGTTCGGACCATAACCAACAACAAGATTCTAGTTTTGATCAAAACCAAGGAATGAGTAATTATTCTTTGTTCCAATCAAGCTACGGTGGTTTGAATGTGCCCGGTGGTGGTGGCGCTGGCGGTGAGTTGTCAAAATCTAATTGGTCCAAATTTCCCCCTCAACCTCAAGAATTTGGGGTCAATTCACCTTCAAAAGTGCTGCCGGACATGGGTGGAAACCAATTGCACTTTGCTAACAACGCACGATTTTGGAATGCGTCGGCCGCAGGTGGCATAAATGATATCCGTTCGAGCTTTTTCCCGTCGTTACAAATGCAACTACCTTTGTCAAGCTTTGAGGATAAACCTAAGGTAACATAAAGAAAAGTAATATAAGTTCACTCAAACCCTATTTTTTTCTTACTCTTTTCCTTAATTTGATGAAAAATATAACTGATATCTATATGTATATATACTAATTAGCAGATTACATCCAAAGTAGTGAAAGAAAGCACTAGCGAATCATCATCAAACAAAAGACCCCGAAACGAAAACCAATCAACTTTACAGGCTTTTAAGGTATTTTATTGGTTAATTTATTTTTTTATCATAATTTAGTTATTTTCCTAGCGAATTCCTTGACATTCAATATCAAAATCTTTTTTTTTATTAGAATTTAATGATGGGATTTTGTAACCAACCATGTTAGGTCACTTAGGAACATCAGTTAAAAAAAACTAATTTGTTTATTTCTGATTTATAATTTTTGAGCATTAATTCAAGTATTAATTAATTAATTATTTATTTGATTTCTGATGTCCACAAAGATGAAAGAAATCTATGTTTGGATTTTTCAGGTGAAAAAAGAGAAGATGGGGGACAGAATCACTGCACTCCAACAATTAGTTTCACCTTTCGGAAAAGTATGATCAGATTTTTTTATTGTATTTTACAAAATATATATCCTTAGCTCTTTTAGTTTTTTTTTAAGGTATATATCGTACACACACATAGAGACTTATTTGTTAGTTTTAATAAATTGTATCTTTTTTGTTTGAATCCTTCATTTGTTACAGACGGATACAGCATCTGTATTGTCTGAAGCTATTGACTATATCAAGTTCTTACATGAACAAGTTGGTGTAAGTCTTATAATACATTACTTTTTAATTATATATATATTAATTAAAAGGATAAAGAAACCCTCATAATTATACTAATTTAGTATCCATTTGAAAATAACATTAATCTTTGAATATAAATTTTTATGCTTTAATTTCCAGGTTCTAAGTACTCCATATATGAAAAATGGAGCTCCTATCTTGCAACAACAACAGCAACAGGTAGCTTATTATAAATACTAATTTATAACTGATTTATTCAGAAAGCCAAGCCAAGTCTTTTAATTCACATTTGATGAAGTTAATTAATTAAATTGGGTATTCATGTGTGTAGCCACCGGATAAACCATCAGAAGGGCCAAGACAAGAACTGAGAAGTCGCGGGCTATGTTTGGTACCTGTTTCGAGCACATTTCCAGTAACACACGAAACAGCGGTTGATTTTTGGACACCAACATTTGGTGGGACTTTCAGATAAGACTGAATGATGATCATTGATGCCCATAAGGATTAATGAATTTGGAAAATGGTATCAATAAATGAGAAACCGGAAGAGCAAGTGGGAGATGATAAAGATAGAAAGGCAAAAAGAGAAAGAAAACAAATGGTGATAGAGAAAGAAAAGCAAAGAAAAGGGGATGAATCTTTGATGTTGGGGCAGCTACAGGCAAAATGATGCAGCTTTGGCCAATATCTTTGTACAAGAATATGAGTCTTGTTGTAATAATTGTAGCTTTCTTAATCATTAATTAATTAACTAAAGTTTGGTCTAGGAGTATGTATATGATCACAGTTCCTAATCAAACCCTAGCTAGCTAGCTAACAACTTACCTTAAATCTTAACTAAAATATTCTAGCTAATACATTTTGAAACAAGTGTGTTGTGTGCTATGTAACAATCTCATTTCATGTATGTATTTGTTTAAAAGTAAGTGTTTAGTAGAAGTAAAAGTGTAAAATATATACTTTTACAGAAGATTTTGCTAATAATTAAAGTTCATTTAGGTTTAACTAATTGATCCTAAAAAACGCAACTACGAAATTATATGAATATTGCACCTCAATTATAATCAATTTTATTATTAACTAGTATTTGAGTCCGTGCTTCGTGGCGGGGTCATAGGAGGACATTGTCAAGAATGTATTTGTTATTTGGTATATCAATGGATTAATATTAGACTACTTAGTCTTCTATTTAAACGACAATAAAAATAAGCAAACAACATGAATAAGTAAACATGTCCAAAGTAAAAGGTTAGTTGTAACTATAATAGGTTGAATAATAAAAAAAAAAAGAATTAAATTTGTTACATCGTGAATTGAATGGTTTATTTAAACGATCTTGGGGGGGGGGGGGGGGGGAGAGATTTTTATCGTATTGCACACTAAGACAAACGATAAAGAAATAAAAAAAAATTCGCGACATTAACCGAAATAAGCACTTAATTCATTACATGTCTAACATGAAAATAATATATCACAATTAAAAATGTTAAATGTTAGTTTAGGAATTTTGACTTCTAGCAGATAAGTAGAACCAGTACGTGTAATTGATTGCCGTTCAAAAAAAAAGAAAATACGTGTAATTGAAGTCAAACCTTACTCATGTATTAATTTTAAAGCATATTATCTTTTTAATGATACATGATCTACTTTTTACTAATCAATCCAGTGTTCTTATATTTAAAACTTAAAAGTTTTAGCTTTAGCAAGTAACCGGGTTAGCTATAAAATCTACTCGCAATGAATGAATGAAATTGTTAATTTCCTACTAGAAAAAAAGTCAATGGTTTCTATGGGTAGTCACCGGTATTCCATACCGGAGAAGTTTCAAGGGCGCATAACGAAGTTCTATGTATCAAACTTGCCGGAAAAGTGTAGTACTGGGAAGGATCTAGCGGATTTCATTCGACCGCTGGGAGTTATATTTGATCTTTACATTGCTAGGAAGCGGGATAAAGGAGGTAATAGATTTGGTTTTGTATCGCTTGTGGATGTCAAAGATAATAATGAGATGGTCAAGAGTATATGTTCCACTAGAATGGGGGATTATGGTTTGAAGGCTAACGTTGCTAGGTTCACTTTTGAGGAAGGGGAAATCGGACAGAATCAATATCGGTCTCGAACAACGGAGAATATGGATAAGGCGGAAGGTAAGAAGGTGGAAGGGTTGTTTGATGGGTCGAAGACATTCACACAGGGAGGAAGATCTTTTCAGGAAACCCTTACGGGTAGAAGAAGTAGTTCAAGATGATAAGGAGGTACGTATTGATGATGGACTCGTGACTTATCAGGATACACATGGTAGAGCTTTGATTTTCCGGATGATTGATTTAGATGCTCTCAAGAATATTAATCCAATTTTATGGGGGGGGGGGGAGAGATTTTTATCGTATTGCACACTAAGACAAACGATAAAGAAATAAAAAAAAATTCGCGACATTAACCGAAATAAGCACTTAATTCATTACATGTCTAACATGAAAATAATATATCACAATTAAAAATGTTAAATGTTAGTTTAGGAATTTTGACTTCTAGCAGATAAGTAGAACCAGTACGTGTAATTGATTGCCGTTCAAAAAAAAAGAAAATACGTGTAATTGAAGTCAAACCTTACTCATGTATTAATTTTAAAGCATATTATCTTTTTAATGATACATGATCTACTTTTTACTAATCAATCCAGTGTTCTTATATTTAAAACTTAAAAGTTTTAGCTTTAGCAAGTAACCGGGTTAGCTATAAAATCTACTCGCAATGAATGAATGAAATTGTTAATTTCCTACTAGAAAAAAAGTCAATGGTTTCTATGGGTAGTCACCGGTATTCCATACCGGAGAAGTTTCAAGGGCGCATAACGAAGTTCTATGTATCAAACTTGCCGGAAAAGTGTAGTACTGGGAAGGATCTAGCGGATTTCATTCGACCGCTGGGAGTTATATTTGATCTTTACATTGCTAGGAAGCGGGATAAAGGAGGTAATAGATTTGGTTTTGTATCGCTTGTGGATGTCAAAGATAATAATGAGATGGTCAAGAGTATATGTTCCACTAGAATGGGGGATTATGGTTTGAAGGCTAACGTTGCTAGGTTCACTTTTGAGGAAGGGGAAATCGGACAGAATCAATATCGGTCTCGAACAACGGAGAATATGGATAAGGCGGAAGGTAAGAAGGTGGAAGGGTTGTTTGATGGGTCGAAGACATTCACACAGGGAGGAAGATCTTTTCAGGAAACCCTTACGGGTAGAAGAAGTAGTTCAAGATGATAAGGAGGTACGTATTGATGATGGACTCGTGACTTATCAGGATACACATGGTAGAGCTTTGATTTTCCGGATGATTGATTTAGATGCTCTCAAGAATATTAATCCAATTTTAAAGGACCTTAATGCGAAAGATTGTAAGGTTCAGTACCTAGGTGGACTTTCGGTGATGGTCACTTTTAACAATAAGGAGGAGGCCAGGATGGTGTTTATGAGTGCCAAAGAACTGATTGGTAGGTTTTCCTCGATATGTTTTTGGGAAGGACAGTCGTTAGCATACGAACGTCTTGCCTGGCTGAAGATCAAGGGAGTGCCGGTCCAACTTTTGGATCAAGAAGTTATTGATAGGGTGGGGGAAGTTTTCGGAACGATTATACATAGACCACCTAGGTCGGTAGATCATCCGGATTTGTCCTACGATTTTATTGGTGTTTTAGTTGGGGAAGGTCGAAAGATTGCTGAGGTGGTTACGTTAATTTGGAGACAGAGAAAGTTTAAGGTTTGGGTAGATGAGGAAGCCGAAGACTGGGTACCGGAGTTTTTTGAGGATAATGATTCTAATAACGATAAAGGCGATCAGAATGTGGAGAATGAAAACAATGAGGCGGATAGTGATGGTACTCAGGACGAACAGTTTGAAGAAACTCAGCCAGAAGATATGGAGGAAGTGGCCGGTGATAATCCGGTTATGATCGGAGAAGGGTCTCCGGCTGCATTAATGAAGGAACCGGATTTTACGGGTATTTCTTTGGAAAGTAATTATAGGAAGATAATTGAGGAAACTCGCGTTGAAGAAGTTAATGGGGATATGTTTATTCCGGGTGAAGATTTCATTTTTGAAAATGTGGCGGGTGATAATAATTGCATTGATGAGTTGACTTCTAAGGTTATTAAAAGAAAGAAAAAACAACCAGATGGAGGTTTAGTGCTGTAAGAATGTTGAGTATTCGAGCAGCCTGGAACGCACGAAAATAGGTAAGCCGCCCAAAGGGGTGGACGGCCCATTGGGCTTAGAGGAGGTTTTTGATGGGGCAGTAGAAGCGTGTGGGGGTCCATTGGACCCAGGCGATAATAATATGGAGAATGAGGGACATTATTGTCATTCTATGGATAATGAGGTTAATAAGGAGCAGACATGTCTCCAACCTACTTACTTAGTAGGATCGATGGGAGAAGTGGATAAAACTATTAAGATGGGAACTCTCTTGGGTGCTCAGTTGAAGAATCACAGAAGATTGGTACAAGAGGCCATCTCAGGTGAAGGTATACAGGTTGTTTCTAAATGAATATGTTATCGTTAAATGTTAGAGAATTAAGGGTTGGGAATAAAAAGAATTGGGTCAGGGGATTGCGTAGTAAATTTGAGGTTGACTTTGTGGGGCTTCAGGAGTCTCTTGTTTCAGGGATGAAATTGGGGGAATTGGTTTCTGTTTGGGGGAATGGAGGGATGGATTTTGATGTTGTGGATGCTTGTGGAAGATCTGGTGGTATAGTTAGTTTGTGGAATACCAAGGTTTTTAAAAAGATCTCGTCAGTGAAGAACCAAAATTTTTTATTAACTACGGGGCAATTAATGTCTGATGGCTCCATTTTAAACGTGTTTAATGTTTATGCCCCTCAAAGGGCAGAAGCTAAAAGACGTTTATGGGTTGAAATGGCTGCAGTTATGAGTTTATGTCAGGGTATAATGGTCCTGCTAGGTGATTTTAATGCGGTTCGGTTTCCAGAAGAACGCAGGAATTCTAGATTTAATTATGGTATTGTTGCGGATTTTAATAACTTTATTGATGAAATGGGGCTTCAAGAATATAGTATGAGGGGGTTTAACTTTACTTGTTTGTCTAGGAAAGGTAAGGACCATAAACTGAGTAACATTGACAGGGTGTTGGTTTGTCAAGGGTTCTTCAATAAGTGGCCAGCCGCTTGTGTGAGGGCTCTCAATAGAGAATTTTCAGACCATTGTCCTCTTTTATTGACGGTTAATGATACTAATTTTGGGCCTAAGCCATTTAGATGGTTCAATTCATGGCTCAGTAGGGAAGGTTGTGAAGGGTTGGTGATTAAAACGCTTGAAGGCTGTGTAGTTCAAGGTAAACCGGATGAAATCATTGCCGCTAAATTTAAGATTCTTAGGCAATCCATTAAACAGTGGTGGAGCGATGTGTTGAAAAAGGAAGGGGAGGAGATGAAAATTATGAAAGAGGACCTGGAAAAATTGGAGGTGGCCATGGAGACCCGGGAGTTGGAGGAGGAGGAGGAGGAGGTTTGGGTTTGGGAGGAGTGCAGAAACGGGATTGATTTTTTAAATCTTTGTCATAATCGGGATTTGAAACAAAAGTCTCGGGTTCGTTGGGCTATTGATGGAGATGAAAATTCAGCCTTTTTCCATGGGATTGTCAATGGAAGAAAAGCTGAGAACTCAATTCCGGGGTTGATGGTTAATGGTTGTTGGGTGTCAAAACCAGTGCTGGTGAAAAAAGAGGTTTTCAAACACTTTAGAAGCCACTTCGCGGATGATGTAAAGATAAGACCCATCATTATATGCGACAATTTGAACAAGCTTGCTGGTAGATTTAAAGACAAGCTGATCGCTGGTTTTTCGAGGGAGGAGATAAAGGATGCTGTCATGGATTGTGGATCGGATAGAGCGCCAGGGCCGGATGGGTTTAATTTCAGGTTCGTAAAATTCTTTTGGAGCTTCTTGGAGGATGATTTTATGAATTTGTTTACCCATTTTCATGAGCATTGCGTGATTAGCCATGGATGTAGCTCCTCGTTTATTACATTGATACCAAAAAATAAAACACCTGTGGGACTAAAAGATTATAGACCCATAAATCTTATTGGAATTATTAGTAAGGTTATTTCAAAGGTGTTGGCGATGCGTGTGAAAGAAGCTTTGGATTCAGTCATTTCTAAATCTCAGTCGGCGTTTCTAAAAGGAAGATTCATTTTGGATGGTCCTCTTTTAATGAATGAAGCTATTTGCTGGTTGAAAAAGAATGGCAAATTAGCGTTTATGTTAAAGTTAGACTTTGAGAAGGCATATGACAATGTTAACTGGGGTTTCTTATTGTCTACATTAGAACAAATGGGATTTCCTGATAGATGGTGTTGGTGGGTGAAAGGGATTCTTGAATCGGCGCGGTCCGCAGTTTTGGTAAATGGGTCTCCTACGTTTGAATTCCAATGTCAAAAAGGAGTTCGACAAGGAGACCCGTTATCTCCCTTTTTGTTTTTGGTGGTAATGGAGGTGCTACACTGTATGCTAGATAAAGCGGTTGCATTGGGAGAGATTAAGGGGATCCGATTTAATAATGATGCAAAAGATTTTTCTCACTTGTTTTATGCAGATGATGCTCTGATTGTGGGAGAATGTGGCGAGGATTCTGCGGGTTTTTCACGTTTGTTCTGGTCTTAAAATTAATATGCAGAAATCTCAATTGTATGGTTTTCGTGTTAGTATCGATGAGGTGGAAGAGATGGCGGCGGTCATTGGTTGTAAGGTTGGGAATCTCCCGTTTGATTATTTGGGGATTAAAGTGGGGGCGAATATGACTCGTACTTGTTACTGGAGTCTGGTCATTGATACTATCCAGAATAGGCTCACATCTTGGAAGGCGAAAACATTGTCTATGGGTGGAAGACTTACACTTATTAAATCGGTTTTATCAAGTTTACCTATTTATTATTTGTCTCTATATAAAGCCCCAAAGATGGTTTTAGATACTATAGAAAAAATGATGCGAAAGTTCTTATGGTCAGGATCTGATGAAATTAAAAGGATTCATTGGGTTTCTTGGGAGATTATTACTACGCCTAAGAAAAAAGGGGGGTGGGGAGTGGCGAGATTGTTGGAGGTTAATACGGCGCTACTTGCAAAATGGGCGTGGAGATTCACGGTGGAAGACGGAGCGATGTGGAGAAATGTTATTGAGGCAATTCATGAGGGGGAGGGGATATTGGACGTTTCTTCCGGTGAAGAAATCTATATCAGGGGGCTGGAAATGTATAGTGTCTTTCCTGGATTCGATAAGAATTAGCGAAAAGTCCTTACATCAACTTATCAGGGGAGTGTTTGGCAACGGCGAAAATCTGCGGTTCTGGCAGGATCATTGGATAGGGGATGTTGTGTTAAAAAATCGCTGGCCATGTTTGTTTAAATTGGAAAAAAAAATAAAAGGTGTAGACTTGCTGATCGGCTTATCCAACGTGGAGACGGAGTGGTTTTCAATGGTTGCTGGACTAGGCAGCCTAGGACTATGGAGGAGCTATCAGAAGGTCAGGACATGGAGAGATTGCTGGCGGGATGTAAATTGAACAGAGCCGCTGATAAATGGAGCTGGATACAAGGTAATAGTGAAGGGTTCTCGGTTGCAGCCTTTAAGAAACTTATAACGCAAGAGTTGGATGGCAGTAATCAGTTTCATATGAGGTGGGAAGGTTGGGAACCGATCAAAGTCAATTTGCTAATGTGGAGGGCTGAACGTGAAAGACTACCTACTATGTTGGCTCTGCTGAATAGGAGAGTAAACGTTATGGATGCGCGATGTCCGTTATGCAACGTGGTGGATGAAGATGCGAGACACTTGATGGTGGGATGTGAGTATGCGTTTGGAGTTTGGGATATCATTTGCCATTGGTGTAAGTTAACTCCTTTTTTTGCTTATGACTTTGAGGATTTATTGATGCTTTACAAGAACGTTCATTCCGGAAAATGGAGAAAAAAGATTGTTAGAGGTATTATAATACCCGAAAATCCGAAAAAAAAAAATCTTAAATTAATAAATATCGATTTATTATGTCGGATATTAAATGAGTTTAATACTTTGTAAATTTGAATAAATGGTTAGCGAAAGTAACCAGACGTCTTTGTTTATTAGAAGCTAGTTAAAAAAAAAATTAGTATTCTTATTTTACAAATAATAATTAAGTATATATACTTGTAATTTATATTAACATATAATCAAGTTATAATAACCTAAGGGCTAATAGTGAAAGTTGTAATTGAATTATCAATCACTTTAAACATCTTATCCTGTAATTCCGCCTCCACCATTTTTGTTCGGAAATTTCCGTAACCGTCGTGCTTAGTTTATGATTAAAGGAATGATTAGTAAGCTTTGTAATTTATAAAGTCTCAATACAAACGAGATGTGCCTGGCGAGTTTTACACAAACAACCAACCACCACCTTTGGCAAGAGCAAACCAGAACCGTCGCACAACTTCTCCGGCATAACCATCAAACCATCGCCAATATCAGCCACGAACCAGCCTTCCTACGAACCTGTCGCTCCACCGCCACAATGGCTGCCACCTTTGGTTTTGTCAGACGCATTTAGTTTGGGTCGGTATGATTCAAGGCGAACCACCTTCATGCATTCGTGTACAATCGCTTTTGTCTAAGTCTCTGATTTGTTTCAGTTCGACTATTATGGTATTGGATCGAACCCTCTTTAGATATACAAGTTTTGTCTTTCTTTTGTTTGTCCCGGCGACTAGGGTTTTCATAACTTAGAATTTAATTATTTCATGAACAAAGAAACTGAATCGCAACACTAACAATTAGATGCACTAATAAAGTTCTGCTCGTTTATGTTTGATGATTCGCGTAGAGTTTGGGATGATTTGAATCTGTGGTTTTATTTATATTTGTTTGTTAGGTTGAATCAAGCTTTCACAAACTTATGATCTTTGTCATCAATTTTTTTTTATAGCCTAAGTATCTCATAAAAGAAAATAGAACTTTTTATCACTTGAGTAAAATTATGCAGGTCACCATTACTAACAGGACAAATACGTATATGGTCATGAATTAATTTTCTATCCTTTGCTCAATTATATAAGCTATGTATGTAAATACTTATTGTATTATTAAAACTAAGTCCTGTAACTCCATAAATTAGCTTATATGAAACGCAATAAATAAATTTAGAAATGATTTATAGTCAAGTGGGTATAGATTTGATTGCATAAAACGATATGAACCTATTTTAAACCGCTAAAGTAATGAGTCAAGAGTCGCCGGGAAATCAATGAGTCAATAGATCTTATAGCCGAAATTAAGTTTCATATATTCAATAATTAAAATATAGGTTTACGTACTCGTTGAAGACACTTGATTTTGTGATTCCTTGCTAAACCTAAGGTACGGATTCTGTTTTATTTCAATCATAGTAGAACTTTTGTTTCCTTCCATGTGTACGGGTTCGTTAGTCGTATCATCATAGTATAAAATTCATATCCGTTACTTTGTAGTACGGACTTACGTTCATACATAGAGTCTGTTTGTCATCGGTTTATACGTATCATCGGTTCGTATTTGGGTCGGTGTGTATTTGTCAATTTGTTGTTAGTGTGTCATAACATGCCATACCTTCGACTTGTACTCATGGTTGCATGTTCCAGTTAGTGTCATTTTTAGTTTGCATGTAATTATTTACATGGCCTTAGCTTTTGTACTCTGTCACCCGAGCAGTTTGTTTTGACTTGTCGTTGGGGCGTCAGCGACATGAACACTTTCCGTGACAGTGCGTAATCAAAATCACGGCGTCTCTAACATGGTCCCTTAGAGGCGTATGGATATATCCTAGATTGTTTCTGATTTCTGACTTCTGATATATGTTGGAGTTTGTTTTGTGGAGATTGGAATAATGGGTGTACGCCACACTCACCATCTCATAGGTGCATGGACTAGCTAGCTATGTATCAGTTTGTAAGTTTGTTTAGGCTCGTGGGTGCTTCCGTTTGACGTGACTTACTTTATTTATATGAATAGTCACGTAGTTTGATGTATGTATTTGTTCTGATAAGTTTCTGATATCGTTCTTATATGCTTCGGTATGTGTCTGGTTATGTTCCGGTCAAGTATCAGGTTTTGCGTCGGATTATGTTCATCAATTGTTTCGATATAAGTTTGGTATCGAGTTTGAAATAGAGTTCGTTTGGTTTTCGTATTCCCTTTCGAATGTTCACTTCGGTCTCAGTCCTATTATGTCTTGCTTTTCCGCTGCGTTAAATTTACTTGTACTATTGATTCCTCCGTTACTGGGCAATTTTTGGCTCAGCCGTATTTTCGTTTGTTGTCTTTCTTATTTGTTTCGCAGGTAATATGGGATATTGGGGAATCAGTGAAGAGCGTTAAAAGAAGTTGAACAATCAGTATCATTAATTTATTTCTACAACATAATAGATGGTAATTATGACCTTTATGCTTTAATTTTATGGATTGGTTTTTGATTTGATATCTGTAAGTGTGACATGTCAGCCCTAGCCGGGTTGGGGTGTGACAATTATGGTATCAGAGCAAAGGCTCTTTCCTGTAGAAAACTTAAACATTAAAAAGTAAACCTGTGAGTTAATGGGTAGACGCTGGGTTAGGATTTCATCTTTTGATAAATCGTTGTGCTCATTAGTTTCTAATCTTTGATTTATCCGTTAGAGGCTTTTATGTCTTTAATTGCTACTTCCATATTCGATACCTCAATTTCTTTTGAATAATACGGTTAGTCTATCATTAGCATAGTTTCACTATTGAATTCTTGAATTAATCAAAACTTGGTGGATGGCACGATTGGAGTGATTATGTCACCTAATGCACTTGACTACACGCTACAAGAACGTAGCCACCATATGTGCTATTAGAAGTGTTTGACATTCGTTTTATATCCTAGTATAACTTACCTGTTTTAGTTATCATCTCGATGTTTCCTAGAACTATAGTGATTAACGATGATTCATTTAATTTCATTTCATGTTTCCTTAAATTGGATATGTCATTAAAATACATGACGAGAGAACCGTTAGGGCACCGTTGTAAGGTAATTGGTGATTACGGTCGCGAACGCAATCATGAATTACAGGTACATATGTGCGCTACCAGATTTTTGTTATGTATATTGGTGTCTATTCGAATCGGTTTACATCTCAGTACTATGATATTCGATATGTTCGATTTTGTCTGATCATGTACGAATCTTGATTCCTTTCCGTTCTCGTTTACCCGTCATCCCGATAACCCAATGATTCGTTTAGTATTTGGTGTTATTATACATTTATGCTATCTGAAATATGTTCCGTATTTGCTATAAATAGAATTGCTTGTTACCTGTTTTTGCCAATTTTGCGGACAAAATTTTTTTTTTAGTGGGGTAGAATTATAATACCCGAAAATCCGAAAAAAAAAAATCTTAAATTAATAAATATCGATTTATTATGTCGGATATTAAATGAGTTTAATACTTTGTAAATTTGAATAAATGGTTAGCGAAAGTAACCAGACGTCTTTGTTTATTAGAAGCTAGTTAAAAAAAAAATTAGTATTCTTATTTTACAAATAATAATTAAGTATATATACTTGTAATTTATATTAACATATAATCAAGTTATAATAACCTAAGGGCTAATAGTGAAAGTTGTAATTGAATTATCAATCACTTTAAACATCTTATCCTGTAATTCCGCCTCCACCATTTTTGTTCGGAAATTTCCGTAACCGTCGTGCTTAGTTTATGATTAAAGGAATGATTAGTAAGCTTTGTAATTTATAAAGTCTCAATACAAACGAGATGTGCCTGGCGAGTTTTACACAAACAACCAACCACCACCTTTGGCAAGAGCAAACCAGAACCGTCGCACAACTTCTCCGGCATAACCATCAAACCATCGCCAATATCAGCCACGAACCAGCCTTCCTACGAACCTGTCGCTCCACCGCCACAATGGCTGCCACCTTTGGTTTTGTCAGACGCATTTAGTTTGGGTCGGTATGATTCAAGGCGAACCACCTTCATGCATTCGTGTACAATCGCTTTTGTCTAAGTCTCTGATTTGTTTCAGTTCGACTATTATGGTATTGGATCGAACCCTCTTTAGATATACAAGTTTTGTCTTTCTTTTGTTTGTCCCGGCGACTAGGGTTTTCATAACTTAGAATTTAATTATTTCATGAACAAAGAAACTGAATCGCAACACTAACAATTAGATGCACTAATAAAGTTCTGCTCGTTTATGTTTGATGATTCGCGTAGAGTTTGGGATGATTTGAATCTGTGGTTTTATTTATATTTGTTTGTTAGGTTGAATCAAGCTTTCACAAACTTATGATCTTTGTCATCAATTTTTTTTTTATAGCCTAAGTATCTCATAAAAGAAAATAGAACTTTTTATCACTTGAGTAAAATTATGCAGGTCACCATTACTAACAGGACAAATACGTATATGGTCATGAATTAATTTTCTATCCTTTGCTCAATTATATAAGCTATGTATGTAAATACTTATTGTATTATTAAAACTAAGTCCTGTAACTCCATAAATTAGCTTATATGAAACGCAATAAATAAATTTAGAAATGATTTATAGTCAAGTGGGTATAGATTTGATTGCATAAAACGATATGAACCTATTTTAAACCGCTAAAGTAATGAGTCAAGAGTCGCCGGGAAATCAATGAGTCAATAGATCTTATAGCCGAAATTAAGTTTCATATATTCAATAATTAAAATATAGGTTTACGTACTCGTTGAAGACACTTGATTTTGTGATTCCTTGCTAAACCTAAGGTACGGATTCTGTTTTATTTCAATCATAGTAGAACTTTTGTTTCCTTCCATGTGTACGGGTTCGTTAGTCGTATCATCATAGTATAAAATTCATATCCGTTACTTTGTAGTACGGACTTACGTTCATACATAGAGTCTGTTTGTCATCGGTTTATACGTATCATCGGTTCGTATTTGGGTCGGTGTGTATTTGTCAATTTGTTGTTAGTGTGTCATAACATGCCATACCTTCGACTTGTACTCATGGTTGCATGTTCCAGTTAGTGTCATTTTTAGTTTGCATGTAATTATTTACATGGCCTTAGCTTTTGTACTCTGTCACCCGAGCAGTTTGTTTTGACTTGTCGTTGGGGCGTCAGCGACATGAACACTTTCCGTGACAGTGCGTAATCAAAATCACGGCGTCTCTAACATGGTCCCTTAGAGGCGTATGGATATATCCTAGATTGTTTCTGATTTCTGACTTCTGATATATGTTGGAGTTTGTTTTGTGGAGATTGGAATAATGGGTGTACGCCACACTCACCATCTCATAGGTGCATGGACTAGCTAGCTATGTATCAGTTTGTAAGTTTGTTTAGGCTCGTGGGTGCTTCCGTTTGACGTGACTTACTTTATTTATATGAATAGTCACGTAGTTTGATGTATGTATTTGTTCTGATAAGTTTCTGATATCGTTCTTATATGCTTCGGTATGTGTCTGGTTATGTTCCGGTCAAGTATCAGGTTTTGCGTCGGATTATGTTCATCAATTGTTTCGATATAAGTTTGGTATCGAGTTTGAAATAGAGTTCGTTTGGTTTTCGTATTCCCTTTCGAATGTTCACTTCGGTCTCAGTCCTATTATGTCTTGCTTTTCCGCTGCGTTAAATTTACTTGTACTATTGATTCCTCCGTTACTGGGCAATTTTTGGCTCAGCCGTATTTTCGTTTGTTGTCTTTCTTATTTGTTTCGCAGGTAATATGGGATATTGGGGAATCAGTGAAGAGCGTTAAAAGAAGTTGAACAATCAGTATCATTAATTTATTTCTACAACATAATAGATGGTAATTATGACCTTTATGCTTTAATTTTATGGATTGGTTTTTGATTTGATATCTGTAAGTGTGACATGTCAGCCCTAGCCGGGTTGGGGTGTGACAGGTATAATTATGGTAACTACTTGGGTAATTTGGAATGCAAGGAACGCAAAAGTATTTCAAAGTGTGGCGAAGAAGATTGTTGAGGTGGTAGCGGAGGTTAAGTCTAGGTCTTTTTTATGGTTGAAATATAGATCTAAATATAAATGTATTGAATGGAAGGATTGGAAATCGTACCCTTTGTATATGTGTGATTAGTTGGTGGCGGCTCTCGCTTTGAGAGTTGGCTAGTTTTAATGAAAGTTAATGTTAAAAAAAATGAATGAATGAAATTACAAGTTTATATTGTAATTTTATTTTAAGTAAAGACTTAATTAGGTTATGTTACCACTAAATATAATTCTTCGAAATATAAAATTTCAAAAATTTAAAGCTTATGATTAGCAAACCAAAACATTAACCTATTGTGTAGAAAAGTTAGGGGATGGGGCGTCATCAGAATTGATCACGGGTATCTCACTATTAGCACGGTAACACCGTTGCCATCCATGCTGATAGTGGTCTCGTGAACCAAAATCTAGTTGCAATTAACGGGCTGGTACTCGTGAGTTCTCTCTCCCCCTTTTGTCTTTTTCTCTATTTTATTTTCAGTGGAGTGCGGCCTCCAAAAAACTGTTTCAGTAAAGTGAATAAGTGAAGTGATGTGACAGTGCAGGATTGATAGAAATTAGTGAAGTTGAAAAAAAAATCTAGTGGAGCACCCCATCCCCCCTTACAAGCTAAAGGGGAAGGGAAAGGGGCATAAGTCCTATGTAGCCACTCCTAACCAATCATACATTGTTACGTTATTTTTACCCTCAAATAGCCTGTAAATATCCTAGTCTAAAGTAGCCTAAAACTTTTTTTCCTTTTTAATATTAATTAATTAAAACAAAATAAAACCAAATAAACATTAGTTAGATAAAATACATGCAAATACAATTTAAAAAATATGAAACATAAAAACAAAAATTCAACTAAACATATTAAAAATTAAATTACGCAACATCGTCGGATTCTTCAAGATATGGTAAGTCTTGAGTTGAAATATGTTCGACTAGATCAATGCAAAGTCGGAAATGCATGTGTGGATCCATAATTTCACGAAGGGCATCCTCATAAAAAATGGGTTGAACAACTGGATCCCTAATGTGAACCGGTGAGAAGGCATTTCCTTCATCTTTAAGGATCATATTATGCATGTATACGCCACGACTCTAATCTTGTTTCAATGCGTAACTTTACAAAAATATGTCCAAATTTCAAAAAAAAAAAAAAAGAAAGAAAAGAAATAAATTCACAATAACAGAAAAGAAAAGTAATAAGTGCAGGTGGTATAGTAGAATCGAAAAAATGCTCTAGCTGGCCCTATGGCTTAGTGGCTAGTCCTATACCCTTTATCATCTTTATCTTCTTGTAATCCATATGTAGAAGAAAAAGTTAAGTGCTGATGTTAAGTACCACTTATCAATAATCACATCAGGTGATATCCTATATATTATGTCGGATTGCTTAACATGCCTGCATCTAATGTGAGAATGTTATGATACATAATTAAACTAAAAGTGTGATCCAACCTCGAAGCAGTGTAATCAACATAAATTAACCTTAATATATATATATATATATATATATATATATATATATATATATATATTTCTTTTCAAAAGGAATCTAATTTTAAAAACAATTACCTGCAAACCACCACAGCTTTCATACCCATCATTCACTCGTAAGTCATTTCTCATTTTCTTATACAATTATCATGTGATATATTTTTGCAGCATATTAATGGACTCAAAGAGTCTTTAAATACTACAGAATATATTAACATAATGAAATAGATTAACAAACTCACATTGAACTTCAATTTATCAATTGCCCTAGTGTAATGTATTAATCCATGACTCATATAAGAGCATTCACATCACATCCACCATTTTTTACCCTATAATTTAACTAAAATCATACTTTTTAAAATTTATCTCTCATTTTAAAAAACCTTCCAGATCCTATCTACCATATTTATCTTTATCTTACTCACAAACACTTATTTTATTATATTTCTCGTTAAAATACACTCACAATAATTTGGTGTAGGGTGAATAGTAGCTTTTCATATAAGCTAGAATAACATTTTTTTCATAATATAAAGATGGGGTACAAAATGGTGGATGGGTTGTGTTGTGTTTTTAGTAGGTTTTTTTTTTTTTAATTTTAAAGAGTTAAATGTCATTTTCGTCTCTGGGGTTTGGCCAGTTTTGTGAGTTTCATCCAAATGTTTATTTTTTCTCATCTGGGTCCTCAAGGTTTCCAGATCTTGCCTTTTCCATCCAACTCAAGAATTCCATCCAACATTTCCGTTAACTTTTTGTTTAAAGACCAATATACCCTTGTTTTTAATCTTTATTAATTTAGAATTGTAAATAAAACCTTGCATACCCCACCCCACATCCCACCCACCCATCCTACACTCTCTGTCTTTACCCATCTCTCTCTCTCTCTCCCTCCCTCCCTCCCTCTCTCTCTCTACATAGATCGAACATCATCTCCCAATACCTAAATGTCCAAATCAACAAAACAACACAAACCCACCTCATAAATCAATTCCAAGAAACAAATAAACCTAAAAGATAAACAGAGAACAATCTTAGAACAAAAGGCTCAAACCTTGGAAAGAAATGAAAGGAAATTCATTGAAAGAGCTCCATAAATGTAATAGGAGTTGATTATTGTTGATAGCCATGGCGGCTTATAGAATGTGATTAGCAGATTAACGTTTGCGGTTTAAATCGCTTTCGTGCTGTTTCATCTAGACCGCCAGGAGGGACACGAGGCACGGGTAGCCACCACTTGTCTTGTTGGCATTGTAATGGTTTATGAAAAGAAGCTGGACTATCAGGTGCTGGTGGTGGTGATGTTTGATTGGTGACGGTGGTTTTGGTGTTTGATGTGATTCCGGTGGTGGTGGTGTTTGGAGTGATTCCGGGGGTTTTAGTTGCAGGTGTGGTGGTGTTTTGTTGACGATGGTGGTGGGAGCTGGTTGATTATGGCGGTGGTGGTGGTGTTTGGTTGGTGGGGGTGGTTTTGGTTGATGATCATAAGAGAAAGAGAATTGTTATTTTTTATTAAGTGTAATAATATACTATAAAAAACAAACAAATAGTTAAAAGGACAAAAATACCCTTGATTCAACGTTAAAAATTAAACGGAGTTAACGAGTCGAATGGAAAAGGAAAGATCTGGAAACCTTGAGGACCCAGATGAGAAAAAACAAACATTTGGATGAAACTCGCAAAATTGGCCAAACTTCAGGGACGGAAATGTCATTTAACTCAATTTTAAAAATGGGGGAGGGTTTAATGGGTGGGTGAATGCTCTAAGCCTATTAACAATATAAAGAGAAGAATGAGAGTGATGGAATGCTTTTCTTATTGATGTATCTTATGAAATACAAATACCTCTTTATATATGCCCTTACATATAATACAAAAGTAATAAAAATATAGGAGTTAAACATATAAAAAGAAATAAGCCCTTACATAAATAGAAGAGTAATACAAATATAAGCGTTAAACATATGGAGAGTCATCATATAAATGCATGTATGTGAAGACTCACTTTGCAGTATTTATTTGTATAATTGTCAGCAAAAGTTGTACTATAAGGGCATAAAAGGAAGAAAATAGGTAAACTATAGAGATGTATATTTGTACTTCTTGATATGTCATCTTAAAAGTGTAATAAAATTACAATCATATCCCTTAAGTTTCTTTAATAAGGTACTAGTATTATGCCCGCGCGCTTCGCTGCGCAAATACAATTCTAAAAAAACATGACAACATATTACATTCTAATTTGGCTAACTTTCGTAAAACATGTCTCTTTCTCGCTCTCATTCTCATAAGAGACGGCTTTTAAAAGTAAATTTAAGATTTAACAATCAAAATTACAATTTTGTTTTTTTACAGCCCACATATGTTTTTATTTTATTTTGTTCATACAATCATTCAAGCTTAACTTTCTTAGTATAATATAATGATTTTAGAATTTATATTATAGTCATTTTGCAATTGATCTAGACGGTCACTTTATCTTTTTAATTGAAATCATATAAGGGTGAGGAGCTTCAAAACAACTCACATGATAGTAATGAATGTGATAATTCAAATACATTAATAAGTCTCTAAATTGATTGTATAGTTAAAGTATAAGTGCATAATGCAATAAGGGTATTATGGGGAACTTTTACATGACATATCTATGTTAAAGCATGAGTCTCTTGATATCCCATCTTAAAATAGGTGTAAAATTACTTTTCTAGACATGTCTCCTTCTTAATAAGGTAACATAGATATAGATAAACTTGTTCACACGTTAAAAATAGTCTTGTGTACATGAATTTTTTTTCAAGAGATATCCAAATAACATTCTTTATCAATTTGTATATATATTAGTCTTTTTTTAAAAGTTGTAACACCTTATTTTCTACTAAATTAACAATTTCAACAAGTTATTAGTTACATCAAATTTTATTTTAGAATAAATTATATTGTCTAATTGACACCAACGAATAAAATCTCCTTGTGCTTCAGGACCCCACAGTAATAACAAAGAATGTGCTAAACTATTAGCAGAAGTAGAAACTGCGGCACTTAAGAAATTACAGCCTTCCAAATAGGAACTGGCCAATCCATGGGTATACCATGAAGTTACAAAGGTTGTACCCGTGAACCAACCCCCTACGACGAAATAGGCATAAGGAAAGAGCAATAGGCCGGACGTTCAATTCAGGTTGTTGTTCAGATGAGTGAAGTTATAGAATTCTAATTAGACCTAACAAGAACTTAATCACGCTCTGTAGGATTTGAACCTACCACATCAGGTTTTGTAGACCCACGTTCTACCGAACTGTGACACCCCAGGAACACACCTCATCAGGCACGATGAGACTCTAACAGGGGGTGAATGTGACACCCCAGGAAAATCCCACATCCGTCGTGGCCAGGAGAGATCCTTGGTTCATAAGTAATGTCTTGTCTCTTAAATCACCAACGCGTTTTGGGGCTTAATGTTAGTGGATGAGAGGAGAACTCCACAGTTAAACGTGCTCAGGTGGGAGAAATTTCAGGATGGGTGACCTCCTGGGAAGACTCCACTTGGGCAACCAAAAACAAATCCGTGAGCTCTGGACGGGCAAAGCGGACAATATTGGTGATGAGAGGGGCGGGGTGTTACACGAACTGAACTAAGAACACTTTCTTATCACAGTAGATACGACTAAAAAGAAAATGATTCTTTTTGTACCCCCAATACTAAAAAAACATGCATATTTGGCAGGGCTGTTATAATTCTATGTTACCAGTGGGAATTCGAGTCTCACCGGGTTAACTAGGACTATATTGCATTGCGGAATTTCTACGTGAATCAAGATTTAGAAAAGGAAGTTTTCCAATCACTGACTCAAACCCATTGTCAAATTCTACTCAGCGCAATGCAATATGGATGTACTTATGGCAGAACGGTCCACTCAGGTCTTTCACAATAAAGTGATAGATGGAACTGCCATAAAACGACTTATTAGTCGATTTATTGATCACTATTGAATAGGATATACATCACATATCCTGGATCAAGTAAAGACTCTGGGTTACTGACAAGCTACCGCCGCATCCATTTCATTAGGAAATGATGATCTTTTGACAATACCTTCTAAAAGATGGCTCGTTCAAGACGCTGAACAACAAAGTTTTATTTTGGAAAAACACCATCATTATGGGAATGCACATGAGGTAGAAAAATTACGTCAATCGATCGAGATATGGTATGCCACAAGTGAATATTTGCGACAAGAAATGACTCCTAATTTTCGGATGACCGATCCTTTTAATCCAGTCCATATAATGTCTTTTTCAGGAGCCAGAGGAAATGCATCTCAGGTACATCAATTAGTAGGTATGAGAGGATTAATGTCAGATCCCCAAGGACAAATGATTGATTTACCAATTCATAGCAATTTACGCGAAGGATTCTCTTTAACAGAATATATTATTTCTTGCTACGGAGCCCGTAAAGGAATTGTGGATACCGCTATCTGAACATCAGATGCAGGATATCTCACGTGAAGACTTGTTGAAGTAGTGCAGCACATTGTTGTATATCGAACAGATTGTGGCACCGTTAGAGGTATTTCTATAAGTCCTCGAAATGGAATGATGGCGGACATGATTTTTATCCAAACATTAATTGGTCATGTATTAGCAGATGATATATATATATATATATATATATATAGATATAGATATAGGTTCGCGATGATTGCTACTAGAAATCAAGATATTGGGGTTGGGTTTGTCAATAGATTCATAACTTTTAGAGCACAACCAATCTCTATTCGAACACCCTTTGGATAATAATTTATAATATTTATCTATATCACATAAATTGTATGACTTATTAATGCAAATTAATTAATTATTTATAAAAAAAAATAAGTGTAAAAAGTAGGACCATATTTAAAAGGGGTGGGCTAAACGTACCCCCTTGTTACTTGTCATACCCCCTCCCTGAAAAACCACTTTAAAATTTGTCAACTTTCCCCCTCTAATTTTTCCGATTTATCAAATCGTTTAGCCCACACATGAATATCAATTTAACGAACTTATCAACTCAAATCTTGTGTTCTCATGATCCATCAAAACAATTCTACAATTTTGTAATATATATAAATTTAGATTATATCTTTTGAAATTATGTAAAAGGATCTTTATAATCTTATAAAATTATATATATATATATATATATATATAAATTCAAAAGATAATGGAATAAAGTTTAGCAAAAAAGAAAGTAAAAGGTTAAATTTGTATTATACAAAAACTTGAAAGGGGGAGTATATTTAGTAAAAATAATATAAAGGGGGTACGTTTAGCAGCCCCCATTTAAAAACTAATGTGAAGTGACTCTGTAGTAAGGACATTATAACTCTCATAGCTTTTTAAGGACAAAACTTTTATATAAATAGAGGAATATGTGAGTAAGAAACTGAAACATTCTAAACAATTTACATAAGCACGTCTTAAATATTAAAATCACATCATCTATCCCATATGATATTATGAAACTTTGACCCATTCCTGATGCAAATAAAAATGAATTGTTTAATGTTATCCACCGAAAAGTACCAGTGATTTTCATTATAACTGTGTTTTTAAGGTTTTGATTGATTTGATATTTAGGAATTTTAGTTGCTTTCCACTAGTATGTTCGCTCATTGTCATTCCCAATTCATTAATTTCTAGAGTTGGATTCCATCACCGGGAACTAATCAATTACATATTCAAATCTGTAAATTTGAGTATAATATTAACATATTCCACATATTACATAATTTAAAATTCAATTAATTCGAAAATTAAAATTTTATAAATTCGGCAGAACTTTGTATTTTGTTTTCTATTCTGATACGGGTAAACTTTTAAATAAATAAAACAATTATATGTGATATTTAATAGATAACGTCAATACACGATATAAAACTTAAAAGAAACTATTTAGTTTTTTAAACTGAAGTTAAAATAATAAATTGAAATTTATCTATTTGAATTCTTTTAGTTTCACATGAACATCCTTAATTGGCCGGGGCATTCGTGAGTAAAGAATACAATTTTTTTTAGAAGGATGCTAAGTGCTAACTCATATTCTTAAGAGTCCATTTTTGGATGTGTTGCGTAAGCTCTAGTATCTTGTGTAACTAGTGTAACTAGTTACTACGTTGTTAACGCTAAGACGAAAGAATGCGTGTATATATATATATATTGAAGTGTCTACGGGAAGGTTATTCTTTGAATGAGTTTTTTTTTTACGAATAGCCCTTAACGTGAGAAGTGAAGAATGCTTTTTTTTTTTCAATTTTGTTAAGCATATATTTTAATACTGAAATCTAAAAAAAATATTACTTAGAGTAAGATATGTTTAGGTTTATTAGAAATAATCTACAAGTATATGAAACATTATTATCTAATTCAATACCCTCAATGTATATTGTATATCTTTTACAAGTTTTGTTTAATTAAGAGGGAGACATTCTTTGATGATTAATTAAATGGGACGATGATTAAATTAGTCGATTTTCATAATGATGGTTTGGGATAAAAGGTTAGAAGAATTGAAGGCATGGGGTTCTGAAAAAAAAAATATAACAAATTAATAAAAAGGTGGTGGAAGTGAGAGAGTGGATGGTAGGGTATGCATCCTTTTTTCCCACTTAAAGTAAAATAAATTAAGTGTAAAATATTCCTGAAAAAGAAATGAAATGGAGTGATGATTAATTATGCTTTTCATCCAATGGTCACCTCCCATTCAATCAAATTATAGACTAAAATCAAGCTTTATAAGTCAAACGGATTCACAAAAATGATGCTTGATGTATGTTCGTTGACTTATGTAAGTTTATAGGCAATATTAACGGTAAATTTCATATTCATTGAAGAAACAAAATCTACTTCTAAAATGAAATAAAAAAACTTCCTCCAAAATCTACTTCTAAAATCTATCTATTAAGCATTATTTTTTATAGTACTTGAGCATGCACCATTTTATTACGGATAAAGATTAAGTGTCAATAAACCAAGAGGCCATTGGTTCAAATTTACGTTAATCCACAATACCTAAATAATTCTTTTAGGCGAAAAGAAATGCTTAATGCTTTAAATATAATTTTGGTTACATAAATATATTATTTTCTAAGACTATGTTATGACCTTCGTATTACGTGAGCATGTTCGCTACTTCCACAGTTCAAATTTTAATAAATTATTATAACAAGAATCCTTTTGCTGCTAATAAAATAAAACATATAATAAACTAAGAAGATATATTTTACTACCGACAATAAAATACTTATTCTTCCATACCTATAAGTACGCTCACGACCTACATGTGTAATAACATAGCAAATTAAAGGGCCCATATATCTTTATATGATACTTGTGGTACGTTGATAGATATAGTATTGTTAACTAATGAGATATTTGTCGTTAGTAGGGGTGGCAAAATGGGTAGGTTGGGTTGAATTGTTTTTTTTTTTTTTTTTTTTTTTTTTTTTTTTTTTTGAAGAATGACTTTCAATAAAAACAACCGCACCCAACGCCTATCACCAAGACGGAGATAGACGACGAAAGCCAAAAATTACAACAAAAATTCACATAACATCAAACAAACACCATCTATGCCAATCCACTACCCCTGGTTTAAACCTATACTTATATCAAAGAAACCCAAAGATTTTATGTCTGCAACCAAATCCACCACTTGAGGATCCTTGCTAGAAAAGATCTTGTCATTCCTAGCACGCCACAACCTCCAACTCGCTATAATGATAATGCCTTGTAAAATCAAACTTTTGTTACCCGTGACACCACTATCTTTATGGAGATTCACCAAATCGTTGACATGAAAGACAAACGGCCTAGGAATCTTGCATCACGAAGAAATCGCATTCCACACACCCATCGAAACGATACACCCGGTAAGAATATGTTCAATTGATTCTTCATTGCTCTCACACAAAGCGCACGTAGAATCGTCGATAACTATATTCCTTCTAGCCAACGCCATTTTGGTGGGTAAACGGTCCAAAAACGCCCGCCACATAAAAATATTGCAATTTTTTGGGACCCAATCAGATCATTGAAATCCGAACTCTGCAGCGTCAGGAGCCGCACCACGCATCCACTTCTTTATCCCACAAACCTCAAAATCCGTGCTATTACCTTGTGCCCAGTACCACGCGTCTGGCCGGTCCTCCAGACGGACTGTGTGTAGCTGATCTTCTAGCAAACCTTTATCAACCATCTCCTGAGCAGAAGCAGGAGCTCGCGTCCATTCCCACGATAGCACCCGACCTACCGCTGCAGCTCTTAACCGACCTGGGATCATCACCCTTTTATTCTTTTCAAGCGCAAACAAAGAAGGGAACTTGTCTTTTAGAGGCTCCGAACCCAACCAAGTATCCAACCAAAATCTTATTTGAGACCCGTTACCAACTGTTCCACGGATAACCCTATTAAAACCAATCCCATCCACCTTGAATTTGTTCCAAAACGTAACACAGTTTTTCCATACACCCGGTATGGCGTTATTAACCGGAGCAATACCCCAATTAGGAGACGACCCATGAATAGACACCACCACCCTTTTCCACATCGCATATTGCTCCTTTAGAAACCTCCCAAGCCACTTAGAAATCAACGCATTATTACTAATCTCTAAACGAGCTATCCCCAAACCACCATCTTTTATGGGTTTAGTTACTACCTCCCAAGCAACCCAACTCACTTTCCTCACCTCGTCCGAGCCGCCCCAAAGGAACCGTCTCATCAATCCTTCCAAATCATTTATCACCTTCTTAGGAGCCTTGAACAAAGAAAAGTATTAAGATGGCAAGTTATCCAACACTGACTTAATTAGAGTTATCGGCCGGCGATAGATAAAGAATTTGCTTTCCACTTCGAAAGCCTCATTTTAAACTTGGACACAACCGGCTCCCAATTCGCCACCCTAATCATATTTGCTCCAACCTTAATACCGAGATAAGAAAAAGGAATCGCCCCTGGTTTACACCCCATACCCGCAGCTTGCAAATTAAAAAAATAGGATGGGTTTGGGTAGGATGGATCAGGATGGGTTTGGGTCTAGATGATTTGGATTAGGATATGTTCACATCAAAATAGATTAAATTTAAAAAAAAAATTAAAATAACAATAAAAGGTTAAAAATTTAAAAAGTAAAACAAAAAAAAAGGAAAATACCAAATTTAAAAAAAAAAAAAAAAAAAACTTAAAAATAAAATTTTAAGGGATCCAAAATATTTCATTTTAAACCGGACCGATTCGACCCTATCGGGTTGGTTAACAACCCGGACCATTACGACCCGGACTGTTTCGACCTGACCGGTCCCGTTAGCGACCAGGACCGTTTCGACCCGGATGGGCCCGTTAGCGACCGAAACCGTTTCGACTCCACCGGGCCCGATAACGACCCAGATCGTTTCACCCTGACCCGTCTTGTAGCGACCCGGACCGTTTTGACACGACCGGGTGCGGTAACGCCCCAGACCGTTTCAACCTGACCCGTCCCGTAGCGACCCGGACCGTTTTGACCTGGCCGGGCCCGGTAGAGACCCGACCGGGCCGGTAACGACCCAGACCTTTTCAACCTGACACGTCCCGTAGCGACCGGGACTGTTTCGACCCGGCCGGGCCCGGTAGCGACCCGAACCGCTTCGACCCGACCGGGCCCGGTAACGACCGTTTCAACCTGACCCGTCCCGTAGCGACACGGACTGTTTTGACCCGGCCGGGTCCGGTAACGACCCGGACCGTTTTGAACCGACCGGGCCCGGTAACGACCCAAACCGTTTCAACCTGACCCGTCACGTAGCGACCCAGACCGTTTCGACCCGGCCGGGCCCGGTAGCGACCCGGACCGTTTCAACCTGACCCGTCCCGTAGCGACTAGAACTGTTTTGACCCGGCCGGGCCCGATAGCGACCTAGACCGTTTCGACCCGATCGGGCCCTGTAACGACCCAAACCGTTTCAACCTGACCCGTCTCGTAGCGATCCGGACCGTTTCGACCCGGCCGGGCCCGGTAGCGATCCCGACCGTTTCAACCTGACCCGTCCCGTTTTGACCCGGACCGTTTCGACCCGACCGGGCCCGGTAACGACCCAGACCGTTTCAACCTGACTCGTCCCGTAGCGACCCAGACCGTTTCGACCCGACCGGGCCCGGTAACGACCCAGACCGTTTTAACCTGACCCGTCCCATAGTGACCCGGACCGTATCGAACCGGCCGGTCCCGGTAGCGACCTGGACCATTTCCAACCGACCGGGCCCGGTAACGACCGAGTCTTTTTCAACCTGACCCGTACTGTTTCGACCCGACCGGGCCCGTTAGCGACTCGGGCCGTTTCAACCTGACCGATCCAGTTAGCTACATGGACCGTTTCGACCGGACCGGATCCGTCAACGACCGGACCATTTCGACCCGAATGGGCCGGTCAACATCCCAGACCGTTTGCACTCTATCAAACCCGCTAACGACTCGAATCGTTTCGATGAGATCGGTCTCGTTAACGACCCGGGTTGTTTCGACATTGCCGTCCGTTAACGACCCGAACGGTTTCGAACCGACTGGGGTGATCAACAAATGCAAAAGATATATTTTTTTTGTTTTTATTGACATTGATTTTTATGAGGCATCAACTTGGTGAGTTTTAATTTAGATTTGTGTATGGTTATCTAAAAATACTCATCCTGACCCATTTGTTTTTTTTTGACATACCCATCTTGACCCACTTACTTATTTCCTACAATTAAAATTACCCATCCTAACCCCCTTGAAAATTATACTAAACCCATTTTAACCCACAATGTCAAATTTTAAACCCAAAACAACTCAAACTCAACTAGATGAGTTGAAATTGCTAGGTCTAGTTGTTAGTACCAATACATTGCTTTGTTTGCTACCACGAAGAACACGTAAGGTTGATTGCTAAAGAAATTTTAACAAGCTTCTAAAGTTGTTACTGAATTATAACATGATAACAAATTGTGTTTTCAAGGGACGTGAGGTGCTACTATTTCATGTAAAGCATGTATAATTTGTCATATTGATACATCAGTTGTTTTCATAAAAGCCCAGTCTCGTAATTTCTTAGCTAGCTATTAATTCATCATTCTAAACTATGAATTCATCGTTCTAAGTCTTCACAATAAAATGACAACGTTTAATTAAAATCATTTCTTTCCATTTGTTCTCTTGATTTTATCATGTGTAAAACTGTACGTTCGTTGTGGATAAGCGAGTAGCCCGGTGCGAGCACAATGACATCTGAATATATATATATATATATATATATATATATATATATATATATATATATATATATACATAACTAATTATTTAGATTCATACCTTCTAAAATATGGTGAAACATTATTTATCTCTTACCAAACCCTAGTTAAGCTAGGTCTATTTTGGAATGTTGGAAAGGTGCATTTCTAAACGTAACTCATAAGAAAATCTTTTGATAATAGTGACATTAAGTAGGTAGGGGCTATAGAATAATTAGAATATACTCTAGTTGGCTATTAAACAAAACTAGACCCTTTTTTTTTTTTTTTTTGAAAAACTTTTTTTTTTTTCGATTATAACCTAGGATTACGTTACATGCTAAAGATAATAAAAATGATAAGGGTGTGTTGAGACAAACTTTAACCAATTTCAGCATGTGATAAAGGATCTGTGTACTCGTTGTCCAAAGTAACAGGGTAATCTACCTCTACTAATAAAGGAGTAGCTGCCATTGGGGTTGGTGGCCCAATGGTAGAAGCAAAGCTTCTAGGAACACCTAAGGAGAGGTTATGGGTTCAAGTCTCATAAGGAGTGAAATTTGCCGTTCAAAAAAAAAAAATAAAGGAGTAGCTAGGGGGACACTTGTTCCTATCCTAGAGCTCCTCATCACAATGGGACACTTGTCAATCAGCTGTTGAGTAACCCATACCCGAAATTTAATCCATTGACCCGATCCGCTCCAAACTGACTATATGGTACCCGCTAACCCGTATATAAATACTCTTTTTTTTCTCGGTTATCTTATATCCTTTACCTATCCTTTCACTTCACATACTCTTTCAACCTAAACCTAGATCGCCTCCTTCAATCCACGATTCAGGTAACAATTCTTCAACATAAAACCTAAACTCCATATCTATATTCTCATTCCCAGTTAAAACCTAAACTCCATATCTTGATAATATTGTTCATATAGGTACGGATCTAACTCCATCTGCGTCTCCACTTTTTCTTCTTTTTTAAAGGTAATCGCTTCATATAGGCACATATCTGTCTATTATGTTGATAGTCTGTTTGTTCAAACCTGTATTGAATCTTTATACGGACGCCGATTACAAGAAATCAGTTGTATTATTTTTTGTTATTTTGTTTAAGATCCATTGTTATCTTTATCTTTTAATCTTTATACGGATTATTTTGCTAATGAATTGAATTGGCTATCAATGTTTTAAATCAAGTGTTTTTTATTTCGATTTTTATCGAATAATGTATTGATAACTTGAATCTTGATATTCGAACATTATAGGATTTAGGGTTGCGGCGGCTAGGGTTCAGCCCCCCTTGATTATATGTCTTCAAGGTTTCTTGACATTTTTAATAAGCATTTTCAAGCACTTTGTTTTCATCTAATTTATGCTCTTTTGTTTTCGTTGTTTGCTTCCTGAAATTCGTAACGTGATTAGATTTTTTTCAGATCTGTATCGATATTTATGTTTGATATATCCATTAAATGTTTCAGATTCATCTTCTAACAAATGATTATATGTTATCCGGTATGTGTGCCGATCTTTATTCTGATTTGTTTTCAGATATGTGTTTTCATTGTTTTATGTTATACATAAACATATTTGGAGAATTGAGAATGCTTAGGTTTTTGTGATTGTTGTTATCAATTATAATCACACAGGTACACACAACTTCACATTTGATCAAAGCAAATTTTATTTTTAAAAATCAGGATTATATGATTAGCATATGATTTTGATCTGCTTACTAAAGGTTTTTTGAATAGTTATGCAAATTTTTTGTTTTGAATTATTCCGATTTGAATTTGAATATGAGTACTTTTTGATTGGATAAAATCTCTTTGTATGACTTTGATTTATGTTAATTGAAGGTCTATGAAGATTTCTCGTAGAGTCTTGAAGGATTATTAGCCAAGGTATGTGTTACATGTTTTTTACTCTTATATGATCTAAGCATATTTAGATGCATGTTGTTTGAATGATTTTGATTTATTTTCTCCTCAACAGTGTGTGTATATTTTTGGTCATTATTTAATTGGCTAGATCTTAATATGCAAACTGCAATCTGTGTATATTTTCTTTATTAGCCGTTTCCGAGATATACATATCTTCTGGGTAGAATGGTAATTTAACAATAAAACAACTATTAAACCTATATTTACAACCATGTAATGCATCCACCTTCCAAAGGTTATAAGACGCACCTGTTGGGTTTCTTTAAGACGCCTAAATTATTGCTCATACTGATTAGTTTGAGTTCAAGCATCGTCGGTTTCCAAATTAAAGGATAATTAAATTAAATTTGTTGTTAACGAGGTAATAATGATTTTAATTTATGCAAAATTGATGTCCTTATTGAATGTTTTTGTAACCCACAATTCAATCTTTGTATTGAATGAATGTAATTGAAGACGAGAATTGAATACGAGCATGATAACCGTTTTGTAGTGGTGGTGTTTATAAGCACCGAAAGAGTACAATCAGGCCACACAGAGAACTCGGAGTCGCTAAAATTCTGGCGAATTGAAGACGCTAGAACAACAAACTCGCCAGTTAGGTTTGGTTTCTTGATTTTATTTCTTATTTTTTAAATTTGTGACATTTGTTGGGTTTCTTGCTACTTGGTTTTATTGTTTGACTTGTAATGTTTATGACAAAAACCGCATCCAAACCTAAATGCTTATTGGTTGTTAGGTCATCTCAGTGTCTGAAGGTTGTTTGTGGTGCGAGAAAGAATGATGTTTTGGTACAAAATGAAACGATGTTTGATGGTTTAGAAGGATCAGCTAGCCAATTATCATGTGTTATGAAGTTTGGTGGATCTTCGTTTGCGAATGAGCTTGGATTAGACAGATCAATCATTAAAGGTAGGCTTCCATTTTTTACAGTAATTTAATAATTAACGAGTTTTCTGCTCAAATATCTTACCCGTTTATAGTTAATTAATACTGAGGTCCTTAATGCCTTTTTTGATTTCAGCATTTAAGACATGAGCATGATTGCTGGCTCATTTGGGCTGAGCATTATTGTGCTTCATATGGCTGTGTGGTTTCATATTTCGTGAGATATGTTTTACATATCACTTAGAAAAGCTAGAGAGGCTATTGAATGGGATTCATGTACTGATAGAGTTGACTCCACGTGGATATTGTTTAAGAATTTTGGTCACAAGCTTTGACTTTTGATTAAGAATTTTGGTCAAACTTGGGAGGTACTTTCCAACTACATGGGACTCTATATCAAATATTGAAATAGAAAAAATGTTGAGATAACAAATGGTTAGTTTGACCACTGCATATTAGTCAACTTTGTGAGATGGTTTATTTTTGTGGATATTGTTTTTTTAATGGGCAACGTAGATAGTAAAGTAAAATAAGTATTTGTATGTGTGCAAATTGTAAATAATATATTCATGTGTATTATCTTGTATAATTTATCAAGAAAAGAAAATTCATCCAAAATATTAATAATTTCTCTAAAATTATCGTTGATTTTTGCAGGTGTTGGTGTCTTCATTGTCTTACGAATGTTAATCTCTGTTCTCTTGTGATTTTCAGGATGCATTTATTTCCTATAAGATCATATATCATTCTTCCACTTGCTTCTGCCCTGGGTAGCATGGGCTACATGTAAGACGGTCTTCTTCTGTTTTGTTGTATTTATTTTAGCCTTTAGTAAATCTGATTACCGGAAGTGACTACGCATTTACTTACGAATGAGTTGCTACATGTTATGTTTTATCATAACGGGTCAAACATGTGATATAATTAATAGCTAAATTGTGAATTTGATGAAGAAAGTAAAAGTGTTGTCTGAAGGAGGTCTAATAACCCTATCGGGTATATTATTGAGCAATCATGTTGTAATTTTATAAAGATTTATAAGATTTTTCATTATCTTTTAGCTACTCAATGTTTATGTTATAACTTGTGTAATGGTATGTTTTTAAAGTTCATTACATAGTCACAAAAAAATGTTAATGTTAACTAATAAGTAACAGTTAATAACAAATTCATGTATTTATATGTATCTTATAATAGTGCATCATTTGGGGTCATTTAATCCTGGTAAAACCATCTGTAAGTTTTCTTATTTAAAAGTTAATTACTTTTAAGTGTTATTTATTAAATATATGATTGACACTTTATGTGGTTATATTAAAGGTCATCATCAACTTATCAAGTATGTAAAAGTTTGTAAAAAATTTCACAATTTTTAGCCTCCATTTCAATTGGTTATCTTGGCCATTTAAAAAAAAATGATAGAAAAGTTAACGTTCAGATATCCACTATATCACAAGAAAATTTTGAAATATAATTATTGAGTTTTTTTTTAATGTAATATACAGGCTCTTATATGTTCAATTATGAATGTGTCGAGTTGGTTTGGGTTCCAACTCTATCAAGCCAATTATCATACAAAATATTTGCTTTAAGAGAAATGGGTCGAATGGGTTCAGATTATGTTTACGTTAGTGTTGTTTGAAATTGATAACATATTAAGGCTTTTTTCACTCAATTTCTATTGTAGCCTACCATATATGCCAATCTTCTTAGCATACAATCAACCAGTCCTATATTTCAGCGAAAAGTCTGAGACTTCTATGCAGGCTGCCAGATTTCAAACACTCATTATAATTTAAATAAAACGTGTATACACAATCTTATAAAATTTTGTCATTTGACTTGGGGATGCACCGTGTGTACACACGGGACTCTAACCTAGTATACAAATATACAGGCAATTGGCATTTTAAGCGTGCAAAGGATCCAGGAACCGGGTTGTGACACATGGTCAAAGTATAAACGGTTTTATATGCACTGGTCTATTGGGTTGGACACATCATAGCTAGTGATCACACAGTTTATTCATGTGTCATACGTTGACATGTTTAGACCATGTGTAATGGGTATTATATGGGCATGAATAATTATGATAATGCCCTCAACACCATCCCCTAAGGCATTACATGGGCATTAAGAGGGTGGGACATTTCTAGTATAATGCCCAATAAGATAAAAAAAAGATAAGTAATAATTAAAAAGGACATTAAGTGGCTTTATCCATTACACATTTTTTTGATGGGCTTTATAATAATGATGTGGAGGAAAATGCCCCTAAAAGACATTAACCATTACTTATGGTCTTATGCATCGGTATAATATTAAGTGCATCATTGATTATAGTAGTTTAGATACACTATTATAACTAGGAAAGACCGGGTTCTTGAGCGATTTTAACCGCCAACGCTTTCATAGGTATCCTCTTATTAGACGTTCAACTCTGGTTTATTGAACTTTCCTACTATGCAACAACTTTCACATTTTACCCTTTAACATCATTAGTTAACATAATCTAACCTTAATACTATAGGGCATCCATAAAAAACAATTCTCACGATTGCATTCAAGTCAAGGTGAGCCCACTCAATCACAAGGTGAGTACATTGTCCCTTCTTTACTTTTTGTTTTTTTATAAACTATGGGGGTGCAAAACATGCATATATTCATGCAAACTCTATAAAAGGTTTTGTCGTATTTGTAATAATTTAAATTGATATACATGATTTGTTCATTTGTATATTCATAAAATCCTCCTAATCAAGCTACACAACCTTTAACTTTGTGAAGCTCACGGCTGTACGCTGATAGATTTATTGGCCTAACGAGCCCATCCAGAATGCTCATGTAGGGGTCCGGATGTACAAAGACCATTAGTTTGGAGGTACAGTTCGTGTTGGATGATCTCGTTCTCATACTATACCCAATTGTTAAATTATGTCGCATACGTTGCCTAACACCCATCGGATATGTCGGGTAATTACTCCTGAAGTAAAGGTTATACTAGCGTTTATAGAGTACACGTGTTTGTTTGTTTATTAAAAATTACCCGTTGGGAGTTCCAAATATATTCTCAATGCTTACTTTAATCTAGTTTTATTATACAACGAAACTACAAATATAAAAGCTAAAACTTAGGGACTTTTTGGTTGATTAAGTGCTGAATCATTAAGAGGTCTGACTGGTTAAGAGGTCTAAATGGTTAAGCGTTGAATCATTAAGTTAGACCTCTTAATGGTTAGTTTTCTTGTCCCACGTTGGTAGAGGAGCCTCATTAAGGTTCAACCTAGTTCAGTGCTTAATGGTTCAGCAACATCCCAAATCTTAATTATTCAGACTTAACCATTTCATTCAGAAGCTAAAACAAACGCGCTGAATGGTTAAGAGCCTCATTAAGAAACTACCAAACAGCCCCTTAGTAGACTACCCTGTTACCAAAGACAAGAAAAAATTTACAGATTTGGTTTAAGTAAACAAGTATGTATATTTTGGGTAATTGGTCCAAGTATCACCTAATCCATACTCATCTCATACCCGAGAATCTTTTAAAACTAATCTCATACCCAAATACCCATCTCATTATCAATGTATCAAATGTTAATTGAATTCCAAAATGTAAACCGCATACAAATAAATACAGGAGAAAAGAACTACAAACTAGGAACTAACTAGCTATACATGTGGATCTTGAATGATACTAAAAGACTAAGTACAATATTCAAAATAATACAAAAGATTTGAATTTAAATTAAATGGTGGGAACTATGTTGTAGCCGTGGGTTTAATATGCCCCCGCAAGATGGACGTTCGGGAGAGAAGTCCAATCTTGGATGTTAATACTTGAAAGCGCTGGCGGAGCAAAGGTTTGGTGAGGGCGTCGGCAAGTTGATCATCTCCAGCAATATGAGTGACGCGGATAGTGCCATCTTGAACCTTTTCACGAACAAAATGAAAATCTAGTGCGAGGTGTTTCATGCGAGAGTGAAATACCGGGTTGGCCGAGTAGTGAGTGGCACTTAGATTGTCACAATAAATGGATGGAGTTACTGTAGACTTGTAGCCAAGTTCAGACATTAAGGAAATAAGCCATTGCACTTCGGTGGTGGTGGATGCAACTGCACGAAACTCGGCTTCGGTGGACGAGCGGGCTAAAGTGGGTTGACGTTTGGAACTCCATGAAACCGGATTGGAACCGAGGTAAACAATGTAGCCAGTTGTGCTACGGTATGAAGGTCGATCACCGGCCCAGTCGGCATCAGTAAAAGCATGAAGTTGTAGTGGGGAGTTGCGTCTAAAAAAGATACCAAGATTAAGTGTACCATGTAAATAACGAAGTAACCGTTTTAGAGCTTCCCAATGAGTAGTGGTGGGTTTGTGCATGAACTGTGATAGCTTATTATCGGTGAAAGCAACATCCGGCCTAGTTAAGGCTAAATACTGTAATGCACCTACCAATGCACGAAAATCCATTGGGGATGGTAAAGGATCGCCATCTAAAAGTGTGAGAGTGGAAGAGCCCGACATGGGCGTATGGGACAGTTTGCAATTACTCATGTTGGCTTTAGTAAGAAGATCAAGAATATATTTAGATTGAGAAAGAAAAAGGCCATGCGTGTGAGGGATGACCTCGATGCCAAGGAAATATGATAAGTCACCAAGATCCTTGAGAGAGAAGCGAGTAGCAATTAATGAATGAAGGAATGAATAAGAGAAGTATTAGCGCCGGTGATAATTATATCATCGACATAAACAAGGATGAAAATGGGAGAGGAGGACGTGGTATTGATGAACAAGGAGGGGTCGGATATAGTTGGTTTAAAACGGACGGAGATGAGATAGGATTTTAGCTCATCATACCAAGCTCGAGAAGCTTGGCGAAGACCATAGATAGCCTTGTTGAGTTTGCAAACATGGTTAGGAAAAGAAGAATCAATGAATCCGGGTGGTCGAACCATGAAGACGGATTCAGTGAGGGTGCCTTGAAGAAAAGCATTATTGATGTCAAGTTGGCGAAGAGGCCAATTGAAAGAAGAAGCTAAGGCGAGGACAAGACGAAGGGTAGCGGGTTTGACTACGGGACTAAAAGTTTCTACGTAGTCTAAACCGGGGCGTTGATGGAAACCTTTAGCAACGAGGCGTGCTTTAAGGCGATCAATGGACCCGTCCGGTTTAAATTTGGTACGGTAAACCCATTTGCACCCAACAAGATTAGGAGCATGTTCACGAGGGACGAGAGTCCAAGTTTGATTTCGAGTAAGAGCATCAAACTCGGCTTGCATGGCGTCACGCCAAAGGGGCTGTTTAAGAGCCTGAGTAATGGTCGATGGCTCGGGAATAGGAAGAACAGTAGAGTGATACATGACATAATCAGAGTTGGTATATTTTGGGTTTGGTTTGCAGGCTGTGCGAGTGTGATAGGGACGAGGAGGAGGAGTTGGGGAAGGAGTAGGAGAAGTGGAGGAAACATTTATGGGAGATGGAGGAGCGGAAGAGGAGTCAGTGGGGGAATGATCAGCTGATGGGTCAATGTGTACGGGCTGAGGTGATGTAGGGGAATCAGTATGTGAGTGAATAGAAGTATTTTCGGATGTGGCATAGGAAGAAGTGGTAGGGGTAGACGAGGAGGTGGGAATAATGTGGGTAGTGAGAGGGAGCCACGTATCTGGGGATGGTGGCGAAGGAGTGGAAGTGCGAACAAGGGACTCATAGGGGAAAATATGATCCACAAAGTGAACATGGCGAGATGTGTAGATACGGTTGGTGAGTGGGTCAAGGAGGTGATAGGCACTTTGAGAGGAAGAGTAAGCAATAAAAATGCATGGTTTGGAACGAGGATCAAGTTTATGGGTCGAGTAAGGACGAAGCCATGGATAAGCTAGACAACCGAAACCATGTAATTTGTCATAGTTTGGCCTAGTGTGAAATAGACGAAAGAAAGGGGAGTCATTTTTTAAGGTAGCAGTGGGTAAACGATTAATGAGATAAGTGGCGGTTGTGAAAGCAAAAGGCCAAAATGTTGTGGGCATTTTAGCGTGGGAAAGAAGAGCAAGGCCCGTTTCGACAATATGACGACGTCGTCGTTCGGCAAAGCCATTGTGTTCAGGGGTGTGAGGAGGAGAGGTGAGATGAGAAATACCACAGGAGGCAAGGTGAGATGACAATTTGATGTATTCGCCACCATTGTCAGAAAAAAATTGTTTGATTTTGGTGTTAAAAAAGTTTTCAACAAGATTTTGAAAACGAATAAAAGTAGTAAGAGAATCTGATTTACGTTTTAATGGGTAAATCCAAATATATTTAGTGAAATGATAAACAAAAATTATGTAATATTTGTAACCATCTATGGAAGTAATGGGAGATGACCAAACATCAGAAAATAATAATTGTAGAGGGGTGGTAGAAGTCATAGAAGAAATATAAAAAGGAAGTTTATGACTTTTATTGATGCAACAGGAATTACAAGATTCATGATTGCTGGAAATACAAGAAACAGAAGAAGCCAAATATTGTAGCACTTTGGAGTGTGGGTGTCCTAGGCGATGATGCCAAGAAGACGCCTTATTGGTGTGCAAATGGAAAGCATATGGAGACTTTGTTGAAGAAAGTTGATAGAGGCCACGATTAGCAATTCCCCTAAGAATGGTTCGGCGTGTTTGGAAGTCCTTTATAATGAAATAAGAAGAAAAAAATAAGATTAGTATGTTGTTGTCAATACATAAACGAGAGATTGAAATAATATTTCGAGAGATAGAAGGAACACAAAGAACATTTTTGAGAACAATGGGAACGTTAGAGAAATAAAGAGTGATAGTGCCAACATGAGTGATTTTTAGAGACGAACCATCGCCGATGATAAGATCATCGGTACCATCATACGGAGTGTGCATGGAAAGTGCATTGAGGTCATTGGTTATGTGGTGGGAAGCCCCACTATCCTTCAGCCAGGAGAGATCCGAATCTGAGCCATTGTGCATGGCCATCATATGCGCCTGAGGTTGAGAATTTGTTGCAGACCTGTTATAAGTTGGTAGGTTGATTGAGGGATAAGCTTTCTTGAACTTCTGGCATGATGTGAGAGAGTGACCTTTAGTAAAACACCATTGACATTTGCCCAAAAAAGGGCGTTGATTCGATGCAGATGATGGGGTAGGAAGGATGCCTTGGCTGTTGGGTTGGTTTCGGTTGGACCAGGGCCGGAAGGCCTGCTGGCTGTGAGCAGCGAAAGCCGTAGCTGGCTGGTGTAGAGAGGGCGATGTGGGGGTGGTTTGAGACAACGTGAGCTCGTGGTTAATAAGTTTCTCGTGCAGTTCATGGAATGAGATCGGAGTGTCTCGAGCATGAACCGATTCAATGACCGGCTTATAGGTGGATTTGTCAAGGCCTTGAAGAACGATGTCTGTGACATCCTCGGAATCAATAGGCTTTCCGAGAATAGCCAACTCATCGACCAAGACTTTAATAGATTGCATGAAGGTGGTAATGGATTGAGTGGCGGTTTTGGTGGAGTTCTTTAGGCGGTGGTGAAGTTGTTTGATGTGGCCACGAGAAGGGGAGGCATATGTGGAAGCCAAAATTTTACATGCATCAAGAGAAGTGAGTGCATTGGTAATAAGAGGTACGATTTCTGGGGAGAGACTGCCAACAATTGCACCAAAAAGTAGGCGATCTTGACGATACCAAGTGTTGTAGGTTGGGTGAGGGGTGGTAGACCCGTCTGCATTTGAAGTGGGTGAAGGGGCAGGGTGAGATCCATCAATGAATTTGAAGAGATCCAACCCTTGAAGAATGGCTTCAAGCTGCGTTTTCCAGCTTAGGTAATTAGTAGAGGTGAGTTTAAGTGATGAAGGAAATGTGACCATAGTAATAGAGGAGGGAGTAGCCGGAACAGTGGGAAGGATAGTGGTGAGGGAGTCGTTTGGAGTCATGAGGTTAGTGAGGGGAGGACCGATTAAAAGATGAAAGTGAAGAAGATTTAGAGAGAGCTAGCTGATACCATATCAATGTATCAAATGTTAATTGAATTCCAAAATGTAAACCGCATACAAATAAATACAGGAGAAAAGAACTACAAACTAGGAACTAACTAGCTATACATGTGGATCTTGAATGATACTAAAAGACTAAGTACAATATTCAAAATAATACAAAAGATTTGAATTTAAATTAAATGGTGGGAACTATGTTGTAGCCGTGGGTTTAATACTCATTACCCGTCCAAAGTGTTTTGGGCTTTGGATTTGGTTCCTTTGTCATTCCTAGCATTCATTAAATGTTAATAGGGGAGATCAAGAATACCAAGAAAGATGCATAATTTTAATATCACACCAAGTTTAGTTACAATATAATATTATGGCACTTAAATGAAGGGAATAATAAGAACACCGAGTTTAAAAGAGAGCTCGTGGATGACTTGAGGAGGTGGTGAAGGACTGAAGGTAATGCCCATCATATTTTTCTTACATGTGCCGTATGGCTAAAATGAAAAGGGGAAGAAGAAGACCATGACTAATTAAGACTAGGATTTTGTGAGAAATAATTGTGTGTTCTTATTTGCAAGTTGTGTAAATAGTTGAGAGGTGTCAGGTCAAAACCGAACTCATACTTTTTTTTTTTTAACGGCCAACGAATCAATTCCGAGTACTCTCGGGCACCCTTTTGGCGAATCAGGTACTCGAGAGTACCCGGGCCACCAATTGCCACCAATTCCCGGGAAAACCCGACCACTCACCCGCCCGAAGGCACGACGGTGAAATAGTCGGTAAAACCGGTCGGGATCAGGACTCGAACCCAAGCCAATAGCCGGGTCATCCATCATTTCTCATCCACCAATGTCCTCCAAATGTAGCTAGTGAGAATTGAACCCAAGCCTCCCATAAGAAACTTTAGGCTCTCAACCAACTAGGCTACAAGTGTTGGACAGAAAAAAAACCGAACTCATACTAACTAGTAACTTAAACGAAAACTTAAAATAGAAGTGTGTGATAACACACTCACTATCCATTTGGGTTTTCTAATACTAATGTTCCTTTCCACTCACATCTTGATTACGATTGCTGATCAAATAAATTAAAATAATAAATAAGAAGTTTCCACACAACTTTTCTTCTTCTTCATTTGTAAAGGTAACAAGTTGATACTTTTAAAAAGTTTCACCATGTGTGAATTTTTAACTGCGGAGCTTAGAAGAAAATAAAAAATTCTTTTAGAGCGAAAAGTCACTAGACCCTTAAAATAAAGGGGCCGGACTTAATATGTATAAAATTGTTGGAGGAAAACGTTTAAATTTACACTACTTAGACTATTATTGTATGTGTAAAGTTAAAAAAAAAATTCAGCCAACCAAAACCCTCCACGTACCACCCAAGCCCCCCCCCCCCCCTCCCCAAAGCTAATCTTCCCCGCCCCCTCCTTCCTGCCCCTCTCCACGCCACCCTGGCGGTGGTGTCCCCCCCCCCCCCCCCCCTCCCGCCCCTTTACCGCCCCCACTCCGAGCAGTCTTAATAAAACAACGATGGGAGCCGGGGAACTTCCCGACCCAAACAAAGCTTCGCCTTTGTGTATCTTGATATATAAAGATTGAGTTGAAGAACTTTTTCGTGTTATAGCCTATACTTTTACATATATTCAATCGTGAACACAAAGCGTATTAGATGGTACATAAAAAAAAAAGGAGGCATACATTTAACATAAGAGAAAACACGCGAGTATACAACATCAGCAACCAAATGTAAATAAATTATGTATTTAAAATAGCAGTTTTAAATAATTGGAAAACGCAAAGTGAAATGGGGCCCTCCATATTTCCATTTTAACCCTCCTAGTTGCACTTATGATTATTCAATAGCGCTCTCACAATGGTGTAGGGGGAGCTATTGGGTAAGGTGGCAGGAGGCGTTACACCATAATACTATATACCCAGCCTTAACGCTACTTAGCATATAAGTAGCTTATCGCTATGCTTCAGAAAGAGTTGTTCAATAGATTTAAAAAACGGTTACTTCCAAGTCAAAAAAAGTCAACTCCAACCAAGTTGGCCATTTTTTTAAACGTCCTGTTTCAACCCGTGTATATTTTTGTAAAACAAGTTCTTACCCAATTACCCAAACCAAAAATAACCAACACCCGTTCTGACCCGACCCGAAACATCATCTAGCATGAAAACATGAAGAATGCGAAGAGATGAGAGGTGATACCGATTGGGCTTTTTGTGTGTGGAGTTGATTGTAAAGGTCTTTGATAGAGGCGTTGGCTTTTTGGGTGATTAATGATGGGTCGTTGGAGTAACGGTAGTATTCTTCGTCATAGATGAATAACAGCGTCTTATTATTATACGGTGGAGATCAATGTTAATGGAGAGAGGAGATTAACGAAACCCTAACCTTAAAACAGAGGGGCCGGACTCAATACGTATACAATTTTCAAACGAAAACGTGTAAATTTACATTACTAAATAAAAAAAAAACGATGGGAGTCGGGACACCTCCCGGCCCAAACAAAAGCTTTGCATTTGTGTATCTTGATATATAAAGATTGAGTTGAAGAACTTTTTCGTGTTATAGCCTATACTTTTACATATAATCCAATCGTGAACACAAAGCGTATTAGATGGTACAAAAAAAAAAAAAAAAAAAAAAAAAAAAAAAAAAAAAAAAAACGAGAGAGAGAGAAGCAAACATGTAACATATGAGAAAACACGCGAGTATACAACATTAGCAACCAAATGTAAACAAATTATGTATTTAAAATAGCAGTTTTGCAGTGTAAAAAATGCAAATTCACACACTTCCCTTGAGTTTCTTGGTGATGGTAGCAATGTACTTACCCTGATGGAAAGCTTGCTCCAATTCAAGCTCAGATGGTTGTCTTGACCCATCTCCAGCATAAGTTCCTGCACCGTAAGGACTTCCACCTTTGACTTTCTCCATTTCAAACATCCCAGCTCCAAAAGTATATCCGATTGGCACGAATATCATCCCGTGATGAACAAGCTGAGTAATTGCAGTTAATCTGTAATCAAGTGTTTGAAGTTTATAATCTCTCCACACATAACATATAAGTAAGATGTAAACAAGGCTAGACCACTCATGAGCTACTCGAGATCGGATTGTTAAAAGCTCAAATCGAGCATGGCTCAAATGAGGTCCAGCCCGAGCTTCACATAACATGTTTGACTAGGCTCGCAAGCCCAAACGAGCCATTGAATTAAATGTTGCTATATATAAATCTATTAAAACTTACTAGAAAGTAAGTATATATTTTTTTTGGGGTTCTCCACTGCAGCACAGTGGTTAATCCTTGGGGAAATGAGGGAAGACCCGGCCATTGGCTTGGGTTCGATTCCTGATCCAACCAGGTTTTACCGATTATTTCACTGTCGTGCCTTCGGGCGGGTGAATGGTCAGGTTTTCCTGGGAACTGGTGGCTTGGTGCGTGTTAGCTACCCAACGCATTCTAGGGCGGGCACATCAGAGGTGTCTTCACCTAGGGGCGTATGGGTACTTTCACGGGAGTGGGTGCCCAGGTAGTTGGCACTCAGTTTGTTGACCGTTAAAAAAAAAGTAAGTATATATTTTGTTACATATATAAATATATAAAATAGTTAAATATTTCATTCAGGCTCGGCTCTTACATATACGGTATATACTATTATAATTATTAGGTACTTACGGGGTGGTTTCTTGGCCGCCACCCTGAGAACCGGTGCTGTAGAAGATACCAGCAGGTTTGCCAGCAAGCTGTTGTGTTCTCCAAAGACCACCTGTGGCATCAAAAAATGCTTTGAACTGAGCAGCCATCATACCGAATCGTGTTGGGAATCCAAAAATGAATCCATCAGCTTCAGCAAGTTCGTTTGGTGTGATTATCGGGGCATCACTTTTGGGAGGTGCACTCATTTTTCCAAGCACCTCATCATTGAGGGTTTCGGGTACCTTCATACAAAAAAGTGATAAGATTTCTAAAACCATATTTTACATAGTTAATTATACACTATGATTTTTGTAGCATGGATAATTGTATACCTGCCATAGCTTGGCTTCAACTCCTTCAACAGATGCAGCACCTTTCCTTATCTCTTCAGCTAGCTTCTCTACATGTCCATACATAGAATAGTACCTGCAACATTATAGTAAAATTATACTTAAATCACTTAAGAACTCAATGGGTTCAACTGAACCTCTGCAATTCAATGTGGTTCCGCCCCTGGATCTGCCTAGAATCTAGACGATCTACAGATC
The DNA here is from genome assembly GCA_028751855.1 of Ambrosia trifida. NCBI lineage: Eukaryota > Viridiplantae > Streptophyta > Magnoliopsida > Asterales > Asteraceae > Ambrosia > Ambrosia trifida. The sequence goes on along the minus strand of CM054128.1, from coordinate 19,007,089 downwards.
AACAATAAGCAACCAAAGTGACCATAAAAAGCAGTGAAGCACACAGATCAAAACACGGATGTTATTATTAAGAAATGGTTAAGCAAAGTCAAAATATATTTCTTCTCTTTCAGGAATTCTAATTATAGTTGAATTATATGATTAACCTAGTGACTGATATTCTTAATAAACATATGAGTTCAATCAGGTAAACAGCGTCATGTTGCTTTAAGGCATAACCCTCAAAAAATCCTCTTTCATGGTACGTCAAAGTGTCAAACAGCTATAAGGAATGGACCAAGTGTCACACTGTCATGAGCTAAAACATTGTCTATCTAATCTTGATCGTGTGTCAGATATGATCATGTGGAATACATATTTTCCAAAAGTAACAAAAGCTATACTCTTCAAATATCTAAGAGAAACAAATGCAATACCATGCTGTTGCAGAAAGGCCAAATTACACTAAATTTAGTGTAACACGTTATTCATTACACAAACTCAAAAGTTTCATAGTAGCCCTTAAAACTAATACACCCTTACTTTATATCCTTGTTGTGTCTTAATTAAATTATAAAACTAGAAATCTGGATGAACTAAAAACGAGGATGTTGCCTTGTTCCATTCTTAGCTTCTTCTTTCAGTCAACAGTCAAGGGAACAGATGTACCTATTTCAGAGGCAATAAAAAAAGGGCTTCCATTCCCTAAACAGAACGTGATTATGTCCCCAATCTTTTGCTCTCAGAAAATCTGAACCTTTTTTTTATTATAGTCAAAAGACTTAATACTACAAGCCATATATTGGCTGTTTCAAACCAGTGGCTTGGCCGCTTGGGATACCCTTATATATTGGCTGTTTTTCTTTCTACCATAGAACTAAATACTAATAGCACAAAGGAGACAGCTTTGATCAAGTGTTACAATTACAAACGGACACAGTTACAGAATTGAAAGAATGTCACTGTACTTTCACACATTTTCAATTATGTTTATATTTAAACGAAAAAGATCAATATGAAGTTTAAAATAACACCCTGTCACTGTACCCATAGAAAGAAACATCAATTAGATAACCACAACCCAGTTTTAATAGTTAATTCCGTCTAGAACTCCTCTAATTTAGTAACTAGTACCATCTTGCCTTTCCTAAACACCATGTAATAACTTTGCACTTGACGTATATATAAACATTAGATTGCAAATAATGATTATAACCGGTCTCCAAAACGGACAAACGGTTATTTTTATGCCATGGCATATAAAAGCATGGACATACCAAGAACCAAAGTCGAATCACAGAAGCATCTAAAAGAAAGTCATAGATGTCATTATACCATCCACACTTAAAAAAAAAAAAAAAAAAAAAAAAAAAACCTCTAATTCTAATCAAACACGATACACATTGGAGTCAGTCACCTTAATCATCATAGCCTATGATAATTAAGGTGAGTGACTCCAATATTGTGTATCGTGTTTGATTGGAACATAGTACCTACGATTTGTAATTAGCATGGCTGTAAAAATTGTGCCAAATCTCCGATTAATCGCTAGTCGGAGGTTCACCAAGTAATGTTTATCTAATCAACCCATTAATCACTAGGCAGTCAGCAGTGGTCAAATCCGACCCTAATTGGCTAAAATTGGCCGTCTAGCGATTCCAGCCAAAATCTATAAATTCGAGCCAAAACCGGTAAATTCTAGCGATTAATCCTATTTGCTTAAAAATATGAGTCGAGGAAGTGGTTAAATTTTAAAACATGCCTACTTAAAAAAAAAACTACATATAAAAATGTGTCTGCGTGTATATAAAACTGAAAATTACATACAAAATCCCAATCCAATTAGTCCCTGCTAATCCCGATTAATCGCTAGTCAGTACCAATGCTCAAGTAGTTGAAAGTTTTACCAATGCTCAATTTATAAGTTTTACTAATGAGGTGAATCTACATCAAAATATTCATAGGTAACAATAACTTCACCTCCTTTTACGCATTTACATAAACATACATAAACTAGATCTACAACTAATAAAACAAATGCAGACGGTATAACGCTCTATAAACCCTAAAATCTAACCTAAACAGTAATCTCACATCAAATAAACACAATCATCAATAATCAATCATCAGTCGCATATATAAACACTTCAAACAAATTCAACGAGCTATAACAACTACTCCAGTAAGTTCAAATCAACCGATCAGTAACAAAATAACCTAAAATACTAAGCAGATTACTGAACACAAATCAACTACATAAAAATCACAAAATTAAATAATCATATTCATAGGCATCACAATCAGCAAAAGTAAAGAAAGCAGTGAATGAGCAATTAAACATACACAATATATACTTTGGTAGCCATTGATGAATCCACAGGGGTTGTTCGTAGCTAACGATTGATGATCAACGAGCGAATAATATAAGTAATTAATTAATTAGCTCTTTGTGTTATTATTATTTATTAGTGGCTATGTGTGATTGATCGTCTATTTATACTACGTTAGGGTGGAACGACGTCGTATAGGGGAAGATGAGGGTGGTTGGGGAAAGGAAGCTATGTGGGACCCATGGGAAATGATGGGGGTGTTGGTGTCACGAACCACCATCATTTTTTATTGAGACATACGTCTCGGTTTCTCTTAACAAATTCTTACACTAAAGTGCTTTCTATCAGGTAGGGCTATTAGTTTGTTGGTTAACTTTTGGGCAATAGAAGTCAAGCTTAGTCTTAAAGAGTTAAAGGTTGGTTTGATGTTTATTGAGAATGCTTTTTTTTTTTTTTTTTTGAACAACCAACTAAAGTATTGTCGGGTACTTTGTACTGGCTAAAGGTAGCCCACAAGACGTATCTTGTAGCGGCCCAATCCGCACGCACGGAGCCCTCTAGCCCACTCGTCTCCTGTTCCAGGGAAAACCCGGCCCGCATACCCGCCCGAAGGCACGACAGCAGCGAACCGGTAAAACCTGGAGGGATCAGGAGTCGAACCCATGACCACAAGGATCAAGTGTCTCTCCCTCACTTTCCAATACCACTCCACCACAAGGGTGGGTGGTGAGAATGCTTTTCTTTAAGAGACAGCGAGCGACTTTATTGAAACATCAAAACAAACGCTTTCTAACGAGAGGTTAGAGAGCTAAAGTACAAATTAAGACATTGAGAATGCTTTTGGTAATTTGGATTTTGGACCGATGTTTTTAGTAATTTGGATTTTGAACTGATGTTTTTAGTAATTTGGATTTTGGACCAGCTCGGTAATTATTTTAAGTTTGAAAAGTAAGAGGTACTTAGTTGAACAGTTTGTAAATTATTAGAGATCAGCTAGCAAACTCACAAAGTAAGAGGATTTAAATGAGCTCAAGTCTAGTTCTGAACTCGTGACCTTCTTGCACCGAGCTTGTAAGAAGTTTGGACGGATTTGAAGTATGAATATTCACAAGAACAAAGAAGGCAGACGTAATGCTCAAATAACTCCGTATAGAAAATCCATTCATGATGCAATTGTTTTTCGGACTTTCTTTTTTTTTTTTTTTTGAACGGCTAATTTCCTCTTACATTTTTGCACGCTTTTTTTCCTCTTATGAGGCTTAAAATCTCAACCTCCCCTTTAAAGTAAAACCCCAACGCCTTTACCACCACACCACAAAGGGTTTAGCCATTGTTTTCCAGACTTTATACCATTAATCCACTATCTTTTTTAACGGCGGTATATGTTAGTTTGACGCTCGATGATGCCGTCAAACCATTCTAAGAGAAAACCCACTAGCTCGTAAAACCCACGGTTACAGAAGAAATTCGTTGGCAACAAGATTTTAACTCATGTTTCCCCTTTAAAAGAAAGAGGGAGTACTGCTGCTGGATCAGAAAGCTTTTGGCCATTAATCCATTATTTAGAATAAGTTGGTTAATGTCATTCGAACTTGATTATGACCTTCAACAACTTCACAAACTAATTTCATGCTTTAGGTTAAAATCATACCATAAAAGTCAGACCAAACACCTACAATGGAAACTTCCATAACTTGATTGAATTTAAAATATTATGAACCATCTCCATTATATCTTTGTTTAGCAACAATGTTTTTTTTTTTAATTTACCATCTAATCAATTTGTATTTGTAAAAATTTAAACTCCACTACATTTATGAGTGACAACCATCAATACCACTAGAACACAATCATCTCCACATTCTAAGTGTGCGTAACTTTTTATGTTTCTCTACTATTCCTCAAGCAACATTACATCATCAAGTTTAAGATATTGCAAGTTCAAGAGTTCGTGTTAGAAGGGATTGTGAAGCTGCACATGGTCGTTTCGTGCAAAACTAGTTCAGTGAGAATCCAATATTTGGTGATAAGGTGTTCAAAAAAAGGTTTCGGATGTGAAGAGATCTATACCTACAAATAGTTAATGACTCGGACATAAGAGCACTCACATCCCATCCACCAAATGTATGTGAGTGTGTCCACCAAATTATATGGGGTGAATGTAAGTGATTGTGAGTGGATGAGAGAGAGAAAATATTTAGTGGAAGCATTGTTCCACACTAAATATGAAAAACTACTGTTCACCCCTACATATATTTTAATATTTTTGTAAGTAGTTGTGAGTGAGAAGAGATAAAATGTAATGATAAAAGTATGAAAAAATATTATTATTTTAATTAAGAGAGACAAGATTTAAGGGTGAAGTAGTGATTTTTAGTATAATTTGATGGATGGGATTTGGTGAAAAGGATGTGATTGCTCTAAAGTTTCCATATTTTCAAGTAAGCTAAGATATTATGTGAAAAAAAAAAAAAAAACAATAGTTTTACGTCATTACAAAAGTGGAATAACTACTATACTTCAACTAGCATATCCGAATGAAGAGTACTAATTAAGAGGGTGTTTGGGATTGAGTTTGGAAATGCAAAAATGCTTTTGGTCAGAAGTGCTTATTGGCTTATGACTTTTTGAAAAGGGGTTTTAAAAAGGTGTTTGGATTAGCTTTTGAATGAAAAACGTCAAAAAGTCAATAGATTATCTTTTTTAAGTGTTTCCCTTAACTTATTGTGAATATTGGTTGTATGGGTGGTAGATTTGTAATTTTTTTCCAAAAGTTAAAAGCCAAACAACCTCAAATTATCAAGAAAATATCTCCCGTTAGTATCAAATTATCATTCAAATTTACTACTAAAATGATAATTTTAAAAGTGATAATGGAAACAAGAAAATATCTCTCGTATATGTTGATCTATTGATTATCGTTATTATCATTAGTTTACTGGTTGCAATGTTAGTTATTGAGGATTTATTCTATGAAGCTTGTGAATTTAGATTTGTGATAACTTTATGAACGAATGCTACAAGGTTTTGTAGAAAAAATTACTTGTCCTTTATAAAGTGATAATGCCCCCCCCCCCCCCCCCCCCTTTTTTTTTTTTTTTTTTTTTTTTGCTTAGTGGCCGAAGTTTGTGATTTTTGTATGTAATTTTTATATAAACTGAGTCCAGTCCTCACCGATAGAAAAAAAATTTAGGTCTCGTGAATTCGCCCCCCACCACTATTTTTTTCAAGCTTCGCCAATGAATATCATTAACCCTGATTATCGAACATTCGAATGAGAGGTTTTCTTTCTGTCGATAACTAAATAATTAAAGTGTTTTGACTTTTTCAAATGACCACAAGTAAATCAAATTAGTGGTGTGTTTCACCGAAAGAAAGTCTTCCATTATCTTCTGGACTTTATAAAGGTAACTATGCAATAATCGAAATTGCGCTGGAAGAATGTTATGGAGATGCCTTTCACACCGACATTTCATGAAAGAGAAAATTCAAAGTCAATCATTATTTACGTAGAGAATGGTCAAGGAATTTTTTAAACAAAAATACAAACTTTTCTGTTAATATCGACTCATTTGAAGTATTTTGGTGTTTTTAACAATTAGGTGAGTTGATTTTATTTTCCTTAAATGACACTTTATGTACAAAACTTCATCCGGTTTATATCCTTTTTTTAACGGCTAATTTCTTACCCCCCTTTCTTTACATCTTTTTTGCACACCCTTGTCCTAACTTCATCCAAGAAAAGATTTCCTCTCTACCACTAAGCTATAACCTAAGTGGCATCCGGTTTATCTTCTTATTTGTATGTTTCATTTCATGAGTAAAAAGATTAAGTTGTTTGAAAGTATATTACGAAAATAGATATAAGTCATCTTTAAAACAAGGAATATAATATGTTTTAAACAATATATTTTGATTCTTTGAATCAATGATTATAGTATACTTTATGATAAATAAGATATATCTTTACATCATTCATACTGAAGTCATCTTTAAGATAACGAGCGAAACCTACTTTGCTACATGTGGAGATTAGGTGCGCAAACGGGTAAATTGGGGAAACTTTTTATATGTAACAAATATAGTTTAGGAAAACTTATCTATCTATCTATCTATCTATACATATAATAAACCAAACCATTTTAATGACATGGCACTCAAAGATGCATTATCTTCCTTAAGTGTGTCATGTGTCATCCCATGTGGCATTGAGATATTTTAAGAAAAAAATAATTTAAAAACAAAATTGGATTTTTCACCCTGATGTTTCCTTCCATAATTTTTAAACGTTAATATCTTTAATATACGAGATTTTTTAAAGAAAAAAATTACACCAAATTAACGAGCGTTTTATTATCTTTCCAACGAGTACCATAGTGCTATATAAAAAACGGAGAAATTTTTTTGTGGGGTTTTGTTCATACAGGAAAAAAAAACACAAAATGTTCAGGTAAATCATTAATCATGTATAGACAAGTCACTAATTATGTTTAAATCAGTAAATATGAATTTTTTTTTCAACCAGAGCCGGGGTTGTGAGTGCTATACCGGTAAGGGAGCGAATCTGTATAGGAGGTGATTTTAACGGCCACATTGGCAAGGATATCGATGGTTTTCCAGCAGTTCATGGGGGTTTTGGGTTTGGGGTTAGGAACGACCCAGGTAGGGACCTTTTAGACTTTGCGGTGGCCCACAACTTAGGCATTTTAAACTCGTTCTTCAGGAAGAGAGAATCTCAATTAATTACTTTTAGCAGTGGGGGTCGTAGTACTCAGATAGATTATATTTTGATGAGGCAAGGCGATAGACGATGGTGGAAGGACTGCAAGGTTATACCAGGGGAGGCCGCAGTGGCCCAACACCGTCTACTGGTGGCAGATATAGCCATGAGTGAAAGAATTGCTAGGAGGGAGAGAAGACTGCGACCTAGGACCCGCTGGGGTAACTTGAAGGGCGATAAGAGTATAGTTTTTCGAGATAAGGTCATCTCCAGATTATCAGCTCGACTTGAGGGGGACACAAACCAAATGTGGGAGGATGTGGCGACCACAATTACCCAAGTGGCGCATGATACTCTAGGGGTTACTTCAGGAAAAGTCGGCGAGCATAAGGAGTCCTGGTGGTGGAATGAGGATGTGAAAAACAAAATAAGAGATAAGCATACGAGTTTTAGGGAGCTTTTGGGGTGCACCGATGAGGAGAATCGGGTGACTTTGAGGGAGGCATACAAGAAGGCCAAGATGGAGGCGAAGAAGGCAGTGACAGAGGCTAAGAACACGGCATATAAGAAGATGTACGAGCGCCTGGAAACAAAGGAGGGGGAACATGATATGTTCAGGATTGCAAAAGCTAGGGAGCGTAGGAAGCGAGATTTAGGGGTAGTTAAGTTTATTAAGGGAGAGGATGGGCTTGTTTTAGTCAAGGAGGATGACATAAAGCTGAGATGGAAAGCGTACTTTTACGGTCTTTTCAATGACGGGATGGCTCACTACCAGGAGAGCGACAACCCAACTACCCAAACGCCACAACGAAACCACTGTTACTGTCGCCGTATCACACAGGAAGAGGTGAGGTCAGCACTTAGGAAGATGGGAAAGGCTAAGGCAGTTGGCCCGGACAACATCCCGATTGAGGTTTGGAAGTGTTTGGGAGAGGAAGGAGTGCAATGGCTAACTATTTTCTTCAACCTTATATTTAAATCTGGAAGAATGCCAGATCAGTGGAGGAGTAGTGTTGTAGTGCCTATATATAAGAATAAAGGAGACGCACAATGTTGTGGGAATTACAGAGGAATTAAGCTGCTGAGTCATACTATGAAACTATGGGAAAGGGTAATTGAGACTAGGATTAGAAGAGAAACCCATGTTACTGTAAATCAATTTGGCTTCATGCCAGGGAGGTCAACTACAGAAGCGATATACATACTAAGGAGCCTGATGGAAAAGTATAGGGAGAAGAAACGAGACCTCCATATGGTGTTCATTGATCTGGAAAAGGCCTATGATAGTGTACCTCGTAAACTGATTTGGGATAGTTTGGAAGCTAGAGGGATTCTGAGTAAGTATGTTGACATTACTAAAGATATGTATGATAGGACTGAAACTAGTGTTCGTGCGCCTGTAGGAGATACTGATTTCTTTCCCGTGGAGGTAGGGCTCCACCAAGGGTCTGCGTTGAGCCCGTTTCTTTTTGCGGTTATCCTAGACGAGGTGTCTAAGTCCATTCAGGAGACACTACCGTGGTGCATGCTTTTTGCTGAAGACATTGTATTAATCGCGGAAACTAGGCAAAGTTTGAATATGAGGTTAGAAGGATGGCGATTAGCTTTGGAGGGAAAAGGTTTAAGGATTTTTCGCTCTAAGACGGAGTACATGCACTGCGATTTCAGTGGGACAAACTACGAAGATCGCACCCAGATCACCATTGAGGGTCATGTGGTCCCGCAAGTAACTAAGTTTAAGTACTTAGGAACGTTTGTCCAAAGGGACGGAGAGATTGATAGCGACGTCGCACATCGTATTCAGGCTGGATGGTGTAAGTGGAGAGCAGCCTCTGGAGTTTTGTGCGATAAGAGGTTCCCAACTAAACTAAAGGGAAAATTTTATAGGGTTACAGTTCGACCTGCTTTGATGTATGGGACAGACTGTTGGGCCATCAAAAAGACACAGTTACGAAAGATGGAAGTGGCGGAGATGAGAATGTTGAGGTGGATGTGTGGTCACACTAGGTTAGATCGGATTAGAAATGAGGTTCTTAGGAAGAGGTTAGAAGTGGATAACATAGCAGATAAGATAAAGGAGGGGAGATTAAGATGGTTTGGACATGTGAAGCGGAGACACACGACAGCCCCAGTCAGAAGAGTGGAACACCTCACGGTGGAGGGGAGGAGGAGTAGAGGCAGACCCAAATTGACTTGGGTCGATCGGATTAGGCAAGATTTGTTAGAATTACACCTCTCTGAGGATATGGTCCAAGATAGGAATTCGTGGAGGCTTAGGATTAAAGCTAAAGATTTTTAGGATTTTAGATTTCTTAGGAATTAGGGATGGTCCCTATGCATGTATATATATATATATATATATACTAGTTTTTATCCCGGGAGCGTCCCGGGTTGAAATATCTAATATAACATAATAAAATATATTATTATTATTATTATTATTATTATTATTATTATTATTATTATTATTATTTTAAACAAATCTCTGTCATAAGTTATCATATTCAAATATATAAAAAAACGAATCTCTGCGTCGGGGTATAAATCTAGTGCCATTACAAATGAATTCGGAAGTTTGTAATCGATCATTCTAAAAATAACTAACATGAAATAAGAAAAAAAAGTTAATTATTGAAATATCGAACACATTATTCTAAGGGTTATGTGATGCGTTAAAAAATTCATTGGTATATGATCGGGTATGTAGTTCGGGTATTTGGGTATGTTGTTTCGGGTAATCGGGTCGGGTATCACCTAATCCCAGACCCGACCCAAACCCACAATTTTTTTAAACTAATCCCAAACCCGACACAATACATGTCGGGTTACAAAAAAATAGTCATTTTTTCTCCGATTTTTATATAGCACTATGGTACTCGTTGGAAAGATAATAAAACGCTCGTTAATTTGGTATAATTTTTTTCTTAAAAAAATCTCGTATATAAAAGATATTAACGTTTAAAAGTTATGGGAGGAAACACGAGAGATAAAATAATAAAGTTTTAATATTTAGATTTAGTTGATTATGTATTTAATAGATTAGGTTAAAGATTATAATAGATTAGGTTAAATCATATTTATTTCTTTTTTTTAATTGGTTTAGAGTTGCCACATCACATCCTATGTGGCATCTCTCAAATGAGAGATTGCTTAAGAGTATGACATGTAGGATTCATCCCTTTGCAATATATATATATATATATATATATATATATATATATATGTATATAAATATATTTGTATGTTATATTATGTTATACATTCACTATTTTTTAGTGTTTTGTGATTGCCTAATTATTCATAAATACATAGTGTGCATTTGTTCTTTTCGAGCCGGGGGTCTCTCTGGAAGCAGCCTCTCTATCTCTAAAGATAGGGGTAAGGTTTGCCTACATCTTACCCTCCCCAGACCCTACTAATAGCGTCGCTATTCGTGGGATTTCCTGGGTTCGGTTGTTGTTGTTGTTGTAAGTTAGGTATCAATATTAGTATGTTAGAGTTGTACATTTGTTTAGTCTTTAGGATATGTGTTAATATTAGAGTTACATTAAAGTTCTACATTCTTTTAGGTTAGGTGTTAGCATTGGAGTTGTACATTGTTAATTTGTTTTAGGTTAGATATTAATATTAATTAGAGTTATATATCAGTCTATTTCATATGTAAAATTGATGTATCATATCAAATTTCTCAACCCGGGACGCTCCCGGGGTATAATCTAGTATCTTATATTTGATGACACGCTAGATTTTATGTTGAAACTTAGATGTATAAAGTTTTGATGACACGATAAATTTTTATATTTGATTATCGACATGCTAGATTTTATATTGAAACTGAGATGTATTAAATTTTGGTTAGAAGAAAATTAATGAACGAGTGTGTAATAATTTGTTTTTTAAAACTGAAAACTTATAATTACCAACTACATAATATAATTTTTAGTTTTATGATAGCAATTTATATTTATTAAATAATATATTAAATTACTTTGGTTACTTGATCATTGAGTAATCTAAAAATGAGTTACTTGTTTACATTTGATCTCGGTAATTCTTGAAAGATGATGGTTGAGAAAAATTTAAAACTCTGTAAAAAATAAAAAATAAATAAAATTGTGCGCCAACCCATCCCATCACTTGTATCTAAGTCCATCAGGCTTCGAGCCATGCTCCCATCATTTGTCCCCAAGGGGAATGACGTGCTTGTAAGGTGTCTCCCCTCTATTCAAGAGGTGAAAGGTTTAAATACTACAAGGTGCAGATATATAAGTATTTAGTTATGTATTAGTTTGTCATTAACCTAAACAAGTTTAAAAACCATTACAAACAAAGAATAATAAAAAATTCTTGGTAATGTGAACTCTTGAAATCATGTTCAAGAGTTTCTAACAAAAACAAAATTCAAGACTACCTCATTAGACTTGACTCTTGAGAGTTGAGTTAATATGAATATAAGAACACAAAACTCCATTTCATACGCCATAATCTCATTCCCTCAATATAGCATCTTCTGATCTTCATGCACATCCTTTAGTGAAGCATTAATCTTGTACCAGTTTGTTAAAAAGGAGCAAACTTGGAGGGTGTTTTGAGAAAGTTTTTCATCCTAGTTAGAGTCTAATAAGGTTTCTTGTTTAGATAGTTATAAAAAAGAATAGATAATTATTATGTATCCTAGTTTACTAAGGATAGGTAGATTATATATAGAAGGGAGTTTATGTAATCATATTATCAAGTAATAATAAAAAAAACAAGTTTAGACTCAAATCTCAATCTTTGATATCAATTTTCCAACAATTGGTATCAGAGCTTCTGGGTTCTGATCTTGCGATTCAAAAGTCTCGGCAACTCGTAACTGTTCCGGCGCCTCAAGACAGAAAAGCGGTACTGCCTTGAAGAAGAGAAGGACTGTTAGCAGGCTGATCAGTCCGAAAATAAAGGAAGGAATATTTTTTCGTTCAATCAGCAAGAGAAGGAAGGAAAGCCGTAGACAACAGAATCGGCAATGGGAGATAAGCAGAATCAGCAAGTAGTCCCCGTTCCTATGAAGGATCACAATACCACAACGTTGCACGTACCAGTCTTAGCAGCCACAAATTATACAGTCTGAGCCATGAAGATGAAGATCATCTTGAACGTAAACAACGTATGGAAGATGGTGGAACCGGGGACAAGTATCGATTCAAAGAAAAACCACATAGCGATAGCTCTCCTGTTTCAAGCTATTCCGGAAGATCTTGTTTTGCAAATCGGGAATCTTGAAACGGCAAAAGAGATGTGGGAAGCTGTGAAAGTCCGAAACCAAGGAGCCGAAAGAGTCAAAGAAGCACGGTTGCAAACGCTAATGTCCGAATTCGAAGGAATGAAGATGAAGGAAAACAGCCCGGTCGACGACTTCTCGAGCAATATAGCAAACATAGCCTCAAGAGCAGCATCTCTAGGAGAAAGAATCGAAGAATCAAAGCTAGTCAAGAAATTCCTTAACGGCCTGCCTAAAAGATTCATTCATATGGTCGCTTCTTTGGAACAAGTCATTGATCTAAAGACAGTAGCCTATGATGATATTGTAGGTCGCTTAAAAGCTTTTGAAGAAAGAATCGGCAGTGAAGAGAATTCTATCAAACGACAACAACTTCTACTAACCTACGAGGAATGGGAAGCTAGGAAAAAAAAAAGTGGTTTTGGTCGAGGGCGGCCTGTTTCATCAGAAGCAAGAGTCAAAGGAGAAGATAAAGGCCAAGGAAAAGGGTCATATCGAGGAAAAGGAAAGGAGCCGTCAAAGAGGAAACTGAAAGATCGATCGAAGTTACAATGTTTTCGATGTGACCAGCTGGGACATTTTTCAAGTGACTGTCCTACTCGAAAGAAAACAGACGAAAACAATTTAATTATAAACGAAGAACCAGTCTTGTACATGACCACTTCCGACGATGTCGTTTTTCTTAATGAAAAAAGGATTGACCCGTCAAGCTATGATAAGTGTCTACGACAAACCAATACTTGGTTTTGTGACAATGGGGCGAGTAATCATATGACCGGGAACGAAGGATGGTTCTCAAGCTTAGACAAACGGATCAAGGGGAGAGTCCGTTTTGGAGATGGATCATGTGTCGAGATAAAAGGTCAAGGCTCAATAACCCTCGAAGGAATGTCGGGTAAAAGGAGAGTTTTGAAAGATATCTATTTCATCCCCTCGCTCACTAATAACATTATTAGTGTGGGACAAATGGATGAAACTGGACACAAAGTGGTGATCGAGAATGGAGTGCTAAGAATGTATGAACCAAATGGCTCGATACTCATGACGGTGCCAAGATCGAGTAACCGAGTTTATAAAATAAACTTAAATGTTGTTATACCTATTTGTTTACAGGTCAATCTTCAAGACGAGATTTGGTTGTGGCACGCACGGCTGGGACATTTGAATTTTGCGGCATTGAGGCTGTTGTCAAAGGAAGCATTGGGTCTCCCGCTCGTGAAACAAATGTCCGAAATCTGTGATGCCTGCGTGGTTGGTAAACAAACAAGAGGACCCTTTCAAAAGGAGGTGAAGTACCAAGCAAAAAAACCTCTTGAGCTATTATATGCAGACTTATGTGGTCCCATAACTCCATCAACTCAAGTAGGAAACAAGTATATGTTACTGGTGGTGGATGACTTTAGTAGATTCATGTGGTCCTTCCTAGTTAAATCCAAAGACCAAGTTCCTGGTGTACTTGGAGAGTTCATTACAAAGGTTGAGAACAAGCTTGAAGCTAAAGTAAAGTCGTTAAGAACGGATAATGGAGGCGAATTCACGTCAAATGTGTTGGGAAATTTCTGCAAGGAACGGGGAATATCTCGGCAATTCACGGCTCCTTACACCCCTCAACAAAACGGGGTTGTAGAGCGCTGAAACCGTACAGCGATAGGGACCACCAGAAGCATGTTAAAGGCAATGAGTGTACCTCAAATCTTTTGGAGTGAGGCTGTTATGCACTCGGTATTCTTACTAAATCGATCACCGACGAAAGCTTTAAAGGGGGCGACACCATTCTGCAGACTCAAAGGAAGAAAACCGGATCTGTCCAAAATTAGAGTATTCGGTTGTGTTGGTTTCGTAAAACATCTTGCACCCGGACAAAAGAAACTGGATGATAGAGGAACATTGATGGTGTACTTCGGATCTCAATTTGAAACCGAAGATAATACGCATCGAATGTATGATCCGGTTGGAGGTCGGATACACGTAGCAAGAGACGATGATATAAAGTTTAAAGAAAGAGAAGGATATGCTTGGGAAGAATACCGATCGATCAATGAGTTGACAAAAGAGATATGGACCGAGTTTGTCATCAAGTCCGATGGTCAAGAGGTATCGAACCACACTGAGAGCAGAAGGGAGTCTGATCCAGGCCCAAGTCCAGCAACGAATAACGAATATGCTGCTGTCCAAGAACAAGACTCTGGGCCGAATAGGCCCGGTAACGAAAATATGATGTCTGATGCAGGATCATTCGATCAAGGAACCGGTCCAAGTGGTGAACAAAGACAAGAACATTCAGCAAGCCTAAGGAGATCAACCCGAAGTTCAACTATTCCAAAACGCTTTGCCAATTTTGAAGTTGATAAATTGCCAAAACTAACGTATATGTTGAACCAAGATGATCAGTTGTTGCTATCTTCGGTAGACGATGAACAAATTACCTTCAAGGAGGCAATCAAGGAAGATCGATGGAAGAAAGCTATTGAAGATGAAATCAAGTCGATCGAAAAAAACAACACATGGAGGCTTGTTGAACTACCACCGAAGTCGAAACCGATTTGAGTGAAGTGGGTTTTCAAAATAAAGAAAGACGCAAAAGGACATGTGTCTAAGTTTAAAGCTCGACTCGTCGCAAAAGGCTATGTACAGAAGTGCGGGATCGACTATGAGGAGGTATTTGCTCCGGTGGCGAGAATTGAAACAATTAGGTTGATAATTGCATTGGCCGCTAGTCACGAATGGGAGGTTCACCATTTAGATGTAAAATCCACGTTCTTACATGGCGAATTAAAGGAAGATGTGTTTGTCATGCAACCGGAAGGCTTCATCAAAAGGGGACAAGAGCAGCTCGTTTATAAGCTTAATAAGGCGTTATACGGTTTACGTCAAGCACCAAGAGCTTGGAACACCAAGCTTGATATGGCACTAAAGGATCTCGTCTTTAATAGATGTAAAAGAGAGTAGGCGATCTATCAAAGGAATGTAAATCAAAAGCTATTAATAGTCGACACCTATGTTGATGATTTAATAGTAACAGGATCATCAATTGAGGATATTCGAGCTTTTAAAGAGCAAATGGAAGCAAGGTTCGAGATGAGTGACCTTGGCAAGCTAAGTTATTATCTCGGGATAGAAGTCTCACAGGAGGCCGAAGGAATAAAGATAACACAAACGGGTTATGCTACAAAGATTCTGAAGCAATTTGGAATATGGGAGTGCAACTCAACTCAAATTCCTTTAGATCCCGGATTGAAGCTTTCTAAAGCAGACGATGGCGAAGAAATAGATCCAACTGAATATAGAAGAATAGTTGGCAGTCTTCGGTACTTAACTCATACCCGACCTGATTTGAACTTTGCGGTCGGACTAATAAGTAGGTTCATGCAAAGACCGACTAAGACGCATGAGAAGGCAGTGAAACAAGTACTAAGGTATGTGAAAGGAAGCTTAGATTTCGGGATATTATATATGAAAGGAGGAAGCCGAGTGTTGCTGGGTTATAGTGATAGTAGTTTCGCAATGGACATGGACGATGGAAAGAGCACAACGGGACTCGTGTTCTACTACAATGGTGCCCCGGTTACTTGGGTGTCTAAAAAACAAGGTACGGTGGCATTATCTGTAACGACCCAGGTGGCGCAGCGGATTAGCATTAACAGGTTTAACGGTAATGATTACATTAAGCTGGATTAAAATGTAACCATCGTATCCTCTTCTTATCCAGATCTTCTATTCTTCGGCTTGCTCTTTAATAATACCTGACCACATGCTTAAAGTACATTAGTATTTTCATACTAGTGAGACATGCCGAATTTAGACATATTATAATAATAACTCAAGTTTAACGATCATACAACTCTTTCTATTTAGTTCGGTCATTCTATGGTGGAATATATTATCGATGAAGCAGCATACAAATGCTTATTGTGGTTCTAAACCTCTACTTGGTTTAGATAAATATATTCCTGTGAGTATAGATCGATTATAATGGTCCTGTAACCTCTGATTGGTCCAGGCTATACTCTATGATACCGAATGGATCCATCCTACGTAGTTTCTATTCGACCGAGTTCTATTATTTCTATTAACAACTCGATAACACTTCTATAATATAAACCGTATAAAATACTTGATAATGACTAAACAAGCATGTAATCAGCCCAAAGGCTTTTAAGGGAAAGGGTCATGTACTCACCTCTATTATATTCTCCCAGATTCTGTAGACTATTCCTTAACGATATTATCTCCAAATAAACTGTACCTATTATATTTCATCACCATTAGCACGTGTAAGGTTTGTGCACGTGATAACTTCGGGGACAATCCTTTATATTTTATACCCTTTTATATTCTTTTATATATAAATACTTATAGTTATCCGGTTAATATTGTCGGGTTAATATTATTGTCCCACACGTCTCACGTTAATAATAATCGTATTAATAATAATAATTATTATGAAATAGTCATAATACAATTATATAATAATAATAACTAATAATAATTTACCTTTAAACCTTCCTGGGTATTTCACTGTGTGAACGGTTTCAACCCGAAATAGTACGAATCACCGGGACAGTGGGTATCGAATAATAGGTCGGAGCGTTCTTGTAGACCCGATAACAATCATCAACATAATAGTATCAACGACTAAAGATCGGGCTTTGAGTTAACAAAGACAAGTATTACACCTCTTCACAGATACCCGGACATATATATATATATATATACGTATATATATATATAAGCATGAGAATAACTAGCATGCTTATAATCCTTCTTTTGACTTCGACGATTGAAACAGGCTCAAACCGAGATCAGCGATAATACAGTGAATCGTCTACCAACTACACAAGAGCTGGAAATAATCGGTTGTCACTGTAAATAGTTGTCGGAATACCACTGATGGTTATCGAGGTAACTGGTCGGAGACCAGACTTGCCGAGGAAGATGACTAGAAAATGATCAGCCTTCCCTTATCTCACACATATATCCTCTCTCTTCGATAGCTCACGAGTATATATATATATATATATATATATATATATATATATATATATATGTATGTTTATGAGGTTACCGGGAATATGAAACGGATATAACTGGGTTACGACGAGGATAATAGACGACTATATAACTGACTCGGGAAGGAGTTCTATAACAGAACTGGTAGCGATTAGTGGTTAATCGGAGTTGGATATGATGAACGGTGTAGTTGGTTGGTTGACGCGGATGGTGACGGACCGGGTGTTGGAGGGTTGCAGGTCGTTGTCAGGGCGGAGCACCGGAGAAGACGACTGGTGTCGGGGAAGACAACCAGCTGTGGTATCAAAACAGAAGAATTATGGTGATGGTTGTATATGACAGAGAGGGTGACCGGGTATATACAAACAGGTTCGAATAGGAGGGTATATGATTGATTATAGTTGGTCAGAGGGTGTTCTTGTGACTCGCCGGAGACGACCACTCAGCCGGAGAAGACGATAGCTCCGGTCAACTTCACTCTCTTTCTGTCTTATACGTACATCTCTCCCCCTCTCAGTATATTAATAATATGTATGTATGCGTACATACTCAGCAGGGCATGGGTGGGTGGTTTGGGCTTTAGGTATTGGGCCGGATGAACTTATGGGCCGAGTAAATTAAATGGGCCAACAATAGTAATGGGCCGAGGGTATTGGGCTTTGCAAATAGAATTCAATTATTAAGTTAATATGTGTTGGGCTTATTATCAAGTGGGCTTAATCTATTGGGCCGATTCCATTGGGCCAGATTAGCTTAATTAATATTAGACGTTAATTAATTATAGATTATAGAATGTTTATTCGTTCGGTCGTTACATTATCGTCTTGCGAGGCAGAATATATGGCAGCAACTGAAGGAGGTTTTCAAGCACTATGGCTTAGAGGTCCGATATCGGAAATAACGAGTGACAAGGAAAGAAAGGTTACTATTAAAGTTGATAACTCGTCTGCGATCGAGTTAATGAAAAACCCGGTATTTTTCGGAAAAAGCAAGCATATTCATACTCGGTATCATTTTATAAGGGAATGCATTGGGCGTGATCAAATTCTTGTTGAAGATGTGAGTGGGAATTTACAAAAGGCGGACATTCTTACGAAAGCATTGCCAAGAGTAAAGTTTATCGAGATGAGGGAGCTTGTTGGCGTTACAAGATTAGGGGGTGATTGAATCATTAATCTTGTACCAGTTTGTTAAAAAGGAGCAAACTTGGAGGGTGTTTTGAGAAAGTTTTTCATCCTAGTTAGAGTCTAATAAGGTTTCTTGTTTAGATAGTTATCAAAAGGAATAGATAATTATTATGTATCCTAGTTTACTAAGGATAGGTAGATTATATATAGAAGGGAGTTTATGTAATCATATTATCAAGTAATAATAAGAAAAACAAGTTTAGACTCAAATATCAATCTTTGATATCAATTTTCCAACATTTAGACCTAAAAGCAAAGAGTTCTTCAAGCTATCGAATGTGATTAGACCATTATCGACATCCATCAACAACGGAAATCCTTTACATAATCTCCGATCAGACCCTCGTCACCCAACTTTTTCTCAATCAAAGGCAGGCCAGTGATCATGAATCCTGAAACACGAATTAATACATTTATTGCAGCCATTGAAATTGTAAAGAAATATTATATTTTAGCGGCTAACTCATACACACCATCTAATTCTACTACTAAATCTACACCTTTGTTCACCATTTGACTTGAGCACTCATAAGATCAAACTTATGGGGCCGATACCTTAATAAAACATGTTGACTCAAACTCCAAACCATTTATCAGAAGAATGTAAAAATATAAACCAATGTTAAACAAAAGACAGTTAAACACACAGTTAATTCTATATATATTAAACAGAGCGATCAAATGAATAGCCCCTTGAGGCTAAAATGCGCCCCCATTCTATTTTAGTTAGAGAAATGTGAAAACAGTATAACCAAGTTTACGTATATGTAAATTACCATTTACCAATTGTTTTAATAAATCCAACTTTTGATGATTTATTAAGTTAATAGTCCACTAGACACGTATACTAACAAGTTAACAACCATTTTTACTAACATGAATGCAACTAAACAAAGGAACTGATCCCAACCACTTCCTTCACTAGTATCCAATTAATCATAAGGAATCGCGGTTTTTAAACCCGGTCTCACCCTACATCGGCTCTCCACAGTCTTAAACTAGGGTTCCCTCATCAACTGCTCGGATTCCAATTCCGCCCATGTAAACAACAATGGTAATCTGATCCAAAAGCTACACTTTAATATCCTTTCGAACATAAACATCAAATGTGTAACATTCTAACTTAAATATTACACTCACATTGTTTATATAGAAGTATTCTATTAACTGTCATATATCATTTTTCTTCTCAGTCAAAGTCGGGTAAAATGCTGTGACTTCTCATTAGTAGATTCCAACTAAGACGTTGTTGCGTATGAAGACAAGAAATTCCTTCTCTGGTTGGAGATCCGAGTATAAAGGGCAAGGAAGAAACTGGTGCGTCCTTGGATATTACACTCGCTGCATGAATCATACACATGACAAAGGTCATGAACTAGTGAATCCAATGATTTAAGCAAAAGTGCGATTTCAATAAACGACCTGCATTAAGGACTCGAGTCTAGGATTATCCAAGCAGAGTCTTTAGGGGAGCTCCAGTTAAGTTTTGGGAAGATGGCCCCTCCAAGGGTTTAGAATGATTGGGTGATTTGTGTTTCGAGTTCTGGGAAATAAGGTGGTGATGGTGGTGTGATATGATGTAGTCTTCTTCATCTTCGGGTTTTGATGATTCTATTGGGTAATGCATCATTATTGGAGATGGAAAGGGGAAGAAGGGACGGGCGTGAATGAGTTGAATCATCGAGGGCATACTGAATGAACAATTTGGGAAGCTTGCGGGTTATTGTTCTCATGGATGTGAATTTGAATCTTGGATACCATTCTTGAATTTGACATCTATTTACCTCTTCTTGTTTCATTTTCAATAAAAATGTGTCTTCGAGAAAAAGTCAAATCTACAAATGAGAGAAAATGCTCTGTGACAACAGTCAACGAACCAAGTCAACATCCGTACGCATTTCATTTATTATTATCATTATATGTGCATAATTAGATGTTTAGCACACACAATACCCCCCCCCCCCCAGTCTAGTGAAACATGAGTATTTAGAAAACTCAACAAGGAACAACTGTTTATGCCCACAACACTTGGACAACAAACATCCAATGAGGTCCCCCCCCCCCCTAACACATGATAATCCCTCATTAACACATGTTGATATCGTCATCGATCCAACAACATAATAACGCATGTTATCATCGAACAACAATCTACCCATGAATGATTAACACGTAATTCGATCTTATGAACACCTAAGTTGGATCTACCTACATATATTCATGGAATTATACCCTAACTGTCTAGTAAGCCAAATGAATGTTAACATATGCATAGATATACATATGCACGGCACATACAAAGCTAGATCACTAGAACTATTAACTTCTAACTACGTCATGCCATCTAGTTTTGTCCAATTGACGTTTGCACTTATACACATCTTCTAAGGAGCCGATTTGATCCCCATGAACACATACACACATACACGTATAGGTATACACGCACACCATCTCCATGAGTCCAAAGATCTTGACATGTCATTATCCTACCTTGATAACTACCAAGTGAATGCTCCTTGTCCCCTTCCCCTTGGCCGATTAATGCATCCACACTTGTCACCATCAAAGGAATGCCCAAATGAATCACCTATGGGGCAAGAGTAGAGCATTATACATACACCACCTCACAAAAAGATCTTAACCTCAAGTGGAAACACCCTTGCTTGTCCCTTTCTCTGTCGAAATCTTATTCACAATATGCAAACCTTATCATTTTGACAACTAAGGGCTTTGAACCATCAACATCCAACACTATGAGACAAACATACCTTGAGACTAGTCACTATCATTTCTCACACACATATATACTCGGCCGAAGCTTCCTAGCTGTAACACCCCAACCGATGCCGGAAACATCGAGGTGTCACGTAGAGATGATTGTTCAATAGCTCATGGTACTAATGTAAGTTGAATATTATTAAACGATTCAAAGTTGTCATACTAGTAAATGATTACATAAACTTGATTAATATAAACTAGGTCCAAAGCTCCTATGAGTTCCAAGGCGTGTACAACTTCCAATAGCAAATAAAACCTGAAACATGTTAAGTTGGAAAGATGGGGGGTCAACTATAAATAGTTGGTGAGAATACATAGGTTTTGCATGTAATTGAAAATAGAGTTTTTGTATAGCAATCCCAGTTGAGATATAACAATGAGTAATGTAAGAATATGAGTCCGACATGTAACAATGCGTCTTTTGTACAATCAAACCTTGTGTCGACTGAGACCTAACTCGCAAGTTAGTAAAAGTGTAACTGTTTTCGATCATCCCTGAATTTATGCGGCGGGATGGGTTTGTCAGACCTATAGCGTTATAATCTGAACAGACGGCGTGATCAATGTTAATGATTGTACTGTGTCTTTTTGTTACAAGTCAAAATGAGTCAACAAGTTTCAACATAATGAGAATAAGTAATTGCTATTGTATCAAAAATGTTTAAACATGTTTCACCCCAAAAATGTAAAACAGTAAAAATGGGCTATGTAAACTCACCTTAGCACAAGTGTTGAATCATCTAAAATAATCTAAAATGGGGCACAACGTTCCCAGATATTACCAAACAGAAATCGAAGTTAGTTGCCGAGTCAAAGCGAAAGTCAACACAATATGATTGCACGATTAAAACAATGATTTTATCATAATTGAGAGTGAAAGAAGAGGTTTCGGTGTGTTCTGGATAAGAATAATTGATCAGTTCTTATAGGTGAGGTTTTGATTGTTCGATTTGGAAAGTCATAAAGTTGATGGTCAACACTCAACACCTAGTAAGGAATGCAGGAATCGTGCTATAATTGTTGATGCGTAGCTTAATTTCTGGTCCATTGAATGAGTTAAACTAGTCAATAGTCAGCTTTGACTGACTTGATTTTGACCTGGAAATTAATGAAGGGGATAAATATTATTGGTTTCTAACTAACCACAAAACACTAAAGTGATGTAGTGGTTGTGTTGTTTGTTGCTTATGGTCGAACTGTCTAGGGACTCGGGTTCGAATCCGGTCCGAGACATATTAAGAGAAAACTTCTTAAAAATCATAGATTCATCCAAACGAGATGAATCCACTTGGAAAAGTCAAGAATCTCATGTATCTAGCTAATGTCCAAAATTCGTGATCTAACGTTTTATAAATCTCGAGTTATGGCCTTTTAAATTTGACTCAATTTACAAGTCCGAAAATTAGATTAGACCTTTGTTTGTATAAAATTCTAAAAACATATCAAACGACATCCAAATCTTACAAACTTGTACACTCTGAAAAGCTAAGACCATATATTACATGATAGAACCAAGTAACAATCAAAAGAAACAATGTAAGATCATGTTACTTGTCATACAAGTTACATCATACAATCTGTCCACTTTTAAACATGTTAAGATCTCATTATTAATGAACCCTAGATTCATAATATCACCTAAACAAGATCATAAACACATAATACAACATGTTCTCAACATATATCAGATACAACATGCAAGTTTTATTATGAATATTATTATCTACAAACCCTAGATCAATCAATAATCACATACTTGCAAGATCCATACAAAACTCTTCATAATAACACATAATCACATTATCTACCAAGTTAAATCTTTATAAAACTAATGTTTTGATTATAAAAATCAAATCTGGACAAACTTGTTTTGTTGTTTCAAAACATAATGAAAGTGACTAAAACATATTTAGGAATCAAGATTATACCTAGTGCACTTCAAACAAGCAAATCAAACACCTCCAAGCTTCCTAACACTGTGTTCCCGAGTTTCATTAAAGGATGGAAGAGAAAGGATCTCCCTCCTCTTCCATTCTCTCCAATTCCTTTCAAATTGGAAAGATTGAAAATCACACTAAAATCCTCTTTATTATCTCTCTCATTCCCTCCCCTTCCCTCCTACAAAAAACTCTGGAACACATTTTTTCCCTACTTCCTTCCCAATCCTTTCTCTTCCATCCTTTAATGAAACTCTGGAACAGAGTGTAAATGGAGTTCTTGAGCCAAAGCAGCTGTCTGGGGTTTGTATTTTTCGAGTTAGAGGCTAGGGTTTTGAGTTTTGTGATGAGTTATACTAAAAAGGTGGGTTAAAATTCGTTTATGTAGGGTCAAAATCGACTTGGCTGTCAAGTTTCCCCCGTCACATCACACGGTGGGGCTGTGCTTGTTATGTCGTGTGACGCGGTGCGTTCTAGTTTTTTCTTCTTCTTCTTCATATTTGGGCTTTAAACATCTAAACTAACATCATCACTAACCCGACAATGCGAGGTGTCACAAAGGGAATTCCCTCTCTCCTAACATGATTGTCAGATATCGCTCATGTTCCCTCACCCATGAACATACCGTGGAATTCCCTCTCTCCTAACATAATGTGTACATTTATGATTTACGGTTTAGTGGAAGGGGAGGTTGGTATAGTTTTGATCTCGAAGTTATTGTGACTTCAATAAGTGGTTTTATTATATTATATAACGAGTAGCGTTATATTTTTTATTTTATCTTACTAAACCCATTTTGCAAGGTTTTGATAAATTAATTGTCTTTTTAGATTCCTTTATGACATAGAGTTTATAGAAAGTGGTCACTAGTGAATAATCCGAGAAAACAATGATTTACCATTTCACTCCGTTTAATTTACTGACGATACGTGTGGCAGTGAATAATTAATAGGGGAGAGTAGAAATTTGCCATTCAAAAAAAAAAAAAAAACGTGTGGCAGTGATTCAACAAACTAATGTTATTTAATTTACATGAATGGATTTAAAGGGGCTTATTCTATTCGGGTATTGTTAAATATACCAAGTTAGTCAAACTTTTTACTTACATTAAATGTTATTGGCTTTTCAATGCACACTTCTTCAATCAATTTATTAAGGGAAATTGGATTTAAACACCCTAAACTATTGACAATTGGCCGCTGACGCACTAAACTACAAAATTGACCAACACCGCACTGTACTTTTAACTTATTAGCCTGTATCACCCTCAGGCTAACCATGGTTATTTTTTGCTGACGTGGCATGGTGACGTGTCCATTTTGCTGACGTGGCAGGTGATGTGTCCATGCCACGTCAGCTTATTCCCCATGCCACGTCAGCAAAAATAGACACGTCACCATGCCACGTCAGCAAAAAATAACCATGGTTAGTCTGAGGGTGATACAGGCCAATAAGTTAAAAGTACAGTGCGGTGTTGGTCAATTTTGTAGTTCAGTGCGTCAGCGGCCAATTGTCAATAGTTTAGGGTGTTAAAATCCAATTTCCCATTTATTAAAAGGTATTGTTAAATATACCAAGTTAGTCAAATTTTTTACGTACATTAAATGTTATTGGTTTTTCAATGCACACTTCTTCAATCAATTTATTAAATTTTTTTTGAAAACACACAATTTATTAAATAAGTTAGTTGGATTAAAGCTATTATAATTGTTTTTTGAGTAAATGGCCCCTCAGGTTTGGCCCAAAATGCTTGTTTGGTCACTTTTTTGAATTTTCTGCCAAAAGCACCCCTCACAGATCGAAAATTGCCAAAATGACCCATATTTAACAGAGTTTCTGACGAAGAAGAAAAACTCAGTTAAGTCTGAGGGGTAATTTCGTCCTTTCATGTTCTAATGTTTTAAAACCCATTTTAAACCCATCTTCTTCATCATTTTCATCCCCAAATAAAACCGTAAGGTTTAAGTTCTTCTTCTTCTTCCTCTCTGCTCATCCTCGCCGTTCATCTCTGCTCAATAATGTGGAAGTTTCGAGACAAGGGTGTTGATTTCAATCCTTTGCTTAAATACCGTAAGTTATTATTGCTTATTGTTGCATCGTTGTTGTCTCCACACGATCACCTCTGCTTAACATGATCAATAATTTTTTTTTTTTTTTTTTTTGTTTTCAGGTAACAATCATCAGCTTTTTTCAGTGGAATTGCATTATGGTGGTGAGCTGACTGATTTTCCAGATAGTAGATATGTGGGAGGTAAACTGGCATATATTGATTATGTTGATGGTAATGTTTCAACAATGCTGAATGGTATTAGAACTTGGGTATTCAGAAGAGGATATTTCCATTTTTAGGTATTATTTTAAAGTTCCAGGTGACGATTTAGACTTTGGGTTAAGACCATTGAATGGTGAAACTGATTATAATGTAATCATGAGCTGACTTCAGCCGGAAAAATCGTTACCTGGTGTCAGACTTGGAGTGATGTCCTCTACTGGTGAATTGACAATAATGGCGGCTCCTGTCAGTTGCTGACGTGATCTCTGTTGGGATGCCCCCAACTTCATTTGATCATGGATTTTCTATATAAAGTAAATATTCTATTAACACAAACCATTAACTCACTACACAAACCATTAAGTCACTCTTTCCTCTGCTTTTCTTCACCCTAAACCCTTATCATAATGGCATCGTCTGCGTAACCAATCAATCTTAGCAAAGCTGAAAAGGCGGCAGTTGAAGGAATCTTGGAGTTGTCTACCCGTCCTCCCAATGTTGGGATGCCCCAGATGCCTTTGATCGGTTAGCTGAATATTGTGGGCATTTGTTGTCACAAGAAAAGATGCAACTCGACAACATGGATGATCAAGGTACATCAGATGGACAATCCTTGAAGATGAAGAGGCTGTCTGAACTAGGTGACATTCCAAAAACACCGAAGCTCAAGTTACGCCGAGTGGGGGGTAGATGGGAGCATGCTCCAAATACCTAGATTTGCAAGTCTTATAGATGCATATATATAGTGATACTGATATTTTGTATTCCCTATGATGATGATATAACTGTATAGGACATATGTTTTTGCTTGGAACCACCTTTTTGTATGATTGATCAGGGATGAATATATATGTGATGCCCCTTGAAAGTATCAAGTAAGTATAGAATGTTATGTTTATGGAATATGGATGTCTATGTGTTAATATGATACAATGTGTTTATCAGGTGAGTGGCCAGGTCTGTTAACATGAAAGAAAGGAGGCTTGTTAGAGGTGGCAGTTGACTGGAATGCCAAGTTGGTCTAATTGTAATGCACAATGTTGCTATGAATTTAGTATGTTTAGTATGTAATGTACAATGTGCATGTTGTTTGACTGTTTGACTGTAATGGTAATGAAATGACTGTAATGGTAATCAAATGGTAATGAAATTTAATGCACAATGTTGCTATGAATTTAGTATGTTTAGTAGTTGTATGTCTTTGACTGTTTGACTGTAATGGTAATCAAATGGTAATGAAATTTAATGCACAATGTTAAAGACCATTCCCAAATGGGTCAAAATGGATTGACTGTTAATGACCATTCCCAAATGGGTCAAAATGGGTCAAAATGGATTGACTGTTAATGACCATTCCCAAATGGGTCAAAATGGGTCAAAATGGATTGACTGTTAATGACCATTCCCAAATGGGTCAAAATGGGTCAAAAATAAAATAAACAAAAGATTGTTAAAAAGTCAAACTGTCATAAACATAAACATTTGCAGCAGCCTTTTTATCCTTTATCTGGCAGTCTAAACATTTGCAGCAGTCTTATTCATAGTTTCATTTCTTGGTCCAGTACCATTTTGGCAGTCTAATCTTATGTACCATCTTGGTCCAGTACCATTTTGGCAGTCTAATTTTATGGGGTTAGTGGGTAGATTTGAGGTAGATGGATGAGTTAATTGTTCAGCTGATTTATAAGACCCAATATTGCAAAGCATTCACGCAATTCAACTTCATATTTCATCTCTAAAATCTCTAAAATATTATAATGTTTGCAAACATACATTACAACTTCAACAAAAGATGATCATTACAATAAGAAACAACATACATTGAACTAAAACATGATATAATACATGATGATTCCAAACCAAGTCATCCATAGATAAGTTTTCAGCTTCTTGTTCTCGGATTTGAGTGTCCCAACCAAGGTCTACAATGCTGTGTTGTTGAGTCTCAGTTCTTCATTCTCTTCACTATCATTG
Source organism: Ambrosia trifida (assembly GCA_028751855.1). Classification (NCBI taxonomy): domain Eukaryota; kingdom Viridiplantae; phylum Streptophyta; class Magnoliopsida; order Asterales; family Asteraceae; genus Ambrosia; species Ambrosia trifida. The sequence goes on along the minus strand of CM054128.1, from coordinate 18,979,642 downwards.
CTACTACTAGGAATCTGACCCAGGGGTAGTTCAGCCCAAGAAACGAAACCACAGGTCCTCCCCTTCTTGTTGCAGCAGAAAAACCGCCTACCAGGGTTTGCAGAGGTGGAAGACACACGTATGATAGTAGGAGCTCCACATTTGCAGAATACCATCGTCTAGGTTAGTTAATCGAAACCTGTATGATTTGGAAGACAAACGAAATCCACACTTATGTATGATTTGGGAATTAGGGTTTGTATGATTTGGGAATTAGGGTATGTATGATTTGGGAATTAGGTTTGAATTGAGAGGAAGAAGAAGAAGAAGAAGGTCTGAAGATGAAGAAGATAGGTTTAAAATGAGGTTTTAAAGGTTAGAACATGAAAGGACGAATTTACCCCTCAGACTTAACTGAGTTTTTGTTCCTCGTTATAAACTCAGTTAAATATGGGTCATTTTGGCAATTTTCGATCTGTGAGGGGTGCTTTTGGCAGAAATTTTAAAAAAGTGACCAAACAAGCATTTTGGGCCAAACCTGAGGGGCCATTTTGGCAATTTACTCTTGTTTTTTTAAAAGCACATAAGTAATCTTCTTATAAATAGCAACTTGTACAATGACTATGGCCACAACCACAAACTTTTATTATAATTTCTTGTAGATGTCGATTTCTAGAGAAAACAACTCAATCGTAGGAGGTGATTCTTTTACGAGGAAACCCGAATTTGTCATATGTAATAATCTTGTGACTTTGAATTTTTGCTATTATTTAATGCAATTTGTTTGACTTGACCCGTTCTAATCTTGGCTTATTTTTTGCTCCAACTAACGAAAAATTCAAAATCCATCATTGATCTCAACAAAACATATTATCTTTGGAATTCATACTCCAACAAATTTTCCAAACCAAATACGTTAAAAATAGATACATATTTCACTATTTCAATTTCACGAATCACTAATTTGCCTCCGTTCTTAAAATTTATATGATCAGTTAATCACCCCTCACTTTTTCGATTTCGCCCCTCACAATTACTCTTCTTCATTTCGTCAGTTTTTTGTCACGAATGATGTTCTTTTTTTCAAAGAAGTTCTTCTCTATGAAAACGTATTTTGTTTTGGACAGGAACTCAAATTGGTCATTGCAACGACCAAAACACTTCTGATGAAATATGTACGTGATAAAGACATGTCCGCGAAGTTACAAATAGCCAGCCCTAACTATGATTGCCGGTACTTCAACGGCAACTTGTTTTTGACTAAACTAAAACAACTTACAAATACAAATTGTCCATTTTAATATGTAAATTTATACACATACGCCCTTCATCTATTTTAAATTGTTTCTTCTCATCCCTTCACTAACAATATTTTTATAGAATGTTAAAACCAACGGAACCACTTAAACAAAAGTGAATCACATGGCTCAATCAGTTTGAGATTTATTATTTATGGTGGGTGGCACACAGTGGCGCAGGTTTGTAGGGCGGGGAGGGGCGGCCGACCCCTTTGGATTTTCACGCAGAAGTTCCGATTATATAGTATCCGTATAAAATTTTTTGAAAATATAGGGTTTCGACCCCCCGAAACTGGTTTTCGACCCCCCGAAACCAGTGACTTCCGAACCCCCGATGACTTCTGACCCCCCGAACCTTCGGGTCAAGCTTCGCCCCTGGTGGCACAGGAACTAAAAATTAAATAAATGGGTGTGTGTGAGGTGGTAGTGACCTCCGAAGGGGAACAACCCTGAGTTTGTTTTGGTGCCACCGAGTTCATATCTCTGTTGCAATTGGCTGCTTTAATTTTCTTAAGATTTAATAAAATAATAAAATAATAAAAGGGGAAAGAATGAGGAACCATTTCCTTGATTTGGAGAAAAAAAAGAGGAAAGTTGTAACCTCAGGAATTTTTCCATTTATTTTGTATTAAAGTATTTCCCAATCCATGATATAAAGTCTAATTTATTTCTAAGTATTCTTATCTTTATCCGTGCACTCTATTTTTCTAAGTTCCTTTTATCATTGTACTTAAAAAAAAAAATCTTCAATCATGACATATGTCCTATCCTAATTCTATTTATAAAATCGTCATTTTATAAGACGGTGTTTTTATTTTCTAATTCAAACTAATGATTTTTCCAATTACATTTATAATCTCAAGCAAGGAAGATATAAAATCATTTCAAAATAAAGTCTTGACAACATAATTCTTGGAGTCAAAGTCTTAGTCAAACAGTCAAAGTCTTAGTCAAATAGTCAATTCATCATAAAACCTTACTTTATGGTGTTGACCAATTTTAATGGCTAATTGAATCCAAAACTAGTATAAAAACCCACCTATGACCATTATACTTGGCACTCTAAACTCGCCAAATACTCTTTCTTCATCTTCAATTTCTGTTATAAATCATCCTTTCAAGCTTTTGCTCGTGCGTTTGACTTTTCCGTTTGACCACTCAATAATCACGATTAAGCTTTGGTAATACTTGGCAACTTTGGGGCTACACATATTCTATTTCTCGAGACTTAATACTTTTCTAAGGTGAGTTTACGTAACCATGTTTATGCAATTCTTCATACTTGCAACATTATACTTAAGCAATTCTACATGCATGTCTAGTTGTAAACTTTAATGCCTCATGAATTAGACAACAACAATAGTTTCAACGAGTTTCAACGAGTTTCAACATTACATAATCATTAGCTATGGCCAAGCCGGCGATACTCAATAATAGATCTATTGGATTGACAATCCCACCCGGATACGTGTACCTCCTACATAGGTAGCGTGGGTGATTGTTATCGTTCCAACATATTATTAAGGTGAACCGTGGATGACGGGATGGACCTAAACTAGTCGGAGGTTTGATTATGTCGATTCAACATTTCATGTTTATTCATGTAGACTTAAACTTACGATAGACATATGAATTGCTAAACTTTTTTATTAAACTTAATTGCTTGACATGGCTTATGTATTCTCACCAACTTCTAGTTGACCCCCCTATTTTTCCAAACTCAACAGGAAATACTGATGCTTGAAGTCTAGAGCTAGCATGAGGAGATATTTGAAGATTTAAGCTTTGTTTGATTATTTGATGTAGACTTTAATGTAATTAAATTTTGTAATGAAATAAAGGATTATTTAAACATATGTATTACCATGAGCTACTGAACAATCATCAATACGTGACATCCCGTAGTTTCCGCCATCGGTTGGGGTGTTACAAAAGTGACGTGACGCTGATGTGAACTTAAGGGAAGATAGGAGAGATAATAACCACATCCCATATTCTAATGAAAATTTGACTCCAAAACTTAACTTCTTTTTGACACCTAATAAACACCTTCTAATCTTCTAATCTATTTAATCCTACTCCTAAATCTAACCATTATCTACAAACAATAACACACCTAAGGCTTTAAGGTATGAAATGAAGCCTATCTTAACAATATGTGTCAAAAGGGGATCTATTGCATCCTTCTAATAACATCAACCAATAGAATAACACCCATTTAATTAGAAAAAGAAAAACCAAATAATTTGATTGGTTGTGACAAAAGAACCTCACCTGATCATGTCGTTGGCAATTGTTATTGTGCTCATGAGCGTACAATGACGGGCCCCCAACGACGCTCAAAAACTAAAGGGGAGACGTTATTGATGGGATATTTTTTTTTGTGCGGAGGTGAAAGCGAGCGTTATTTGGTACCATGAAACCTAACCGATAATCACTATTACCTTTACCATGAGATAGTAGTGGAGTGGTTGGGGAAAGACTTGATGTTCCCTGTGACCCAACTTCGATTCCCACTCTCCTCATTTTTTCTGCGATATCCCGGTGAAGAGCAAATACGGGTGGCGATTGTTTGACTCGGATGAGAGACGAAGTTTTACCGATTATTCCACTGTTATGCCTTCGAACGGGTGGAAGTCAGATTTCCACACAGCTAAGAGAGCCAAGAATCTAACGACAGTCAAGTAGTCAACCTTGACCACAACATCTAATATCACAGTGCTTAACACGTCATTCCTCACCGTTCATAATATCCACAAGTACCTTTGGTACCAAAATTTAATTAAATTCATCAATCATTAATAACCTTGACCTTCCCAACTATACACTCCAATAACAAGACTCCAATTCAAACATAAATTATTACAACAAATGAAAACCAAATAGTCAAGTGAAGCATTTGACCGGTGGCTAACGACGACAACCACCACCACCACCACAACCATGCCGGAACAACTCCTCTCCATCCTCATCCTACTCCTCTACGCATCAACACCTTATACATCAGCAATAATAATATTACCCACCATCACACCAAACCAAACCATCAAAGACGGAGACACCATCGTCTCACCCCAACAAACCTTCGAACTCGGTTTCTTCAGCCCAAACAACTCCACAAACCGCTACGTCGGAATATGGTATAAAAAAATCTCAACCGGTACCGTTATATGGGTCGCTAACCGGAACACACCACTCACAAACTTTTCCGGGGAACTTTCGTTAACCCCACAAGGAAATATAATAATCCGTACAGCCGCCGGAGGTGACGTCATATGGTCGTCGAATAACACGTCAGCGTTAAAAAACCCGGTGGGTCAGCTTTTAGATACGGGTAACTTGATAGTTATGGAAGAAACCGGTGATCGAGAAAATCCTACGTGGCAAAGTTTTGATTTTCCAACGGATACTTTTTTACCCGGGATGAAGTTTGGTAAAAATTTTGTTACGGGGCGGGAAATATATTTTACGGCGTGGAAGACGGATAAGGATCCGTCTACTGGTGGGTATACTGTGTGGATAGATACACATGGGTACCCACAAATGATTGTTAAGGAGGGGTTGGATATTAGGTTTAGGGCGGCCCGTGGAATGGGGTTAGGTTTTCTGGTGAGCCCAATTTGAGGCCCAACTCGGTTTATAGATTTGGGTTTAGTTTGAATGAGAGAGAAATGTATTATTATTTTGATCTGCCGAATGCTTCGGTGAGTACGCGGGTTGTGATTCGGCCCACGGGTAGTTTTGAAAGGTTGTTGTGGATTGAAAGTAGGCGGGAATGGTTGTTGTATTTGACTCCACAAAATGATAATTGTGACCGGTATAAGTTGTGTGGGTCGTTTGGGAGTTGTAATATTAATAATTCGCCGGCTTGTGGGTGTTTGAAAGGTTTTGAACCGACGTCGTCCGACCAATGGAATGTGGCGGATTGGTCTCAAGGGTGTCGTCGGTCCACGCCTTTGGAATGTGGGGCGGACGAAGGGTTTAGGATGTATTCAGGTGTGAAGTTGCCCGACACACAAGGGTCGTGGTTTAACCAGACTATGACCCTTGATGAATGTGAGCGGTTTTGTAAAAGGAATTGCTCATGTACGGCTTACACGACGCAGAATATAACCGGAGGTGGGAGTGGGTGCTTGGTGTGGTTCGGCGATTTGATGGATATTAGAACGTTTGCGGAAAATGGGCAAGATCTTTATATACGAATGCCAGCATCCGAGTTAGGTAAACATGTTTCTAGTCAATTTTGTTATGATTTTGAAAGTGCATGTGTATATAAACCCTAAACCTTAAACCCTACACTTGCAGCGAAAGATAAAAGCTCGGGCGCGAAGAAACTAAAGATCATTCTCCCTATGGTATTGGTATTATTGGTCATACTAGTTTCAGTGTACATATATTGCCGATTTAAGAAGAGGAAGTCAATTCAAAAAGGTTCTTATTTTAGGGAAAAACATCTAAATAAGTTGAAAATGTATATCACCAAAATTGAACATTGACATTGCTTGTTTATTAGGGACACCAGAAGATGACCATGGATATGATGCTGGAAGTACAAACTCTAAGGATGATCTAGAACTACCACTCATTGACTTTTCGATACTACGCAAAGCTACCGTCAATTTTTCAGACAACAATAAACTCGGAGAGGGTGGTTTTGGACACGTTTATAAGGTAAGAAAGCGAATGCATGACTTATTACTTATGTTGGTTTCCGTCGTTTTATGGGTCTGTCCATTAAGTTTTATTATAGGTGTGTTAAATAGGTCGTGTTTGTAGGTTGGTAAGTCAAACTCGACACTAACCTGAAAATTTGACACCACACTAACCCAAGAATCATGTCATACATATGAACCTGGGCATGGCATGCTTATTCGCAAATTGACATAAACACCAACGTGTTTAACCCAAATTATTATTAATATTTTTGTTCAATCCGGACATGACCCATTTAGCTAACTTGTTCTCTAGTTCAACCTGAAAGACCTAAACCTGTTTAGACTAAACCAAACTTGTGAATTACGTGCAAGGCCCATGTTGCGTTTTTGTATCGTATTTGAAATCCACATCCTATTCTTAGATAATAAGAATCTTTTAAACACCATCCCCTGCAGCCAACTTGGTTGGAACTCATATCTTGTTCTGCTTATTCCATATCACATATTTGTAAATCTTTGATCGTTTTTAGGGTGTGATGGAAGACGGACAGGAAGTAGCAGTGAAGCGGTTATCAAAAACTTCAACTCAAGGACTCAGTGAGTTCAAGAATGAAGTTATCACCATTTCCAAACTGCAACACCGAAATCTTGTGCGGCTATTAGGCTGCTGCATTAAGGGAGCAGAAAAAATGTTGGTGTATGAATACATGCCAAACAAAAGTCTCGACTCATTTATTTTCGGTATGATTCTTTTAAAACCAAATATTATGTATTAAAAGACAGGAGGATACATAAACTTAGATGTATAAACTACCTGCAGATGAAAATCAATGTAAAGTACTTGATTGGCCGACCCGTTTTCACATCATCAAGGGTATTGCTAGAGGACTTTTGTATCTGCATCAAGATTCTAGACTGAGAATCATCCATAGAGATCTCAAAGTCAGTAATATTTTGCTTGACCGTGATATGAACCCAAAAATATCAGATTTTGGTATGGCCCGAACCTTTGGAGGAAACCAGATAGAAGCAAACACAAACAGAGTTGTTGGAACATAGTAAGACTCACGGTCATCTCATATTCACCAATTTAATTTTACTTATTTACTACGATTTTAAGAAAATAATAATAATCAACAATTGACGGCAGTGGCTACATGGCACCAGAGTATGCAGCAGACGGTCTCTTTTCAATAAAATCAGATGTATTTAGCTTCGGTGTTTTAGTATTGGAGATCGTGAGCGGGAAAAGAAACAGAGGATTTTCCCACAAAGAACACAAGAACAACCTTATTGGACATGTTAGTTTTGTTCTAATTTAACCGACAACCATTATCATTAGAGCTACTAAAATGGGCAAGTTAGGCGGGTTGGGTCATGGGTCAAAATAAGGTCCAGATCAAAACATGTAACTTTCATCTTTTCACCGTTGGCTTAATCCGTTTGACCCATTAGAGATAAAAACAAAACCCATTTCGTCCCGTTTTATAACCAAACGGGTCCAAATTGCCACCTTTAAATTCATCATCTATGCATATGTTCTGATTAAATTGTTCTTAATTTTTAGGCATGGGGACTACATAAAGAAGGCAAATCATTGGAACTGGTTGCGACATCTCTAACCGAATCAATCAATTTATCAGAAGTGCTACGGTCAATTCATGTCGGTTTGTTGTGCGTTCAACAGCGTCCAGAAGACAGACCAAACATGTCTAGTGTGGTCCTAATGTTTGGGAGTGAAGGTGAGTTGCCACCACCGAAGCCACCGGGCTTCTTTTATGAAAAAGCTACAACAAATAGTAATTCTTCTTCAAGTACATATGAAAATAATTCAACTAATGAACTTACTATTAGTGTGTTAAACGCCAGATAGCTAATTTATTTATACATATTGTACAAAGATCTATAGCTTTGTGTCATAAGTATGCCAAAGTAAGACAATATGGACTTTGTAAAATTTTGTGACATATGTAGAGGGCGATCCCAAGCTTTTCATATTTATTACAGATATAGTGCGAGTTACAGGCGGTTTATTTTGGTTGTGTAACAGGTTCGGGTCAAAATGAGCTATACGCGACTGGTACATCACCCATAAAGCAGTGTACATGTCCGCTCATTTGCAAATTATACTTTTATTTTTCCGACCGAGTATAACCTGTTAGAAAAATAGTATAACCCGGTTTAAGACATGCATGTAGTAGTCTTTTGCATAGAATCGCTATGAGTCTGGAATACTTATGACCAGATGAAATATTAAGTTCATGTTACAAAGTCAACAGAAATATTCTTGATCACTAAGTTTAAAACTAATGCCTAGATTATATGTAGAACTTCTAATGATCAAAGGCAATGGAAATTTTAATATAAACAGGTTAAAAACCAACCCTAAGTTTTTACATTTTGACATTAACAGTGTTTGATTGTTGATAAATCATTAGTAGTAGACCTGACAATTTCAACTCATCTAGTTGAGTTTAGGTTATTTTGGGTTTAAAATTTGACCTTGTGGATTAAAATTGGTTTAGTATAATTTTCAAGAGAGTTAGGATGGGTAATTTTAATTGTAGGAAATAAGTAAGTGGGTCATGATGGGTATGTCAAAAAAAGCAAATGGGTCAGGATGAGTATTTTTAGATAACTATATACAAATCTGAATTAAAACTCACCCAACACCAAAAGCGTTGATGCCTCATAGAAATCAATATCATTAAAAACAAAAAATTATAACTTTTGCATTTGTTGATCACCCCAGTCGGTTCGCAACCGTTCGGCGACCGTTAACGAACGGCAATGTCGAAACAACACCGGTCGTTAACGAGACCGATCTCATCGAAACGGTTCGAGTCATTAGCGGGCTTGATCGAGTCCAAACGGTCTGGGTTGTTGACCGGCCCGTTCGGGTCGAAATGGTCTGGTCGTTGACGGGCCCGGTCGGGTCAAAACGGTCCATGTTGCTAACGGGATCGGTCAGGCCGAAACGGTCCGGGTCGCTAATGGGCCCGGTTAGGTCGAAACAGTACGGGTCGCTACGGGACAGGTCAGGTTGAAATGGTCTGGGTCGTTACCGGGCCCGGTTGGGTCGAAACGGTCCGGTTCGCTACCGGGCTCCTCGTCTTTGGTCCATGGTTGATACGTCTTTCTTGTTTTCTGTTTGGCCGGCTCTCCCTTTTTTTATGCCACCGTTTTTTGGGTTGGGAGTTCTCGGGTTGCGTCTCCGGTACTTGCTCGGGTTCTAATTGAGACCCTGCCATTCCCCCAACGCTAATATTCATATTAGCGTATCGCATGGGACCTTGGAAGAATTGTTGGGGCATGTTTAGTAACTGCGAAAACCCCATGTTGCTCGTGTCCAAATCTTGAAAGTTATACGGTTGTTGAGGTTGTGTGGTATTTGGGCGAATAGCGTTTGGGCTGCTCGGGCGAGATGGTACACCGAAAGGTTGGCGGAATGGTTGCATATTTTGATTGATGGTTTAAAAAAATAGTAGGATTGTATAAAAAATTTTGGTGAAGGTGAGTGAAATTGGTAGTGAAAAATGAAAAAGGTTGAAGGTTATTTATATAGGGTGAAAGTAATTAATTTTTTTTTTTGCCCGTTGAAAAATAACCGTTTGCCTTTTTTTTGAAAGAATGCCACGTGGCGGCCATTGATTGGCCCAATCAAAATTTAGCGTACGCAAAATATTTGGCGTGGGAACCTTCATCATCATCTAATGCCCCCATTGAGATTACATCACCATCATGTAGTCGAACATCATATTGGACCACCGTGTTACAATCCAGCATCAGTTATGTGATGGCACATATGACACAACAAACCACATGTGAGTAACCGATTAAAAAAAATTAAAACACGATTCTAACAGAACTAACATATACCTTTCTACAGGTACCGAATTGCAGCTACCGTGTGCGACAAAATAGGGAGCATCAATGCGACAATCTTTGATCGCGCAACATCAACTGAAGCATCAAAATACTTTTTGGCAAGAAACCAACAATTATCACGAAGAAACAACTTTTGAAATTTGAAATCCAAACATTTAACATGCATCTTCCATGTTTGGCCACGCCGCAAGCTTTCGTCATTTAATTTTAGAGTATTCAAATTCACTTACAAGTTCCACCTATTAAAGCTCAGCAAATATAGTTGTACTCGCGCGATGGTGGAAAAAATGTTCCACCTTTTGAAGCTCAGTAAATATGGTTGCACTCGCGCAACGCGCGATGGAAAAAACCACTAGTTATATAAATCAAGATTGGAGTTCTAGACTTCTAGTTCATCGGGAAAAGAAATAAAAAATCATTTATATTCTCAAAAATCAGAATCAAAACCATGTGTTCACAACTAACCAGCGTAATACCATAACCACAAAATGTTTTGCGTATGCTAATTCTCTCTCTTTCTCTTTCTCTTTCTCTTTCTCTAAAAGCACAGCAAAACGCCGCAACCACCACCGCATCACCATCACCTTACTGCCACCATCCCAGCACCAACATCCAACTCCCAACACCACATAACCAATGTCGTCTGTAGGTGGAATCGGTGGTTAGTGGTAACGATTGGTTTTTTGTATTAGAGTTTGGTGGGGTGAAACCGGAGATGAGATGAAGGCGGAATCAGAGAGACAGGGTTGGTGTGGTGATCGAAGCTGTGATGAAGGTGGTATGTTGTTGCTGGAAAGAAGGAAAAGAGGGCAGGTAAATCCGGTTCGACACAACACATGCAACCTTATCACCGAAGTTTCTAATTCCTGGAATACTGAAATAGCCTTCTGAAAAACCGGTGTGTGAAGAGGGAGTGATATGGCTGTTGTGGTGGTGAGATTGTGGTAACTGGTCTCTCGTCTCTCTCTGTTAACCTCTTTCTTCTTTCTCTGTCTATCCCGACCCTGATGGTGACGACGTGCTAAAGCGGTGAGGTGATGATGTTGTAGCTTTCAATTGAAGCCAGAGGGCTCTAAATGTATAATTGAGAAGGATGGGTAGCCTCTGTTACGGAGAGCATGCATACCCATAGGAGGAGGAGGATGGGATGGCGGCGAAATCCTGGTGATGCTAGAAGGCGGTTTCCATGCATCCCCAAAATGTGTCTCAACAGGATGATGAATGAAGAAGGATATATATATACAATGTTTTAAAAACCGGTACGTATCGGCCGGTTATACCGGTAATACCGTTTTTCAGAGGGTAGCCCGGTACGAAACACCCCGGTATAAAGGCGAAACGGTATCAAGTTCGTACCGCCGGTAAAATACGGTATACCGGTTTGAACCTTTATACCGGTACCGGCACAAGGTAAAATTTTGGGTTTTGAACTATTGATTTGTTTATGGTTCATGAAAAACAAGAAGGAAAACTTCATAATAATGATATAGATAACATGTTTGGTGAGGAAGAGCACGAACCGGCTCCTCAAACACACTGTTACTTGTTATATATGTTACTTATATTTGATAATTTAAGTATATTATGATTGTTATTTCTACTAAAACATCTTATGAAATAATGTAGGAGATGAAAATAGTTATGCTCTAAATTTTGAGGAAGGCGATGGTAGTGAATTTCATCTTTTAAGCAATTTTGAACTTGATGTATTCAATACTCCAATGGCTTATACATCGCTACACTTTCATTAAAAGAACATTGTTAAAAAATTCAATACTTTTGGATGATTTTTTTTATATGGAATAACTTTTGGATTATCTTTTAATATGTAACCATTCACTTTTAGATTGTATTTTGAGTTCATGCTGTAATTTATGGATTCGTAGAGTTAACAAGTCAATCCGGTTGAACCACCCGATACAATCCGGTTCAACCATTTTTAAGCCAACTCCGGTATGATTTAAAAACCGGTTTTTAAAACATTGTATATATATCAAGTGACTAAAAAAACCCTGCATCCCTACGATAATTACGATAGGGTTTCCATATAAACTTCTTCTTGTAACTCTCCATGCAGAAAAGCATTCTTCACATCAAACTGATGGAGAGGCCACTCATTATTAGCTGCTATAGAAAGAAGAACCCCAACTGTGTCAAGCTTGGCTACAGGAGAGAAGGTTTCTGAGTAGTCAATCACATATGTTTGTGTATAACCTTTAGCCACCAATCGAGCTTTATATCTTTCAATAGTGCCATTAGGTGTTCGCTTGATAGAAAATACCCATCGACATCCCACCGTTTTTTTTTCCTGTTGGCAACTTGCTTTTCTCCCATGTGTCATTCTTCGTTAAGGCTGTCATCGTTGCTTCCATTGCTTCCTTCTAAGTTTTAGAGGCTAATGCTTGTTCTACGGTGATTGGGGTTTGTTGAGAATATAGTGAGGAATCAAATGCCTTGGCTTCCTTAGACAGGTTTCCCTTAGCTATGTTTGCCATAGGATACCTTGACTGTCGTGTCTCTTTTTCTGGTGAATACCGTTTGGGAGGAACTCCCCGATTTGCCCTTGGAGGTAAAACATAACTTCCAGTAGTAGTCTCCTGGACCGGTTCTACTTCTTCGGCTACCTGTTCACACTGATCTGTAACTATTTCATGGTGATCATTAGGAGTACACTGTATATTAACAGGGTGATTATCTTCCTCGTTATCCAGATCAAGAGGAGACTGACTTACCTCGGATACCAGGTTGGGATGACCTTGATCTGTGACACTGATCGATGGCTCCGTAGGTTGTGAAGATGTGAGTGACTCATTTAGGGCATTGTGGGAACTTTCTTCAGATGAGGGAATCTAGTTCAACCAACTTAGAGTGTCATTATAATCCTCCCCCTGACCACTAAGTTGTGAGTTATAAAAGAACTCCGTCTCAAGCCAATCACAGTCCATTGTCGTGTACATGTGACGCCTTTTCGGACTATAACATCGATACCCCTTTTTATCTCTTCCATACCCCACAAAAACACACTTTTCTTCGCATGGACCAAGTTTGTTTCGATCAGTTTTGGGTAAATGGACAAAGACAGATCACCCAAACACCCGAGGTTCAAGAGTAAGTGGAGGGGGAACCTTAGTGAATTTAACTAAGGTATCCATAGGGATTTTAAGTTGGAGGACTTTAGTTGGAAGACAATTAATAAGATAAGTGGCTGTAGCAAGGGCTTCTGGCCAGAACGATATAGGGACATGCGATTCAATCATTAAGGCTCGAGTGATTTCTAATAGAATACGGTTTTTTTGCTCAGGTACACCATTTTGTTCAGGAATGTGAGAGCAAGAGGTTTGGTGGATTATTCCTTTCGATTGACAGAACTGCTTCATGGAGTCATTAACAAACTCTCCACCATTGTCAGATCGAAGGATTTCTAATAGAATAGGCTTTTGGAATTGTGTTTCAAATGTGACATGAAAGATGGTAAATTTCTCAAAAAGCTCAGATTTGTTTCTTAAAAAATATATCCAAATCATACGGGTGTAATCGTCGATAAAAATAACAAAATACCGAAAGTTTTGTCCTCCAACAAATTTTGCTGGACCCACACGTCAGAATGATCTAACGAAATAGGGTTGTCAACCTTGGTATTATTTGGTTTATAAGAATGCCTGTGACTTTTGGCCAAAATACAAGTCTCACAAGTTAATGAACTATTTGAAGGAAATAAAAGATGAGAATAACTGGTGGATGGGTTCCCTAGTCTTCTATGCCACAACCATGCGTCTCTATCAACACTACCATGAGCCAACATCACAGTCCCTTCAGGAGTCAGTACTTCATCCACATAGTACAACCCTTGGCGTTCAGTTCCACGCCCAATAATCGTTACCGTCCTGATATCCTGTACAATGCAAAAGTAGGGTGCATTAGAACGGAGCAATTTAATTCTTTCGTTATGTGACTAATGGATAAAAGTTTGTGCGACAAGGAGGGGATATAAAGACAATTAGATAGCTTCAAGGTTGGTAAAATGTCTATGATCCCTCCCCATTTTACCGAAATAAATTCTCCACTAGCGGTCTCGATTTTATTTTTTTGCTTTTCTGATGCCTCTTTGATATCTTCAGGATAATATGTCATTGCATCTGTGGCCCCACTATCAAAAATCCAAGCATCCCTCCGATTGTTATTTTCCTTGGCCATATTTGCTTTTCCTATGTTACTTACAAAATTGTCTTTTCCTTGTCCACAAATTTCAAGAGTATAAGGGCTAATATTGAAACAAGAAATTAACAAACTAATTAGTAATTTCAAAAAGGACCTGAATAGTAATTTAAAAAGAGAAGAAGGACTTGAGTTGCAATTCTTAAGTCCTTTACCTAATCCCCTTATGCTTTTCAAGTCGTGGTCCTCTCTGTGTCCTTTGTTAGCCACCATTCTTGCAGTATTTTTTTTTTGGACTCTTTTAACCAAAGGAAAGCTCTTCTATAATTCCATTTTTTCTCTACATCTCTATTAATAATGCCTTTGCCGTATCACAAAGGTGAGAAACAAAATGATTTACTCGAGTTTCAAGGGACTGATTCAAGAGAGGACTTTATGGAAACCAGGTCAAGCTTCAAGCAACCGATCCCACCGAGTTGTAATCACAAACAGAGAGAGAAAAGTCTCCCGTTTGTTTCGCTGGAGAATAACCCAAAGCCAGAGTCGTGGTCGTAAGGCGGTTGTGGTTGATTTGCGTAAGTTGTTTTTTTTTCGGATAGGCCGACGGTGACTCCGACGGTTACACCACAGGTTGGATTGGGATTTTGATTTGAATTGAGTTTTGAGAATTGTTTCAAGAATCATAAACCTGCTTTGATACCATGTTGAATTTCGATAATCAGAGAGGATTATTTTGTGTATTTGAGTATTGATCTTAATTACAATGAAGAAAACCTGCCACACTTAAATAGGAAAAATTAGGGCTGTAAACAAACCAAACGTTCGGCGAACAGTTTGTGAACTGTTCGGCGGGAAGTTCGTTTGTTTTCGTTCGTTTAATAAAGGAACGAACACAAACAAAAAATCCCGTTCGTTTAGCTAAACAAACGAACATGAACAGATGTCGCGTTCGTTCGTTTATGTTCGTGAATGTTCGGTAACGTGTTCATGCATGTTTGTTTTTGTTTGATAGTTCATTAGTGTTTTTAATTTTTTATATTTAATTTAAGTATTTCAAATTTCCCAGTGGTTGATTATTTAACGTATATTAGTGTATCACATGTTAATATTACTTTAACTATTTTGATTAACTATTATTTTTGGTGGATTAAACGAAAATTTCAAGTTTAATATGATACCTATGTGTTTTTATAAGACATTATGCAATCAAGATTATGTCACATATATTTGGGTAATTGGATTAGTATATTCTAGGAGGACAATGTTAGCGATGAAAAATGCGAATTTTCATAATTTAATGTGTTAGTTTGTGCTCGATTTTGTTCAGTAATGCCTATTTGTGTTCGTTTACATTCATTTGTGTTTGTTTGTGTTCGTTTTTGTCCGAAACCTAAATTTATCAAATAAATACAAACAAACACGAATAAAAATCTCGTTCGGAAAGTGTTCATGAACAGTTCGTGAACACATTATTTTCTTAACAAACGAACACGAACAAAAAATCTCGTTCGATAAGTGTTCGTGAACAGTTCGCGAATAAGTTAATTTCTTAACAAACGAGCACGAACAAGGCCTTGTTCGTGTTTGTTTAGTTAGCCCTAGGAAAAATACATGTTTTTTGAGAATAAGAAAAGATCCTCCTTGATCGCAGCACAACGACTCTTTAACAAAAAGTAATGAGCTGTAGTCCAAACTCCAATGGCTCTTTATTTTCTAACAATGACAAGTCATAACTTGTGTAAATGTACATTATGTATATATACTCAATCAATTACAATTCTCAAAACATTCCAATTATGTGGCTCTTTTGAGTTATTTGACATAAAACCATAGGTTACATTAAGAGCTAGCCTTTCTTTGCATCTCATCTCAATTATAATTATCGCGAGGTTGGTTATACTTTTCTTACAATTTGAAGATCCACATATTATTAATTAGTTGTAATTTTTTTCCCTTACATCTACTTGTATATTGAGATAAAACGTTGTATAAATGGTTTTGAGTTTTTGGACAAAAATATAACGCAACTAGCATACAAAACTCGTGTGATATAAAAAATGTATATCATAAATTTGTATATAATCCTTATCAATTCAAGCCAAGGTATATATAACAACCTTGCTTGCTTGCAAAGAAACATATTCAAATTTTAAACCTATCCTAATTCGGCTACCATATCAATTCGGTACGCATTTTAAACAACAAACTAAAACTTTAACACGTTATTCTTCATAACATATTGGAGCAGATCTACATTTTCATTGTACCATGATTTCTAAGGGTCAAACATAAACATGACAAAGTTGTAAAAAAAAAAATTAAGTTGGTCAAAGGGCCATCGTACCCCCGGACTCTCCCTCTCTCGTGGTTTCGCCAATGCAGTAATGGTACAAAAATACATGTTTTGGAATATGAATAAAAACACAACTTTGTCATACAAAACTAGTTTTATATCCGTCCCAGTACGGGTAGCCCAACCCAATGTAATTATACAAAAAGTGTAGAACATATTTTTTTTCTTTTTGTTTGCATCCGTATTAAAAAACGACAGTATTAAATATAAAAAAAATAAGATACAACTGTCAAACTATATCATCTCTTCCTGTTAAAATACAAATTATAAAAAAGTTCTCAAGAAACAACATTCTTTGTTAGTTTATTGTTACACTTTCCACACCATTGTTCACATAAAACCATATGTTAGCATCAGACATTGCACGTGATGCAACCACATGGACCTGATCATGTGCG
This sequence comes from Ambrosia trifida, assembly GCA_028751855.1. Taxonomy (NCBI): domain Eukaryota; kingdom Viridiplantae; phylum Streptophyta; class Magnoliopsida; order Asterales; family Asteraceae; genus Ambrosia; species Ambrosia trifida. The sequence goes on along the minus strand of CM054128.1, from coordinate 18,962,916 downwards.
AATATAGGGTGGATCAGTGGATGGATGTGGTCCGAAACTCAATTGGCTATTTTTTTTGGCAAAACTATGTGCACTACCTATAGTCCGTTGATGCTGCATTTAGAGATAGATGCAATAAAGAACAACAAAATAGAAAAACAATAACAAATTACAATTCCTTATATTTTCCTAACAAACATGGGTTGTAGGATTTCCATAACGCCAGTACTTAGTTTGGTTGGAAGCCCTATAACCCTAAACCCGATACAACTCATTACCCCATCTAGTGGTCTGGCACGTTCTGACCCAAACGAAAATGACCACTTTTTTAAAAATTCCATTTTAACCCATACCCGGTTTGGTTAGAAGCATTTAGACCTAAACCCGCTACAACCCGTTACCCCATTTGGCGGTCTGGGCCCATTATGACCGAAACCAAAATAACCACTTTTTTTTATACAGTCCATTTTTACCCGTACCCAGTCCGGTCCGAACCCATTCAGACCCAAAGCCTCTATGACCAATTATCTAAACCGATGGTTTAAACCTATTTTGATCCAAACCAAAATAACCACTTTTTGAAACAATCCATGTTGATTTGTACCCATTTTGTTCTGAACCTATTCTAACCCGAACCTAGCCGATCTGTTACCTGACCCGTCCATGTATACGTAAATACTAATTGAGACCTATCTTTTCATAAACCAATAAGCCTTCAACCTTGCAATAAATAAAAAGAGTAACCACCACAAAAAATAAGTAGTAAAGAATAAAATAACACAAATATTTGTCTTATAACATACCCACTTTCACTATTGTAAGTAAAGGACTTTAAGCATCTTCTTTCATTAATAATTCCAGTTTTTTAAGTGTATTCTCTTCTGAGTTAGGATGAACCTATTATATATTAGCACAAACCATGGATCATCGTCAATCAAAGAAAATTAACAGAATTTGAAGACCTATTCAAATGGCCAATCACATACTAGAGTCAATATTTGGTAGCTAATTTATTTTATAAATCTCCTTGTATCTATCTCGTGAATAATTCCATTCATTGTAAATACTTGGCCTATAAATGCCAAATACGCCAGGATTACATTTTATTCATACTGACGTATATGACATTTATGGGCCAAGTATTTACAAGGAATGAAAACATTCTCAAGAGAGATACAAGGAGAGTTATAAAAAAATTAATTACCAAATATTGATTGTAGCATTTAATTAGCCATTTGAACGGGTTTTTAAATTCTGTGAATTATCCGTGATTGATGATGATCCATGGTTTGTGCTAATATATAAAAAGTCTTTACATCAAACAGAAGTAACATTAAAAGATAATCAAGAAAGTTAGATGAACCTATAAAGAAAAGTCTTTGCACAAGACAAAAATAACATTAGAAGATAATAAAGAAATCAACCTGCAAATTTCAACAGAAAAGTAGCATTATAATCTACAAGATCACTTAAACCCATTTAGGTTCTCACATAATGACACAAAATCCTAATGTCTTGAGCGGCGCACGTCATCCACAGCAACGCGGTGGTTTAGAGATGAAGGTGTTGAGCGGCGCACTTCATAAGAATCTTGCCCGTTACATCACAACGTAGTACACTACCTTTAAACATGATTATTATTTATTAATCAGTCAATTACATATTCAACCTACACACACAGGAAACACAGTTAATGTGTACCTTTTGAAGAAATTAAATTCTACCAAGAAAAAATAACTATTTTTCTAAAAGTGATTGAAAAAGATAATAGGTGACATATAACCTTGGATGAGAATGGTGAGCGTACACCTTCTTGAGTAATGTAAAGCTTTAATATTGCCGGTGAAAAATTTTGCGGATAACCAAAGTCCATAATCTCTACAAATAGAACAAAACATACTCTACAAATAGAACAAAATATAGAGCTGAGTGAAACATGATATGGTACAAAAACTAAAGAAATGTGATTCAAACAAAGCACCGCATACCATCTAATAACTCGTATATCAAAACAAAGTTATTACGGATGGCATCCTCATCAAAAGCACCACCAAAATACGATTTAAATAGATTAACCACCCGCATGAAAAGAAAATTAGCTATATCACATTAATCTAAGGAGTTTCAAAATAAGATTTAATTCACTTACTTACGTGCAGATATGTTTAGTAGTTGCATGTATGTTTATGACATGAATGCTGTTGGCATAGCATAGAAAGTGAGAATTGGACAGCAAAATTTTTATGAACAAAGGAGAATAATGCATCTATACCCTTTATTTATAGGCGAGTATGAAAAAAATTGAATTCAAAAATTAGTGGGAATAGTTATTAAATTCGAATTAAAGACGGTTACATAAAATGGAGGGAACGGTTATTGAGTAACCGTCACTAAACACAAAAACTGTCTAATTTAAACGGCTGAGATCGCTCTAAATCTTGATCGAACGGTTGAGTTTAAACTAAAAACGGTTTTTGATAGTCGGCGTCAATAATATTTTAAATATAAAAACCCTTTCACTAGTATATATATATATATATATATAGGGGGCGGTTATTCTACAAAAATAGAGAATCGTGCGAAGCGTGCGAAGGATATTTGTACATGATAATTATGTAATGATAATTACGTAATGTTTTTTATGTTCATGAAAGCATTACGTAATTATCATTACGTAATTATCATGCATTTGTGCATGATAATTACGTAATGATAATTACGTAATGTTTTTGTATGTTCATGAAGGCATTACGTAATTATCATGTACAAAGTGATCATTCGCACGCTTCGCACGTTTATATTACTTTGTATTTGATCCTATATATATATATATACATGAAAGCTGGCCGGCTACGATAGAATCATGGAAAATATTCGTCACCAAACAAAATTGATCACATATATAATATACTCCTACATTATATATATTTGTGTGCATATCCATGTCGATAGAATCATGGAGAATATTCGTCACCAAAACTATTGATCATAGAATATACTCTAGCTAGAATTATATATATTTGTGTACATATCCATATTCTTTATACCAAATCATTCATCATAGTTGAAATTGCTACAACTTTAGACTGACAAGATGCAATATAGAAAGACTGTAAAGAAGTTGATCGATGACATGTTGCCAGATTGGAGGGATAAGTTTCTGTGTTATAAAGATCTAAAGAAGCCACTAAAGCGTATATACTCCGGACGCGGTGGCAATAATAAGAGGCTGAAATTGACGGACAACGATAAAGCCAATTCGTTAGTGGACCAGAAGGAGGTTGCGGCTTTCGTGAAGTTATGCCAAGAGCAGATCGACAAGTTTAACAATTTTGTTCTTGATAAACAAGAGTGGTATATTATTAGACTCGAGGTAATTTGGATATTTACATGATGCATCCACTCCTATTTGTCACTACTAGAAAATCGACACTTGTGACGGAAAAAATATATTTTTTCCACTAGTTTTTTCTGACGAAATAATTTATTTCAGAAATTAGTCAGAAACACAATAATTTTCTAGTAGTGTTTAATACGGTTATTCACCTGATACAATTGTTTTTAAACACAATAGTTTTCTAGTAGTGTTTTATATAGTTGTTTTTTTTTCACGAATCGAAGGTTCTAGAAGATAGGTCGGTTGCGGCCAAAGATTCAAAGCAAGAGTTGGAGAAAGTTGGTAGAGATCTAGCAGATTTACACGGGGAGATAATTCTCTTGTTAAATTATAGTGCTCTTAATTACATGGGTACTGCTTTCTTTCATTTATTTATTTTGAATACAACTCAGTTTTCAATAAAAGTAGTATCAAAACATGACATAAACTATTGCAATTTTATAGGACTAGTGAAGATACTAAAAAAGCATGACAGACTAAATGGTGTGCTCATTCGCGTTCCTTTCATCCAAAAAGTTCTGAACGAACCATTTTATGAAGTAGACGTGTTAAATAGTTTGGTGAAGAAATGTGAGACGATGATTGACCGACTTTTCTCCATTAAGGAACAACGATCATCATCCACGTCTAAATCAACAAGAACAAAAGAAGAGAATGGACCGGAAGAGAAGTGTTTAATTAAAGTTCCTGAAGAACTTGTTGACATCAAGAGCATGGAGAGCACATATATGAAACTCACACTTTCGGCATTAGATATATTGAAGGAGATTCGAAGCAGGAGTTCAACTATAACTATGTTTTCGTTACCACCGATTCAACTAAGTATGGAGCCAGAGAAGGTTTGGAAAAAGATTCCTGATGTAGAAGAAGTTGCTAAGTAAACTTATAAACATTATGTGTTATTTTGTTAATGGTATCTGGTTTTTACATATGAAATGTTACTTTTTATTTGTAACATCCCAAATGGGATTGTAAGATATAAATTTCTAAATGCCAAACTTGATGATTCGATCTATTGAACAACGTATTAGTGTATACAAGAACAATCGACTAAAATTATTCTAATGTAACAAAAATAGAAATATAGCTCAGCAGAATCAAGACCAGACTATTCAATGCATAATTCAAGCTAGAAGAATGATTGAATGATCGATCGAAGATGATAATGACGACGAGCAGGATGGTACGTTATATAGCCTCAATAGCCATCCCTCAACAATGTAAACGATCCAGTGATTGCCATATTTAGACCTAATCCTCTTGTATGCAAGCAAGCACAAAATCTTTCGGTTAGCCCATTCGACTCTTTTAAGTCAACTATCAGTACCCCAAGAGTTCTATTCTCTCAATCTAACTAAACAAACAAACTTAAACTAAGTTCGATAATAAGTGAAATGACCATTATTTTTAACACTAAAACTTTTTAAGTTTAAGCTATGGAATGTTTGGTGAGTTTTATTTATATATGATGGTAACTACAACATATATGGTGACATTGTCAATTAGAATGTATAGATAATGAAACATTGAAACTTAAAGGGCTAGACAGGGATTTTGGTGAAACTCAAAACCAAAAGATGGTGAACCAAAGGGGGTGTCACGCTTTAGACATTTTCTCTAAGACTATAAGGAGTGGTGGGGGAAAGAGGGAGATGAAGCGCCATTTGACACTTTTGGGTCCCATGTGGAGTATTTAACTTTAATTGAACATAAATGAACAAACTTAAACGGGCATTCACGAACATAACGTTTGTTCCTTTTCGTTCATTTAATTAAACGAACAAAATTTTTTGTTCATGTTTGTTTGTTTATTAAATAAATGAACTTTCCACCGAACAAGTTCATAACAATTCATAAATGTTCGGTTCATTTATTGACCTAGTAAAGAGACGAGGAAGTCTCACCACCTTTGATAGGAAGAGGAAGGGCTAGGCCTCCTTTCATAGGAGATTAGGAGGGGAATGTGGGTTGGATTACTGAATTAGGTCTAGTGGGCTGGGCCTCATACAAGTTGAAGCTCATGTACCAAGCCTAATACCCATCCTCACATATATTTGTGCAAATCATCAATGTAAATAAACAACAAAAATACATCCGTAGAAAGGATATTATCCTCATACACCTTCGCACTTGGGCAATACCCAACCATGACAAATTGACAACTAACTTCATCTATGGATCCAAATAAACACGTGTTCACCTTTGCACTAAGATATTACTTGTTCATCTTACAATATTATTAGCATTGACATCCAAAAATAACATGAATCTTTTAAGATGTTCTAATTTTAAGATGTGTAATAATTTTCGAATACAAACGCACATGTGACATGAGTCCCTAAATATAATCCAAAACCTTTGTATAAATAATAAATCCTGAAACAAACTAAGAGGCCACAAAAAAAAAAAAAAAAAAAAAACTCCCAATGGCCTCACAGTCGCTGGGCGGACCGATCCTAGTTCCTTTCTTCTAGTTATTTTCAAAATATGCACAAATAATATCAGGGATGCTTCATGGTAGATGCAATAGTTGTACTGTAAATCAATCGTCCGATGGTTAGACAAAACCACACCTGGGTTCATCCTGATTTTTCTGCAAACTCTATAACGTTTTGTATATTTTACTTAAAAGAACTGCTATATAAATATAAACATGAGATTAAACTACAATTGCATTAAGTCTTTGCATACATGCTTGATACTACTTCTTAAATAAGTTTTTAACCAAAAATCTTGTAACCAAGGTTGTTGATAAAAATACAAAGAACCCCTTAAGCTAATCAACGATGTCTTTCTCGTTCAACTATAACAATGAGTAACTTTAAATGGCAGTTCCTATTTGTTTTGGTAAATACGCTCTTCCGGCACTCGAACCCACTTTTTGAGGCCACTACCAACAGGTATCATCCCCCCAAAACAACGATGGAACAAAAATGAGAAACCAAACTTCTCGTCAGGAGGAAAGATGGGCCAATTCAGGTGAGATCCAATATAATAATTAATAATTATGTATACTATAAATAAATAAATACAATATAAAAAGTGGTGGACAAACAAATAAGGTACTACTGTACTACATTTCTTTTTTACTAAACATTAATTTGAATTTGAGTATTCCTCAAATTTTCAACAAATTAATATAATAAAACAACCGTAACTGGTTTTGACCAATTAATTGCATAACTTAACCATTAATAATTAGGCTAGTGAGTTATTGTACTTTACGGGTAGCTCAGTTGGTGAATGGACCTAGGATTTTTTTTGGAGGTTCCAGGTTCGATTTCCACGAAGGATGGATGACTCCTGGCCTTTGGTCATGAGTTCAAGTCCTGATCTCGCCAGGTTTTACCGGTTCACTACTGTCGTGCCTTCGGGCGGGTACGTGGGTTGGGTTTTCCCTGGAAGCGGGCTGTCAGGCGGGCTAGGGACTTCGTGCGTCCGGGGTGGGTCGGGTTGTGCCCCTATCTTTGCCACTGGGTTGTTTAGTTGGTCGTTTAAAAAAAAAAGTTTAAAGGTTTTGAATTCAAGTTCCACATGCAACAGAATTGCCAAAAAAAAATTGCATAAGTTACCCTAAAAATATTCTAAAATAATTACTTTCGGCGGGTGTTAAATCCTTTGTGCATGCTCAAATCTTTATCACCATTAAAAGATGTTGAGCTTTCAAAAATAAAACAAGTGGATAGAGATACATACAAACTTTTATTCAATGAATGGATAGTTATGGGAATTACATGCTTTGTATATTGATATTGATTTTGTGTTTTTTTTTTATATCATTACTTTGACAAAGTTCGTACATAATACTTGTAGTTTTATATACGTGTATATATAGTTTTTATACGTTTTTTTACCATTATAACAACAAACTATATGAATATCACATAGGGATGAGCATACGGTCCCGAAAACCGATCCCGAACCGAAAAAATACCGATCCCGTACCGAACCGATACCGAACCGAGGGTTTTCGGTATCGGTATCGGTACCCACATTTAGAGGTTTTCGGTTTCGGTATTATCGGTATCGGTACGGGATCGGTATGGTATCGGTATTTTAAGGTAAAATACCGATACCACACCGTTACTGTACCGATACCGAACCGATACCGATACCGTACCGGTATTGGTTTTTTGGACTTTTCGGTATCGGTATTATCGGGATCGGTATCGGTTCGGTACCGATACCGTCCCGAGCTCATCCCTAATATCACATGTGTAGTATTGAACGATCTAGATAACATTTTTTTTTTTCATATTTATGGTTGATTGTAGCGTTTATTTCTTCTTTCATAAATTGAAAGAGACACATAGCAAGTAGCAACAATAAACAAAGGCCATAACTATAACTTAAAGTAAATTAAATGGATGATGGTTCATGTGGATAGAATCAAATTACTTGGATTTTGCCACTAAAGATTTTTATTTATCTTTTTGCACATTTAGTTGACATCTTTCTTGTATTTTTTCAATCCTAGTCCAAATGGCTATTTCGGTTACAACCCTTATCGGCATCGCCGTTCCTGTCAAGTGTCACCCGTGGCGGATGTGAAGACTGATGTGGAGAAGAAAGGAAGGAAGAAATCCGTAAGATTATAAGAACAGGAGAAAAAAAAGGGTGCAATATACAGTCCATCCAGACAACGTCAACGTGGCTTCATCCAAAGAAACCCAATTTATTTCAGATGCTCTTATTATCACCTCAACGTGTAAAAAGTCATATGTAGGGACGACTTTATCGGCTTTGTGATGCTGCCAAACAACCACAAAGAAAGGGAGATGAACATTATGCACCCACACTGGTCCCCGTATCTTAAATTCGCTGATCGCCTAGATACAGAGCACCCTATCAAATATGCCACATCATCCATAATATCCACGTGGCATTCCACCTAAGCAAACAAGGAATCCAAATATAGCAATGTAGAGGTCCACGTAATCGAATCTTCACGTGGCTTACCAGCCACCTCAGGATATGAATCACCGACACAGGCACCAGTTTAATATGCCACGTGGGTTCCACCAGTTGTCAAATTAAACCATAGCCATCCAACCCAATTTTAATTTAAACTACGTCGTTTGACCCAATCTGTTGGTCCCAATTAATTCCACCATCTTGTGTTTCCTCATCCCAATCTCATCATCATACCTTATCCCTTGTATCCTTATTAGCTATAAAAATATTATACAAATAACCATTGTTCAATATCCAAATAATATTGTGCAAGTTGAGTGATATTACCGTAATAAGTTTGGATTAGAGTATTTGAAATGGGATCTTATGATGATAGGGAATATTATGTGTATCAAAGAGAGGCCCGCTACTAGAAGTGGGAACGAGTCAAGCTACTCGCGCAAGAGACTCAATATCCGCATGAAAAAAAAATGAAACGAGCCGAGTTTAAAAGAGTTTTAGCCCAAGCCTAAAATTTGTTTGTTTGGCATACGTCCCCGAGTTTTATTTGTCGAGCTCAAGCCGACTCGCAAGCATAAATGAGCCATATTATTTATATATTTTTATTAATATATTCAATATATATATATAGGTTCTTATCCTGTATATATTTAAAAAGAGAGAGAAATGTTCTTGTACAAATGGTTCTTATCCTTCAAATAGGCCTTAATGTAATAAGTGAAGAAGGATTGTTTTTTTTTTTTTTTTGAAAAAAAAAATCAATCTTGTTAAATATGTATTTTAGTAATGAAATCTTAAAAAAAAAAAAAAATTAGTGTAATTACTCTAATGTAAACTACTGTAATTACCCTAATAGCATAATTTTGCTGATTGTTTTTTATATATTATTTATCTAGAAAGCATGTTAAACTGATGTAAAAAAAATTCAAAATTTTTTTTATTTCCCGCTTCACATCTCATGTTTAGCAGGTTAAGCTCATTTCTATAATAGAAAATAATACGTACATAATAATAGGGTTGGGTTATTCTACAAAGGCTACAAAAAATGAGAAGGGTGAGAAGCCACTAGAAAATGACATGTGTCCAAAGGATTAACAAGTGGGAGGGGTAATTTTGTCAAAAACATATGCACATGCAAGTCACATGCCATTTCCACCTTCATTTTTAAATGCCCGTAACTTTTTTATACGTCATCCGTTTTTAAAAAAAAATTATACCATAAAATTGAGCGTCTTTTTATCTTTAATATGAGTACCATATTGCTATACTTTTGAAAAAAAAATCAAAACCCACTTGCGTAAGACACAATGGAATGTAAAACACAATGGAATGTAAAACACAATAAACACCAATTAAATATAGGGTATAAAACACAATCAAGAGTCTAGTAAAACACAATGGACGACATACTAAAGACACAATGAATACTTTTGAAAAAAAAGTTGAAAACCCAGTTGCATAAGACACAATGGATGACATACGAAAGACACAATGAACAGAAGACTAAAATACAATGAATACTTTTGAAAGAAAAAAGTTAAAAACCCAATTGTGTAAAACACAATGGACGACATATAAAAGACACAATGAATAGAAAACTAAAACACAATGAAAAATAGACTTAAACACAATAAACAACATAATAAAACACAATGTACACCTAAATACAAAACTCATTTGCGTAAAACACAATTAAAAGCATACTAAAAACACAGTGGACAAAGTTAAATCATGTGTAGACTAAAAAACATAAATATCATATTTATAAAGCACACATGCATACTATAACACAATGAATGAGCAGAAGACACAACGGAGAAGAAAACCCATTTAGCACGAATTTTTTTTTCAATTTTAATGTAGCAATGTGGTACTCATATTAAAGATAAAAAAAAACGCTCGTTAATATGGTGAATTTTTTTTGAAAAAAAAAATGTCGTATGAAAAAATTATAGACGTTTTAAAATGATGGGGGGAATTGACATGTGCATTGCATGTGGAGAGAGAAAGTCAACAAATGTGGTTTTCCTTTTATGCCCTTCCTCTAATTTATTATTTATTTTTTTTAAACAAACTAATCTCAACCCTTCAAATATATGAATGGATCACAATCCTTCTCACCCTTCCTAGAAAAAGTGTCTTGTGTATTTGATCCTAACCCCATAATAATAATAAACATAATTAATACATATATATACACACATACACACCTTCACACTGTGTGAAGTTGTTCGATACCCAACAAGGGAGGGTGGTTTTCTATGGATATTACTAGAGGTGAGCAAAAAAACCGGTTCGGGAACCGAAATCGGTAAAACCGACCTGAATCGAAACCGGTTAAAACCGGTTTCACGTAAAACCTACGGAAAAACCGTCAAAAGAAACCGAAACCGAACCGAAACCGATTTAAGAAAAATACATTTTTTTGGCCATAAACACAAATAAAACTTTGTTTTTTTGTATTAATATTCAATTTCTTTTTTTAAAAAAACCCTAAAAGTTATTAAAAGTTAAATTTTATGTAATTTATACGATTTTAAAAGGTGCGCGAAAAACCGATTAAGAACCGAAACCGAAACAAACCAAAACTGAAACCGAAACCGAACCGAAACCGGTCTTCGAAACCGGTCTTACGAATCGACAAAACCGGTCCAAAACCGAACCGGTTTGGAACCGAAACCGGTTCGGCAAAAAAAAAACCAATTTGCTCACCTCTAGATATTACTCTGCCACCTTATCATATCTCATCACGTAGTCAATCATACCGCCTACACTTAGTGATTCTCTTATGTGAACCAAAGCACTTCAAGCTCGTTCAAGTCGGTTAGGTAAACTTTATGAATTCGTAGTTTAATAAACTTTAAAAAGAACCCAAAAATTCACATTTGAATTGATTATATTTTGTTGCATGTCGAGCACCACAGACACTGGTGTATATTATAAATACATATATTGCATGTAGATGAATAATATTTGAACTTGGACATACTATATGTTTAGTATAAGTGTATGTGTAGTGGTGCCGTTATACGGCGTTTTAGGCCCCAAAACGCCCCCCAACACCGCCCCCCTCCCGTTATAAGGCGTTTTGGCTTGCCATCGTTTTGTTCATAACGGCGTTTTGATTGTGATTATTATTATAAATTATTATTATTATTATTATTATTATTATTATTATTATTATTATTATAGATCTGTGAGAGAGAGAGAGAAGAGGAAGAAGAAGTGAAGAAGAAGAGGAGAGGAAGCAGTGGCGAAGCTTGACCCGAAGGTTTGGGGGGTCGGAAGACATCGGGGGGTCGGAAGTCACTGGTTTCGGGGGGTCGAAAACCTGTTTCGGGGGGTCGAAACCCTATATTTCCAAAAAATTTTATACGAATACTATATAATTGAAACTTCTGCGCGAAAATTCGGGGGGGGGGGGGGGTCGGCCGCCCCCTCCCGCCCCTACAATGCTACGCCCCTGAGAGAAAGAAGAGGAGACGAAGAAGATGGGTTGAGAAGAATGGTTGGGTAAAGAAGATGTGGTAGGTGGGGTAGGTGGGGTATAATAATAATAATAATAATAATAATAATAATAATAATAATAATAATAATAATAAAAAAAAAAAAACAATAAAAAACAATGATTACCCAATCATTTATAACCCCCCTTCTCACTGCACCCTCTTTTTTCAAAACCCCCCTTCTATTACTTTTTAATATTTTAATACCCATAACCCCCCACCACTACACATACACTAACAATTGGAGTCGGTGATGTAATAGGAGAAGCAATGCTTTTTGTGACACCTAAGTAAAGTTAGAGGGGTTATGAATTCAAATGTCACAAAAAGTAAAAAATGAAATGCTTAAATGCACGTTTCATAAAAAAAATTATGTTTAGTACATATAGGGATCCGTTGAAGTATTTGGACTTTGACGGATTCAAAATTAAGGGGATGGGGCGCTCCACTAGATTTTTTTCAATTTCACTGATTTCTATCAGTCCTGCACTGCCACGTCACTTCATTAATTAACTTCACAGAAACATTTTTTGGAGGCTCCACCGGAAATAAAATAGAGAAAAAGACAAAAGGGGGAGAGAGAAACTCACGTGTACCGGCCCATTAACTACAACCTGATTTTGGTTCACGGGACCACTACCAGCATGGCCGTGCTGATAGTCGGATACCCGTAACCAATTCTGATTACGCCTCATCCCCTAAAATCTCTGTCAAATGTAAGGAACACTCCTAAAAATGGTAACGAATTCCATTCACCATCACCCTCAAGCTTATTCATCATATACAAACCAAACAACATATTTAGAGATTAAAAATTCAAAATTCTTTGAATAATTCAATTTCGTTCTAAACATATTTAAAGTTTAAACTCAACTTTTAATTCCCTTATTTATTTTCAAACCGAGCAAACAATCTATGACTTTTTAGTCTTTCAAATGAGTAAATAAATCAGAGCATATATTAAAAGTTTACGGGTTTACCTTTTTACTATTAATTGTCACTTGTCAAGAATTATTGATCTACAATAAAATAATTATGTTGAAATAAAGCAACACTAATCTAAATATAATATTATAAAAATCGATTAAATAAATACAAATAGTTGTGGCCCTTAGTACTTTTTATAATACAAAATAAAGTACGAATCATGTCAACAATGTTCACAATAAATTATGAAACAAGTGTTCATATTATTATATCCTTTATATTTAAAAAAACAAAACATGTGGATATTTTTGAAGGGTGTGGGAATCACATGGGTTATATGGTTTAAGTGGACAATACATGGCCATGTCAGCCCAACAACTTTGAAAGCAAAATAATGTAGCCGGCCGGCGACTAAACCTGCCCACCAAATCACCAATGTCACCCGGACCCGGACCGGGTCCAATAAGCCAATCAAAAACCACATACTATTATTTTTTTATTATAAATGTTAAGTTTATATTCTTATTCTTATTTATCAGTAAATAAGTATTTTAGTTACACGGACAATACACAGGCTAAACATATGAAAAGGTTTTAAGTATAGAAGTGAATAATATAGTAGGGTGACACTTTCTCACGCGATATGAATATAGATGAAAATAATCAGACTTTTTGTTGTCGTATGTATTCTGTTTGATAAATGGGTCATGTTTAATCGACTATTTAATTAAATGAGTTGTGTTGGGATAACTTGTTTAACTCATTTAATTAAAAAGGTCGGCCCACTAAATGGCATATGACCTATTTAACACGTTTTTATAGCCTACAAATCCAATTAAATATTTAGAATTAATTATTAACGGTCACTTATCAACCTGTTTGACATGTTTAAATATATGGATCAAAGGATCATATTCGGGTGGCATTGTTTTCATTGTTTGGGTTAACATTGATGTTTTTTTTCTTTACGTTACAGAGCTTTTCGGTATTTTACGGTATATAAAAATATGAGTTGTGTTCGTAATGAACAATTCAGTTCGCCAAACCAACATACCTTATACACCTAAATAGTATATTTATTCGATGTGTTTTAACTATTTTTACATAAGACAAAAGAAAAGCGAGGTTATACAATTGCAATACTTAGTAATTATCACAATCATATTAAGAAGCTATTTATTTGGTATCGGTTGTTTACCAACACTTCACTTCAAGATACAAAACTAGTTTTTAAGAGATACTAGTGGAATGCCCGCGCGTTGCTGCGAGTATGTATTTTTATTCACATTTTAAATTGCCAAAACTTTATACACCATACTGTCATTTATCCAATCCGATCTGTGCTTGATTTTTATTTGCAACATTTAGTTACACACATGAACCAAAGAACCTTTAGCCTACTGGTTACAAAGTGTTAAATAAGGCTTAGCCTTTTCTTGTGGTGATAATTCAAATTCCATTGGTAACAAAAAGTTAATCCATTAGAAAAAAGTTACATGAATTAATCTATTACTTGGTAATGGTTCTAGGTAACAAAAAGTTAATACATGAATTAAATGTATTGAATGGTGCAATTGATTTGTATTAGTGACTTGTACATAAGGGCATAGATGGAAGAAAATGATAAAAATTAGAGATTTATGCATGAGACCTTTTGTATGCCATCTTAAAATGATGGTGAAATTACCTTCTTACCCATCTCTCCTCCTTAATAAGGTAGTAGAGAAGTAGAGATTAGCAAGGTGCCCGCGCGATGCGGCGGGGAGCACAACTTGATGGTTTAAAGTTGTGCACATGGTGCTTCGGTTTGGTTTTGTTGAAGATACATGTATTTATATATATATATATATATATATATATATATATATATTGTTACAAATTAAACACAAAATATATTCATAGTTACATAGATGTCATTTAAGTTTATTTAGATCTAATATCCTTACAATCAAAACCATGGTATAACTAATCTAAGTATGCAGCCTCTATTTGTACAGTTGTATGGTGGTGATCATTCAGATTTTAGATCATTTCTTAGTCAAATTACTATTGCTTGTTTTTTTATAGAGTGTAATTACTTTTATAGTTCTAGTATTAATTAAAAGATTTCGTGAATCATATTATTGGAGAATATTTTGTAAAATCATAATTTAGGAAATAGTATTGATTGTATAAGCCTTACCGAATATTGGGACTCCTGTTCAAAATTGGTACTACTACATATACTCTTGGATTTTCACCCAACATCCACCCTATAGTTAGAACCCATTTTTAAGTCAAATTTTGAGATATGAATATAATTGTCAAAACGGGCGGGTCAGGTCGGGTTGGGTGGCGGGTCAAAACGGGTTAATTCAGAAAAAGGGTTGTTTTGGTTCTGGTCAAAACGGGTCCATGTCAAAACGGGTTGCGGGTCGGGTTTATTATAAAAAGGGTTTTCTTTTTAAAAGAAGTGATAGTATCAATTTCACTTCTTCAAACATCCAAAAGATAACTTCAGTCAATCTTATCAAAGATGAAGAAAAAGAAATTTAATATCTAGTGGTATGGTGTCCCCCTTACAAATGTGAGATTGTAAGTTTAAATTCATACAAATAATGTAAGATGAGGTGAAATAAATGTGTAATAAAAATTTGCTGACATAAAAAATAAAAATAAAAGAAGCAATGTGTATGGTGGAGAGATCTACACTTCCCAAGCATATTATACATTTTAAATTTAATAATAATAATAACATAAATAAAAACTGGAGCACCTTTTATTTACCGCACTGTTTGTTTCTATGTCCATTCAAGTATCCTTCAAGCTCTAACCGTACTATCTCACATAATCAAAAATGGTGATAAAAAATTGAAAACAAATGGTTGAAGAAGGCGATAGGAGGTAATGGTAGAAAACTGATCTGTTTCATGTTTTACTCTTTAGAGATATTTGCCCCCCCCCCCCCAAAGAAGGTGATATTTGGGTCACTGGCAATAGACGGCGGTAGCCGAAGGCGGTGGACGACCGTGGTGAGCTGGTGGACAAAAGCGACAAGTCGTCGGCTAAGGAGTTAGATGAAGGACTGAAAGAGGCTGTTGTACCTGTTCTTCAATCTTCACTCTTTGATAAGAATAATGAAGAACCCGCTCGTCACTTGCTTTACCCGTTTTGACCCGTTGGTCACCTGCCATTGTATTGATCCGCGGTAGAACCCTGATTTATCACATTTCCACCGCTGTTAGGTTACAGACCATTGTAGACATCCCGTGTCACCGTAATCTCCCCACCATTCGACCTTAGAGGCCACCGCTAGTTGATTTAACTGTTTCCTGCCGGGAACCTACGTGGGAGACCGCCGGTGATTGAGCGGCTCACCCGTTTGTCTTACTATCCCTCTCTCCCGTAAACTCTCCCTCTCTCTCCCGGAATGAAGCATGCTTGAAGGAATTTATAGGAGACTGGCTCCCCATCATAACCATTCATGACCGATCAATTCAGCTCCCCATCATAAACATGTATCAGTTACAATGGAGGTGTTAAGAGATGTATGTACAGCGTCTTAAAAACTTGAGTTACAATGGGTACAAACTATTGAGTAAATTAAAATCAACATTAATTCTTGAACCATCATTGAATTCTTGTTAATTGATTTGGAAGAGGGATGTACAAGTTGTTAATTGGAAAAACTTTCATGACATGTAGAGTATAAAACACAAAAACCTTCATATGCCATCTTAAAATGATGGTAAAATGACTACTTTGCCTATCTCTCCTCCTTAATAAGGTACTATAGATATAGATATAGATATATAACTAACTTTAACTTATTTTCAAAGTATTAAAGGGGTTTTAGTTTAGGAATATAAATGTGTTAGGAAGAGGTTCATTTCCTTGTGATCAACGGTTTAAATCCAACATTACACATATATGTAGATTCATAAACAGATGTAGATATTGTATAAGTTAACCTCTAAAACAAAAAAACTCAATGACAATTAACTTGGTTGACAGATGCTAGTTGTGTTAAGTGTGAGATCATAAAAGGTATTGAGTTCAATCCACGCTTGTGCCAAGAAATCAAGAATTATTAAGGATCTTCATAGGCCGAGAGTGTTTTATCCCCGGTCTCAATGTGGGAAGGAGACTAAGATTATTTGAAATCATGGAAGGACTCACCAATTTCTACTTCAAAATGCACTTAGTGTAATTAAATTGCATCAAACCTGAACCTGAGTCTTGTGGGTTACGTGTGTTGCCACTTTTTTTTATCGGCTAAGGACAATAGGAAATCACCTTGGTACCCCGTTTCGAATCTCTATTTTCGTATCGTCTCTGAGGGCATAAGTCTTTTCAACGTTAAGGGTGTATTTTTACTAGCCCTAGGATTCGAACCATGTGTTGCCACTTAATCATGGAGAAAAAAAAACATTTTGAAAGTATTTTTTTTTTTATTTCACATTCCTCCTCTTAGCACCACCAATGATTATAAAAATAAAAATAAAAAAAACATAAAAAGCAATAAGAATACGATGCTTATAAAAACAACCAGAACAAGTAACCAACCCCCCATATAACTCCATCACCACCACAACTCCCAAACGCCTGAAAACCAGAACCAACCATGAAGAAGTGTGAATTATGTACCCACATAGCCAGAATCTACTGCCACTCAGATAACGCTAGCCTCTGCTACACCTGCGACCAAACAGTCCACTCCTCCAATTTCCTCGTCGCCAAACACTCCCGTACCCTCCTTTGTCACAAATGCCAATCACCCACTCCTTGGACCGCTTCCGGCCTCCATCTCGGCCGTGCCGCCACTGTCTGTGTCACTTGTCTCGATGAAAACGACGTCGTTGAGGATAATCGTGATCTGCAACATAACAGAGAGACTGAAGATGAAGCTGTTGAATCTAGTGATGATGAGGATGAGGATGAGGATGATGATAATGAAGATGAGGATGCAGAGAATCAGGTTGTTCCATGGTCGTCAACTGTGTCGCCTCCTGTTGTTACGGGTTGTTCGAGTAGTGAAGATGTTTCCTCAAGCAGAGTTACTGATCGAGAACGTGTGGATGGTTGTATTGATTCCGAGGTTTGTGTTTCTTTACCTAGGATAGGATTATGGTTTCGGTACAAAACATGTTTTTCCGTAAAAAAAACTTAACTGCGAGAACCAAAGTGCTATTTATAAATAACTCATCATTTAACAAATAACAAAATAACTTTAAGACTGTCATCAATGCGCCCGTAATGTTGCCGCCCGTAGCCACTTTTCCTGAAGAGAGAGGGACGAAAGCCGCCCTTGGAGGAGAGAGACAAGGATTGTGAGAGGGAGAGGTGGGCCATGGCTTAGGTGCCTGTTGCAGAGGAGTGGCAGGACGGACGGTCAGGCTGAGGTGGCACCGGGCAGCGGAGGACGGGCGGCGTCGCGTTGGAGACGGTCTAAGTTGCTATTACGGATTACCATATCTGTTCAGTGGCGAATTCGGAAATTATTTCCGGAGATTCATTTCGTAGATTCTCACCAGTTTTCAATATTTTTTCCACTAAAATTTTGATTTATTTTTCAAACCGGTGAGGTTCCTTTCGTAGATTCTCACTCGTTTTCAATATTTTTTCACTAAAATTATGATTTTTTTTTTCCAAACCGAGGGGTTTCTGGACCCAGGAACCCTGTGGATCCGCCACTATTAATTAATGTTTATCATGTGATGATTCGATCATAAAAAATATAAAAATAGGTTACTATGAGTTTACGATTCAGAAAATTGTAACGAATGCGTTTTTTTAATTAGAAATCGAATATGATGCAGGATGATAGTCACGATACCGTATGTTCATCAGATAGATTCGATAATAAAAGGAGTACGGATCAGGTCTCAAGAACGTCTTTCAGGCCATTGAAGATGATTAGATCAGACAGAAATTGAGTGTCCTTAGTCTACATGATATGAATTTTTTGATGGATTATGGACGTGATCATGTTAGATCCGATTAATTATGTTCAGTTAGATCACAACTCGATTAGTCATTTGACGGGTTCGCAGTTTCTTACACGTTCGATTAAAGAAGACGACACTAGGCATTGGTATGATCGGGAAATCATGTTATATATGGTTTTGGTAATTCTATTGTTTAGTGATTGATCTTCGTTTTATGTGAAAAAGTTTTCATATATTGTTGATAATCATAATATCATCGGGATTTACTGATTTTCCACTATCGTATTTTCGGGTAGATAGGGTCAGATTTTCCCTGGAACGGGTGGCTTGGAGGGGTTCTGGCAATCCAGCGCTACCTGTGAGCGGACACTTAAGACGTGTCTTCACCCAGGGGCGTATATGCTGCTTTTGTAACTAATTGATGGGTTCCCCGAGAAATCAGGACATCGTTTGTTGTCTGTTAAAAAAATAATAATATATTAGCAAGTGGATCAATGGCTTTTTGAAAAAGGCTCCATGATTTGCTCATACATGCCTCCATGTTTGTGTTAATGATGCTATTGCCATTATTTGATTCAATGGATACAAATTAAATCATCAATAAAATACAAAGAGTCAAAGAAAATATATATATAATTATGTTTGATTAAATGTGTGGTTGCTATTGCATGTTGGTTTTAGAAGTATTCCCTAAGATATAAGACCACAAGGTGTGGTTGCCGCCCCCCACCCCTATGCCGCCCCACCACCTGGGCATAAGTGGTTATATATATGTGGTTAAACCTTGCAGTTGATTATGGTTGTTATTGGATCCATCATCCATGTGAGTGGCTTGTTTTGAAATCCCTCTTGATTTGGAGGTACAAGATGATTTGATCATCTGGATTATCATTGAGTGGTTTTAAGAGTAGGATTGTTAAATACAAATCGATCATTGGTAAGATATAAGTTCTTAAGTTTTTTCAAATGCTTAAGTTCTTTTGTGAATTCTAAAATTGAGTTCTTTTAAAATAATAAATGGGTTCTTTTATTAAAAAAAAATATGTTAAAAATAACTATAAAGGACATCTCATGTAATTTCGTTAGTTATAGGACGTCTAAAACTTAAAGGACGCAAAATGCAATTTGGTCAAAATAAAATATATACTTACTGACGATAGTTCAAAGGGGTTGATTTTTCCGACCAATTATGACATGAGTTTGCTTGTTTGGCTACAGCATGTTCATCTTCGGCTCTAATCCCGGGTCCTAACTAAATAAATAGGGGTTTAGGTTATTGTTTTTATTTGTCAATTTTCCTTGTGAGTTCGCTAGATTGAATAGAAAGTGTAGCATGTTCGTCCCACAAATATCTTGTGTTTGTGTTTGATCTGATTGTCAGGATCGACAATATCAACATTTAAAATTTGAAATAAATGTGCCGGCTATGATCACCACCATCACACAAATGATATGCCTCATGAAGCACCTTTAGGGCTTGTTTGGTAGCCTCTTAATGAAGCTCTAAACCAGTCAGCTCTGAATGATTCGGCATTCAGAGTGTTTGTTTCAACCTAAAAAAAGCTCTGAATGGAATGGTTAAGAGCTAAATCATTCAGACTTGGTGTATTGCTGAACCATTCAGCACTTAGGGGCTGTTTGGTAGCCTCTTAATGAGGCTCTTAACCATTCAGTGCTGAATGATTCAGCATTCAGCGCGTTTGTTTCAGCTTCTGAATGGAATGGTTAAGTCTGAATCATTAAGATTTGGAATGTTGCTGAACCATTAAGCACTGAATTATTAAGCACTGAACTAGGCTGAACCTTAATGAGGCTCCCCTACCAACGTGGGACAAGAAAACTAACCATTAAGAGGTCCAACCTAATGATTTAGCGCTTAACCATTCAGACCTCTTAACCATTCAGACCTCTTAATGATTCTGCACTTAATCAACCAAACAACCCCTTAATCATTCAGAGCCTTTAATCATTTAGAACTCTTAATGATTCAGCACTTAATCAACCAAACAACCCCTTAATCATTTTACTCCTCAGACTGGTGGGTTAAGCACACCACTTTTTCTTTGGTTAAGGACCTTAGGCTGGTCCGGTTAATTATATTACATTACTTCTATTTTGCATCTTATTGATGTTCGTATGAACCAAAAAAAATAAACAACTAAAAATAGCAAATTAGATAGGTTGAATTGCCATCAATAGAAAGACTAGTGGGAATCCCCATGCGTTGTCGCGGGTATTTTATATATTTTATACGTTATCACGAATATGACCCGTTTAGGTTGAATTTTCTTCTTCTTATTAGTACCTTAAGATTTAAATATGACAACAATGAAAAATAGATACTAATTCTAGTAATATTGTTTTTACCAATATAATCAACACATAAATTGATTCACAAAATATACAAAAGGAACACTCTCATTAAAATAACTCATTTTTGCACGTTACATAAGATTAAAAAAACATAAAGTATCCTCAATGTATTACAACACTCAAACCCCTTTTCGCTTCATGTTACCCAAGGGTTCATGAGTTATGTACCCTCCAAAGTTAGTTGTAGCTAGATAAAAAAGAACGTAACTTCGTAACATTGAAAATTGGTATGATATATGTTAAAATCATAATGATTAGGTTTTTGCATTTCACTTTTCACAAACCAGATGTTATTATTTATTTGCAATATATATGTAGTAAGGCTGCTATGATTTTTCCAACCTAACTACAAACACAAGAAGTTTATACCTTGCATTTGCAATACAAAAAAATCCATTTGCTATTACATTCAATATAAATCATTCAAAGACTCGATATTTCTTCAACTTTCATCCCACCATAATTCTCTATTTCCAATCTACCAACCTACATAATTTTATCAATCTATGAGTCACAAATTTAGTTTTAAACTTTACAAATGAAAGTGATGTTATAAAGTTCCGCATTTAATCATAATAATTTGTTAGTGCATTGTTCTTTGTGGCGTGTTAACAATTTTGGTTGTTATGTCACACCACGCCAATGGCGGAAACACGTGGCGCGACGCTCGAAAGCATATCAAAGTCAAGATTAACACAAACTATATTTAATTAGAAAAGATCATTATATTAAGATGTCGGGAAGGAGTACCTGGTTTCAAACATTACTTAAAACCACAAACATTAAGTTTTAAAGTGGGGTGTTTCCGTTTATGTCCCAACCCGAAGGTAACAATAGATGAAACCCCCAACCATTGTCCGACATCCCAAATTCCACCGTACTAGCCGCATACCTGTTCAGCACTTAGTTACCTGAAAGATATGTTTAAAAAGACGTCAATATATAAAATATTGGTGATTTCACAGGTTTTAGTTTCGTAAATACGACATTTTTACATCCTGTGCAAATCCAGCACATTTTTACATCCTGTGCAAATCCAGCACATTTTTATATCCTGTGCAAATCCAGCACATTTTGTGGCCTTTGTATGGAGTAGCTAGCTCCTACAAATTATGATGATGAGCAATCCCCTGAATCCCATAACCAAACCAAGACTAATAAATATGCCCCGCTCCAAGTCGTTTCTCGGAACCCAACGACTTAAGTTCAGAATACGTGCACCCCAGGCATACGCCGATGCATAATCGACGCTATCGATTAGGGGTGGGCCTTGTCAGGCACCAATAGTACTATCCAAATATTCCTTCAGTTTCATTTACCTGAATTAATGGTTACAGTAGCGAGGACCCAACCCCGAGTGGCGACCAAAAACTCAAGTACTCATCATGCCACTTACCACATTTTAACCTTTGAAAACATTTCAATATGTGATAATTTTTGACAAACATATCTTTCCCCCAGTTAAAACAGTAAAACGGGGCCGTGAAACTCACCTTAATTTCCATGCTTAGCTAGCAAATAAAACCCAAAGCTTTGACCGACTTCCTCGTGCCCTAATTACCAATAAAGGACACCTTAAAGTCTATCATATATAAACCTAGCTTATTTTTCCGGTTAAAAGATAGTTTATTCAACTATCTAGACTCGTGTGTACTAACCCGAGTCTTTAAGTGTTTTAACTCGACGAACCGATCGTGACTTATCTTAATTCATGTGTTCACATACGAAATAGTACCCAAGTTGCGCACCTGTTACTATTCGTGTGTAAACCATGTTGGACTACTACTACGAAGCGCATAACTCATCCCGAGTAATAGCTTGTCTCGTAAGTCGGATAAATGTAGTTGCCTTGTATTATTATTTTTGGACAATATACTTCGAAGAAACATAAGTATAATTATTAAAATTGACTAGTAACATTTGTTATTTCGCTTCCCAAAATCCGAGTGTTTTATGTGTTTCGAAGCATTACTTTCAAATAATTTTTCCCAAATAAGTTAAGCGTCTACGTATTTCAAATCCGTATTTTTGACAACGTTTTGGTTACCAAAAAAACCATTGAAGTTGACACAATTGACGCTCGACAAAACTATATATTTGTTTTCAAATATTGTTCGGGATCGACTATTATTGTTTCCAATAATCTTTGTCAAAACGACACGACTTTGTATGGAATTAGTCTGGTCAAACACTTGGAAATAGTTGATAAGGACGCATCACAATAACGCCTTTGCGCTTCGAATTTTATAAAAATTTCGGCAGAGTTTCCTCTGTTTTTGTACAAACCAGACAACACAAGTTGTCTACAATTTTCCCAAAAATCAATCTCCAAATCACAAGACAACAATTTCATTTATCCGTAATTCCATTAAAACGAGACACTATACGCTTCGATAACTTATATAAATACCAAACTTATTTATATAAATATATATATATAACAATATATACATATAGTATAGTCCAACATTTTAGTCCGACAACAACATAAAGTCACGCTTTATAAACAATGACAACCACTTTATTTATACATTTCGTGTATTATTTATTGGTTCGTTTAGCGAGTTAACACCATTTTCGTTCGTATTTATTACTTATAAATTATATACTTGTTTATAAATAATATCACAAAATAAATACGAAAACTAATTTTACCATATCGTACGCGCGCCTCGTTCTAGCGACACCTTTGACCAGATCTGACTCGTTGACCATCCGTTGACCCGGACCAAGGTTGAGTCGAATCCGAAACACACGGATCTGATCCGAAACGCCCGGATCTGACCCGAAACATTCAGATCTGACCCGAACACCCCAAACTCGACCCGAAAGCTACCATCCACCACAACCGACACCTATAACCACCCTAAACCATCCGGACCACCACCGAGAGCCAACCACAACAACGCCTCGGACCGGAATCAGACCTGGCCTGGACCACCACTACCCGACCACAGCCGGACCACAACCACCACATCGAACCCCTTCGCCCCGTCATCACCAAAACCCGACCAAAACAACCACTGAAACCCATACCTGCAACAACCACCACAATCGGGTCTTGACCAAACACCACGGAAACCATCACCACCGTCCTCAGCCTCCTAATCCCGACCAAAACCACCACCTCTCGCCGCCGTCTGCTGCTTTCCCGAGCCAGAACCACCATCTCTGCTCCCACCATAGTCACCATCGGTCATCTTCTTCTCCAAAAACCGGACAAACCCACCACGACCGGACCACCACACCCACCGAAAACCACCCTCAACTGCTGTTTTCTGCGTTTTTCGGGCTGCAGAACCACCGCACAGCCACTACCCATGGTGATGGCGGCCGATCTTGGGCATGGCGAGGAAGAAGGAGTTCGTGGGTGAGTGCACGGGTAGAGAGAGAGAGTGAGATCAGATCTAGAGAGAGAGTAGAGAGAGAGAGGGGGTTGCGGCTGAAATGGAGGAGAAGAGAGAGGTTAAGGAGCTTTTATAGGTAGGGTTTCTTGGTAGGTGGGAGTATACCGCGTATCGAACCCGTTTTAAACGAAAACGCTTCGGTTTGTTATTAGGCCCGATAATTAATTACAAAATCTAGTCGGTTTTATTCGAAATGAAAAACATAACCAAACCGAGCAATTCAAATGTTATTTTCGTAACTCGACGCGTGAAAACGGAACACGCGTTAAAATCGCGTTAATCGACTCGGTTGTGTTATCCTTCATTTAAATGATCCGATAACTTCGAAATTCAATAAGAAACATTGTTTATAATAATTAATTATTCCGAAAGTTTAATAACGGTTAAAACCACGTGTTTTGACGTTCGAATCCCACGTCAGTTTCTCTCCGCGTTCTCCAAAACGCTGCGTTTTGGGCCGTTTACCACGCCGATTTCACATCCGATCGCATCGACAGTAAATACGTGTCGTATTTTCATAGAATAAACTTATGTTATTCCAGTTTGACGAATTTTTGCTGACGTCAGTTCGTTACGTTAAATACGCGAAGTCTTTCTTTAAAGGCATCAAGACTTCAACGAACTTTCAAAAGGACATCGTAGGACTCATATTAGCTCAACTAACCATAATTAACCTTAAACCATGTTAATCATTTCTAAAACATGATTAGAATCACGTTAATCGTTGTACGAAATTTGCCGGTTGTCACATTCTCCCCCCGTTAAGAGAATTCCGTCCCGGAATTCAGTTCAAGTCATCCGATACATTAGTATCCTTGAACAGGGCGGGATGTTTGCAACTCACATGATTACCCCTTTTCTTCGTGAACTCCAGTTCACGCTTAGCGTCCTAACGAACACAATGTCATGAGTCGGCTACGGTCGAGCTCCTGGGTATCGCAACCCGGCACAAATATCGGCTTTCCCGAAATAGTAGAGCTTTGCGTCAACCTGAATTCTGTCGGTCGAGGATTTGACAATGCTTCCCCAAGCCGGACTTGCGGGATTCATCAAGAGTCCCACTAAGCTCTCGCGATAGTTCGAGCTTGTTCGTTGCAAGGCCAATTTTAACTGACATATCCGAGTCACTGGAGTACTAAGCGAAGTCACTCCATTACCGTTTTCGTGCTTAACAACACCCTTTCGGAGTATAACACTCAGCAAAGTCCTATACCAATTCGATGTTCCTAAGGCCAACGCCTTGTTAGTACAACTTCCTGATCGGTTTGGCCACTTATTCAAGCAGATTTGAATCTATCAGATTCGTTGGTCATCTCTTGAACTCAAGCCAGGTCATGTGTATATTCTCTATCTGTCATTCAATGTACTAGAGACGTACACATATGCACTCCAGAGGACTTCGAGCAGTACACCCCGAACACTAGGGTGTTAATTCCTATAACATAGGAAATTCTGGCGATGAAGTACACGAATTTGATTTGCCACCGACACTAATCGTATCACACAGGACATTTCCGTCCAGGACAATAATTCATTCGTTCGAGAACGGTAATCCATACTCATCTCAAATTGAGTATCCCAGACTTGCGTTCAAGGTTCGGCGAACCCTGAGGTAGGATAACTACTAAAATCCGATATTATGAAAGTTGGCACCTAGTGTCTAGCCACGACTCTCCAAGAGTATAGGTGGCTATCCACATGCCTCCTGCTGTAACTACAAACGAGTAAGGGACGAGAAGGTTCCAAACAAGGATCAATCATTGTCTGTGCCTCATCACAGCCACCGGACACCTCAGGCGACAAGACCATAAGGTTCGTTCGTTCGAATCTCACTAACCGGGTGATCTTACCAGATCACAAAGCAGTCGACATTCTTGAGGACGCTCCAGGTTGTTTATAGTAGCAGATGGTGTTCCTATGTCCTCACATGGACTGAAATCCACTATGCACCAACTTACAACCTTCCGCTTGAGCGATTGTGGTTAGTGGTACTAGGACGCCTAATATGGTCTGATGGAGGTCGAAAGTTTTTGCGTCGCTTCCACCCCTCAGTTCCCCAGACAGTAGACAGTGTATATTCAACATACGGCCGTACAATTCCACAATACGCGAGAATTTAAACCGACTTAACACAAATGTCTAGAGGCTCACATCACCTCATCACATTGGTCAACATAAGGATGATGTATTTGAATCATCATAATATGGTTGCCGTAACAAACAGAGGATAGGGTCTCGACAACATCTCAACACGTTGGCTTCCCTCGAGACGGTAAGCAGAGCATTGGTGACTACCCCAAACAAGGGTACCCAGTGCTTGTCCTGCTATATGTGCCTCACGAGCCTTGGTGTCCTATCGTTACTAGCAACCTAGTAAGTCAATTCTGAACAATACAGGACACACGTTCCTTAAATTGACTTTCAGATCCTATGCAGAGATCTGAGTGAAAGGAGTCCTGAACCGGAATCCTCACTCGCCGAATATTCCATCTTTCGGGATCTTTCGAGGTAAGAGGTGAAATTGAGTCATAAATGAATGCATTTGGCACACATTCCATGTGTGGGGCTTGGCGTCTTCATACGCCAAAGTCGTCACTTAAAACAACCAACGACCGAAATCGCCTTACAAGAAGTAGTCTTGAGCCTTCCAATAAGGCATCCCATTCAACGACTCAGGTAGTCACACACATGGGTGCAACGTGTAAGCTTTCGAGCTCATCTTGGTTAGTCAGGTACTAAACGCACTGACCTGGCAGCTCATATTACTTTGGTGTCTCCAACAGTGCCTGTCAACGACAGGGGATTTTTGCTCTAGCGCGAGCAATGCTACTGAAAAATAACTGGGAACACCCATATCGACCCAAGGTCGAAAGGGTTCCACAATCCCAAGAATCTACACAACGACACCAAGACAAGATAAACCTACCCTTAGCAGGATAACATCAATCGAAGGGCTGAGTTGATCGAAGATTCCATCACGGTAGGGTAGCACCCTCACAGAGTAGACAATGTTGCATGCCCTTCTAGATTCAGGGTTTCATAAGACCTCCGAATCATGTACCGGGGACTCCACCAATGCACACGCTGTGGGTGGGTCCACACTGTTATTCCCGCAGTCATCGGCATGACACGTTGGCGGGTATGACGTCAAACGAATCCACTGGGATGGGCAATAATAAATTGAGTCTTTCAACTCCTACTAGCCCAAGGTATGGGTCATAAGATCGCTCACATTTACTCGATACCTTCAAGTTCGAGATGTATTCGAAACCCCTTTATCGCAAAGACGAGGCTCACACCGTCATGTGTGGATCATGGTATTTCCTTCCGACATGATTCGAGAGTGGTTAGTCGACCAAATGCACGTAAAAGGTTAAGGCTGGACATGGCGTCACTGATGCCTTGGATCCTGAAGAGGTAATGCTCACGAAACTCGCGGGCATATAAAGAAGTCGACCCATGATTCGGTCAATTACTGAAACTACCACGAGATTCGAACTTTAGGGAGATACATGTGCTAACACTAGGACTAGAGTGTCTTAGGATGACTACTGGAAAGTCCGTCAGACACCCGAATTCCCACATAATCAATGGCGACACTACACAACCATTCAGCAACATAACAACAGCTACGTGGGTTTGGGGTAATGTCTTTATCCCATGGGAACCAAGAATGAATCAAACGACAAGTTATCACATCATCAAGTCAATCTAACAATTGTAGCAATACGCTCACGGTGCGATACGGCAGTAGAAATAACATGACATGACAACAACACATCCACGAACACATCAACAAGGGAACACCGCACAGGAACAACACGACGACAAAGAAGCATGACAACAAGGCAACACCACTGCAGGCGCAGCACAACAACAGGAATGCACCGTCGACAGCGAAACGCAACCGCATGGATATGCAGTCGGCAAAACTGTGCAACTACTAGAATGCACAATCGTTGGGGGTAACACCACAACATGAATTCACGACAGCAGGACGACACGCAACCTAGCGAGTCCACTATACATAGCTACAAGAAGCTCCATTACGGTGAGCACGCACCCCGGTGCGTTTCAGCTCACTTATGGTGATAGAATCCTTATTCGTATCCTCAGCCACAAACCCAGACTCCATAGGCTCATTAGTAGGAACGATTGGACCGCCAAAGGCATCCGCCTTCATAACAGAAATGGGAACGATGGGTTCCACATAATTTAGTAGACTTATCAGGCCGATATCGTTCCTAGGGAGAATGACTGTATACTCGATATAAGTCACTCGAATAATAGCAACTGCAGCTTTGACGGGCTTAACCATGCCTGAGAACCATCGCCGACATTAGTCTTGGCAGGAGCCAGGGAATGATAACGAGTGGTTCAACGAAAACCTCAAAGAAAATGGAGTTAACAGCAACGAACTCCATCATGACACGAGCATGGTCATAGCGGCTTGGCAAGGGTCTTATAGATGCCTATGTCAATGACAGTGATCTTAGTAGGAGCCTTCGAAACAACAGCAACATCAAACTTGACAAGAGCCATAGCAACATCCTCAACACACTCAGTATGAGTTACACTCTCAGCAACGACAACATGATTCGCTTGGGCCATAGGACGATGATAGCAGCAGCAACAACAGCAGGCTCAGCAGAAACCTTAGGCCCGTCGTAGCTATTAGATGTGTGGTAAATAGTATCCATAGGACCTAGTAACCAACCTACATCTTTTTCAGTATCAAAGATAGTGGTCACCACGAGAATAGTAGAGGTAGAAGGATCATGATTTATCGGGACACCACGATAAAATAAAAACGATACAGACTCTGGCAATTCAGCCGAGTCATCCTTCTCATTAGGGTCCTCTAGCATGTTATTTTGGTCCTAGCACCGATAGTCATCAACAGAAATGCCTCCCCGACACTTAAGCGAGGCCAGTGAACCTTCTTCCTGGTAGGCCACGCAGTGAGGGTATCGGAATACGACAAGAGATTAGACAAGTCACTTTGTCCATAACGAATGGATCTCGCATCCTTAGTTTATAAAACACCGTGACAAGGGACGCAACGTCTCAATATCTATGGGGATTGATGGAAAACACTTCGCATCAATTGCCACCCCAAATAAACAACCAGTCTCGTCGTCCTGACGAGGGTAGCGGACATTCAACATTGCAACATGAGCAATGGAATTGCCGTCCCATGGGTGAGTTTTAGTTGACAGAATAACGTGACCACTTCCAGTAGTCCGTTATTTGCTTTTTCGAGGGGGAATTTCGATGTCTGCCAGAGCGTTCCGTGACACTTGACCATTACGAGTCACACGCTTTACGATTTCGGCTCCCGAAATGTGGTTTCACTCCCCGAGTATTATGACGGATTCAGACGCAAAACGCACGTCGTGATCCTATATTCAATATATATGTATGTCTCCATATATATTAACTGACTTGGGTAAAATTATCTCCGACTCGACTCACTTTACCATATAACTACTTTCCCATTAAGTAGTCATACTAGGATCTTGTCAGTCGAGATTTCATTTTTCCCGTAATCGACTCGACTCACCTTTCCATATATTTATTTTCCCATTAAATAAATATACTATGATCTTGTCGATTCGATATTACATTCTACAACCATCGACTCGACTCACTTTACCGTATAATTATTTTCCCATTAAATAATTATACTAGGGTCTTGTCGACTCGACGTTGTATTTTACGACCATCGACTCGACTCACTTTACCGTATAATTATTTTCCCATTAAATAATTATACTAGGATCTTGTCGATTCGACACTACCTTTTACAACCATCGACTCGACTCGCGTTACCGTATAATTATTTTCCCATTAAATAATTATACTAGGGTCTTGTCGATTCAACGTTGTATTTTACGACTATCGACTCGACTCACTTTACCGTATAATTATTTTCCCATTAAATAATTATACTAGGGTCTTGTCGATCGATATTTCGTTTTCGGCACCCGACCCGGCTCACCTTACCATATATTTATTTTCCCATTAAATAAATATACTAGGATCTTGCCGATCGATAATTCATTTTCAACACCCGACTCGGCTCACTTTACCATATATTTATTTTCCCATTTAAATAAATATACTAGGATCTTGCCGATCGATAATTCATTTTCAACACCCGACTCGGCTCACTTTACCATATATTTATTTTCCCATTTAAATAAATATACTAGGATCTTGCCGATCGATAATTCATTTTCAACACCCGACTCGGCTCACTTTACCATATATTTATTTTCCCATTTAAATAAATATACTAGGATCTTGCCGATCGATAATTCGTTTTCAACACCCGACTCGGCTCACTTTACCATATATTTATTTTCCCATTAAATAAATATATTAGGATCTTGCCGATTCGAAATTGTTGATTTAGACGGGGGCTATCATGCCTTCTAGATGAAGATGATCAAAGCTATTAACTTAGCAAGGACGATTTTGCCCTCCGATAGGGGAAGGAACGCCTGACCCCTGAAGACAACTTGGGCATGTGTTGGATCAAGAATGACTTACTCACAGTAATAATATAGCAGCACACGGGCAACAAATCTCAATACTGATCCACACAGGGTCCCGTGCTCAAAACGCACTGGTTTTGCAGGGACGCACCCTAAGTCTTCACTTGGTTCCAAGTTTAGCATTCCACGCATCGTACCAAACATTCATCTCTCTGGTAGGCAGTGCATCCTCGTATGTCCGCTCCATTGAGGAACTTTGAGTGGAGGCATTCAACTCCTACACAAGGAAGTTTTCATCTCCTGTCCCTATCCGATGCGAGGGTTTACGTCAGATTACTCATATGAATAGACGTTTGAGCTCTTCCGTGTTCGTACCTTAGAGGTAATGCTGAAGAAAGCTCATTCAGTTTGCGAGGATCGAAATCAAGGGATATCAACAAGACCTCCCTTTTAGCCCGTTGGCCAATCAAAAGCTAAGACTGACCCTACAGTACAAGAATAGACAAGGCAAGAAGTGATCACCAACCCCAGCCCTAGCGCCCACCAAGGTTACCGTGCACCACAAGTTATTATTACGTGTGCACCCGCAATGATAATCGGTGTTGCCAGGTAATTTTGGTGCCCGCTAGTTCCGAGCTTCCTGATCCAAAACAAGGATTTCACACATAAAAGGACCTAGACTAGCTTCGCCTTCACAACAACAGCAACACGACAACGTCCACTAGCACGATAAGGGTTAGCCCTTCCGATCATCCCGTCCGCAGGTAAGCGGGTGAGTTCGTCGTAGACCACCGCTTGTCCTTCCCGCTTGTCGATGTCGGTAACCGATGCAAAAGTGCGGACTAAAGTGAAGTGTGAGACGATATCCTTACAGGCAAGCTATCTGTACTACTTATATGCATTAACTAGCACTAGTTAGAAAATCGGATCTCTACACAATTTAAACATTCATATCCTTATTTTCTAACATTTTATATATTGACACACATGGCTAGTCGGTCGGAATTTCCCCTTGTACAATCCATGTACAATTTTCTTTCTTTTCTAAAAATATTTCGTTGTG
The DNA here is from genome assembly GCA_028751855.1 of Ambrosia trifida. Lineage (NCBI taxonomy): Eukaryota > Viridiplantae > Streptophyta > Magnoliopsida > Asterales > Asteraceae > Ambrosia > Ambrosia trifida. The sequence continues at coordinate 18,930,923 of CM054128.1, read as the reverse complement.
TTTTATTTTTGAAAACTCCGTTTTCGAGCCAAAACTGGTTATAGTCTAGATTTTTCAAAAATACTAGTTCGCTATAACCTTGGCTCTGATACCACTTCTGTCACACCACGCCAATGGCGGAAACACGTGGCGCGACGCTCGAAAGCATATCAAAGTCAAGATTAACACAAACTATATTTAATTAGAAAAGATCATTATATTAAGATGTCGGGAAGGAGTACCTGGTTTCAAACATTACTTAAAACCACAAACATTAAGTTTTAAAGTGGGGTGTTTCCGTTTATGTCCCAACCCGAAGGTAACAATAGATGAAACCCCCAACCATTGTCCGACATCCCAAATTCCACCGTACTAGCCGCATACCTGTTCAGCACTTAGTTACCTGAAAGATATGTTTAAAAAGACGTCAATATATAAAATATTGGTGAGTTCACAGGTTTTAGTTTCGTAAATATGACATTTTTACATCCTGTGCAAATCCAGCACATTTTTACATCCTGTGCAAATCCAGCACATTTTTATATCCTGTGCAAATCCAGCACATTTTGTGGCCTTTGTATGGAGTAGCTAGCTCCTACAAATTATGATGATGAGCAATCCCCTGAATCCCATAACCAAACCAAGACTAATAAATATGCCCCGCTCCAAGTCGTTTCTCGGAACCCAACGACTTAAGTTCAGAATACGTGCACCCCAGGCATACGCCGATGCATAATCGACGCTATCGATTAGGGGTGGGCCTTGTCAGGCACCAATAGTACTATCCAAATATTCCTTCAGTTTCATTTACCTGAATTAATGGTTACAGTAGCGAGGACCCAACCCCGAGTGGCGACCAAAAACTCAAGTACTCATCATGCCACTTACCACATTTTAACCTTTGAAAACATTTCAATATGTGATAATTTTTGACAAACATATCTTTCCCCCAGTTAAAACAGTAAAACGGGGCCGTGAAACTCACCTTAATTTCCATGCTTAGCTAGCAAATAAAACCCAAAGCTTTGACCGACTTCCTCGTGCCCTAATTACCAATAAAGGACACCTTAAAGTCTATCATATATAAACCTAGCTTATTTTTCCGGTTAAAAGATAGTTTATTCAACTATCTAGACTCGTGTGTACTAACCCGAGTCTTTAAGTGTTTTAACTCGACGAACCGATCGTGACTTATCTTAATTCATGTGTTCACATACGAAATAGTACCCAAGTTGCGCACCTGTTACTATTCGTGTGTAAACCATGTTGGACTACTACTACGAAGCGCATAACTCATCCCGAGTAATAGCTTGTCTCGTAAATCGGATAAATGTAGTTGCCTTGTATTATTATTTTTGGACAATATACTTCGAAGAAACATAAGTATAATTATTAAAATTGACTAGTAACATTTGTTATTTCGCTTCCCAAAATCCGAGTGTTTTATGTGTTTCGAAGCATTACTTTCAAATAATTTTTCCCAAATAAGTTAAGCGTCTACGTATTTCAAATCCGTATTTTTGACAACGTTTTGGTTACCAAAAAAACCATTGAAGTTGACACAATTGACGCTCGACAAAACTATATATTTGTTTTCAAATATTGTCCGGGATCGACTATTATTGTTTCCAATAATCTTTGTCAAAACGACACGACTTTGTATGGAATTAGTCTGGTCAAACACTTGGAAATAGTTGATAAGGACGCATCACAATAACGCCTTTGCGCTTCGAATTTTATAAAAATTTCGGCAGAGTTTCCTCTGTTTTTGTACAAACCAGACAACACAAGTTGTCTACAATTTTCCCAAAAATCAATCTCCAAATCACAAGACAACAATTTCATTTATCCGTAATTCCATTAAAACGAGACACTATACGCTTCGATAACTTATATAAATACCAAACTTATTTATATAAATATATATATATAACAATATATACATATAGTATAGTCCAACATTTTAGTCCGACAACAACATAAAGTCACGCTTTATAAACAATGACAACCACTTTATTTATACATTTCGTGTATTATTTATTGGTTCGTTTAGCGAGTTAACACCATTTTCGTTCGTATTTATTACTTATAAATTATATACTTGTTTATAAATAATATCACAAAATAAATACGAAAACTAATTTTACCATATCGTACGCGCGCCTCGTTCTAGCGACACCTTTGACCAGATCTGACCCGTTGACCATCCGTTGACCCGGACCAAGGTTGAGTCGAATCCGAAACACACGGATCTGATCCGAAACGCCCGGATCTGACCCGAAACATTCAGATCTGACCCGAACACCCCAAACTCGACCCGAAAGCTACCATCCACCACAACCGACACCTATAACCACCCTAAACCATCCGGACCACCACCGAGAGCCAACCACAACAACGCCTCGGACCGGAATCAGACCTGGCCTGGACCACCACTACCCGACCACAGCCGGACCACAACCACCACATCGAACCCCTTCGCCCCGTCATCACCAAAACCCGACCAAAACAACCACTGAAACCCATACCTGCAACAACCACCACAATCGGGTCTTGACCAAACACCACGGAAACCATCACCACCGTCCTCAGCCTCCTAATCCCGACCAAAACCACCACCTCTCGCCGCCGTCTGCTGCTTTCCCGAGCCAGAACCACCATCTCTGCTCCCACCATAGTCACCATCGGTCATCTTCTTCTCCAAAAACCGGACAAACCCACCACGACCGGACCACCACACCCACCGAAAACCACCCTCAACTGCTGTTTTCTGCGTTTTTCGGGCTGCAGAACCACCGCACAGCCACTACCCATGGTGATGGCGGCCGATCTTGGGCATGGCGAGGAAGAAGGAGTTCGTGGGTGAGTGCACGGGTAGAGAGAGAGAGTGAGATCAGATCTAGAGAGAGAGTAGAGAGAGAGAGGGGGTTGCGGCTGAAATGGAGGAGAAGAGAGAGGTTAAGGAGCTTTTATAGGTAGGGTTTCTTGGTAGGTGGGAGTATACCGCGTATCGAACCCGTTTTAAACGAAAACGCTTCGGTTTGTTATTAGGCCCGATAATTAATTACAAAATCTAGTCGGTTTTATTCGAAATGAAAAACATAACCAAACCGAGCAATTCAAATGTTATTTTCGTAACTCGACGCGTGAAAACGGAACACGCGTTAAAATCGCGTTAATCGACTCGGTTGTGTTATCCTTCATTTAAATGATCCGATAACTTCGAAATTCAATAAGAAACATTGTTTATAATAATTAATTATTCCGAAAGTTTAATAACGGTTAAAACCACGCGTTTTGACGTTCGAATCCCACGTCAGTTTCTCTCCGCGTTCTCCAAAACGCTGCGTTTTGGGCCGTTTACCACGCCGATTTCACATCCGATCGCATCGACAGTAAATACGTGTCGTATTTTCATAGAATAAACTTATGTTATTCCAGTTTGACGAATTTTTGCTGACGTCAGTTCGTTACGTTAAATACGCGAAGTCTTTCTTTAAAGGCATCAAGACTTCAACGAACTTTCAAAAGGACATCGTAGGACTCATATTAGCTCAACTAACCATAATTAACCTTAAACCATGTTAATCATTTCTAAAACATGATTAGAATCACGTTAATCGTTGTACGAAATTTGCCGGTTGTCACATGTTAGTTAATTCATTCTAATTGCAAGTTTTCCCTTAACGATAGGAAGTTATTGCAAAATGAAATCAATACCAAGTAAGTAGGCGTACCCGGTTTGTTGTAAATTCGAGGAATCAGACGTTGCTTGTCCTGGCTCCCAGGTGGTGATCACTTTATACTCAAATCCCTACATGACAATTAGAAGTTAGTGATTTTGAATCCTTGTAATCATGGTTAGTAGATTGTATTCTATATTGTTATTGTTCTTGTTATACAAGAATACAAGAATATGTGTTAGTAGAAAGCTTTTGTATGAAAATGAAAATGATGATAAACAACTTGAGATTGGAGGAGGTGAAGACTAAAGTGGTTGTGGTTTGATTATATTATTTGAAGTTGAAGTGATGGGTTATTTTGAGATGAAACTGACAATTGATTGTCATAATCATCCCTTTGTAACTTTGAACAATGAGTTGGGACAAGAAAATGAAAGTATATCTACATTTTGTCTATAGAATCAACTTATGAAAGGGTTACATGTGGAGAGGGTGAAAGAGTGTGTATTACACACATATACAATGGGTATTGTATCTTGTACACAATGGGCATAAATGAAACTAAATGATCAAATATTATACATTTGTGAACAGTTTTTTCAACTCCTATCTTAAACTTAGGGTGAAATTACCTTATTGGACATCTTTGGTCTTTGATAAGGTAATAAAGATAACAATTTGACTATGAACAAAATAAATAATTTTAAATAAGAGAATAATATTTCACGTTATCCGTTCATGTGCAAATCATAACTTGAACAATAGAAATTTTTTTTGATTAATTGGTGGGTAATAATGGAGGGCTATGAAGTGGTTTATAAAAATAGGGGCTTCACAAAGTTAACGTGGTCATTTAATTCTATAAATGAGGGGTTACATGTTAAAAAGGATATTAATGGTATGTTTGGCAAGAAGCTTTTAAGAGCTTTTAGGAGTTTCAAGCTTCAAGCTTTTAAGAAAAAACTCCTACTCAATAAAAAGCCTTGTTTGGTTGAATGAGCTGAAAGATTTTAGTTAAGAGAAAAAACTCTACAGTGAAGGGTATGTTTGGCAAAATTAGCTAGAGGCTGGTAGCTAGAAGCTTTGTAAATATATTTTGGTGTTTGGAAGAGTAACTTAAGCTTTTAATAAAATGTATAAAATGATCAAAATAGACATAATTAAAAACTTGTAAAAAAGTTTTTTATTTTATTTTTAAAATAGAATGGGTATTTATATCATTTACTAATTAAAAGCTTGTAGCTAGTAGAGCTTTTCCTTAAAAGCTAGTACCTGTAGCTTTTCACTATAGAGCTTTTTCTCTAACCTAAAAGCTTCTAACTCCTTCAACCAAACAAAGCTTTTTATTGAGTAGGAGTTTTTTCTTAAAAGATTGAAGCTTGAAGCTCCTAAAAGCTCTTAAAAGCTCCGTGCCAAACATACCCGAAAAGCTACTAGTAGTAGCTTTTAAGAAAAAGCTACTAACTACAAGCTTTTAATTATTAAAATGACACAAATACCCATTCTAATTTAAAAATAAAATAAAAACCTTTTTTACAAGCTTTTAATTATGCCCATTTTGGTCATTTATACATTTTATTAAAAGCTCCAGCTACTCTACCAAACATCAAATTATATTTAAAAAGCTTTCAGCTGCCAGCTACCAACTTTCAGCTACCAGCCACCAGCTAGTTTTGCTAAACATACCCTAAGTGTGTATTACACACATATACAATGATCATGATATATTGTATACAAGGGGCAAAAACAAAAGGAAATGACAAAAAAAATAGACATTTGTGAAAAGTTTATTCAACCCCTATTTTAAAATTATATTTGAATTACCTTTTTAGACATGCTTGGTTCTTAATAAGGTAATAGAGAGGTTGAAATGTTGAATTATTGTGTTGGTGCACTAATTAACTAACTTCAATTTTGGCGGCCCGAAATATAACTTGCAACCTATCAAAATGGGCGTGTGCTTAGTGATTAGAAGTAATCCAACATCAAAGATGCCCTTTATCAAAGTTATTGTGTTTTATAGCTTCTTTGGGCTCGGTTTTTCTATATTTTATAGAAATCATACTTATCGTGATAAACAAAAATTTAAATTCCCAAAACAGTTACTTAAAAATCACAATAATCCAACAGACACACTTTAAAAAATTAGGATCACCACCATATTTAGAAGGTTCACACATTTCACTGACTGTAGCCTTGGGTTATGCCTGTAAATGAATCGAATGAACATGAACAGAGCTTCTTCGTATTTGTTCATTAAGAAAATAAACGTGTTCAGGTGTGTCGATGTCCTTTCATTGAGATTCTAAACCAGCGTTAATGAATGAATATCAATGAATATAAGTGAACATAAATGAAAAAAAAAAAAAACGAAGAAAATGAACGTGGTTTTTTTGTTTGTTTTGTCATTCTATTCAATTACCCAATATTTGGTTCTAAAGTATAATTGAAATGATGGGCTAACGAATCATGGAACAATTAGTATTGCTAACAACTCATCTATAAATTTGACCGAAGGTGTAAACAAACATAAACCAACGTAAACAAACAAATATAAACGAGCGTTAACGAACATACTTAAATGAATTTGGACATGTGTTCACGTTCACTCATTCAACTAAAAGAATAATTTTCTTGTTAATGCTCTTTTGTTTACTAAATAGCCGAACGTTCTGTCAAACGGTTCACCAAACATTCGACTTGGCTATAGCCTTGACCGAAAAAGTGCATTTGTATCGTTCCAAATTTTATCCGATGTTCCCAAAGGGACACCAAAACAGTCTATAGCGAGTTTAATATTCAAGTTTATATTTGGACACCAATGAAACATTTAGGACTTGTTTCTTTACCCGACCATTCGACCAATCTATTCTATTCTACACTATGTCATAAACTTAAAACATGGACCGTAAAAGAGTAGTAGGAAAAGATTTCAAACCATTTGTTTTTAGGCCCAAACCAACACAGCTCAATAAAGAAGCACCCAAGGCCCAGTGGACTCAACGAACACATCATCATTATCATAATCATGAACATATGTTTGAATTCTAAAATAGGACCACCTTTTTAAGGTGAAATTTTCAGTTTTCAAGTATCAACCCCACAAGAAAAGTAAACACTTATATTGCCTATTTATAAAGAAAACTTGTATCTTTTATGCATTTACATCAATTTCATATTCTTATCACCTATATATTATCAATAAGTTTAAAACGAATTGAAGTGTATTCATATAAATGTGCTGAGTTTCCATGGCTCGGGGGTCAAGCGTACTACTACTGACCCCACGACCACCCAAACTACCAAAATTTCTTAAATGTTTAAACTTTATTAAGAAAAATACGAGTTGAAACCTCCGGCTAGTAAATTTGATTCTGTCACGGTACCCATCGTTCAAGAAAGTTGGTTGATGTAGAACTTTTTGCTTGCTTGATGGGTTTAAAAGTTCGGTTGGGGCTACTCAAATTTAATAACTAAAAACATATCAAAATAGTCCAACACTAGTCGTTGGCATTGTCAGCCACCACCTAACATTCACCTCCGACACCATTAGTGTCATTACTGCAGCCGCACCACCATCCATCACCACTAGTGTTATTTCTTCCAACATTTTTCCGTTTTCAACCTAACCCATTTTGGTATGAACCTCTTTAACCCCAACCAAAATGACTTTTTAACCTAAACATGTTTCAAAGGTAGGTTTATGTACATGTAGTTTAAATGTTTATTAAAGTAGAAATATATAGCCACAAGATGATACCAAGATACCAATATTTTGTGGGGCCAAATCTAATTGGGGAGAGTATGATAAATGTACTAGTACAGTTGAGAGTTGTATGTATGCATGTCTGTTTTTGTGGGGTGAAGCAGCTCCACTTTTGTTTATATTAATTTAGTTGGTGTACAAACACAACCAACTTCTGTCTATCTGATAGCAACACTAAGCATCTGTCTTTTTTAAGAATTAATCATGGAAAAAGCCCTTAGTATTTGTACCTTCTCATCATATAACTGCAGTAACAACACCCACATGCCAATATTATTTATTATATACAGATCTCATATATATCTGTCCCCAACACCCTGTGCTTGCATGCATGCATATGCTGCCTCTGCTACATATATATATATATACACATACATACATGTATACATAAATACATGCATACATACATATGAAACCTTTAGTTTTAAACACAACATGTACCATTCTTTATGAGTCAGTACTTTTGCTGTCTTTATATCTTTTGGGTTCTGTACCTATCGTTCTACACACACTTACCCCTTTATTTCTACCTTCTCTCTCTATCCCTTTATATATAATATGTGTATCTATACTCGAAGTAGGGAAACATGAACACAAGGATGCATAAAGCTATAAAGAACAGTTACTACCAGGAAATAAATCCTCACTCTGCCTGCCTGGATATCATTTCTTTTTTTAATTATTGCCATATAATATTACTACTCATGTACACATATATAAAAATATTGGCATACCCCGTGCACTAAGGTAGTAAGGTCCCATGTTTTTACACGGTCTTAGGAGGGACAGGATCGCTTTGCGAGATCAGATGTACACAACCTTACCTTACACTTTGTGAAAGAGGCCGTTTCCACGACCTGAACCCATGGCCTCAATGTCACAAAGTAGCACACTTGCCGGTTGCTGCAAGGCCCCCGCGATCTGATATACACGTATATAATGACTTTATTTATACATGATTTGTGTGTTTGTATATATGCACTCATGTATGTATGGAAAACTAGTGTTTTATGTATAAAAGATTAAACGTTACACTTGTTATAAATGGCCATTATAATATGTCAAAATGATGGTTATATGCAATTTACCTCTCACGTGTGCTACTTTTATTGCAATTAAAGAAAGGCGTACGTTATGTATATATAACTATTTCAGTTAAAGTTACTTTATGATCACATTCAATATAAATATATAGTTTTTAACAAGATGTATGTTCACGACTCCTAGAGTTGGTAGGACTTAATTGATCCATGTCGTCCATAGTTTTCAAAAGCGCGCCTAGGCTCGAGGGGCACCAAGTGCGCTGCGCCCTGTGAGGCGCGTCTAGGCACTGAAGCGCACTATCAGGGCTGATTTCCGGCCAAATTCAGGCTAAAAGTTGCATAAACCTCTATAACATCCTAAATGAGTCATGAACAAGTACTAAACAACCCTAAAACATCCTAAAGTAGCTCTAAACAAACCTAAAACATCTCTAGAATCCCTAAAAAATGTATTTTATACTATGCGCTTGATTATAAAAAGTCGTCGTTTTTTTTATGCGCTTTGCGCCTAGATGCTTTGACAACTATGATGTCATCAACAACAAGAAGTCTTATGAAATGGTGTTTTTTTTTTAAAGTTAAATTTCATTCACCACCAAACAAACGCCAAGAGGTCCTCAAAGCGATGACCACAAGGAGAAAACCAAATTACATCGCGTCTAAAGGATATTTACACCACTTGACCCAGTTTAAATTATACGATCTAGATCTATTTTGACACCAAAAAACGACATCCGCTTGATATCTTCCATCAACTCCACCGCACAACGACTCTTATTGTTGAAAACTCGAGCGTTTCTTTCGTTCCATAACGACCACATGGATGTAAAGATGATACCTTCAATAAGCCGAGCTTCCTTTTTGTACTTAGCTTTACGAGCAGCCAACGCAACAAGATCATTCACTTCGAACATCAGCGAGGGCGGTAATCTGCAACACTTCTCCAATTTGTACCACACTTCAGCAGTGAATAAGCAGCCCGTGAAGAAGTGCAGCGTTGATTCACTGTTCTGCTCACACAACGGACATACCATGTTGTCTAACGTAATCCCACGTCGAGCCAAAGCATCTTTAGTAGGTAACCGGTTCAAGGCTGCACGCCACACCATTATCTTACATTTCAATGGAGTCCATCCATCCCAAGCCATATTCACATCGATAGTCGACAGACTCGAAGACGACGGCAACTGTCTAACATTTTTTACCGAAAAATCGCCATCTTTCGCTCCGTCCCATTTCCAGCAATCACTTCCACCCCTGTACTGCATATCATGAATCTTCGAAAGAAGATTGAACAGATCAGCGATCTCTTCGTAAGAAACTGGATCCCTACGCCAATTCCAAACCATATATTTTTCGCCATCCCTAAGCTGAATTCTTTCAGCAACCAACGCCCATTTTCTTCTTTCCAAGCGAAACAAGTTAGGATATCTAAGCCTCAAAGGCACATCTCCAATCCATTTATCACCCCAAAAAGTAATACTTAATTTGTTACCCACGACACCCATGAAAAAACTATTGAGATGTCTCCCATTAGGAGTCTTCTTTTCACCGACTTTAACTATATTTTTACAGCATCCACTACCGTCCGAAGCGCAAGGAAGCATGCTCCACATTCTGTTTGACCCATGGCAGCCGATAACCATCTTTTTCCACAAACAGTCGCCACCATTTTTAAATCTCCAAACCCACTTCAGAAGCAAAGCATCATTAATGTCTTGAAGTCTGTTAACCCCTAAACCACCCTCTGATTTAGGTTTAGCTATAATCTCCCAAGCGACCCACGCTGTTTTCTTCTCGTCCGCGGAACCAGTCCAGAAAACCTCCTCATAATAGCTTCTATGATATTATGAAATGGTGTTTACTGATACGAATTTAATTGTTAAACAATTGATCCAAGAAAATAGAGAGAAACTAGAAGAACATTTAGACTCAAATCATACTTTTCATTCATAACCTACTAGTAACATCAAGGGCATTTTTAAAGGCTTATGAAGGGATAGGGAGCCTAATCCTCGCGCGGACGGCAGTCCCTATCCCACTTTCCACCAAGACACGCTCCAAGCACATCAGCGCAGCCAAATAGAGATAATCGTCCTCACTCCGCGGAACTAGCTTGGTGCGGGAAGTCACTTCAAGTGTGATGTAACTTCATTCACATCAGTACTCCAGGAGATTCTGCGCGCGTACCAACATGCGCCGAATATTTGCCCAGAGACAGCTTTTGGTACGAGGTACGGAAGATCAAGAATGAAGAAGATTCACTCAGATATGGACAAACATGGCGCCAATCAGATGGCGACATGTGTCAGAAGTGGTCCAATAACCACTGACGTGAATAACGACATAACTGCTCCCATGCTTCCACCATGCTGCCGTCTACAGTACCGCACAGGCATGCTTACCTGCTGCCACACGTCACATCAGACGCCAGCAGGTAAGTCAACCATGTGGTGTCAGGACAACATACCGCCGGTGCCCAACCAGAAGGCGCCACGTGTCGTATCGTCAGACCAACCCCAACTGCCAATGACGTCAGCAAGCTAGAACTCCCTTTACCCGCAAATTCCATGGGCCGAAGACTAATAGGCCCAACTATGGCCCGGATCGGTCATGGTTCCTCGTGGGCCATCTCCTTGGCCCACGACTTCTCCTATAAATAGAAGGCTTCATCTCTTTTATCAAGGATCCGAAAATCACCATTTGTATGCAAGGGCTAGAATATTATTCTCATTGTAACACTTTATAATCATCAAAGTAATAAACATTCGGCTCTTTACAGTGGACGTAGGGCATTAAAGACCGAACCACTAACATTCTCGCGCTCTCAATTTCACCACACATGCACGCTTTATTTTACTGACTCGATGACGGTTTAACCTCCGGTTTCGGTGAAGGATTGTTCCTGAGTAAAAAAAAAAGAATTAACCACACGGTGATTAGTATTAATCACCGTTATACTCGTTGTTTCTTCATTGGCGCCATCTGTACCGGCTAGAACATACTTCTCTTCCATCCTTTAGCCCACCCATGGCTGAACCTAACCCAAAAACTTCCACTGCAACCCCGCCCAGGATGTTGATGTCCAACTCCTCGGGAACTCTGGTACACGAAGCACTGTCACCAAACAAACTGTAACATTTCGCATTTAAATACTTGTACGTTACGATTATTATGAATAAAACGTCAAGTTTCATCATTTATCGCCTTTTAAAAATTATTTCGTGACGCATTTGGACCCCTAATACTATGTTATATATATATATATTATACATATATATAGGAAATAATTATCAAAAATAAAAGGGCTTGGGCCGGGATTCGTGTCACACCCTCAAAATCTACTTGCGGAGTTTTACCGCGAGGCGCATGACAAACCAGGATCCAAACCAACGATCACAATAAACAAGTCTAAATTAACATATGCAATTTCAAAAACATAGTTTAAATCTCCAGTTACAGCGGAAGCTTATTCTCAAAACATAATCCAAAAGTAAACCAAATTATTTAATGTTTGAAGACCATGCAATCCTAACTAGACGCCGTGCAGACGCGTGCGCCCTAGTTCCATAGTGCTACCTTAGCGACCTGAGAAAACATGTAAGAGTTTACGTCAGCACAAAAATGCTGGTGAGTTTACAGGTTTTGTAATCACAGTACCAAGTTCAACCTGTCCATACTATAACAATTTGCAAACCAATGTACGCTAGCTAGGCGTATGTTTTGTTACATCTACGATTGGAAAACCATTACTAACTCGCAAACCAGATGTTGTGCCCGAATAGTAAACCAGTTCCTGTTTGAGACAATATGCACTCGCCCGGCCCTCCAAGCCGACGAGCGGGGTTGGTCATCCCCAATAGATCTATTCACATTTCCCCGTTGTGCTAACCCGCACATTCATGGTTTCCCCCGGGACTTCCAAAGATCGTATAGTAAACCATAGAAACCCATAGTATGACAGTTGTTACCAAAACATAAGTTTAACACATGTTTTCTCCCCCAAAAAGTGAAACCAGTTAAAAGAGGGGCCGTAAACTCACCTTAGGTTGCGTTACTTCGAAACACGAATAATATCAGCAAGCTATGCTAGCCCCGTAAAGCGGCGACCTAACATATGACAGTTATAAGTACTTAGACTAATAACCCGTAGGTTAGTTAGTCCCTAGATGTCCAGACCATAACCAAGTTCGTTTGAAAACACCGTGACTGTTAAATTAACCCAAAGTACAAGACTCGACATCCCATTGGTGACCCGAGACTCCCCGTGTTATACTTGTACTCACAAACACACAATCATGCAATACACACTTAACATACGTTAAAGTCCAACAAGTTATAGCACGTAGTTCAAGTATCACATAAATAAGTCCGAACACATGTTACCAAGTTATTAGATATGTTACGGGGTTCCTAGCATGTTCCTAGGTGTCAAATCGGGTCCCGAAATGCTAAATTACACTTACAGCAGCAGTTTAGGCGATTAGGAAAAGTCAACTAGTGATTACGTGGGTCAACAGGCATTTAGGAATGCTAATCGCCTATCTTCCCGTAGTTCCTTGAGTGGTAGGAGCTGAGTTAGTAGTTGGAGCCTGGTTCGATGGAAGTGTCGCCCGACAGTCTTTAGCAAAATGCCCCAGTCGCTGACAACGATGGCAACGATTACGGTCGCAGTCCCCCTGATGATGACGCCCACACTTGTTGCATTTAGGTAATTTCCCTGCATAACCACCCTGTTTGTTACCAGCAGAAGAAGAACCCCCGCTTTCAAATCTCTTACCCTGTTGTGCTGGCACAGATCCCTTCCCCTCACTTTCCCACTTACGCTTGTTATTCTCAGGGGCCTTGACAGTCGAACCCTTCGCAGGCAAAATACCCTCATTCACCTTCAAGTTTGTCATCCTGTGAGCCGATCGGACCACTTCTGAGTATGTAGGATGATTTCCCGCAGCCACCAACCCTGCGATCTCTGGTACTAGCCTCGAGATATAGTGTTCAATCCTCCTGTACTCTGGCACATGCAGATCAGGACACAGCACTGCCAACTCATTACTCCTTACCGTATACTTTTCAATTTCGGACCCAGTCATCTTGAGGTTCCACACCTCGTGCTCTAACTTCTGCACCTCTTCCCTTGGACAGTACTCTCGCTTCAGCAGTTGCACCAAATTTTCCCAAGGCATAGCATACGCCTCCCCTATACCCAAATTCTGGGTGATATTGTTCCACCATGTCAAAGCAACATCCTGGAATAACGCAGCAGCATACTTGACTCGATCCTCTGGGAGACAGTTACACATCAGAAACACTGACTCCACCTTTTCCAGCCACCTGAGCAAGCTCACCGCACCCTCAGTGCCAGAGAATTCATGGGGGTTGCAGTCCCGAAACATCTTGTAGGTACACATGGGTGGGGGTGGGTTAACAGGACCACCTGAAATGAAACGCATGAGAAACCACGAAGAATATAAACAAGGTTCACTAATGAGGCAGAAGTGGATAAATCAACTTACCACCACCATTGTGCCCTAACTGAAAGGCAGCTTGCAGTAAGTTGTTCAGATCTTCCTGTGATAGGTTTACACCTCCACGACCACCACCACCACCGCGACCACCACCACGCCCACCATTGCGACCACCTCCACGTCCTCCTCGTACTCCAGACATGATTCTGACAGAAAGAACGAGAAAATTTAGTTTCACAGCTAATGGTAACCACTAGCGTTCACAAGATCAAAGCTAGATCCAACTCAGGACTATCCATTCAAACCCAGAGCTCACTAGGGCTTTCATGCATTTCGGTTTATGATTTTGTGTGCACCCAAAATGATAAACTGCTCTACATGGTCCTCCAAGTGTTCTCCTAGTTCAAAGTTCAAGTCACCGAACATAGACTCTTAGCTATACACCATAATGCTACGGTAGTTTATGGCAAGTGTTTCCATTGGAGTATGAAAGGGAGATGTCCGAGCCTTGGACAAATCTCAAGAGTACACGATTTACCCCAGAATACCCCACTGCCTAGAAAGCAAGTAACCCGACTAAGATAGAACGGATGATGTAACATAGGAAGGTCAGATGATTTAGAGACACCCCGACAAGCCCATACGTAATCCACCATAATGTTTAGTACTATGTGATCGTCTAGTGTGTGCGACTCGGCTATAGACTAGACTCTACATGCAGTCCTAGTTCACTATAACCATTGGCTCTGATACCAATCTGTCACACCCTCAAAATCCACTTGCGGAGTTTTACCGCGATGCGCATGACAAACCAGGATCCAAACCAACGATCACAATAAACAAGTCTAAATTAACATATGCAATTTCAAAAACATAGTTTAAATCTCCAGTTACAGCGGAAGCTTATTCTCAAAACATAATCCAAAAGTAAACCAAATTATTTAATGTTTGAAGACCATGCAATCCTAACTAGACGTCGTGCAGACGCGTGCGCCCTAGTTCCATAGTACTACCTTAGCGACCTGAGAAAACATGTAAGAGTTTACGTCAGCACAAAAATGCTGGTGAGTTTACAGGTTTTGTAATCATAGTACCAAGTTCAACCTGTCCATACTATAACAATTTGCAAACCAATGTACGCTAGCTAGGCGTATGTTTTGTTACATCTACGATTGGAAAACCATTACTAACTCGCAAACCAGATGTTGTGCCCGAATAGTAAACCAGTTCCTGTTTGAGACAATATGCACTCGCCCGGCCCTCCAAGCCGACGAGCGGGGTTGGTCATCCCCAATAGATCTATTCACATTTCCCCGTTGTGCTAACCCGCACATTCATGGTTTCCCCCGGGACTTCCAAAGATCGTATAGTAAACCATAGAAACCCATAGTATGACAGTTGTTACCAAAACATAAGTTTAACACATGTTTTCTCCCCCAAAAAGTGAAACCAGTTAAAAGAGGGGTCGTAAACTCACCTTAGGTTGCGTTACTTCGAAACACGAATAATATCAGCAAGCTATGCTAGCCCCGTAAAGCGGCGACCTAACATATGACAGTTATAAGTACTTAGACTAATAACCCGTAGGTTAGTTAGTCCCTAGATGTCCAGACCATAACCAAGTTCGTTTGAAAACACCGTGACTGTTAAATTAACCCAAAGTACAAGACTCGACATCCCATTGGTGACCCGAGACTCCCCGTGTTATACTTGTACTCACAAACACACAATCATGCAATACACACTTAACATACGTTAAAGTCCAACAAGTTATAGCACGTAGTTCAAGTATCACATAAATAAGTCCGAACACATGTTACCAAGTTATTAGATATGTTACGGGGTTCCTAGCATGTTCTTAGGTGTCAAATCGGGTCCCGAAATGCTAAATTACACTTACAGCAGCAGTACAGGCGATTAGGAAAAGTCAACTAGTGATTACGTGGGTCAACAGGCATTTAGGAATGCTAATCGCCTATCTTCCCGTAGTTCCTTGAGTGGTAGGAGCTGAGTTAGTAGTTGGAGCCTGGTTCGATGGAAGTGTCGCCCGACAGTCTTTAGCAAAATGCCCCAGTCGCTGACAACGATGGCAACGATTACGGTCGCAGTCCCCCTGATGATGACGCCCACACTTGTTGCATTTAGGTAATTTCCCTGCATAACCACCCTGTTTGTTACTAGCAGAAGAAGAACCCCCGCTTTCAAATCTCTTACCCTGTTGTGCTGGCACAGATCCCTTCCCCTCACTTTCCCACTTACGCTTGTTATTCTCCGGGGCCTTGACAGTCGAACCCTTCGCAGGCAAAATACCCTCATTCACCTTCAAGTTTGTCATCCTGTGAGCCGATCGGACCACTTCTGAGTATGTAGGATGATTTCCCGCAGCCACCAACCCTGCGATCTCTGGTACTAGCCTCGAGATATAGTGTTCAATCCTCCTGTACTCTGGCACATGCAGATCAGGACACAGCACTGCCAACTCATTACTCCTTACCGTATACTTTTCAATTTCGGACCCAGTCATCTTGAGGTTCCACACCTCGTGCTCTAACTTCTGCACCTCTTCCCTTGGACAGTACTCTCGCTTCAGCAGTTGCACCAAATTTTCCCAAGGCATAGCATACGCCTCCCCTATACCCAAATTCTGGGTGATATTGTTCCACCAGGTCAAAGCAACATCCTGGAATAACGCAGCAGCATACTTGACTCGATCCTCTGGGAGACAGTTACACATCAGAAACACTGACTCCACCTTTTCCAGCCACCTGAGCAAGCTCACCGCACCCTCAGTGCTAGAGAATTCCTGGGGGTTATCCCGAAACATCTTGTAGGTACACATGGGTGGGGGTGGGTTAACAGGACCACCTGAAATGAAACGCATGAGAAACCACGAAGAATATAAACAAGGTTCACTAATGAGGCAGAAGTGGATAAATCAACTTACCACCACCATTGTGCCCTAACTGAAAGGCAGCTTGCAGTAAGTTGTTCAGATCTTCCTGTGATAGGTTTACACCTCCACGACCACCACCACCACCGCGACCACCACCACGCCCACCATTGCGACCACCTCCA
This sequence comes from Ambrosia trifida, assembly GCA_028751855.1. Lineage (NCBI taxonomy): Eukaryota > Viridiplantae > Streptophyta > Magnoliopsida > Asterales > Asteraceae > Ambrosia > Ambrosia trifida. Next base: position 18,913,912 of record CM054128.1, on the reverse strand, counting down.
CGTCCTCCTCGTACTCCAGACATGATTCTGACAGAAAGAACGAGAAAATTTAGTTTCACAGCTAATGGTAACCACTAGCGTTCACAAGATCAAAGCTAGATCCAACTCAGGACTATCCATTCAAACCCAGAGCTCACTAGGGCTTTCATGCATTTCGGTTTATGATTTTGTGTGCACCCAAAATGATAAACTGCTCTACATGGTCCTCCAAGTGTTCTCCTAGTTCAAAGTTCAAGTCACCGAACATAGACTCTTAGCTATACACCATAATGCTACGGTAGTTTATGGCAAGTGTTTCCATTGGAGTATGAAAGGGAGATGTCCGAGCCTTGGACAAATCTCAAGAGTACACGATTTACCCCAATATACCCCACTGCCTAGAAAGCAAGTAACCCGACTAAGATAGAACGGATGATGTAACATAGGAAGGTCAGATGATTTAGAGACACCCCGACAAGCCCATACGTAATCCACCATAATGTTTAGTACTATGTGATCGTCTAGTGTGTGCGACTCGGCTATAGACTAGACTCTACATGCAGTCCTAGTTCACTATAACCATTGGCTCTGATACCAATCTGTCACACCCTCAAAATCCACTTGCGGAGTTTTACCGCGATGCGCATGACAAACCAGGATCCAAACCAACAATCACAATAAACAAGTCTAAATTAACATATGCAATTTCAAAAACATAGTTTAAATCTCCAGTTACAGCGGAAGCTTATTCTCAAAACATAATCCAAAAGTAAACCAAATTATTTAATGTTTGAAGACCATTCAATCCTAACTAGACGCCGTGCAGACGCGTGCGCCCTAGTTCCATAGTGCTACCTTAGCGACCTGAGAAAACATGTAAGAGTTTACGTCAGCACAAAAATGCTGGTGAGTTTACAGGTTTTGTAATCATAGTACCAAGTTCAACCTGTCCATACTATAACAATTTGCAAACCAATGTATGCTAGCTAGGCGTATGTTTTGTTACATCTACGATTGGAAAACCATTACTAACTCGCAAACCAGATGTTGTGCCCGAATAGTAAACCAGTTCCTGTTTGAGACAATATGCACTAGCCCGGCCCTCCAAGCCGACGAGCGGGGTTGGTCATCCCCAATAGATCTATTCACATTTCCCCGTTGTGCTAACCCGCACATTCATGGTTTCCCCCGGGACTTCCAAAGATCGTATAGTAAACCATAGAAACCCATAGTATGACAGTTGTTACCAAAACATAAGTTTAACACATGTTTTCTCCCCCAAAAAGTGAAACCAGTTAAAAGAGGGGCCGTAAACTCACCTTAGGTTGCGTTACTTCGAAACACGAATAATATCAGCAAGCTATGCTAGCCCCGTAAAGCGGCGACCTAACATATGACAGTTATAAGTACTTAGACTAATAACCCGTAGGTTAGTTAGTCCCTAGATGTCCAGACCATAACCAAGTTCGTTTGAAAACACCGTGACTGTTAAATTAACCCAAAGTACAAGACTCGACATCCCATTGGTGACCCGAGACTCCCCGTGTTATACTTGTACTCACAAACATACAATCATGCAATACACACTTAACATACATTAAAGTCCAACAAGTTATAGCACGTAGTTCAAGTATCACATAAATAAGTCCGAACACATGTTACCAAGTTATTAGATATGTTACGGGGTTCCTAGCATGTTCCTAGGTGTCAAATCGGGTCCCGAAATGCTAAATTACACTTACAGCAGCAGTACAGGCGATTAGGAAAAGTCAACTAGTGATTACGTGGGTCAACAGGCATTTAGGAATGCTAATCGCCTATACTATAGGCGATTAGGGCTATCTCATATGTAATTTATGAGTTTATAGGCGATTACGTCGTAAAGCATGCAATTCAGGACTTAACTAGCATTTAGGATCGTAAATGCATGAAGTAAAGGGGAATAGGATCCTATTTGCCTATACTATAGGCGATTAGGGCTCCCCTTCAGGCGAATGGGCTCCTAATCGCCTATAGTATAGGGGATTAGGATTCCTATTCGCCTATAGCACAGCTGTTCCGGTTTTTCACGCGTTTAACACTCCAAATCCAATCCAGAACGTGTGTAAACATCAAATACGCGATTTCATTCTTGTAAGTTCTTTATTTTTGATGGGTTTTGTTCATCGGCCTATACACAACAATAACCCTATGATCAATTGGGTTATTGTTGTGTAAAACGAATAATTGCAAAATTAGGGCACAATTTGAGTTCGAATTGGGGAAGAACACCATTTCAGACTCGTGTATTTGATTAAAACAAAAAGAAATCAAACACAACCACTAATCTAGATCAAGTGGTTGTGTCTGTTGTATGCGAGCCGGGGCACACGGGTTCGAGTCCCACACTAAACGGTTTTTAATCTTTTCTTTTAAAAAGGTTTATAAAATCAATTTCAACATATACTATATAATCAATTATAAATCTAGTTTATTCGTTCTCAGGGTCCAGCCCAGTTGGTGGCTGGGCTTGTGATTAAAACCCGAACCGGTCCCAGACCCGGGTTCGATTCTCAGCATCACCAAACATTTTTTTATACCATTTAAGCTTATATATATTCTCTTGTATTTTTAAAATTAGTTTTAAAATACTAAAACTCTTTTATAAATTCTACAAAATTATTTTATGTTATTCTAATAGAAAAGTTTAACATACAATTTTTAGTTTTCCAAAAATTATTTATTTAATATATATAATAAATATTTCAAGTTTATTCTATTTTATTTATAAAATTCTATAAAAATATCAACACGATTATATAAATTTCCACAAAAATTATTCTACGTTTATATAACATTAAACATTTCTGAAATGATTTTTATTTCTGAAAAATCATTTATTTAATATTTTTAATCAATTTTTGTTAGTTTTAATCATAAATAAATCATAATAAATTCATTTTTCAATATTTTTGCACCAAATCTTTATATAAATTATTTCTATTCATTTGGAACAGAAATACAATTTTTAATTTAAAAATTCTTTAATTTTAATATTTTTAAATATTAAAGTTATATTTTGACAATTTAAAATAAATAGATTAAATATTCTATTTTTAAGAAAATAATTTTATAAAAAAATTATTTTCATACATAAAACTTTATATTGTGACCATCTTTAATTTAAAAATTACAAAAAAACTTTTGTTTATTTATTTATCAAATTTCTCTTATTTATTAAACATTTTATTTATTAATCAAACAAATATTTATCCCCAATTCAAAACCCTAGAAAATACTTGTAGACTAGATAGACTTAGACTTATTTGTTACCTTATACATAGGGTAATACTTGGCAACCTTGGGACTACACTTACACTTTTTCTCGAGACTTAATACTTTGCTAAGGTGAGTTTACGTAACCATGTTTATGCAATTCTTTATACTTGCAACATTATACTTAAGCAATTCCACATACATGTCTAGTTGTAAACTTTAATGCCTCATGATTTAGACAACAACAACAGTTAGACTCGTTTCAACAATACATAATCATTAGCTATGGCCAAGCCGGCGATACTAAATAATAGATCTATTGGATTGACAATCCCACCTAGATTCGTTGACCATCTTTTATGGGGAGCGCGGGTGATTGTTATCGTTCCAACATAATATTAAGGTGAACCGTGGATGACGGGATGGACCTAAACTAGTCGGAGGTTTGATTATGTCGATTCAACATTTCATGTTTATTCATGTAGACTTAAACTTACGATAGACATATGAATTGCTAAACTTTTATTCTTAAACTTAATTGATTGACATGGCTTATGTATTCTCACCAACTTCTAGTTGCCCCCCCCCCCCCAATTTTTACAACTCAACAGGAAATAATGATGCGTGAAGACTAGAGTGTTAGCATGAGAAGATAAACTGAAGTTTATGCTTATTTGGTTATTTTGATGTATTAGATTGCCATTTAAAACTCATTATGTATTTTCACTTTTGGATATTTGCACTTTAAATTATTTTCAATTAAAATTTGATTACCATGTGCTACTGTATACTCATTCTTACGTGACACCTCGATGTTTCCACCATCGGTTGGGGTGTTACACAAACCACATCACGTATCCAGAACACAACTTTCGAAATACGTGATGTGCACAGTGAGGAGGACAGAGGCGAAAGCTCAGAGGAGGACCCTGATAAGTGGCTCCTCCGCCAAAACACCAAAAGCACCGTTAGGTATCAACGGATGCTACTGAAGCAAGCGAAAAAGAAGGGCAATGCCCTGACTTATGACTGCCCGCACAAAAAGAGTCATAAGAACAAAGAAACTACCGGTCGCCGTGACGGTCGTAGCGGGGAGCCCAGCAGAAATGCCGGGTCTCGGGGCTACGCGAAGTTGCGTGACGAATCAGACGGCTACGAGTCGTCCAACAGCGACTCAGATTATTGTGGACGGAGCCACTCGCGCCGTTCACACTCCACAAGTCACAAAGATGTACATGATGACTTGGTTAAACCATATAGACCAAAGTCTTTTGCTGAAAAATCAAAGTTCGTCGCTCGCATAGCAATGGCGAGCATCCCAAAGAAAGCTAAACTCCCCAGTAGCATCGGCAAGTACGATGGCCTGCGTGACCCAGATGACCACATTCATGACTTTGAATGTGCGGGGATGTCCGTTAACTGGCCGGTCCAGGTTTGGTGTCATCTTTTTGCCCAAACACTGACCGACACTACTAGAGTCTAGTTTGATAATCTCCCTGCGGGGAGTATTACAGATTTTGATGATCACACCAAGTTTGGTCTTGAAGTGTTTTTGGTATAAGTTTTTGTTTAGAGTGGTGTAAGATAATGCATGCTTAGGTTGCTTTCAAGATAATACACACACATGATTGTGTATATCGCGTAAGGTTATTTTTGGTTGGTCAACAAGTGTTGGGTAGTGTAGGTCATTTGGTCTTGAAGTGTTTTTAGGATAAGTTTTTGTTTAGAGTGGTGTAAGATAATGCATGCTTAGGTTGCTTTCAAGATAATACACACACATGATTGTGTATATCGCGTGTATATATATATATATATGTGTGTGTGTGTGTGTATGAGTGGATGTATGTATGTTATGTCATGTGTGTATATATATATATATATCGTATGTGTGTGTGTTTATTCATGGTAGAAAGTGTCTTAATCAACACGCACATGGGCATACGTGGCCGATTTTGGGGAAACAAAATGAGTAAAGAGGATAGCCAATTCTTATAGGAATTTGGTGAGGTTTTGGATGTTTAGCCACACCGGTGAATTGTATGGATACTTGCAATTGTAATGAAAGTGCCAAGACCTTCTATACATACATTCTTCCATTCGACTTGTGTGTTCGTGTATATATATAAATATTGTGATTTCAAGTTTCAAATATCCACACTCATATGCATATGCGTATGTGTATATATATATATATATATATATATATATATATATATAGGGTCGAGATCCTGTGCAAAGTGTGTTTTGTGTGAGAAGGGTAAGAAGTGTTTTGGACCATTAGATCATCTTAATCAATGGTTTAGATTTAATGAGTGGCATTATTGTAAATAGTGTTTAATTATTATTAATAAGAATCAATTATAAAGGGTAGTATAGTCAATTGGCTAACACATTTAATGAGGCGGATGAGATTTTATTAAAGAAACCGATTGAAAGTCCTTAATTCTCGCCCAATACTTTCCTAAAAACAACCATACCTATTTTTCTGCAATAAATCTCTCATTTATGGAGGATCAAACAAAAATTACAAACCTTAAGTGTTTAATAGCTATGGAGTATGTTTTTCAAATCTGATCGTAAATATTACAATTGAGGATGTCAAGCTAGAAGTTAAAAATATTACAAGCTTGTAATGTGGTTCAGTTTACAATGCATTCGAAGATGAATCCTACTTGTATATAGATATGGAGTATGTTTTGCAAATCCATTGCATTTTAAATAAATTTCCCTTATTGTTGTGTTTTATCTTCAAGGGATTTTTTTGTGGTTTAGTGTTTTTTGAATTTAAAACACATTTTAAATGTATGTATAGTTGTGTTTTAAAGTACATTCTAGTGTGTTTTATAATGTATTACTGATTGTGTATGATGAAGATAAAACACACTGGATTATGGAGAAGATGATGATAAAACACACGAGTCTGTTAAAACACAAGGTTGAGAATATGATGATAAAACACAATGTTATGGTTTTATGGGTTTATGTTCAATATAAAACACACTGCTTGTTGAATATAAAACACTGTTTGTAATAAGAAAAAAATGGCTGTTAAAATTTGTTTTGGGATTTAATAGTATTAAACACATTGTGTAAGATGAAGATAAAACACAAAAATTGGGTAAAACACCATACCTTGTATAAAAAAATAACTAAAAGCCTACCTTAAACGTAAAACACCATACGTTGAATGATCGATGTAAATGACTATGAATTTCAATTCGTGAATGCTGATTCTTTATTAAAGCATTCTAGTAAAAATTGTTTTAATCACAACAAAAATCCCTATTATTACTCATAATTAAGAAGGTAATTAATTGGACATTTATCTACTAAAAATAAGATTATGAAGACAAATTACAAAGATGCCCTTTTAATTAAAATAATTGGTTGCCACGTGTCACTCTTAGATAGGTTCTCACACTTCTCACATAAAATGGGTTTTGTACATGATCCTAAACCTATATATATATATGTATACTCTAGAGTTTGTCTTGAGTCATCCACACACATGGATGATTGTATATGTGTATGTGTATATATATGTTCTAGATAGTGCTTGTCTTGTTTCAACACACACACAAATATATATATATATATACACACACACACACACACATTGAAAACGATTATGTGCATTTATATATACATATTGTGTCTTTTTTTTAAATCCATCAAGTCACCATATATAGGACTCGAGTTGGATATGTTCACACACAAACATATATAGTCTTGTTTGATGATAACATATGTGTAATCGCGAGATAATATTAACATTGAGTTAATGTCATGTGTCAATCTATCTTTAAACATATGTTGGGTTAGTGAATTAACTCATGTTACATATGTTTTGGACTTTGAATTAATAAACGGTCCAAATCCTATAATTTTATGTGTTGAATATCCACAAAATGTCTTATGGATGTTCGGGTTTTGTATGGAATTGAATAATTTCCAAACCAAATATTGTTACGTGTAATCATGTTTTGTTTGTACGTAATAATCGAACCTTCGATTGCTCTCTGTTGAGTGTGTGATTGGCTTGATTGTTCAATGCCAATTGTTTCGGATTAATTGGGTGTTGCATGCGTAATTGGAAAATGTAATGAATTCCTTGAAATTGCTTGGGCTTTGCTAGACTCGGGACGACATAGTTCATGTGAAAATGTCTAAGCACACAAGAATGACATAGTTTAAAAGGACATGTACAGATCTTGACGTGGACAACTTTATACATGTATTCACTGTGTTTGTGTTTAGGTAATTCATTAATCATGTTAAGATAGTATGTGTGTGTATTTAACCTACTATTACATATAAGAACAATCTAACTACACATATATTCACAGATGTAGTCAGTTTGGTAAAAATATTGTTTTATTCGTTGGCACCCAAAGTGATCGATTATATAACCATAATAAAGATTGAACATTTATTTCATTCTTTTACATATGCTCAGTTTACACATCATAATTGCCTATCATCCTCATGATGATGACATATCATTTGATTCCAATTTGGTCATTTTTTTTCCAGGTTCACATCGCAGCTTTAAAGTGTCTTGAGGAAAAGAAAATGTTGTAGAGAGACTTCACTCGAGCATGATGTGACACGTAGAATTAGAAGTAGGGATGAGCTCAGAACGGTATCGGTACCAACCGATACCGATCCCGAAAATACCGATCCTGAAAACTCCCAAAACCCAGTATAGGTACAGGATCGGTATGGTCTCGATATTTTACCTTAAAATACAAATACAATATCGGTCCCGTACCGGTACCGATACCGAAACCTCTAAATGTGAGTACCGATACCGATACCGAACACCCTCGGTTCCGTACGTGATCGGGATCGGTTCAGTATTCGGTTCAATATCCTCATCCATAATTATGAGTATATTTTATGAATTATCGAGTGTTGACTCTTTACAATATTTTTTCCTGAAAAAACAGTGTATTTCTTTTATGATACACAAATTTTGTCACTTTATATTAAAGGATACTATATTTATGGTATGCCTATTTGTGTGTGTATTAATAAATTTAAAATAAACATGTTGGTTAAGAGCAATGTTTTCAGAGTCGGACCGGGCGTCGAACTGGTCACCTTACTGGTTCACTGGTCGAACCGGTCCAACCGGTTGAACCGGATTTAAGAACCGGACAACTTTATTATTAATTTAAAAAATCCAAAAATTACAAACAAATGTCCAAATATTTATAAAACTTTTAAAATTTAGGTATCAAAAAATATAAAATAGTTTGTGTATCTATAATACTTAGGGGGGACGGGGCGCTACTAGAATTGGTCACGGGTACCTCACTACCAGCACGGTAACACCGCCGCCACCCATGCTGGTAGCGCTCCCGTGAACCATTTTCTGGGTCTACTTACCGTGCTGGTTCACGGATGTGACACAAACTTTCACACAATTTTATTATTTTTTTTAGAAATTGACCCTTCTAAATAGCATAAGTGTAGGGAGGAAGTGAAAAATGTGTAAATTTTATTTTGTTTTGTGAGTGGCGGTGATGAAGAAGTTGCAGGTTTGGTTTTGGGAAGAAGATGACACTGTTGTAGTGTTGATATTTTGACTTTTGTTTTGTTATTTTTGACTTTTGTGTTGGTGTTTATTATTATTATTATTATTATTATTATTATTATTATTATTATTATTATTATTATTATTATTATTATGTGTGAAAATAACTGATAGTTGGGTAAAGAATCAGTGGAGTGTTGCCTACAAAAAAATGTTTCAGTGAAGAAAATCAGTGAAGTGATGAGGCAGTGCAGGATTGGTAGAAATCAGTGAAGTGAAAACATGTTCAGTTGAACACCCCTTGTGCCCTTAGACCATGTGTAGTGAAATGGGTTAAATATAACGCCCATGATTCTGATTGGTCCACGTGGCAGTTGAGTCAGCATGGGCTTGAAGTGAAAAAAAGGTGTAGTGGTAAGGGGAAAAATATAATGCCCCTGTATCTGATCGGTTGTTTATTTTATTATTTTTTTAATTAATTAACTCAAAATAATGAAAATAAAAGACAAATAAATATAAAAAATTACAAATAATATTAAAAACACGCAACTAATATTAATTAAATTCAAAAAAAGTACAAATAATATTAAGAAAACACACAAATAATATATAAAAACACAAATAATATTAAATTTCATTTTCGCTTTCGTAATCTTCTTCTTCATCTTCGCCCTCTTCGCTTTCACCCGCGTTTGGAATATACCAAACCGATCACGCATGTTGGACCATATCCGCCGCTAACGCGTCATGTGCAACATGGTCACGAAGTTCATGTGCGTTGAGTATCCTTTGTTCCATATTAGCTTGCGGTAGATCCTGAACGGCTTCCGGTACATAATTTTGGCATATCGCTTTACCTTCATCTTCTAATATCATATTATGCATAATTATACATTCATACATAGCATCTCACAGCTTATCTGTGGTCCATGCACGAGCAGGATTTCTTATGTAATGCCAAAGCTGTTAAAGAACCCCAAAACATCTCTCTATGTCCTTTCACTCGGCCTCTTGAACTTTTGTAAAGTGTGCCCTTTTTCATCGTACGGGTTAATGAACGTCTTAACGATAATGCTATACCTCGGATATATTCCGTTAGCCAAATAGTATCCGTGTGGGTAGTAGTTTCCATTAGCATAAAAACACGCCTTTGCTACCCTGCCAGAAATGAAATCCTCAATAATAGGCGACTGCTCAAAAACGTTTAAGTCGTTGCATGAACCCGCAACACAAAAATAGGCCACCAAACCCAAAGATCGACTGAAGCCACCGCTTGAAGAATAATCGATGGTCCTTTTTGTTCACCACGTGTGTGTTGACCTCGCCAAGCGGTTGGGCAATTATACCACCGCTAGTGACAACAATCAATGCTACCCATTATTCTTGGTAACTCATGTTCATTCGTATGCACCTCGTAAATTTTCAGTAAGTAATACCAAGTGGGCCTTCTAAGATACCGGGCTCCGTTAGGGATGGCAAAAAAAAACCAAGCCCGACGGGTATACCCGAAACCCGAAGCATTTGGGACGGGTATACCCGATACCCGACGGGTATGGTACGGGTTTGGTATTGGAAAAAAAATATTTCGCGGGTATGGGACGGGTATGGTATTAGGTGATACCCGACCCAATTACCCGAAACTTAATACCAGTCTTCCCGAAACATATACCCGAAGACTTTTAAGTTTTACATATATCTTTTCTTAACTATTTTTTTAGAAATGTTTCATTCTAATAAATTCATTATTTGAAAAATAAACTTTTTGTCTAACATATATATTCTAATAACATTGTTATTTATATTTATATGCTATGAAATATAAAAATTGTTTTCAAAATTCATACTATAACATATATTTACATTTGAAATGTTTCAAAGATTATTATGGTGATGATCATATATATGTTATTTATTACAATTTCATATATCCTAATTTTTTTAAAACATAAGATTATAAAAGAAAATAAAAATATATATAAATACATGCAAATACCAACGGGTATACCCGATACCCGCGGGTATGCTCTATACCCGACGGGTAATACCCGACAAATACCCGATGGGTAATGGGATGGTATGGTATGAGAATTTATAACCGGGTATGGGTATGGTATTAGCCAAACCCGACCCCTACCCGACCCGTTGCCATTCCTAGGCTCCGTACAACTTTACTATTCCTAAAAAAATTAATACAAAAATATATGAATTTACTTTAAAGGTAAATTAATTTACTTTAAAAAGAGTGATGTAACAATATACAAAAATATATAAAAAAAGGTAAATGAATTTACTTTAAAAAAAGTGATGTACCTTGGAAAAAATACTCCAAAGAATTGCGTGTTGTTTTCTCGGTCATTTTTAAATACTCGTCGTTGATATCCGTCGTGTTGCTGTATGCGAGTATACACGGTGCCAAGGTACACTTTTGAATAGTCGTGAATCCCATCACCCCCCTAGCATCCGATTTTTGTTGAAAGTAAGGAAACGCATTTTCTAAGTCTCTAGTAATACGTAGAAATAAACGTTTGCTCATCCGGAAACGACGCCTAAACGTCTTTGGGTCAGGGTAAGTCGGGTTTTCATCAAAGTAATCCTTCATTAATTGAGCATTTGCCGATTCACGATCTCGTTCGTAATATTTTTAAGCATGTGTTCAGGTACAAATCATGGATGGATGGCGAAGGCGAGGTATAATATATTTGTTGCGAGATAGAGCGTATAGAGCTAAGCACGGCTAGAGATTGGATTGATTTGAGGATTACACATCATCAACTGCTTCGACGACCGCTGCGCTTCGTCTTTGCATACCTTTGAACCATTCATTAAGTATTGTATTTCTATATATTTGGAACTAGAAATTGTATTTAAAACCTTTAATATAATAATTGTTCTTCCGCTGTGCAAGTTTGGTACCAATCTGTATTTCGACCAGGCCCACGTTGGTCGGGTTGTGACATAATGTGTGTATATAAATAAAGAAAAAAAAAAGTTTAACGTTCAAAAAAGCAAAAAGCAAAGGTCAAATTTTTGACCTTTTAAATATAAACGTTGGGGGCACGTGTTTTGTTTGGGTTGGATGATGCAAATTGGTTCGAGCGTTATATATAAAATGCCCCCCTCCCCTCCTTTTTGCCCAATAACAACCCCCCTCCCCCGTAACCGGGGGGGGGGGGGGGGGGGGGGGGGGCGCTCTTTTTTTTTCACGTAACAAAATGCGTTCACTACAGGGGGTCTTATATTTAATTGAAAGTTGCATTTACGTTTGAATTAAAAAAAATGCCTACATATTGAACTTTATATTTATATTTATATTAATTTCAATTTATATTTATCACAACTTTCCATAAAATCTTATGAAGAAAATACGTTTTCCTTCCCCCCATAACTTTTCACCTACTTTTACCTCTCCCTCTTATGGAGTTCACCTTCTTCTTAAACTCTTATCTCTAGTGGCGAAACTTGAGAATTTGGCCCGGGGGTCGGAAGTCAGCGGTCACGGGACGGGACCTAATTTTTTTTTTCTGTAGCTATAGTTCGGGTGATATGTTCGTGTCAGTGATTCGAGTCGAGTCAAACATTAAATACAAAAAATATAAAAGTTTTAAGCATTTCTTTAACAAACAATTGAACAAAGACACTAAAACATTAAAAATGAGACAAAGGGTTGGTACCTGGATGAAGAATTATAATTCATCCAGTCGACCTTTAAGATTTTTGAATTCTTCAATTATGGATTGGAGTGCAAAAGAGCCGAGCTAAGCCCGAGCTCGATCAGGCTCGAGCTCAAAACACTTATGAGAGCTCGAGCTCGGCTCATTTACTATCTATTAGTTAATATTTTAAATAAAAGTAATATAAATAATTGGTTCGAAGCTCGATAAATGAAGTTCGGCTCGGACTCGTTTAGTAAACAAACTTAAATGAGTGGGTAAGTATTATTAAATATTAATAAACCTATTATTACACTAAGGTTTGACGAGCCTAGCGAACTTCACATGCTAGGCTGAGCTTGGACTCGATTAGTAAACGAGCTTTGCTTTAAACTCAAGCTCGGGCTCGATAAGACTCGGCTCGTTTCGACCTTTTTACCTAGGCAAACTCGAGTAGCTAAGGGATAACAACTCAATCGCTTGCTCATTGAATCTACTATCCCGCTCTTGTAGTTGTTGTGCTTAGTACTTTAGGATTTGAGCTTTACATTTACTTTGTTTTGGGTTTAAGTTTTGGTTTATATAACTATTTTTTTTAAACGGGGAGTCAAAACTGTATATACCAAAAAAATTCCATACGTAAACTATATACTCGAAACTTCTGAGAGAAAATTTGGGGGGGGGGGGGGTCGGCCGCCCCTCCCTGCCCCTGCTTATCTCTTCTTCTTTCAAGAACCTGGTTACTAGGTTGGATTGCGGAACGAGTGAACAAAAAAGGGTTGCCTGGTTTGATTGAGGGACGAACGAACCAGTGAATGACGTAAAGTGAATGACGTCCTTTTACCTGCAAATCGAAGGGATTGAAGTTCTCCGGTCCGACCGGTCGGTCCGTACTTAAGAGTCACGTGAATAAATAATGAAATGAAATAATGATAAATAATAATCAGGTAGAGACCCGGTGGAGGGGAAATGATGGATGACCCGGCCATTGGCTTGGGTTCGAGTTCTGATCTCGACCGGTTTTATCGATTATTTCACTGTTGAGCCTTCGGGCGGGTGAGTGGTAGGGTTTTGTCGGGAATTGGTGGCAACTGGTGACCCGGGTACTCTCAAATACCTGATTCGCTAAAAGGGTACTTGATAATGTTCGAAAATTGATTCGTTTGCAGTTAAAAAAAAAAAAATCAGGTAGAGATGGAAGATATGAAGTATTGTTGTGGGGTTAGTTCTACGCAGATCCCAACCATTCCATGCAGAGTGCAATCTTCGCCCAGTAACTAATGAATCCACTGTTGTCTGCCTCTTTCTAACATCTGGGCCCACTATCCGTACTTCCAATCATCAGATGACACGTGGCACAGCACCCTACCAACGGCCACCATTCCACCACCGTCCCTCCTCGTACGTACGTTTGGGCATCTATCGTCTGCCGTAGCACCACATGGTAGGCTGTGGACCCTCCCTAGCTTCACACAAAGATTCTATGATTATTATTATTTTCCATCGATGTTATGTGAATCTACGGAGAAGATTAACGGAAACTGTTTTTGGTAAAAGGTGTGGGACCCACGTGATGACATGGCGTTAGGTGATTGGTGAGATGCATACCTCATAAGGTGAGGTCGGCGGGAGGTCAGGATAGTAACGTTGGTGGGTCACACCGTTTGGATTATTTGATGCTTTTGTGGCTTGTGAGGACCACAATTTTTGTGTGTTTATTTCTTTTTTTTTCTTTTTTATATTATTAGTTAAAAGTAATAATAACGCTCTATACATATCATATTGTGTTACATTTTAGCATTCAAATAATGTAATTTTTTTCTTTTTTTTTTTTTTTTTTTTTTTTTTTTTTTGTCATTGGGGTTGGTGGCCCAATGGTAGAAGCAAAGCTTCTAGGAACACCTAAGGGGGAGGTCATGGGTTCAAGTCCCACAAGGAGAAGAAATTTGCCGTTCAAAAAAAAAAAAATAATGTAATTTTTTTATAAATTTAATTTGTTTAAAAAAAATATAATTTATTTCAAAAGATAATCGATCCCTAAAATGAATAAGTGCGAAGACGGAAGCCTCTAATTGATTAGACGGAGTGTGTGACATTATGCATTGAGCAACAGGTTCCTGATCAAACATATTAAACGTCTAGTCACTAAAGAACGTACGTGTTCTATCAAATTATAAATGGGTCAGTCAGTTTACTCTGTTAACGGTTATCTTTTACATGATTGATGCGTGTATGTTTTGTAGGTTAATATTCAGAATGCTAAACAAGTTGAGAACAAATCTATTGCATATATTGTAAACACGTTGTACTTCACTTATGAACACTTTCAATATCCATAAAAATAATTCATAAAGTGATAAAACTTTTTTCGTGTGTTATAAGGGTTTTGGTATGTTAAAATTACTTTTATCTTTATTCTCTATCACATGATGTATGTGTATATATACACATGTATAATTGAACTTTATGATCTAAATGTGAATATTTGCATTTTATACCTTTTGTATCTTGAAGATAAAACTAAATTGTGAACCAAACTTCCATTATTAGCCTTTAGCAACTAAAATAACTAGAAATGTCAATAATAGCATATTCCGTTTCAATAATTTCTTTAAAAGAAAGAAAAGATTGGGGTCTTATTCCTGTAGATTTTTGCCACTAGCGGAACTTGTGCAAATCAATTGAGAAATGTTTGATTTTACAAAAGATTTGATAGTGAAACATCTAAGTATTATTAGACTATAAGGAGTGGGGGGCGGGAAAGAGGGGGATGAAGCGCCATGTGGCACTTGTGGGACCCTTGTGGGGGGAAAATAATTGTGGGGAGTGGAAGGGGGGAAGAGGGGGGGGGGGGAGGAAATAATATTATATTGTGTTAAAGTTAAAAAAAAAAAAAAAAAAAAACTGACCAATCTGCTGCTGCCACGTGTCCCCCCTACTCCCCCCACACCGGTGAAGCCCTCCCCGCTCCCAGCCCCACGCCATGGTTCCCGCCCCTGTGGCGGCGGTGTTCCAGCCCCTCCCGCCCTCTCTCCCGCCCCCACTACTTACAGTCTTATTCAATACAATTTTCCTTCGTCTAGAAAAAAAAAGAGTATCGCTATTCTAAATTATTGTTATATATTACAGTTATTATATTTGTTGATAAAATTCAAAATAGAAAATGATTTACACTAATACAAATACGAGATATGTCTCATGATCAAATATTTTCAGCGTTTGATTTTTTTACGGTTATAATACTTTATCTATCTATATCTATTAATATATATAAAAGACTTGAACATTGCTGACGTGGCGTGCAATGGTGCCTTCAACTTTTCCATGAAACTGCCACGTGGCATTATAATTGAAAGATTTTAATGTTTTTGAATTATTTTCTTTTTTAATTAAATTGAGTTATTTTAGGAAAAAAGAATTTAAAAATAAATTTAAAATTTTATCTTTCATGTTTTCTCCTATAATTTTTAAACGTTTATATCTTTTATATACGGGATTTTTTAAAGAAAAAAATTACACCAAATCAACGAGCGTTTTATTATCTTTCCAACGAGTACCATAGTGCTATATAAAAAATAGAGAAAAAATCGACTATTTTTTGTGGGGTTTCGTTCATACAGGAAAAAAACACACAAAATATTCATGTTATTCATTAATCATGTTTTTTCTTTTAAACTAGGTTCTTATCTACGATGTTGAAAATCAGCCCAATCGCCATGTTATCATTGGAATTTTACTAGGTATACTTCATCAAGAGAAGCTAGGAGAAAAAATCGCGCAACACTGCAACACATGGTATCACCTTATAGCAAGGTTATTTTTTTATTTATTTAATTACAAGAGTAATAATTATTACTATTAGTATTAGTATTATTAGAATGGTTATATTTTTCAACTTTGGGACGCTCCCGGGAAGAATTGATAGGTGCTGACGTGGTGTTCAATGGTGGTCTCAACCATCTCTTGATTATGCAACGTGGCATAATGAAATGCAATGGTTACAACTTCCAACTTAAGTGTTTGTTTAGTTGATTAGGTTAGGAACTAAAAGAGTCATTAGAATGTGAGAAATTAGAGAGATGTGATGAGTTTTTGAATAGTCGCAGCTTACATAAGTGATTCTTTACATGATTACTGATTAGGTTTTAGATTAGGGAATATGAGTTATTACTGATTAGAATACTATGAACATGCAATGATTGAGAGATTTTGTGGTTAGTTAACTTGAGCCATTTGCAATAGGTTATCACGTAAAATTAGATTTTTCAACCCCGGAACCCTTCCGGGGTAATCAGCTAGTACATATATATTGCAAAGGGATTAATCCTACATGTCATACTTTTATGCAATCCCTCATTTAAGAGATGCCACATAGGATGTGATTTGGCAAGTGTAAACCAATTAAAAAAAAGAATAAATATGATTTAACCTAATCTATTATAATTTTTAACCTCATCTATTAAATACCTAATCTACTAAATCTAAATATTAAAACTTTACTATTTTTTCTCTCATGTTTCCTCCCATAACTTTTAAACGTTAATATCTTTTATATACGAGATTTTTTAAAGAAAAAAATTACACCAAATTAACGAACGCTTTATTATCTATCCAACGAGTATCATAGTGTTATATAAAAAACGGAGAAAAAAATGACTATTTTTTGTAACCCGACAGGTATTGCGTCGGGTTTGGGATTAGTTTAAAAAAAATTGTGGGTTTGGGTTTGGGTCGGGTCGGGTCTGGGATTAGGTGATACCCGACCGGATTACCCGAAACAACATACCCAAATACCCGAACTATATACCCGATCATACACCCATGAATTTTTTAACGCATCACATAACCCTTAGACTAAAGTGTTCGATATTTCAATTATTAACTTTTTTTTTTCTTATTTCATGTTAGTTCTTTTTAGAATGATCGATTACAAACTTCCGAATTTATTTGTAATGGCACTAGATTTATACCCCGACGCAGAGATTCGTTTTTTTTTTTTTATATTTGAATATGATAACTTATGGCAGAGATTTGTTTAAAATAATAATAATAATAATAATAATAATAAATTTTATTATGTCATATTATATATTTCAACCCGGGACGCTCCCGGGATAAAAACTAGTGTATATATAAAATATAATTGTTTACAGGTTATAAAAATATATAGTTGGATAGAAGGTAAATAATAAGATATGTGTAGGTAAAACCGTAAAAGTAAAAAAAAAAAAACAGGTAGTTGTCGAGGAGGACAGAGGCATGCAAATTGTTCCTGGCATGCAAATGGTGTTAGTCATTATCGTAATCCACATTAAAAGGCGCCACCCCTCCTTAACCTAATCATTCCATACTTATTTTAGCAAACGCTAAGCCCACTAAAATGCACCTCTCACCTTCTAGCCTGGGCCCCACTTTCTTTCCCAATATCCTCATGTTCATTAGGTTGTTGCTTCACGCGCCTCTTGTTGTGTCTCATGCTAAATAATGGAATACTATCATATTCATATCACTTATTATAGATTTACAAGTTGTTAATATCGGATAAAATCATTTGTTTTATAATAATTTAATAAATGTTGCATCTTAATATCCTATAAATAGCTATCGTTTTAAGAAAATTAAATGCAATTGTTTCAACAAAATTTGTTGTTTCAATGTCTTATTTTGAGCTTCTACCGTGTTGAAAAATCGTCTATGTAAAAATGTATCGTTAGTGTTATCGATCGATCAACATAGACATAACAAGATGCGTCTTTGTAGTCAAGGAGGATGACTGAACAAGCAAATGTAAAAGTTTTCGATTCTATATATAATCAAGCAATTGTAAAGTATAATTAAAATTATATGTGTAAAAATAATTAAAACATCTCGATTATGTACGTTTTATTATTTACATATAGTATATGCCAAAAGATGTTGTCATGATTCTTTAATTATCATGTACGTTTTATTAATTATTAAGTAAAAGAAATTAAAAAGACAACTTCAAGAACTATGTAATATTTATGATGACACACATATACAAACCTATTAAATTACACAATAAAGAAATTTAAGTTAATTAAAAGAAGTTAAAAAGATAACATCTAAACGAAATAAAATTCACGGAAAAATAGAGCACAAAGGAAGGGAACGTGTATGCTTATTCACACACTTTCTAAGCAAGTTTGTCCAATTTTAAACCACCGGCTCTTAAAATCATGTATTAGACCATCCGTAGTGAATGAAAAGTGCGTGAAAGGGGCAATTTAGCGCCCAATTAGCGCTTGAACACCGCCCCCTAATGTTAATTGGGCGTGAATGGTACCACCTCGAAATATTTCGCGCTGTGGCTCTCCTCTCTTCCTCCAAGCAACTGCTGCCACTTCATTTTTATTTTTTTATTTTTTTAATTCAAATTTAATCTCATTATATATACACACTCACACCACTACACTTTTTTTTTTTATTTCAAGCCCCTAGTGAACCCATACGCAACATGTCAAAAAAATGCTTAAGTGAGGAGCTCCAAATTTCACACTCCACTACATATGGTCTTATAACTGTTTCGAATGGTACGTACAAATACCAATGATATGAAAAGAATTGCATCAATATATATTTATATAACATCACTATAACACCTTTATATGAGTTTAACAAGACTGATGCATATATTATTCTTAATTTTAGACATGATTTGTTAATGAGTTAAAATAGAAATTTGTTCATACAATTAATTTTTATAACACTACATGCTACAACTTCTTGATCGTATACAAGTCTTTGTAAGTTGTAACAAATAATATTTTATCAAAAACTTTAATTAAAATGTTTGTTTCACTATGTCCAAACAACTGCCCCTCCTTTTAAACCCTGAAAGTAAAGACAAAAGTTTGATATCCTCCTTGAGATAGTAAAAAAGATAACTTTTAAACGAAATAAAATTCATGGTAAAAAGAGCATAAAGAAAGGGAACGCGTATATGCTCAATCACAAATATTCTAGGCAAATTTGTCCATTTTAAACCAATATTCTTAAAACCATTTATTACTGTCTCAAAAAAAAAAAAAAAATGAACAGCATATGAGTTAGATCAAATATAAGTTATTATAAAAGAAAGAGTGAAGTAAACTGTCTTCATACAATTTTTATATCACATGGTACAACTTCTTGATCTTATACAAATCTTTGTAACATAATCTTACTAATGAATAATAGTTTATCAAAAACTTTAATTCAAATGTTTGTTTCACTATTTTCATACAACTGCTCTTCCTTTTAAACCCTTAAAGTAAAGACAAAAGTTTGATCCTCCCGGAGATAGTAAAAAATAACTTTTAAACGAAATAAAATTAATGGTAAAAAAGCATAAAGGGAACGTGTATATATGCTCAATATTCACAAACTTTCTAGGCAAGTTTGCTGTCCATATCTTAAACCAATGTTCTTAAAACAATTTATAACTATCTCAAATGGCAAGTAACTGTACCAAAGAGTTAAAATAGATATAAGTTTATTAAAAGAAATAGTTATCAAGTTAACTCTCTTCATACAAAATTTATAACACATGTTACAACTTCTTGGATGACGGTATGGGAGGCGCGTATAGGATCAGGTACACCCTACCCATGCAGCTACACCGATTCCGTCTCTTCAAGTAAGGGTAGTGGGAAATATATGCTTGTGTCACAAGTGGATGGTTGACATGTGACAGGCGGGTAGCACCCCTGGTTCTATGACGCCGATGATCAAGTGGTTAACGTAACGTCTATCCATGGTGTGTCTTCACACCAGGCTACACTTCAACCACCCTTATATAGGTCACTCAACATATTTTTACTAATGAACATAATACCAAAATGAAATTTTTTGTTAAAATACTTTTTTACTTAAAGACAAAAGTTTGATCCTCCTGGAGCTAGTAAATATTGCCTGGCCATATCAAAACCATAATATCTATATATTCTTCCTCATGTTTTTCACTGCTCAAACCAAAACACAACACACAACATTCTCACTCTCTCTCTCTCTACAAACCCTAACACTTTCTCTCTCTACACAACCCCATCATCTTCATCTTCTTCTTCTGTTTCTGTTTATGTCAACTTCAACAGTTACCGACATGAACCTCGGCAGCTCGAAACCGACCAGTAACAGACGAAAACCGAAGGGAAGCGAGCTGAAGAAACACAGGCAACCACAAAGAGGAATGGGTGTGGCACAGCTGGAACACCAACGTACACTCGAAGAATATAAGAACAAAATGACTCAAATACCCTTCACTGGTTTCAACCCTTCTTTAGGGTTGATCACCACTTCCAGTTCTTGCACTCCTGTCCAAAACGTCGCCGTTCAGTTCCATCCTGTTCCTGTTCCTTCTCCAGCTATGTTTGTTCAAGGCATCGGTATCCATAACCCGAATATGTATTCTGTTTCCACTGATCATGTTATGGATCAGTCTGTTGTTGTTGGATCGAGTAATACCGGTTTTAGATTTGAGAACCCCGTTCAAAACTACGTGAAATGTGGGTTTGATGGTTGTGGTGTTTGTCATAAGGTAGTTTGTTAGCATTTTTATTTTATTATAATTATTATTATTATTTTTATGTTTTTTTTTAACTTTAATTTTTGGTGTAATTGTTGCAGAAAAAGCGGATCAGCGGTGGAAATAACCTGTGCTCGGTGACTCCGTTTCGTAGCTTCTGTGGTAATAATG
Source organism: Ambrosia trifida (assembly GCA_028751855.1). Classification (NCBI taxonomy): domain Eukaryota; kingdom Viridiplantae; phylum Streptophyta; class Magnoliopsida; order Asterales; family Asteraceae; genus Ambrosia; species Ambrosia trifida. The sequence continues at coordinate 18,892,791 of CM054128.1, read as the reverse complement.
TTGAGATGATCGACGGAAAAACTCGTCGGAGTTCAGGACAGGTAATTGATTTATTATTATTATTATTATTATTATTATTATTATTATTATTATTATCATTATCATTATTATTATTATTATTATTATTATTATTATTATTATTATTATTATTATTATTATTAGAGTTTTTCTTTAATGATTTATAAAAGTATAGCAATCTAATACATGAAAACAGAATTAATTTTAATTTTTTTGTTTTTGGTTTTTCTATAAGGAAATATAAAATTGTAGCAATCTAATACATCAAAACATAATTAACTTTTTTTTTAGTGTTTCTTTAGTGATATATAAAATTATAGCAATCTAATACATCAAAATAGACTTAATTTTTATTTATATTATTTTTTAATTTTTTTCTTTAGTGACATATAAAATTATAGCAATCTAAGTTTTTTCAAATAGAAAAGCTAAATTGTGAGAAAATGATATATCTTAATAAGTAAATAATATATTACATAAATTATACAGGTGACGGAAGCTAAGTCGGTGAATCGGAACAGTGGTAGTTCGATGACGGAGTATGAGTTTTTCCCGGGAAAAGTTGAGGGAGCTGATCAGGAGTACAAGGAGTGGATTAGGATTGGATCGACGGCGGCAACGTGGTGTGGTAGTGGTGGTGGTGGTGGTGGTTCAGTGGTGGGAGGGTTAGGGTTAGGGTTACGTGGCGGTGAGGGATCATGTGTGACGGCAGTGACTGGAAGTGAAGAAGGAAGTGTTTCATCACTTGATTTGTCTCTAAAGCTTTCTTATTAATTAATTAATTAATTAGTGGTTAGATTAAGGATATATGTTGTGGTTGATATATCACCTTAATTTTGTAAGTATATGAAAGCACCATTGATGCAACTGGACTAATTGCTTTTATATTACTTGTTTAGTTGTTTTAGTGTTGTCCTAAAATGGATTTACATTTACTACCTTAATTTTAGTTCTATATATTTATACAAATATTATTGCATCCAATTTAGTTTTAATGTTTTGGATATTGTTTTCATTTACATATATGAGTGTGAAATTTGATGAGTTTTTTTTTATTGGTGGTTCATACAAGAAGGATGATTTTAAGTCATAAAAATAATATGTATGTGAATAATAATAATAATAATAATAATAATAATAATAATAATAATAATAATAATAATAATAATAATAATAATAATAATAATAATAATAATAATAATGGGTGATTAAATTTGTGGAAATGGGATGGACAAGGTGAAGCTTTTGACTGCAAACCTAAAAAAGGCTAGGATATATACATACAGAAAACATGTATTTATGTGTGTGTGATGAAGAAAGTGAGGGTGAAGAAGCTTTCTGTTAATGGAAGACACTGTAAGCTTTATGAGTGCTTGTTCAATGTAAAAGAGAGTGGTAGAGAAACAGAGATCTGGAGATTAGCAGCAGTGGCTGCTATTTGCAGATTGTGCAGCCGCAGCAGCAGCTGCTGCAGTGAGATCTCACATTATATGTTCCTCATTTCAACTCTATAATATATATTTATATATAATATGTGTGGGTGTATATATTTAAGTTATTTAATTAGCTTCTGAAATACTAGGTTTTAGCAAATGAAGTGTTCCCTAAAATGTCATTAGTTACTAATGAAACATGTTATCATCATTTTTAGCAAATGATCAGTGTTTTCTAAAATGTTAAATAGTTACTAATGAAGGGGGATATTATTTACACAAGAAGGAAAAGTTAATTTTCACAGCCCTCTACGGCCCGTATAGGGCTCTACGGGCCGTAGAGGGTGTCAGTGTAATAAATGCTCAACCCTCTACGTCCCGTAAAGCCCTATACGGCCCGTAGAGGGGAGTTTGGTGGGGTTCATTTAAACCCTATACGGGCCGTAGAGACCTCTACGGCCCGTAGGCAGTACGAGGTACGAGGTAATTGAATGAAGTGTCTGACATTCAGTGTGTCAGTCTGAAAAGTCTCTGAAAAAGCTAAACCTATACGGGCCGTAGAGGGCTATACGGCCCGTAGGAAACGTGGTTGTTGGGAGCATTAAACCCTATTATTTTTATTTTTATTATTATTATTTTTGTTTTTGTTCTTATTCGAAATGTTAATGTTAATGTTAATGTTCAGGATGTCTACACTAGGGCGGTGACTACTGTCGCTGATGACGACCTCTATGCGTGGTGGCCCACCATTGGCGGTCCCGAGTTCGGCAACCCGGCAGAGAAGTATTATTATTATTATTATTATCATCATCATTATTATTTTTTTTCAATATCTTTGTTCTGATTATTATTACTATTATTATGCTGTGCAGGGATAGGTGTGACAGGGCATCCAACATTCGTCACCCCGTAGTTCGTTACATTCACCGTTGCATTACTTATTCCCTAACGGCACGGGGGAATAGTAACGAGCGGGTGACGAAGACGGACCTGATGTACCTGCATTGCATACTCACCGGCAAGCCGATTGCCTTGCATCGGGTCATGGCCGAGTTTTTTGCCGCCTTCCCCCATAAGCCGTTGAAGGGAGGCCTCCCATGCGGGGGGCTCATCAGCAGGATTGCTGAGCGCTGCGATGGCGTGAAGTATTACGGTTATGTTAACCGTAATCGGTTTCCGTCACTACCGCCCAGGTATTTCGGTTATTAATGTTGTTATTATTATTATTATTATTATTATTAATGTTAATGTTTTTGAGTTTCTTTCAGCCCATTAGGTCTACAAACGATGAAGGGTATGCTTTGTGCGGCGAAGAAGGCGAAGACGCCGGATCATGATGAGTTCCACTATCTGATTGGTACCGGTGGCGTGGAGTTTGTGCATGAGCCGTTAGTACATCGGGGCCTTAGAGGTATTATTATTATTATTATTATTATTATTATTATTATTATTATTATTATTATTATTATTATTATTATTATTATTACTATTATTATTTGGGAAACTTGTAGACAACTTGTGTTGTCTGGATTGCCTAAAAACAGGGGAAACTCTGCCCAATTTTTTTTATAAAATCCTGGAATATTATTATTATTTATTAATTATTTATTGTTATCCATTGCAGGTGATGCTGTGGAGGTCGGGTTGCAGTTTGTGCATGAGCAGGAGGGGGGCGGTCTTAGGGACGTCGAAATGCCTCAGCAGCAGCCTGAGGACTTGCAGATACCGGCGCGCGTTTATCACTCCCTCAGGTTGCCTCCTGATGTTAGGGCGGACGTTCGTGCGGCTGCCGAGGAGGCTGTCGAGATGCGTGCATGGCGTCAGCAGATGGACACCTGGCGTCAGCAGCAGGACACCTGGGGTCAGCAGCAGGACACCTGGCGTCAGCAGCAGGACGCCGATACGCGTCAGTGGCGTGATCGGCAGGACGACGCGATGCGCTGGTTGATTGCTGGCCAGCAGGATATGTATCGCCACCTAGGCATGCAGGCTCGTGTCCCACCGACTTTAGGGACCAGCACGCACGAGCCCGTGACGTCCTCCCAGCAGCCCGACACGTCTTCGCAGGAGCCCGGGACCGCGCCGCCGACTGACTCTACGATGTTTTATTTCTGATCATCTTATGTATTTAAACAATCTTTATTTTGAACGCCTCTGTTAACTTTTAGTTTTATTTTGTTGCGTATATAAACGATTAGTTAACTTTGTGTTTATATTGGTTTATGGTAGACGACGTTTGTGTTTATGTTTTGGTTTATCGTTTATATCGAGACGACTTTGTGTTTATATTGGTTTATGGTTTATATCGAGACGACTTGTGTGTTTGTGTGATAATGTCCGCAAGATCGAACCTCGTAGAGTTACTGTTATGTTTTTTTAGCCTTCTACGGCCCGTAGAGGTCTATACGGGCCGTAGGTCACACAAATCTAACTTATCCTTCTCATCCTTGCCCTCCATTCTGCTAAAATAAGTTTTGATTCTTCTATGGGCCGTAGAGACTTCTACGGCCCGTAGGTAATCATTACCAATGATTGACAATCATTCAATCATTGTGATGATTACCTACGGGCCGTAGAGGCCTCTACGGCCCATAGAACAAGAAAAAATGTGGTATACGGGCCGTAGAGCCCTCTACGGCCCGTAGAGGGTTGTGTGGATAAAAATTTTGCTTGTGCAAATAGTGGGAGCCCTAATGAAACATGCTATCATAATATATCACTTTTAGCAAGTGAAGTGTTTCCGAAAATGCTAATAGTTACTAATAAAATGTTATCACAAAATATCAATTGTTATTTCACTTGAAGGGAAGGATGCTTTTTTACTTTATTTCAATAAAATTTGAAAATAACTAACTATTTCAGATTTTCAGTGCTTTTTGTTAGGTTATGGGCGCCATCCGTAAAGGCCACGGGTACCCCACTACCCTGTACGATAACACTGTCACCTGTGTATCGAGTAGTGGGTTCCGGGTTGCCTAGGGTGTGGGTAGGAGAAAGATAAAGAGATAAGATGTAAAAACGTAGCACCCTTAGGCCGGTGGGTGTGGAACCGGCATGAGGGCCGGCAAGGCTGGCAAGGTCCGGCAAACACCCCCCCCCCCCCCCTTGGGGCGGCAGCGGCATGGCCGGCAACCCTTCGCCGGGTATGCCAAGCCTCTTGATTGGTGGGTTTGTGATAGTGGAGGATGAAGCCGGTGCTCAACCACACCCTTGGCCCGGCATGAGAAGCTCCGGCAACGTCGCCAGTGACATGGATGCAGAGGTGGCGGTCCGGCAAAGATGCCGATGCTCAACCACACCCACCGGTCTTAGTTTATAGTATTGTTGTCTCCAAATAGGTGTTTTAAAGAGATAAGATGTAAAAAGGTAGCACCCTAAATGTGTGCAAAGTTTTTACAATCTGCAAATACAATACTGTAAAAAAGTAAATACATAATATATATTTATACGATATTGTTTATTTTAGACAATAGTAGTAGTACGTAGAAAGTAATATCAATATTTTGTAATAAATAAAAAGATTAATAAATTAAATAAGGTGAGATTATATTTAGTAAGATGATTTCAAAGAGTGAGTACGAGTAATAAGGGAACTATCTGGACAGCGGGGTTAAATTTCTTTACCTTTGTGGAGAGGAAACTGACATTCTTCGGAATCATGGAAGATTGTGCCGGTTCTACTCAGAAGCGTTTTTGGTGTAGGTGAGCCGTATCGAACCCGGGTTTTGTAGGTTCATAAGTGTGAATATTTTATTAATTTGACACGTTTATAAGATATTATAAAAGCTACATTCAGTTAATCTATGAGTACGTTTAATCTCATCCGTTACCTTTTTAAGTATTTTTACTCTCATTTTAATCATAACTATCTGTTTTTTGATCTTATTAGTTATTGAAATGAAATTTGATATTATTTAGGTTTACAAATAATTATTTTTTATAAAAAAATATAAATTAATAACCTATATTAATTATGGGGTTAGGATCAAATACACCGTGAAAGAAAAATAAGAAGTCGTATGAAGGGTATCAAATGGACTCCGATTGAACTCATTCAATCGCCATTGGAATCATCTTATCGAAGCTTACGACGTTAGTTTTTAGGTCTTCATTTTTTGGGGTTTTAGATTGTAGTTTTTAGAATATGCGTTATATCATTGTGTCTTTTATGTATCATTGTGTCTTTTTTATTTTAATCATTGTGTCATTTTTTCAATTCATGGTGTCTTTTATATTCAGCATTGTGTTATATTTTGTTACTCATTGTATCATATTTCATGATTGGCTGTGTTTTTTGTATCCATCTAACCATTCTTATTTTTGTTACATTGTGTAGAATAACTTAACCTATTAATTATGTATTTAGAACATCACTTTATCAGGACATCAAGATATCAAAAGAAAACGTTTCACAACATTCCTTTGCATCTCGTTTTATACTATTCATCCGTCATCATGTTACCTGCCAACATTGGGTACAATTATAGATTCTAGCCAAAATATCTGTGTTTTATTGATAGACTATTGAAATGTTAAAACATAACTATAAATATTAGTGACAACTATTAATTAGTATTAGTAATAATAATATTTATAAAGAGTGGACTCAGTCAATTAGAAATATAAGGTTGGTGGATGTGGGGCTCGTCCCCAGCCCATCTTGGATGGGTCAGGACGGCCACACCGCCCCCTCCCCCTACACACACAAAACTGTCTCGTTCTAAACGTCCCAACTTGAAAATTGGGGATGGCCCTCTGTGGTGGTGGTAGTGGTTGATAATGGTTTGGTGGTGGAGAAAGAGAAAAAAGCGGTCGCTGAAGGAGAAAAAAGAATTTGTTTTTTTTTTTTTGGGTGGTGGTTGTTGATAATGGTGTTTTGGTGTGGAGAAGATGGTGGTGTTGGTGGTTGAATTTTAAAAAAAAAACATAAAAAGGAGAAAGACTAGCTGATGAGGACTACCCCACCCACTTGGCTCATCCCCTTGTGGAGGACTAATGTTCTGGATGATGTGGCAGTTGAGGTGGCAGGTAGTCCTCCGTTGGAGGCCCATCCCCAGACCCACCAGCCTAATTAAGGGTTAAATTTATATACACGAACTTCGTTGTTTATAGGGCGTCGGTGCTACCAACCCCACCACCGTCAACACTCCTATCATGAAGACTACCTAGATGTGTGCATGAGGTGGTTTAGTTCTGTTTGGTTTTGAGTCATAATCGAAATAGAAATCATCATGGGTTTCATATATGTTCAGTTTAATTATATGGTTAAACCACTACATGAGTTTGAGTTTGGGACAGAAATTGACTTTGGCTCAATATTTAAAACTTTGGTTGGTTATCAAGAAGAAATTAATCTTTGCAATTGTTTTAAGCTTTCAACAAATTAACCGAAATTTTTTTGGAAGTTTTGTTGAAGAGTCAATGTGAGAATTGTGATGTGGGAATTGGTACAATCCAAATTATTTCAAAACGTACCCACCCGTGGTGCTTATTAGAGGGTGTTTGGGATTGATTTTTCAAAACAGCTTCTACGTTTTGAAAAAACAGAGGTGGAATTGTTTTTTGATTATTGCGTTTTTGTAGCCTAAAAATTCATTTCAAAACTCAACCGGCCAAACACTAAAAACTGATTATTTGCGTTCAAAACGCAATAATCTAAAAATTCGTTTCAAAACGCAACCCCAAACACCCCCTTACTAATTATCTTCTCTGTATTATTAATTAACACAATACCATGCTTCATGAAAATATATAAAAAAACAATTCATGTTAAAGAAACATAAATTGAGTTTAACTCATAGTTTTGGTTCAGTTATGGCTTTACCGAACCATCGGTTAATTGTTTAGTTCAGTTAATATCGCTATGGTTCAGTTAATTCAGTTATATGCTCACCCCACTTTCCATCCCTTTTGTTGCCACCATGATACCACCCCACCCGAGTGCACCTTTGCCATCATTTCTTTCACTAACGGCGCCACTGTGATGCCACTGCCGACACCACCACCATCCATCACCGCCTCTGATGCATTTGCCACCCAAACACCGCTTCGTTGTCAAAGCTACCACCTGTTGAACTGTGACGCCACCATCGTCAATGCCACATCCAGTCATCCACAACTACCTTCACCTGTCACGGTAAAAATTTAGCTAGTGCACTCACTTTGATTATTTTTTTCTTCACAAGATGAATAAATTAATTCCGGCCTATTTTGGTATAAGGCCATTTTTTAGCCTATATACAACAACATTACAGAAACAATCAAATACTTATGGTTATTTAAAACAAAATAAAACACAAACTAGTGAGAATTTATGTGACCATCACAAAGTTAGATTTGATTGGAAGTTTAATTGTCCATGCGCCACACATGTGATGGGTCGTGAATCTTTGATTGGAACTTTCAATGCCCATGCTCCAATGGGAAAACATCAACATAAGGCCCAAACTTCGGTTAGGAGTTAAAATGTAAGTGTGCAACTAATTCACACATTGGCATAAATATGGTGCAACTCATTTGGCACACCTCAAACCATAAAATTAAACATGTCATCATGTCTAAAGTAAACAACACATTAACTCTATACTCAATTCCATTTAATAACACATTATGTCCTAGCTACTAAAGTACTCACCTCAAGTATGTTCCTTGCGCCTACCAACTTATAACTAACTAATTTAAGAAGTATCTAATAGCTCCTTAATTTCAAGCAGAAAATCATTTATGTCCACTAATTTCATAATCGTAGCTTCATTTTTATAAAATCATTTTTATAAACAATACCCTCAAAATTATTTATATCTCACTACTTTAAACGCCTTGGCTTGTTAAGTATAAATCTATATTATCTTATTAAGGAATAGTGATGTACCATATTGTAATTTTGTCATTGATACAAGTTAACAAACAACATGTACAACATATTTAAGCAAAAAAATTAAGGGTATTATTGGCATAGTTGTGACAATTAAGACACTTAGAAGGGTAGATTAGTAAATTTAACATAATCCAATACCTCACATCCTAAAATCTTATCCCCAATTATGCCCTTATGTCCAACTTTTAAAACACCGCATCTTAAATGTGAGACCTTTCAACCCCTCATCTATATTATTATATATATATACTTAATTGTAATCAATTTCTTGAATACTAATAGTCTTTTCATAACCTCAAACAAAATCTTAGATCTAATTTCATGCTTTGAAACATTGTTTTGTCCAAAAAAATTATGTCTTCATTAGAGATGAGAAGAGAAAAAAATAAATGAGAAGTTAAGACGCTTGCAAGATATGGTTCCCGGATGCTACAAGGTATAAAGATATGAGTTAATCTTTATATACATATATACATTTTTTTCTACTTGTCCATATGTTCTTTGACAATTACAAAAATTTATCTTCATAATATTTCATTGTTTTGCTCCATTTAAATTTAGTTATTTGCTATAGACAATGGGAATGCCAGTGATGTTGGATGTAATTATCAACTATGTTGGATCGTTGCAGAATCAATTGAGGTAATTTAATTGTGCAACTAACAATTAAAACAATAAACAAACAATATTCAGAATTATTGATGAGAAAATATTTTTCAAGATTAATTAGTACAATTTTTTCTCTTCTTTATGCATTTTTAGTTTCTCTCCATGAAGCTTTCAGAAGCCAGCATGTTCTATGACCTATTGACCTCAACTCTACTGAATTGGATTATATGGCCCCTATGAAGGTAACAGAGTGCTTTCCTAACTATCCTTGTTAAGAAGTTGTGTATCTTGAATCATATATATTGTTAACTAAATAAAACGGACAAAATTATAAATATAACATTCTAAATTTGCTAATATGTTTCTAATATATTATAAATATTACTTCCACTTACTGCATGGGATGAAAACTGAAGTTGCAGGGAACAAATGGACATGAAGGACAGATGATAGAGATGATGGTTGGAGAAGGGTATGGAGACTTCCCTCAATTTCAATCAACATGGTCTCCTTGAACGCCATGAAATAGTTAACTCTATAAATCTATATATGCATGCTCAAATATAACATTATATCTAAACTATATTTGTTCTAAGACTTTTAAGGTATTTGTTGATCTATTTAATGTTCTTGTTAAACGTTGTATGAAGTGTAGTTCACAATATTATTGTGTTTTCGGCAATTGTATATTGTTTAAGTTCTAATTCTAATTAATAAAATAAATTAAACACTATCATAAAGAGAAAACAAAAACTTAACTACGTGTTAATTACTTATGTTATTTGTGTTAAGAAATAAGAAATCGCCATAAATTCACACTGACGCTAATGAATCAACCCGAATCTTTATCTTCTATACTATATTATAAAGCATCAGTGAAGTCATTTAGGGGGTAAAATTGTCTTTCTACCTAAATATTAAATTGTTAAAGAAATTAATTTAAACATAATTATAAAATTGATGAGGAAATTAATAATAATGCGGTGACTCTTTACATTCATAACCTCCATGTCTTTATTATGTTTATATCAATGTTATAGTCTTATAAATAGTGGTCATGTATTTGGTATATAAATAATGTGGTGACTCTTCACATACATAACTTATATATCTTTCAATGTTTATAACCTTATAAATAATAGTCTTTCATTTGGTATATTAAACATATCAATGAATAAAGTTCTCTCTTCTTTCATTATTTCTTTCTTTCCATACATGATGTCTAGATTCTTTTTCTTATGTTTATATAATTTGTATGTTGGTTGCTACTAAATTAACTTTATACGTAAACTATATTTGTTCTAAGACTTTTAAGGTATTTGTTGATCTATTTAGTGTTCTTGTTAAACGTTGTATGGAGTGTGGTTCACAATATTATTTTGCTTTCGACAATTGTATATTGTTTAAGTTCTAATTCTAATTAATAAAATAAATTAAACACTATCTTAAAGAGAAAACAAAAACTTAACTATGTGTTAATTACTTATGTTATTTGTGTTAAGAAATAAGAAATCGAAAAGCCATAAATTCACGTTCACGCTAATGAATCAACCCGAATCTTTATCTTCTATACTATAGTATAAAGCATCAGTGAAGGATACCCGTAAAATTTAAGTAAATACAACCTTTATTGCTTATAGTACAATGCTTATTGAAGTCACTTAGGGGGTAAAATTGTCTTTCTACCTAAATATTAAATTATTGAAGAAATTAATTTAAACATAATTATAAAATTGATAAGGAAATTAACTATAATGTGGTGACTATTTACATTCATAACCTCCGTGTCTTTCATAACTCGATATTTATATTATTTACACATGTTGGTTATAAATGCAAAGAATATATGGTGGTTAAATCTTGGGTAACAACCCATTTTTCACAAATCGGTTAAATAGATATTTATTTAAAAACTAAAAACCACTTAACTTGTTTGTTTAATTAAAAATTACTCATAGTTTTATAAAACATATAAAACCAATATTACCGGTAATGACAATATGATATTTACCGGTAATGACAACATGACATCATTTTTTGTCATATTCTCAACTAAGTTTAGTAGTTGTTACCTAAATTAATAGTTTGTTTATATTTGTTTTCTACAAGTCCAAGAACCATCTTAAAAATAAAATCCATTAATAATATATTTACTAGATCTAGCAGGCCTTTAAAATCAAATACTACACAATATATCATGAGATGATCGATAAACTAACAGTAACATGTATTGTGCTACAAATTGTCTCTCCGCAGCAACGCGCGGGGTTCCCCACTAGTTATTCATAAAAAAAATCTACAATTTCTCTCTAGTTCATACATGTATATTGGGTAGAAAGTAATTAAATACAAAATTAATTTTAAGTAAAGAACTTCAAAATTACATATACATACAATGACAAAAGATCAAATACAAACAAAAAAATCGTACGAACTGTATGAATCAAATAAAAAAAGGCGGTGGCATTATTGTATATAGCAACAACTTTTATATGTTGTTTTCTCTTTCTCGGACATTATGTCACTTTCTCTTACCCCACTTTCTCTCTCTATTAAAAGCAAAACATACGTTCAGTCTCTAATTCCAAAATTACTCTAGAAACCAAACCATAACTACTTCACAAAAATACTAAACAAACGCAGATTATTCTACAAAACAATCCATAACTACTTCACAAATTGCTCCACAAAGACATGTAATAACTACTTTAAAAATTACTCTACAACTTTAAAAATTACTCTACAAGAAACATTCAGTCTCTAGTTCCAAAATTACTCCAGAAACCAAACCATTACTACTGAAGAAAAGGTAATTATATAATTACTCTAGTTATAATTACGCTATATAAATACTCTAGAGTAATCAACAGTTGTTTATAGTGTAGAGTAATTATTGTATAAATAGAGTCATTTTGTAGCAGATCCTTCTTTCATTTCATCATGTTCTTGTTGATCCTCTGCTTTAAACAAATTCATGTTGTCTCCTTTTCAGCTCCAAGTGTCACAAAAATTACTCTACATAGAACATGCTATACCAAGTTTCACAAAAAAATACTCTTCATAGAACAACTTCAAAAGCCTACAACCTTGAAACCATGTTCTTCATTAAAAAAAAAAAAAAAAAATTCCTATTTTCTGTTTTAGAAATTTAGCATGAAAAGTGAAAAAAAAATCGTATAAAATCACGTATTACCTCCGGTTTCCAGTTTTTCGATGATATTGAGCTTCATCTTGCTTGATCGTATTCAATTATGTTGTTAATTTGGGTATTTTGTTAGGGGTTTTAGAATGAATTTGGTATTTATTGGTTAGTACCATGTGTTTTTTGTAAGAAAAAGAGAGGTTTGTCCATAATTACAATTTTTTATTTGATTCGTACAGTTCGTACAGTAAATCTATTTGTACATGAACTTAACTCTGCTTATTGTTTTAAATGTGATACATAAGGCAATTGCGTAATTGCTTACCTTTCTCTCTTCTTCCATACATCAAATAGAAGTACGTTATATGGTACTCACGGTTCTCTACTTAACATTAGTCGTGTATTAAATGAGCTTATATTGTGGTACCGATCTTATAGATAAGGGGGCTATTCTTTATATAAAAATAATTCAAACGCCAATTTACACTAAGGGCATGTTTGGATAAACTTATTTGAGTCCAAAAGGATTTATTAACTTATAATTTTTTGAAAGGACTTTCAAAAAAAGTGTTTGAGTTAGCTTATATGGTGATAAATTAATAAGTTGTTTTGTAAAAAGTGTTTTGATTAGCTTATTTATGTAAAATGACAAAAAATGACATTATTTAAAAAGTCAAATAAGTTGTTGTTTGTGATCATAAGGGGTATGTTGGTAAAATTTTCCTTATAAGTTATAAGGAGGTTTAAAAAGTCACTACATCCTTACTTTTCAAAATCAACAAAGGTTAATATAAAAAGTCATTTTCATTTGTCAAACATTTTTTTTTTTTTTTTTTGTAACTTATTAAGTTTTTGAACAAGTAATAAGTTATAAGGAGGTGGAAATAAGGACTCCCAAACATGCTCTAAAGCGTGCAAAATTTATTAAAATAAGCTAATTGTAATTTAGTGAGCTTAAATTTATTTTTTAACTAGCTAGCCTAACAAATAACAATAGCAAGATAAGGAATGATTTGATGGGAACAATTTTACAAGCTCATTAGTGAGTCCAATTTAAAAGCCCAATTGAATAAATAAGCGTCTAAGTAAGGCCTACCAATGCCACTTGGGTCGTAACCCGATGATAAGAGGCAAAGCCTCTTTAGAAAATGACCCTGGTTCAAATTCTGGGTAAAACGAAAATAAGAAATTAACCGTTAAAAAAAGTAAGGCCTACCAATACATATCTAAATGTACAAGGATCAAGATAATTGCAACTTTAAAAAGATTGTATTTCAATTGTTCCAACAAAACGCTAATCATAAAAAGCTAATGCAAGCCAACTACTCTATGTATGTATTGTTAAATATATCGTTACAATGTATTATGCAAAGTGATCACAACTCGTCTCCGACAATAGCTATATTCGTATACGGGTCTGAGTCAAGATCTGCTGACTCAGTTACAATAGTTGTGAAACTCATCCACAAGACCACCGACACGAAAACTGCAACGATGATTAAAAAACACAAACGAGATGTCGAGTTTAAGGTGGTGGCATTATTATCCATTTCAGAAATAGGTTTCACCGGCCGTGATCGTGAAACGGAAGGAAGAGGTGGCTTCTTGATCGAGTTAACTCGGGACATTACTTTTCTCTCGGTCAATATTTGTGAACCAGTGCTGACTGATGATGAAGCTACCAGAGACTTTACTTTTCCCTCAGTCAACATCTGTGAATCAGTGTTGACCGAGGATGAAGCTACCGGAGACGCATCAGTCTCTGGTGGCAAAGAAACTAGATTTGGACTATCGCTTGTAGAATCATTGCCTGCCTCTAAAACTTTCACAACATTCGAAACATTCTTGTCGAACAATTTCTCCTTTTTCTCATCCGGTACAAGCGATGAATTCGTCTCGTCTGCTACAAGGGACGAATTCATCGGCTCGATTGTAGTTTTTGATGTTTTTCTTCCACGCATTTTCTTCTTCTATTCATTCAAATACAATAAAACATTAATCCAAAATAATCTTCAAATATTATGCATGCATGCACATGAAAAATGTTAGAAACACAATTAGTAACTAATTACCATGGCCGTATCAAACAACACGGCTTTAAATATGCTAGACATACGGCCTCGAGACGACGAAGATCTCTTCTTGACAGACGGAACGCCGTTGCTCCCGGTGTTGGTGAGATCGCAATAGACCAAATTGTCGTCGGATGCCAAAACCTTCTCTTCATGATCATCATCGATGCAGCCAGGTAAGAGAAAACATGTTTTAAAAATCAAGCTTCTCCCTCTCTTCCTCTTCTTCTTTCTATTGCTTGAATCTTCATTCATAATCTCTAATATTATTATCACAATTATTGAGAAATTAATTAATATGGGGAGGGATTGCATGCATGCATGTATTTAGCTTGCATATATCAAAGGGGAGATGTTTTAGAGAAACTAACGGGCAATGTTTTTTTAGATTTTTGTATATCTTGTTAATGACTCGTATAGATTATTGGGTTATGAAATTATGATCAAACGTGGAAAAAAATAGGAAGTCATATGAGAGATATCAAACGGACTTGGATTAAACTATTTAAAGCGGTATTGAAATAGTCTCATCGAACTCTACGATCTCAGTTTTTGGGTTTTCACCTTTTTAGACATTTAGCTTGTAGTTTTTAGCATTTGTGTTATATATTATGTCTTTTTATGTGACACTGTGTCTTTTTTTATTTTCGTAATTGTGTCAATTTTGCAACTCATTGTGTCTTTTTTTCTCGGCATTGTGTTATATTTCGTGATGCATTGTTTTTTTTTTTTTTTATCATTTTCATCATTTCTCATTTATTTTACACTGTGTAAAATAACTTGATCTAAATTATTTTATTTGAGCCAAGTGTAGCTTGCTCATATAAAAAACAAAAGTTGGTTTTGGCTCATGTAAAACAAAAAATGATTTTCGCCTGTAACCGGATTTGCCTTGAGTAACTAGTTTGATAGTTCGTTTTCATTATATATTGGTGGTTTGATATTGTACTACTCAAACTTGTTCAAATAACTCGTTGCAGTCATATACGTTGTTAAAATATAACATGTCCAGGTTGGTTAGTGTATACATAATATTATAAGTATAAGTACTTATTTCTGGGTTAAGTATAATTGCAGGATTGGGCTTGCTAGTGTAGATAGGCTGATGTAGATGGGCTGATTGAGGTCGAAGGTTGATTGGAGTCCAAGAAGCTAAGAGTTGGATTAGTCCGGCCCAGATGGCCCAGTTCGTGTCTGATAAGATGCTGTCCACGTTGGCAATCCCCAAACCACATTACGAAGCTGATTTAAAGGTCCAGATGAGAGATTAGTGTGTTTCTTTGTGTCATCCAACGGTCATGATAGGCTTGGGTGTGTTACTTCCCAAGCCTATACGTTCAACTATAAAAAGGCTTTCTCTCTCTTCATACCAGAGTTTACGTTCACTTTATCTCAGATCTCATTCGTTGTATTATTTCACTTTCTCTGAGTCCATTCTAGATCTAGGGTTTGATAGTAAAGGTCTTTGTGTTAAGACCTGAGAGTTGTATTCCTGATAGATTGATAGAATAGGGTACTAGTGAAGTAGTGATTGTGTATTTGTCATCTGTTGATGATATTTGGTTGTAAGATTCATAATAATAATAATATCAGTCTTTAGTTTTTACATACGTCACAATTATTATCCAGTTGTTATTTCAGGTAAAAAAAACATATAGATAACTAAAATTAATTGAAAAAAACGAGCCAACTCGCCACACCACGAGCTGGAGATGAATCATTCATTTGAAAAACATATATATATATTTGAGCTCAGTTCAAAGCACAATTTAAAATATAATGGCATCAGCATACATGAGCTCGATGGGATAACTTTTTAAAAAACAATATGATGTATCTATATTTATCTTATTAAGGAGGAGTGATGTACCACATAGTCATTTGCATTGTCTTATAACTTAACAAGCAACATGTACAACATATTTAAACATGAAATTTAAGGGTATTATGGGAATAATTGTGACTATTAAGACACTTAGGAGGGTAATGTAGACATTTTACTCACCTCCTCATTTACAATATCAAATCACTTTTACAATCCTACCCTCATTTACCCTCCATGCCCTCACAATGATCCTTGGCCTTCTTGAAACCTACAAATCCAATCAAAGGTTTTTCAAATGAATGATTCATTGATGAGAAGTTACTATTGGAATTTGATCGGAACAGTGAAGTGTACATAGGTTGTCTTCCTTATGCAATTATTTGATTAAATTTTCAAACAACGTAATTGATAAATGAGGGAATATTATTTCCCTTTTTGGGTTTTGTTAGAAATTGAGATTATTGCTACTGTACATATTATATCTCCTTTTGGGTTTTGTTTTGAAGATAACAAACTCTTTTTGGTTTATGATCTTTAGTCAAGAGGAAGTTTAGAGGATAATTTGTATGGTATGCTTATTTTTTGTGTTATTCACATGATAATTTTTCATTTCGTGTTTATTTTTTTTTCTCATGGTATTTTGTTTTATTTAGGGGACAAGAAATGTACCAAGTTCCAATGGAGTTAACGATATAAAGTTGCTACAGTGTAGCTGAAGCACTCGTTTATCTTCACAGTAAGTGTGATAAGCCTGTGATCCACAGGGATGTTAAATCATCAAACATCTTGTCATGATTTTGAGCCACAGGTGATCTGTCTTTGATATTTACTACATTAATAGGGTGTTTTGTGTTATTAATTCACACTCCTAACTTTGTCATGGATTTAAAGTTTATTTGTTGTTATTGCTTATTTCAGCTCTCTGATTTCGGTCTTGCTAAATGGGCTACATAACCGGACTGCAAATAACCTCTGCTAATGTTGCTGGCACATTCGGGTTTGCATCTTTAATTGCAACTTTCAATTTTTGTGTTAAAACTTTCTATGAAGTCACTTTATTTTTATCGCAAGAATCTAGATCATATGAAATGAAAGTGGCTTAATCAGTTCATGAACTTATAAAATGCAGTTATTTGGCTCCAAGTACTTTACACACGGAAAAGTTACGGAGAAAATAGATGTCTACGCATTTGGTATTGTGCTTCTTGAGCTTCTTACTAGAAGGAAACCGACAAGCAATGGACATCCAATAGGTGAAGACTGAAGAGAGTTTGGTTAGACTGTGTGTTGTGGACACGCGAGCGAGCCAACGCGATTCATCGACGTGACTCTCAAGTAACCCGGTCACGCCAGGCTGTTGTGGCTAAGGGTGAGCACCGGCGCGAGCACAACCTACAAATCCAACACAAATTCCTTTATTCGCGTCGTGAGCCGCGGTGAACTTGCTCGCGTTGGCTCGCTCGTGTCAGGTTAGCGTGGGGCTATTGTGGTTGGGTGAGCGTGGGGTTGTTGTGGCTGGGGTGAGCGTGGGGCTGTTGTGGCTGCTCATGCCTGATCGCTCACGTGTCCACAACACACAGTCATATGTGGGTATGTAACTCAAATGTGGTTTTTTTTTTTTTTTTTTTTTTTTTTTTTTTTTTAAGCTTCATTTGTTTTTTTTCCTCTAAAAGAAACAAATTTATTCATGTTTAAGCAAAGCCAATTATAAGTAGGGGGAAATTCGCACGATTGTTGGACTCCATTTTGGGCGTTGACTATGATGTTGACCAAATGAAACGCTTGGCTCTTGCTGTTATGCTTTGTATCAGACGTGTACCTAGGGTTCGTCCCCAAATCACCACTGTGAGTCTTGTTCTACTCCATTTTATGTTCTAAAGTTGGTAAACGAGCCACAACATAGATTGGGACCGTAAGCAAATTTAACCGTTGCCAAATATGATATAAATAGGACCCATAAATGAAGATGATCAAGGGATGGAAGCAAATGAGGCAAATGGCAGCTATTACCCATGTCAAATTTAGGTAGATTTATTAATCACATCTTAAAACTATAATCATACTTAATGAGAACAGTAAGAAATAAAAAGTCTTAATGAGAGTGTAAATGACCTTGGTAATATCTGAAATTGTTTTACTTCATCAATCAACGGTTGAAGCGCCACTAAAACACCAGATGGAATCAAGTAATGTTCTTTAAGTAAAAAGGGTAATGGGTCAATGGGTTGAACGCATCATAAGACGTATATATTCTATTTTTTTTTAACTCTGTTACATTTGACTCTATTAAAAATGTATGTTAAAGTTATAGAGACTTGTTTATGTATAGTAGAGTTTAATAAATGTTGAAATATCACACGATTATTAGAAAACGCATACAAATAACATGTAACTTTACAAACTTGGGGCACTCAAGGACTAATGCACACCTATGTCATGATGAAATCATCCACGAACGCGATACACACACTACAAACCCCAACAGCAACTATGAGGCAACAAAATAAACACACCCGCAGCAACGCGAGGGCATTCTAACTAGTTTTAAAATAACAATAATTAACTATTTAGAAACAAAATTCAACAAGGCAACAACTAATTGAACTCTAAAGATAAAGCTATGTAAATTATGTTGATAGGGTATACCTATAACTAGGTATGTCTCAAGATGTTGTGGTTCAACACATCATAGTGTTCTATAAAAACCGTAACACGTCTATTTTCTATATAGGGGGCATTACATCTTCACGGTGAGTAGATGTCATTAAAAAGGGTATGGATCCACACCCGACCAAAAAAACCGAAAACCGGATTTTTATATGCCCCGTTCCATACTTGATACAAACTGATAAAAACCTAAAGAAGAAACAAACTCGGAAGTCCGAAACCAAAAAAACTTGATTACTTTCTCTTCGAAACCCAGTTTCATACTAGAACCTATTATTGTAATACATGGTTTTTGACTCCTTTTAACCAGACTTGAAACCATTTTTTTAAGGGTGATGCTATCTACACAACCCAAAAAAAACCCTAAACAACCTTTCTACGGACCGTCGAGGCCTTGATGGGCCATTGTGCACAAATCAGGGAAAAACGACGGCCCGTGGAGGCCTCCACGGCCCATCAAAATACAAAAAGTGAAAAACGACGGGCCGTCGAGGCCTCCACGGCCCGTCGTGATACGAGGTACGAGGTGTCAGTCTGAAAAGCAGAGAGTTCAGACTGAAAAGTCTAAAAAGGTGTTTCACCGGAGGCTGTACCGATGCCAGAGGTCGCCCCTGATGCCCGACAGCATGTTGGTCGCGTTTATCACGCTATTAGGTTGCCTGAGACCACGAGCCAGCTACTTCAGCAGGTTCTGGATTAGTTTGTATATTTTGGATCTTGTATTTTGAATATTATCGTTTCTTTATTTGAACAACATGTTTTATTTTGTATGTAAATGTTTGAATGTTATGCTTTATTTTATTTTATTGTTCGTATCTATGGTTTTGTTTAGTTCGGCAATATAAACGTTAATAAAAACCAAACATTCATATTCACATCCATATAAAAAAAATCATATTATAAAAATAAAAAAAATAACATTTATAAAAACCAAATATTTATATTCACATCTCTAATCCATTTTAAACACCCACACTACACTTATAAAAAACCAAACAATCATTATTCAATCATTGCCAATGATTACAAATGATTGGTAATCATTTAGGGTAAAACGGCGGGTCATCGAGGCCCTAATGGGCCGTCGTTCTGTCTGGTGGGGGCTCGACGGGCCATGGAGGCCCTGATGGGCCATATAGGGGTTGTGTAGATAAAACCCTAGTTGTGTAGATAACCGACCCCTTTTTTAATTGAAAAAACCCTGGTTTGTGCACCTCTAAATTGGTAAGGACCTACTACTTTTTATAATGGATACACATATCAAATACTGATAAATCCAGTATTAAAATGGGGGTTCTTAGGGTGCTCCCATCTCTTCTAAGGAGCATCTTCATGGTGTTTCACGAAGCCAATCAAAGACAGTGAAAATGCAATGTGGCTGATGGATCTCCATACCTGGTGTGACGAGTCTCATCTTCATCTAGGTGGATCCATGTAGCAACAAGATTAATAATTGTAGATTTATAGATTAACAAAAGATATTGATGGAGTGTAGTAGTGTACTGTGTAGTTTGGTACCTTAAACCATTTACAATCATTATTGGGCCTGGTCAGTCCACTGGCCCCCAACAACACAACAATACAATAGAGATGATACCTTGTTATGAAATGTGCACTTTAACCCCTTGAATTTAATTCTTTCCAAAATACAATCCCACATACACCATCTTTCACACAACCAATTAGCTTGAGAAATTAATCCATCTAGGCCTGTAAACAACCGAACGAACATGAACAAAGGCATGTTCGTGTTTATTTATTTAACAAAGGCATGTTCGTGTTTACTTATTTAACTTTAACCGAATACGAATACGAACATGAACACGAACACATAATCAAACACATTTTTGTGTTCGTATTCGTTCATTAACAATTTGTCCCTTCATATGGCTCGAATCATTCTTAGATGCCCCGAGAGGCATCCTTTCCTTGTTTGTTGGGTTGGTTCACGCTCCCTATTTAAACTTTTGGGCCCTTCATCTTTCTGAATCGAGACCCGGCCATGTTCATGTTTGTTTATGTTCGTTCATTTAAAACCTAAATGAACAGTTCATGAACGAGCATAAACGGATGTTTAATCAAGTAAACGATTTTGTATTACTAACAAACCCAATTTGGTTATATTTATACAAGGAGCTAAACCCCAAGTTATGTTTATATTTATATAAATATAACTACCTATATAAATAAAATAAAAATGAACATAAATGAACAAAAATAAACGGACGTTCACGAATGTTTGTTCATTTTCGTTTATTTAACTAAACAATTTTTTTCGTTCGTGTTTTTTCGTTTATTATTTAAACTAATATAAATAAACTTCCTGCCGAACAAGTTCACGAGCAGTTCATAAAACGTTCGGTTCATTTACATGCCTAAATCCATGTTATAAAATGACAACATATCCAACTTTAAGGTGCTTATCAAAAACCATTCAAACCACAGAGACCTAATTTGAAAAAAACAAAAGCCGATACTTTTATTTTGCGTGTACAATTTAACAAGAACAATTTCTTTCCAAGAAACCACACACACACACAAGTCTCCTTAGGTTTATTACGAGCAAACATTCATACAAATCCTTCATAATAATCGTTCAATAACCGTTAATTAGAACAGTAGAATCCGTTATCCATAACAAATTAGATGGAACTGGACCTTCTTCGATCGAACCTATCTAGGGTTCGTATTCCGGAGCCCACAAATCGCATTTATAAGCAGGAATGTTGCATCAGTTTTCAAAATCCGGTGAGGTTTTTTTATTTTATTTACTTTTTTCTTTTTGTTTTATTGGTTTGCTTGTGTGAAATGTGGTTTATTAATGTTTTTTTAGGGTTTTGTGTTGTTTTTGTTAGGGAAATGTTGTTAGGGTTATGGAATTTGATTAGTTTGCTAGTACGATGGTTTAGAATGATTGTATGTAGGGTTGCTAATGAACTGAATGAATATGAATAAGGTATTGTTTGTGTTCGCTTGTTAAGAAATAAATGTGTTCACAAACTGTTTGGTAACAGTTACGGAACT
This sequence comes from Ambrosia trifida, assembly GCA_028751855.1. Classification (NCBI taxonomy): domain Eukaryota; kingdom Viridiplantae; phylum Streptophyta; class Magnoliopsida; order Asterales; family Asteraceae; genus Ambrosia; species Ambrosia trifida. The sequence continues at coordinate 18,871,124 of CM054128.1, read as the reverse complement.
AGATTTCTGTTTGTGTTCGTTCATTAAGGAAATGAACGTGTTCGTGTTCGTTTGTGTTTGTTCGTTTATTTAGGAAAACGAACACAAATGAACGTTTATGAACAGAAACAAACACAAACGAACATATAATTTCGGATAATATACAATACATTGTTAGTATTTATTTAAATGTAAAAAACCCTAACGAACTATCGAATATAAGCGAACAAGTTACCGAATGTTTACATACATAAATGAACTATTGTGGCCTGTATTCGTGTTCTACTTGGTTCATCTGTTACGGATGAACACAAGTGGGCTTCCTGCCAAACAGTTCACGAACTACTCGTTGAACTTTCAGTTAGTTTGCGTCCCAAATTGTATGCAACTATTCATGTATTGAATATCTGCGTAATTATTGGTCTATACAATGAGTACGATTCATGTGTAACAAGTAACATGTTTATCTTGAGAAAGCTTCACTATGATTTTAGATGCCAAATGCAATAATATTCGAATGCAACAGTGTTATGGATACTCTGTTAGAGTTTTCTGTCTTTATTTTTTTCTATTCTCTTGGTTTAATTAATGTGTAGATAATTAGAATCTTTGAAAATTTTAGTTAGGGGGAGGTCAATTTTGACTAAATTGTAACTTCAGGTTTTGTTGTGCTGATATGATTCTCTTGCATATGTGCATAATGATGTGTTGTGAAACCTTATTGCCCTTTATGTTGATTTCAGAAGATACCTATGGCCTTTGATGACAAACGGCCCAAACCTAATACTTTTTGAATGCTACATATCATGAACTTCACTGTTCACTTTGCCCTCTTAGAAATCTGTTTTTGTAACTCTTAAATTGGAAAGTAATATCTGAGTTTTTTTTTATATTGAAGGGAGTAAATAGTAGTGTTTATTATATTCTTTGCTTTGAACTTAGTACCGTAACGTCAACAAATAATTGTTTTTTACAGTTTTGTAAGTACAGAGATTTGTATTGATTTCATTGGAAGTGTCTAGTTATTTTTTATCAGTTTCTTAAACATTCCTTGCGTGATGCTCTATGCCTTTACTTAGAACGGCAGAGACACACCCCCTATCCTATTCCTAAATCTATACCGTTGTCCACTACTCCACCATGGGACTCGAACCCTTGACCTCATGAGGAGAGAGACCATTATGTACACACCTTGATACCACTAGACTACAAGCCCTTTTGGTTGATGCTCTGTACCTGAATTCCTGTTTTTTTGTAACATGTGTTTCTCTTTCTTTAGAGTTCGGAAGGTGGATTGTTTGTGGATATGAACACGTTTCTTGCCTTTGGGAAAGATTATGTTGGTTGGAATTTCGAGAAAACTGGTAACCCAGTTTATTTGCATATAAAACAAACAAAGACACCGATTCCTGAGGATAGACCCTTGAAGAAACCTACTCTCTTGGCTATAGGTATTGATTGTTATTTTTTCAGTAATGGTATTATAAAAATCTTTGAAGAACCTTACAGAAATTTAACTTGCATGGTTGATTCTATTTATTTGGCTTATTTTTGTAGGTGTCGATGGAGGATTTGATAACCAAGAACCCGAATATGATGAAACTTACAGCATAGTAATATTACCAGATTATGCAACTTTTCCTTTTCCATCAGTGGCTTTGCCTGAAAAGGTTTTTTTTCACTTGTACTCTAATCACTTGAAATGATTTTAAGTTCCATTATTGTGTTATACTGTTATTTACACAAGGCTAATTCATGCTTTCTTAATAGGTACGGTTGGCAGTTGATGCAATTTTAATTGCGGAGGGTGCTGAACGGAAGGAGCAAGTTGCATCATGGACAGCTGATAAAAAGCAAATTAGTGAACATGCATTGACCCTGAAACAGATAGATAACGGGGTCAAAATTCCTCCATCTGGATGGAAATGTGCCAAGTGTGAAAAAACTGAAAATCTATGGTTGAATTTAACTGATGGAATGATCCTGTGTGGGCGGAAACTTTGGGATGGCAGTGGTGGTAATAACCATGCTATTGAGCATTATAACGAAACCCATTATCCTCTTGCTGTTAAGCTAGGAACAATTACTTCTGATCTGGAAGGAGCAGGTAATGTCACCTTGTTTAATTTGATTTTTAAGTCATCATGCTCACCGAAATTATAAATCTCATACAAATATTGCAAACATTATATATTTTTTCAAATATAATCTTGAGTTCCATCTTTTGGCAGCTCAGATGTTTTTTCTTATCCGGAGGATGAAAGTGTGACTGATCCTCTTCTGGCTGATCATCTGGCATTTTTTGGTATTGATTTTTCCTCCTTGCAGAAGGTAAGTATACTAATTTCTTTTGCCTCTTGTATCTGTGTATCTTTTGAACTAATTTGTTTAGAACACATGATCTTCTTGTTGGAGGAAATTGAATTTGTTTAATCATATGCTCATAGCCTCTGAGGAAAATCCCTAAATTTTCAAATAATAAAAGCAACAATGAATTTATATGCATGGTTATGTTTTCTTGGCATTTCAGTTGGTAAAAGCTAACAGTATATTTATGTTATTTTATACTTTCTATAAATCGTTTTGCTTTGCTATAAAGTTTTGACATTTTTTAATGTAGAAATTGAATGTTTGAGTTTCGGTAGTGGTTTTTTGATAAACATTGTTTGGATGGTTAAGTTAGGACATTGATATATGAGTTAATAAAAATTTCAGACGGAAATGACAACAGCTGAAAAGGAACTTGACCAGAATACTAATTTTGACTGGAACCGGATTCAAGAAAGTGGACAGGAAGTTGAACCACTTTTTGGACCCGGGTATACAGGACTCACCAATCTTGGTAACAGGTAACTTTTTGTTTCTTTTTTGGTGAAATATTATAAAACCCATCACCCATGGCCCCATAGTCCTTTGTGCTAATGTCTCATAGCTCCGTTGTTTTTCTGTTCCTTGCAGTTGTTATTTGGCTGCAACTATGCAAGTTATCTTCTCAACTCATTCATTTTGCTCAAGGTCTGTATACTCTTGCTTTTTGATTATCTTTACACTTACTCTGTTACTCAGTTTCTTCATGTTTCGTATCGTCCCACCTTTGCCAGATACTACAAGAACCAAAGTTTGAAAATGGCTTTTGATATTGCTCCTGCTGATCCAACTGTGGACCTGAATATGCAATTGTAAGTTGTTATTGCATAAGTCAAGTGCTACCAGATATTCTAAAATGTAATTAAGCTGGATAATAGTATGTCAATTATAGATGTATGGACAGTGTTGTCACTTTACCAAAATTTACGAGACATTTGCCATCACTTTTTAAAGTCTTTTTTTTTGAACTTTGTTGGCAGAACTAAACTTGCTCATGGTCTTCTTTCTGGTGAATATTCTGTTCCAGCTGTGCAGGTATGTTGATGATAGTAATTTAGCTTTATTTTGCATTCATTCTCATCTTGTGACTTGACCATCACTCCTTTATTTTGCAGAACGAGGATGTGGACCCATCTTTAAGAGCTGTAAGTTTTGTGACTTGTTTTCTATTTGCAGTTTTGTGACTTGTTCTCATCTATTGATGAAACTTCATTATTAATTACTTCTTGATGTGATTGATATTAAGCCTTTTTTATATTTTTTTTACTTTAATTATTTTTGGCAATTTTGTATTTGCTAACATATTATCTTTTCTGTTATGATCTTAGAAACAAGAAGGCATTCGCCCCAGAATGTTTAAGTCAGTAATTGCAGCCAGTCATCCCGAATTTTCAACCATGCGTCAGCAGGTTCATCAAATATTCCAAATATTATTTATTTTTTCTGTTTATACTTTTTGTTAGCATATTTTCTTGTAGATGACTGAAACTATATTATTATAGGATGCACTCGAGTTTTTCCTACATTTAATTGACCAAGTTGAGCGGGTTAATGCTGGCAATCCTGAAGCAGATCCCGCAAGGAGTTTCAAGTTTGGTATTGAAGAGCGCCTTCATTGCCCTTCTGGGAAGGTTGCTTACAATAAAAGAAATGACTACACTCTTTCCTTAAATATTCCACTAGAGAAGGCTACCAACAAAAGTGAGTTTTTATCCCTTTTAATATACAAGTTTTTACTTGCTAAAAACCAATTTTATTTTTTAATGGTTATTTAAATTTCAGAGGAGCTAGAAGAGTTTCACAAACTGAAGGCTCAGAAAGAAAAAGAGGGAAAGGAAATGTAAGTCACATATAACGTTGGTTTTTACTGACTTTTATAATTTTTCTTAAACACAATCCATGAAATTAACTAATCTTGTAACAGATCTTCCGATGAAATTGTACGCCCGAGGGTGCCATTAAGTGATTGCTTAAACAGCTTTTCTCACCCAGAGGAGGTGCAGGGTTTCTATAGCACTGCATTAAAAGCTAGGACAACTGCTATCAAGTAATCTTTTCTGCTACATTCTCAGTTTTCTTTATTTATTTTATGGAGTTGACTAGAGATGGCAATTTGATTGCAATTACTTGTGAATGGGTCTCATGTTATATTTTATCTCTAACTTGTACAAATTTAGCTACAAAAGGAAGTGTGTCTATGATCGGTAATCATTAAAGTGTATTTATTTGCTAGCTATTTTATTCAAAAAAAAAAAAGTCAGTTATTTAAATCATATGAGTTTTGAAGTTATATATTGTACACAAATTTTTTATAAAAAAGTTGAAATTTTGGACAAAAAGTGTTCCGGGTCAAAAACACAAATGGCCAACTCGTCTTTGTAGGCATATGTTTATCATATGCTTATTTCTTGCTTTTATATATCTATTTAGCGTTGACTTTTTGTTCTTGTTGCTACTGTTTGCCTACCATTAGAACTGCAGGTTTGACTACATTCCCTGATTATTTGGTGCTGCATATGAGGAAATTTGTTATGGAGACTGGTTGGGTGCCCAAGAAGCTTGGTATGTACAAACACACCTATCTCTATACAGTTCGTTTTAGATTAATGTATAATCATGTTTTGACATTTTTGGTTCTGGTTTTAGACGTCTACATAGATGTTGATGATGTCATAGACATTAGTCACATGCGAAGCAAAGGTATCCAGCCAGGCGAAGAGTTGTTACCTGAAGATGGTATGTCATGCTACTATATTATATAATTAATATAGTGTTACTTTAATTTTAAAATAAATTGTAACACTCATGATTTTGTTGTAGCCGGAGGTGAGGAAGAGTCAACAAAGCTTTTGCCTAATGAAGATATTGTTTCTCAACTTGCTTCAATGGGATTTAATCATCTTCATTGTCAAAAAGCTGCGATCAACACTTCAAATGCTGGGGTGGAAGAGGCGATGAACTGGTTGCTTTCCCACATGGATGATCCAGGTTTTTATATATTTATTTACAAATTTATTTGTTGTCCTTATTTAAGATTAAACAGTATTTTGATTGGCTTAAAATACTATTCAGACATTGATGCTCCCATTCAAAGCGAGGCAAAGAACGAGGTTGATCCATCAAAAGTTGCTACGCTGGTGTCATTTGGATTTGATGAAGAAATAGCTCGCAAGGCATTAAAGGCTTCGGTAAAGATTCCTTATATATCTTTTCTTAAAAAAAAAAAAACTCTTTTCTGAATTCGTTTAAGTATCTGTTTGTTTACCACTACTACAGGGTGGTGACATTGAGAAGGCAACAGATTGGATATTTAATCCGAGTGCTGCTGCATCTGGCCCGGATGCTGCTACATCAAGCAGTGTGGATGCCCCATTATCTGATGGGGATGGAAGTTAGTTTCTCATACTTTTGAGTTTTTTGTACTTTTGGAAAGATTATACGAAGAATACTAACGTTGTTGTTTTGCAGAATATCGGCTGATTGGGCTGGTGAGTCACATGGGAACCTCGACCCAATGTGGGCACTATGTTGCGCACGTGTACAAAGAAGGAAGGTGGGTGATTTTTAACGATGATAAAGTGGGCGTATCCAAGAATCCTCCAAAAGACATGGCATACCTCTACTTTTATGAGAGGATTCAGAGTTGAGTATTTCCATCTTATTTAGCGACTTGGGTCTTTCTTTCGTCCCCGGGAGTTGGTTTGTATTCAGAAGAGGGAAACACAGAGAGTAGAGAGAGGGCTCTACTGACTCCTGGGATCTTATATTCTGTTCTGCAAAAAACGGTTGTTAGTTGAAAGTTGTTACCACATTGTGTTATCAGCTGCAACATTACTGAATGCTTTTCTTGTGGTTAAAAACTCATGTGATGGAAGTAAAAATTTGAAATCCATTTGGGTTTGGAACAGCAGTAGTAATATGCCCATCTTGAAGTTTCTTATATAACATCCTTATTCTGGAAATTGTATTGGGTGCTTTAGTTAGGATGAGTTCGAATCTGTAATATACTTGTGTGACAACAATCATAAAGAAATATATCACAACGGTTACCACTTGCCAGTCACATCACTGCTGATGCTGCCACACCCTGCCATCTTAACCTACCTGAGTCTTGCTGCTGCTCTGCAGATTGGAGTGGCGGTAGTGACAGTGGTTCGGGGTATTGGTAGCGGCGATCGAAAGTGGCAGGTTGGAGTGGTGGAAGGGGGCGGCAGTCGAGGATGGTGGCAGTGGCAGCAATGTTGACCACTTACTAGTCACATCACTGCTGAGGATGCCACCACACACTGCCACTGCTTCCTTGGGCACCATTGTCGCTACTACCCAGCTAATCATCGTCACCGCTGCCATCTCAACCTACCGAGTGGCACCGTCACTTTGCAGATTGGAGTGCTGAGTCGTCACCGCTGCCATCTCAACCTAACGAGTGGCGCCGTCACTTTGCAGATTGGAGTGCTGAGTGATGGTGGGGGACTCGCGGTCGAGGATGGCGGAAACGGCAATGTTGGCAAGTGATCGGAGATTTCATTTACTTTTCTTCAATGACGTTTAGGAAAGAAGTTTAAGGTAATTAATCTGAATTCATTTTTCAACCAAACATGTTAATAGTGTAATTAACATTCAAATTCAAATTCCATTGACTTCCTTAGACTGAGCATACGCTTAGTGTCTAAATTTTAAATTCTGGTCTCATTGATTTTGACAAAATTACATAAATCAACCTTTATGTTTAGCCAAAGTTGTAGGTTTATACATTTATGTTTCATTTGTACTTAAAACAACCTTTACTTAGTGATTTTGCTACAGGTTACAACCATTGTGACTAACTTAGTTAATTATCTTCGTTAAGTCCCCTCGCGTGTATATCACGTGAGGGTATTTTTGTCTTTTTAACTCTTCTCCTTGAACATATCTCTTAATAACCCCCCCCCCCTTTCTTTAACCTCTGTGATATCAATGATTATAAACCCTAACTTCTTCCAAACCCTCAATCATAAAGAATGTCGACGATTTATTGCAGATGTGGGAGTCAGGCAACGATCAAAACATCGTGGACCAGTAAAAACCCAGGTCGACGGTTTTTTTTTCATGTCCAAGGAAGGGCTCTCAATGTTCAGGTTTCCTTGGATGGGTTGACCTAAATTTGTGTAAACGAACTGAATGTGCAGAGTTGCAGAAAGCAGAGATTGAACTAGAAGATGATGTTACCAAGCTTGAAGCTTTAAATCAAGTTTTATTGGACAGGTTGAAAGCCAGTGAAGATAGGTCGAAGAAGAGGATGAGAAAGTTGATTATAAGTTTGGTGTTTTTTGTTCTTGTTGTTGTTGTTGTCAAGTTGGTCTAATTGTAATGCACAATGTTGATATCAATTTAGAATGTAATGTACAATGTGCATGTTGTTTGTAATGGTTTGTGAACCTATGTTTGTGGTAATGAAATGTAATGGATGGATTATGACACAAATCAACAGCTGTCAAACAAAGTTAAAAACATACCATGCCAAATGGGTCAAAATGGAGTTGTATGTCAAAAAACATACCATGCCAAAACTGAAGTATGCGTATCTTTGACTATTAAAGACTATTGCCAAATGGGTCAAAATGATAAACAATAATGCAAAAATTCAAATCATACCAAACCAAATTCATAATATAAACAATCAATACTCATTCATAATAAAACAAAAGACAATCAAATCATTGTGAAATTGGTCAATAAGCAACTTGACCCATTTGAATTTGTTAGGCATATCTTTGACTGTTAAAAAGTCAAGATTATAAAAAATAATGCACAAAATGAAATCATAGCAACCAAATTCATAACATAGTCAATTAATACCAAAGTCATTCATAATCAAACAAAAGACAATCCATAACATAGTCATACCCATTTTCTATTACATAAAAAACCAAAATGAAAGTTGACCCATTTGACTTAAGTTTCAAACAAAATACAAACCTAACTTTCAACCATACAGCAGCAGCATCATCCTTACACCTTCTTCTTTACTTTGGCATGTGTTTTTTTGGGGTGCACAGAGTTGCTTGTTCCTTCACCATTTGCAGTAGCAACCTGCTTATCCTTCTTTTGCACATTCTTGTCATTCTTACCCACTGCCTTCTTATCTTTCTTCTGTTGTCCTTTGCTCTTGCTCTTGACAGTTTCATTTCTTGGTCTAGTACAAGTCCTGCTGTTATGCCCACTTCCATTGCACTTGTTGCATCTACCTTGAATATTCTTCTTAGAAAACTTTCCACCCCTATGCACATCATCATCATCATCCTCAAACTCATCCCTAGTTCTTTTCTTTAGATACCAACAAAGCCCAAGGGCAAGTGGTGTCTACAGGATTCTTCTTTTTTCCCCTGCCCACTTTATGTTTTGTAGGTTCAGTCCCTACAACTTTCTTACCTTTCTATTTACTACCATGGCCTTCAACTTGTGTTTTATTAGGCCTTTTACCTTTTCTATTGTAATCTTTTCAGGCTGTTTTTCAATATCAATAGTTTTCCCACCTTCTTTGCATTTTTGACTTACCTCAGTTGTTCCTAAATCTCAAAAACACACAACCCTGATCCTATCACCCTTATCCTTAACTATTTTTAATTTTCTCCTTGATTCAACTGTGTGTCTTTTAATCAGCTTCTTCATCTCTACCTTGCTGTCAAACATTTGACCTATAAAGAACTGTCCATCATCAGCATTAGCCTGTCTAAGCTTCCTTAGTTTTTTCTTCCTAATGTTGCTAATATTTTCATCATCACTAGCACTATCAAATTTGTCATTATCAAGCACATCTAATCCATTATTGTCTATTTCATGCTCATGTTCATCTACCCCTATATCAACATGAAATCTAAAGTCCCTCATATCTACCTCATCCTCCTCCATAACATTGCCTTCATCTACAATAAAGTCACTGTCATTATCATCTGCCTCACTATGTTCACTCTCTTTCTGTTCATCATCACTGCAACCTTCATCAATGAATTCATCATCATTAAAGTCATCAAAACTATATTGAGCATTGAACTTAACATCAACAACATCATCTTTCTGTGACTTCCCATCATCAACATCTATGAAAGGGTTAAAACCTTCAACCATATGATCAATATCTTCAACATGCATCTCATTTAAGACATGTAAACTATCTTATACCTGAGAATTGTTACTCAATTTAACCACATATTCTGAATCACCTTCAGGTTGATCAACATCTCCACTTGACTCTCAAGTCCAACATAATACAAGTCCCTTTGGGTTCTTTCTTTGACTCTCAATCAACTATGCCTCTAACTCACTAATTTCTTCAATGACAACACTTGATTGTGTTTGTGAGTACTAAAAGATGTTTGAGTTCCCATGCTCCATATAAACTTCAATTAGTCTAGTTTGATCCATCACAATTTCCACAAGTTGCCTTATATGATTTTCAGTAAGCAGAGGGTGGAAACCATTATCTAAATCAGCACCAGGTACTCTAAAATGGAAATAATGAGCAGCATATCATTGTAGCCTAACTTTTGCCGAACCAGTCCCAATTCATACAAACTAAACCTGTCATAGCCCAACAAATCAACCATGCTTAGCTCCCTATTTTCATACCTTTTACCTGGAAAACCAGTGAAATAACCTCCATGATATAGATCGATCGAAAATAGGGTTGGATACAATTATGCATTGTAAATCAGTTTTAGGTTAGAAAAAAAAAAAGCAAAAATTTATCATCTATGAAGATCAGTGTTTGATAAATACCCCAAACTTCATTTATATCGTATTCATCATCATCGGTTCGTATATGAAATATCTCTGCTGGTGCTCCATCGTCGTCCATTGTGTTGATTGTATTCAGTTTGGGTTGATTGAAGTGAGGTTGGAGTGAGGGTTTGTAATGAAAGAGTGGTTTGGAAAGAGGTGTTTTATTCAGTGTTTTAAATGAGAGGAGTTAAAAAGACAAAAATACCCTCACGTGATATGCACGTGAGGGGACTTAACAAAGATTATCAACTGAGTTAGTCACAAAGGTTGTAACATGTAGCAAAATCAATGGGCAAAGGTTGTTTTGAGTGCAAATGAAACATAAAGGTTGGAACCTGCAATTTTTGGCTGAACATAAAGGTTGATTTCTGTAATTTTGTCCGTTGATTTTATATATTTGATACTCTTGATTTTAAAGGCATGTCTAATTCATGAAATTAACCATTGACCAAACAAATTCGTGAAAATAAATATGTGAGGTGTGAACCTTGGACGACTCGCTGAATTTCATGGTACTGAAACGTCTAATGTAGACGTTTTAGTAAAGCCAATCAAATGTTGACATGTGAGTGTGTAGACATTTTAGAGTTTTTATTTTAGACGCTGACTCATGTTTTAGATGTCCCCCTTATTTTTCCAGTTATGTTTTTATACTTTACCTCATGTCTTAGACGTCTCACCTTATTTTCCAATTATGTTTTTAGACTCTACCTCAACCTTAGACGTCTCCCCGAAAATCAACCGTACATAGACGCCTCACATGTTTATTTTCGCAAATTGGTTTGGTCCATGGTTAGTTTCGCAATTTCCCCCTTTTATACCATGTCCTATATCTTTTCGGTTACTCTTTATTACCCATGAGTATTTGGTAAACCCGCTTATGTTCTTATGTGGTTGAAATTTATCCATTGGGTCCCATTACATGAAACCGATCTTAACCTCATTTCGTAAACCAACATGTAAAATATCCAACTACACTACTAAGTGTTTACAACTCTACCAATTATTAGATTTATTATATTCTTCAAAAACTTATGATATATTAATATATTCGGTCTCAATGTGGGTAAATATGTTGGGCAATTTGGCGAGTAACACCATACCCATCCCGAACCCAAAAACTTCTAAAACTTATTTTAGCCCATTTAAAACGTTTTGCAGTTCAGACTTTCCCATCAGATTCATATTCTTTTTTCATCCGTAGTAAACACCTAACATCTTTATTAGAAATGCTAACCATTATCTTCATCTTCATCAAATGCGAACCACACCACTACATCCCCATCTTTATCAAACACAAAGCCAACAACTATCTTCATTTAGCCGCTACCATCGACAATCATTGTCTTTGATTCTATTTTACTAACGAAGTCTAATCCAGTTAGTTTTTTGTCTACGTGACATCTAATGTGAATGCCTATATGTTAAAAAAACCTACTGACAAGTTCTTTTTAAATAAAATATATAATGGAAAAACCTCAAACAATTGTTTAGTTTTAACCATTTTAACGGTTCATCCTAACCTATCTGAAAAAATAACACATATCATACGACTTAATTATACAATTAGAAATCATCCACGTACCATAATTTCAAGAAAAAAATGAAAAGAAAACAAAAATAATAATAAATAATAATAATAATAATAATAATAATATTTGGAAGTGGACCGAAGATAAAGATGGCAGATTTTCAGTTTCCTCAGCCAAGAAACTAATGTCAACTTTCTATGTTGGGAATACGAATCTTGGTATTAAATGGAAGGGGTGGGTTCCTTTGAAATGCAAAATTTTAGCTTGGAGAATCGCAAGGAATCGTATCCCGACCACTGCGGAGCTTATCAAACGAGGAGTGTCCCTCCAACATACAGATTGTCGGATGTGTGAAGACGGATTGGAAACAACTCTACACTTATTTACCGGGTGTAGGTTCTCGCACGAGGTTTGGCATCGAATTGAAAGTTGGTGTAAAATCAGTCACAGCCCTCTATTTGACATTCCGGATATTTGGGTTTTAGCGGAGTCTCCAGTTCTATCTAAAGACGCGAAGTATATTCTCAATGGTATCATTTATACCACCATATGGTCGATTTGGAATGAAAGGAACGAACGGGTTTTCAATGACAAAAAAAGACATCCGGCCCAATGGGTGGAAAATATCAAGGCTACGGCTTACTTTTGGCTTCGAAATAGATCTCGTTGGAAATGTATAGATTGGAAAACTTGGTGTAATTATCCTTTAAATTGATGTACTCGGTTTTTCGCTTCTTAAGTCCTTTCTCTGAGGACTTTTGAGCGTGTTTTTATGAAGTTTTCCTTTCAAAATAATAATAATAATAATAATAATAATAATAATAATAATAATAATAATAATAATAATAATAATAATAATAATAAAAAGATGATATCTGTAATATGAATATGTGGCTGTGTCAGTGAAACGAGACTCCTCCAACCAATCACCATTCCTTTTATCCATAATATTATCAAACTAATCTCCTCACTTCTCTTCAACCCTGCACTTCCATGGCTGCCTTTACTCTCTCTCCTCCAACTTCTACTCAGGTCATCATCATTTCACTCTCCATCGGCTGCTGCTTATGTCTTAATTAATTAAACATTTTTTTATTTATGAACAGTTACGATCTGCTAACAATGGACCCTTCTTGCCGGCACAAGGGCTGATGGCAAAATCCTTCGGAAAAACCCAATTGGCGGGAAAAGAAAGAGGGATGAAGGTGACGTGTCAGGCGGCGAGCATACCGGCTGATCGGGTTCCTGATATGGAGAAAAGGAAGCTTTTGAACTTGTTGCTTCTTGGTGCTATTGGTCTCCCGACCACTGGGATGTTGCTTCCCTACACTTATTTCTTTGTTCCACCCGGGTATATATATATATATATGTTTCATTTGTCTCATTTAATTTTGTTACAAAATTTAAATATTTGTTGTATAGATACGTTAGTTTTGTGTTCGTACGTTTAATAAATGAAAGAAAAGAATGAAAGGGAATTAAGAGAAAAAGGAAAGGAAAGAAAGAGGTGTGGAATGGTACGATTTCGTGTTCCTAAGTTTGAAGGAAAGAAAAATAAAGGGATTGTATTTGATAACTTTCTATTTAAATCCGTTTATTTTAGGAGGAAAGTTAGGATGAGAGATTATTGAAAATTTGAGGCATTAGCGTGTAATGATGGTGAAAAACCCACTGAGGGGGGTTCGATCCTGAGTGTCACTTCGGTTTTCATCCGACTGTTACTTCAGCGAGGCAACTCGTGTGGAGGTAGTACGATTTCCGAGGGAACACCACCAAGGCTGACATGCTGGCACGGATCCGACATAACACGGAGTTCGGTCAGCCTTGGCAGGGTGACGACTTTGGTAGGCATCGTGACAATCGGTCACTCATAAGAAAGTCACAGTTCAAAAAAAAAAAGATTAATGAAAATTTTCCCATTCTTTTCTTTCCATTTTCATTAAAAAAAAAAAAAAACTTAGGATCACAAATATATTTTAATTTCTTTCAAATCTATCTTTGGAAAGGACTCAAGAACACAAATTTAGTGCTAACACTAATGAAACTTGAAAACTGTTGAATAAACAAGGTGGTTGTTTTCTTATTATAATCTAAAACTTGATTGGATTTTAGAACTGAAATGGAGTTGAATTGTTTCATACCCAACCTTTACTTTATTCTAAAGAACTGGTCAGTTATGAAAATTAAAAACCAAAACACCTACTATTATATGATATGATGCATAACTAACCAAAACCGACTCATGCTCACCCCTTCGCTTTGCGTTATTTGATTTTGTTGTGTTTATGCAAAACAGTTCAGGAGGTGGAGGTGGTGGTACGCCGGCGAAGGATGCGCTTGGCAACGATATTGTTGCAACTGAATGGTTAAAGACTCATGGACCAGGTGACCGAACCTTGTCTCAAGGTCTAAAGGTAACTTCCGAATAACATTGAGTTAGTGTCTTGCAATTTATTTAATTATACGGCTTGTGACTATTCCATAAGTTAATTTAGTTATGAATTTGTAATAAATAACTAACACCCCTTAGTTATCAAGTTTTAACATCAAACATCAAATCAAATATTCAAATAAGTTGTCTTATGTTATTATCATGTTTTATGTTGTAATTATTCAACATATGACCTATCACATGCTTCTCCTTTTGTGGCAAAATCTATTTTAGTGTCTTGTTTTTTCAACTCGCTGAAAACTACTGGTAGAGCCTGGGGATGGTAGGACCAATGGGGCAAACCTTTCAATCCTTTATAAGAGATTGAGAGGATGCTATCGTTGAGACCCCTGGCTCCAAAAACCTTTCTAAACATGGGACGACGGATCTTTGAAATGGTCTAGATCAAATTATTTTTATACCTACATTCGAGTAGATAAGGGTTCTTTGAAATGATCTGAATAATGGAAATTTGTAGGGAGACCCAACATACCTAGTGGTCGAGAACGACAGGACTCTAGCGACATATGGAATCAACGCGGTGTGCACCCATTTAGGTTGTGTGGTGCCATGGAACAAGGCAGAAAACAAGTTCATGTGTCCATGCCATGGTTCTCAATACAACAACCAAGGCAAAGTTGTTAGGGGTCCTGCTCCCTTGGTAAGAAAGAACCTCATACCCTCTTTTCTAGTCTTATTACATATTATTAGACAATGTACAAGTAGCGATGTAACGCTTTTTTTAATCGTTGACAGTCATTGGCGTTGGCTCATGCGGATATCGATGATGGGAAAGTTGTGTTTGTTCCATGGGTGGAGACCGATTTCAGAACCGGTGAGGCTCCATGGTGGGCTTAGAATCGTCATCTTGCTTTGTTTGTTCGAGAAACAAGATATGTACAAACCACTTCACGTTTTGTTTTTGTATCCATAAGTCTATAAGTTTGTCAAATGCCTATCTATAATGTTACTTTTATTATTGTCGTAAACTGTCTTATAATGCTCCGAACCTTAGGCTATGGGGTGTGGGTGCACCCTCCCCTTCATCCTCAAACTCTACATTATTGCAACGTCATTTCCCCTTTCCCCTCCTCAAATGAGGGATTTGGTTCCCCCTTCCTATTTTTTTTATTATATAGTTTGAATTTTGGAAAAACAAAAACAACGGTCCAATCATCAAGCTTGGGGAGAGAGGGGAAATTTCCCCGTGGGCACCGAATCAAACTCGGGGGGGGGGGGGGGGGGGGGGGGCACCTCACCCCTACCGAGTATCCCACCGAAACCATACCCCTAAGCCTTATAATAGTGGTGGATTAATGCTTTATGACGATTAGGTTAAACTACAAGAAAAGCTACTACATTAAATGTTTCTATTAATAGAAAGTTTTATCAATGTGATGGTCAAATTATTCCCTATAGTTACTCTTATTATATGATGAGTGATTGATAAAAGACGTCTTCTCTTGTTTAACAAGAGCTTTCTTTTGGGTGAAGTTATTTTGTACAAGTAGAGTAGATTAAAAAGATCACAGAATGTGTTATATATTATCTAACTAGTGGGATTTCCGCGCTACGCGACGGGATTTAGATCATGATAGGTTTAGTTCATTATAATACCGACGCGTTATTGCAACCAAAAGAGAAAACCCAAAAAAATTAAGTTGTGGTAGCTCAAAAGTCCAAAACCATAAAAGCATATGCCCAGAGCCGGTTCTGAGGATTTAAGTGCCTCGGTCGAGCCTAAAAAAAGGCCCTTGGAAAAAAATTAGCATTAAGAAACGCACAAGTGTATTTTGAAAAAAGTATATATATGATATTTGACCCAACTTAGTTTTAAGTTTTAAACATAATTTACGTCGAAACAAAGACCGGCTCCGCTTTAAATAAAATTTATATTATGGTTTACACAAGTTCTATAATTGTTTAGAATTAGTGGGAAAAAGCTTGTTTGATTACAAATCATTTCTATATATTCTAGAAAACGTCTCTTAGTTAATTTTAGATATATATTTTTTTTGGAAGGTGTACTTCAGTAGTGAAACCAATCGACATATAACCCCTCAACCCGAGTTTGAATCACTACTCACGCACCGGTGTCCACTTTGAAGTTATCTCAAACCGTTACAGGGAATTTTTTCGTGGTGTGTAGGATTCGAACTCAAGACCAAGCCCGGGCGGGAACCCTCTAAAGAGGTAAACCCTCCCACCTCTCCCCAGCTGGGCTGGAGGTCATTGGCAATTTATTTGAAAAAAAAACAGAAATTAAATAGATTTAAACTAAAGGGAATTTAATGCTAAAATTGGTAGAGAAAGGAATGAGGACAGTCACGTGTTTAGATGGAAAAGTGAAAACTTGAAAAAAACTGTCCCCAACAAGGATCGAACAAGGCAACAAGAGGAAACACAATATCACCCCTACCACTAGGCTGGGCTCATTTTCATTATGGCTTTTTAACTATATATTTAATATCTTGTCAAACTTCTAAGAAAACCATCAAACGATATACTAAATTTTGGCCCCTCGGGAAAATGGGCCTCGGCCGGGGGTGCGGCTCGCCCCACCCCAGGGCCGGCTCTGCATATGCCGTATGCATTTACTAGTGCCAATATTGTTCTGTTGGAATTAGCTTGGTTCGTTGCATTATTGACAATCGTATAGCCTAACGTAAAAAAAATGGTAGATTGTAACTTAATTTTCAACAAAAGTTGTATCGGAAAGTCAAGGAAAAAAAATTAAACGTAGCTGTATTCATTTTTTTAAAGTTAACAAATGCCGAGTATTAGAGAAAATCAAATTAGATAAAAACTAAATATGTAAAAACATATTATCAAGTATGAAGGGTGAAATTAAAAAACAAAGAACCAATAAAAACTTAAAATTAAAGCAACCAATCATAGTGAACAACCATTAACAAAGTTTGCAAATGTAAAAGTTATAATAAGCATTATTTTTTTAGGATAATTTGGTCCTGGGTACGATTTCTACAATGGGGTTTTTCTTAGATTTATTGTGTTTCCTCTTAAATTGGTGTATAAATATTATTACCTAGTGAACATAGATATGATCGGGTGATTTCACTGGTCGCACAAGGATACTCTAGTGGTCCGTCAGTGATCCCAATTTACCGGAAAAAATAAATTAACACCAATTATCAATTGTTTTCACAAGTGGCACTGGTAAAAAAATGCGGATTCAACCACACGTATTTTTTTTTTTGTGTGCGAGGCACCTATCATTCTTTTTTTTTTGAACGGCAAAAAACTTTTATTAAAATTACGAGGCCACTAGCAAGAAACTAGCGACACCATACACCCAATCGCCCAAAGGCGTTAAACCACCAACCAAAAAACATAAAACAAACCGCCTTACACCCCTAAGCATCACCTAAAATTTATGACACCTAACTTATTTTACAAAAATCACCATTGTCACCCACGGATGGATCATATCCACCTGTCCCCATCTCTAAGTCTAAGGAAGACACGTTGCGTTGCATCAACTCTTTGTTCTGCTAGCATCTTAGGCCTTTTTAGGTGATTTCAACCATATTTTTCTTTTCAGTAAAGCAAATGTAGTATTGATCAAGTACGACAAAAATCAGTTTTTAAGAAAAATATAAAAATAATGCAAATTGTTCTTTAATATATAAATTCACTGACGAAAAGTATATAGATTTATATATTCTTTTGTACTACAAAAGATGAGTACAATTAGTACACGGTGGATAAACAAGTACAACTAGAAAAACCTATGTAAGCCACCACATGAAGTACAACGCTTGATGCGTACTACATAAATCAACTAGTCCACATACAGGTCACCAACTAATATATATATAACCATAATCCCAAAGATTAAGGAGAACCATAAGCCGGGCCAGACCGAACAATGAGAGAACTTAAAACATCATTGAGTGCAGCGTTGATGAAATTACATCAAACCATGACGTTTCATCAACACTGCACTCAATTATGTTTTTACTTCTTTTCAAATACATTTTCAAGCTTTTTCTCGTTATGAACATTGCAAAATCATCATGGAATCAGGTGATTGAAAATGATACAAGTTACACAAAAGTGATCAATATGAGAAGAAAAATCGTCCCTTTCGCTCTCGAGGGTACGGGTGTGTGTTTATTGTTTGTTACAATACAATAAAATCATGTGATACTAAAACTCTTCTTTTCTTTCTTATTCCTGAGTAACACATTGTAGACAAAAAAAAAAAAATATTACATGAATATTTTTAGGGGAGGAATGGATGTGGAACCTTTGTCAAGGAGCCATGAGTCCTTCAATTGTATAGAATAGATCCTCAACCAAATCTGTTTTGAATAACAGATCTTGCAATGTGTGCATCACATCATATTCAGGGTCCAGCTTCCTCTGCCAACTCTGCACCAAAATGAAGAAAAGTCATGCAAAACTCAGAAATGTGGAATCAAAATTGGTAAGGAGGATGTTCATTAACAGTTAAAACCGACTGAACCGTCTAAACCTAAACAAATCAGCCAGTGTGAAACGTATACGGTGTAGTTCACGACTCTACGGATGGTTTGGAATTTGAAACCGGTCGTTTAACCTTTAGTTTTCAAACTAAAGATGTTGAAAATTTGTAGTGTTGTAAAAATCGCTCTAGGCGGCTGCCTAGGTGCTAGTCGGACATAGATATCGGAATAAGGACATAGTCAGAATCCTAGGCGTTTCGGGCATTAGGCGGAGGTTTTTTTATTTTATTTTTTTTTAAATTTCACAAATTTCTAAGTATTTCTTAGTATTATGTGTATATATCTAAGTATTTTAAGTATTATGTGTATATATATTAACATATTTTCAAAAAAACCTAAATTTGTGTGTATATATATAAAATACGTATAAAAATACCAAAACGCCGAATTCCGCCTAGTCCCGAGTAGTCCCTAGGCTAGACCTCACCGCATGCCTAGCGCCTTCTACAACCTTGAAAATTTGTCTAAAAAATTCAGTCCAAACGACCAAACTGGCCCACCCTACTGGGCCGGTTTGGTTTGTTGTTTCCCAAAACCGTAGTTAGCATAGCAGTTTGGCCTTAAATTTTTTGTTAAAAACCGGCTGAACCAGATCATCAAGACCCCTGTTAATAAGAGCAAGAGCGAAAGAAAAAGAGGAAATTATTTAAAAAAAAAAAGCTCACAGATGCAAGAAATTACCTCCAAAACCAAAGTGGTTACTATTACAGTGCACACATTGCCATCAATATTGACTCTATGACGCCGGACTTGCTCAAGCAACTGTTGCATGCAGTCTGCAGGATTCAAAGAATCACCTTCTGCAGAACTCCATAACTTAAATGATTTCTCAACATCCTGTCACAAATCACTTTCTAATAAGTCGCACGCTTAAATAAACTAAAAAAATCTATATAATACAAAAATATGTACGCGTTTTATAACTTATGACGTAAACAATGTCATAGAGCCATAGATGTAGAAGTCAGAAGAGTTTGACTGACCTTGATGAAAGCTGCAGGGTTTGGGCAGCTTTGATGTTTGGAAAATTTAAGAGTGTGTTCAGCAGCAGCACGGCCATTTTGAAGCGCAATAGCCTTGAAAAACTCGATCAGATTGACTCGATCTTTTTTGCAAAGTTCAGCAGTCATGCCAACATCAAGGAAAATTACATGAGGTTTAGATTTAAACAGCCCGGTATCTGGAGCTATGCCCTGTGTCATTCTTACAAGAATGTTGCCTGGATGCATGTCTGCATGGATGAAATTGTCAACCTGTAAATGAAAATTGAAACAAGTTTAGGGGCAGGATGGTAATTCACACTAAGCACATCTTTGTGGTTTAGAGTCTGGTTCAGGATTTAGTAGGTAAAATATATGCACCAACCAATTATAGCATGGAAATATAAGTATGTTTTACATACAGAAGTAAACAGTAGAGTAAGTTGCAGACATTTGAAAAAAACAATTGTGAAACAACAACAACAACAACAACAACAACAACAACAACAACAAACAACAACAACCATACCCAGTAAATCCCACAAATGGCAATAGCTATTCGTAGGGTCTGGGGAGGGTGGGATGTAGGCAAACCTTACCTCTACCCGAAAGGGCAGAGAGGCTGCTTCCAGAGAGACCCTCGGCTCGAAACAAACAATAAGAAGCAAACTAGACTAGAAATACAACGGCATAGTAACATAACAAGTGGTGGCAGGAAAGCATAGTAAAATATAGATAAATACGCATTGTGAGACATAGTAAAAAAAAACAATTGTGAAAGTTTTGTTACATTTTGGCGCAAGTACCCTTGAAATTTTTTGATAAAAATATGTTTTCTAGTTATTATTGGAAAAGAATAATCTGGTTAAACTTTTGAAATTTATTAAAAAGATTTATGTTATGGATATCCTATCAATAAAATTGAATTACATTCAATAATGGAATGGGAAGAAAACAACTCTTGCCATGAAATGAAAATCAGCTAAATAGGACTCACATGCATTCAAGAATAGTAAATTCCATCAAGCAAAACAATCATCTACTAATTCAAATAGAATAGACCGTTCCATTCTTTCTCTGATTCTAGAATACCGAAAGCTAACTAAAACGTCTAGACAATGATTTTTAATAAAAAAAAATCTTATCCAAGAATCATAGTTATCAAAGGCGTGAGGCGCACTTAAGGCGCTTAGGCTTTGCATGTGGCCTAGGCGAGAAGAACAAAAAAAGCGTGGGCCTCAGAAAATAAAAGCGCGAATAAAAAAATATAAAAAAACACCAAAAGCATTAAAAATAACAATTATAATCAATATAATAAAGTACCACAATCATTAAAAATCGAATACATGCTAAAAGAATTATTTATTAAGTGTTTCTGATCGAATACATGCTAGTTTAACATCTACTTATAAATAATATAAACATACACTGATTGATTTAGCCGTGCCTGCTAAAAGAATTAACACACTTTTGATAACTATGCAGTGGACAAAATCAGGTGGTGGTAATTCAATGAGTTAAGGTGTTTATATATTGAAGAATAATTCAATAAAACTGATTTAGGTATCGATATGCAGATTTGTTTTTATCTATAAGTGTTCTAAAAATCAAATATATTTAAAAGAAAGATTTGATTGAGATTTGTATATATCTATATAAATTGGTAAAGTATTGGTTTATAATACTGATCAAGGGATTAGGTTTAAAAAATCAGATCGTGGTTTTTTTATCTAGGAGGGAAAAGCAGGATCTGATGGCTTCTAGAAAATTGGTCGCCTAGGCGGTCAAGGCGAGATCACCTTTGATAACCATGCCAAGAATATCAGTTAGTTCCTTAATTCCTACATATACATTAAGCAAAAATGAATGGTAGAATGAGAATATTTAAAAACATACCAAAAGCATCTTTAGAAGTGCATGAGTTCCAATATGAGCAAGGCCAGATTTAATGCCAACATGTCCTTCCAGCTCATCCACATAATGCAAAATACTTTCACCATGCTCAAAAGTTTCCACTAAAATAGCCGGATGTACCAGTGGATATAAAGGCCTAGGGAATGACACATCTTTCCATCTTCTAAAATTGTAAATAAAACGACTCAAATGAGCTGCCTCTCTAGAAAGATCAACTTGAGACATCATAAATACAGCAAACTGCTGTATGCTTTCATCGAGTCTCAACCAGTTCAAAGTAGGAATAAATACCGACAATTTTGCAAATATATTTAGCAAGATAAAATCCCTTCTAATTGCTTCACTAACACCAGGATGTCTAACCTTAACAGCAACAAGAATAGGCTTAATACGTTGACCAGGATGGCGAGATTTTAAAGTTGCTCGATGAACTTGAGCTATACTTCCAGAAGCTACTGGTTCTTCCTCGAAATTTTCAAATATTTCAGGTAATAAACGACCAAATGCTTTTTCAATAGTTTTCTTTGTGTACGCATAGCTATGTGCTGGTGCTTTTGTTTGAAGTTCTGCAAGCTGTGTACATAGATCGTTTGGAAAAAGATCAGGCCTTGAAGCAGCCCACTGACCCCATTTAATAAACGCAGGCCCGGCCTTTTCTAAGGTGTAATGGACACATTGTAGCCATTTCTTACGAAACTCAATACCAAATGAATCTGCAAAAGGAGCCATAACTATGCATGGTGTAAATAGAAATGCTAAATATATTGCTCTAAAACATAACATTAGAACTTCTACGAGAGAGAACACAAATGAAGTTAAGTAAACACGCCCATCTTGCGCATGTGTGTAAAGATCGCTTTTATAAGAAAAACCATCGGCTGCAGCCCATGTTCTTTGTGTGCACGCCAGCTCGCCTAATATAAAAGCTAATATACCAGGAGCAATTAGCTGTGATCTACTCAAAGCAAAGCTAACTGCGCAAGCAATCCTATTCATTGGTTGGGACGGCCAATTATAGGTACAAATTCGAGACACCCTTCTCCATGCAATCTGAGCATGGTGTGACACTTTAGCACTTGCTGACATGAAATAAAATCTTTGAAAATGTCTATAACTCCATAAGGTTCCCTTTGCTTGATGGAATGTATAAGAATTGAGCCCTTTGCCATGAATATTATATTGTGAATACAGTTTATAGTAAGAGCGGGAAAACCCAACTGCCAATTGGGCTCCATGGTTGTTTACTTCAGAGAAACAGATCTTACGGCTTGGGAGAAAGGACTGTGCTGCCTTTCTAACATTGGCAACAGCCAACAACCTGCAAGGAATAATATAGTAATATACTAAGTCAAATATCATGCAAAATATTTGACAGTGTATGATCATAATGGTAGCCACTTCTTGATAAAATTAGCCAACATGGATTTTAGCAATCCTAATTCTGACCCAATAGCCGATAAATTCCATACTCGTACTGTGATCAGTGACACTCCTCACTTATGTAGCCAAGGGTGATCCCACCCTGATAGAGAAGTAACTCTGTCTGCTCATAATTTTCTTTGTGTTGTTTCGAAACAATTTACAACATCATGATTGAAATAAAAATGTCAATTGTTTATTGAGGGCACAAACGGAAGTAAAAGTTAGGAGTGTCATTGGCCACATTGACGGTATGGATTATTATTGGCTAAAGGATCATAGTTTGGATTATTAAAATCCAATTTGCTATGAACTAATTACCACTACTGTATTCAATTTATGTATTAAACCGAATTTCTGAATGGTTTTTGCTTACTTAAGACTTAAGTCCCAAATTCATGCACTCTTACTACGTCTTGATTTAAGATATTGGAATGTGAAACGAGCAAGAATTGCTAAGTGAATCGGATTCACTGAATCCTACCGCTCATGTATACGAAGATATACCACTACCATATACTCATTGTTAAAATTCTTAAGTCTTTCTTTACAGAATATAGCATGCTGCGACATGAGAAAACCCGAGTCTGAATCTTTCAAATTCGAAAAGCAGAACTAAAAGACAAGAATAACTTATCCACAAATTGGCACACTAATTGTCTAATTTTATAGTTAAGTTAATTAACACCTCAAACCAGTGCTGTAGAACTTCTCCTTAAACACCGAGTACTCATTGAGTAGTCGCTACAAGGTAAGCGGGCAAAGCGACTTTATTTAACTCCGCATAGTTACTCGGAATCGATCAAAAGCGGTCAACCTTGGTTAGAAACGGATCTAGTTGGTCAACTCAGACTTAGTTTGACTTAAAATAAATTAAAACATGACTTAAAATAAATTAAAACATAATTTATATATCTATAATACTAAAGAATGAATATCAATTTTGGAAATACTTCGCATTTGAACACGTATCATTTTTATTTATTTAGATAATCAAGTTTCTTGTTATCATAGTTATCAAAGGTGCTAGGCGCACTCAAGGCGCATAGGCCTCGCCCAGGGCCTAGGCGCGAGGCGCAAAAAAGAAAAGAAAAGCGAGGGCCTGAGATTAAAAAAAAAAAAGGCGAACACAGAAAATAAAGTAAAAATTTATTAAAATAATAATATTGTTTCTATCTAGTTAGTATCAAAAGTTCTAAAATATTGATGTATTAGTGTATAGAAGTAGAAATCTGAGTGGAATCTAGCCATAGTTTAATGAATTTTGGATGGAAACTCTCCGGAATTTGGGAATCTAGCTAAAATCTGCACCTAAACCATCACCTAGAGAATTAAAGCGCAATTTCCTCAACTCAAAGCGCAAATGCATCGCCTCACCTAAAAAATAGGCCTAGACGCAAGAAGCGATAGCTTCTAACAACTATGCTTGTTATAAATATTAAACAACTTTTGGTATTTAACATATATGATATCCCGAAAATTAATTAATTTATAATTTACAATTTCCGAGTACTCTCCGTCTAAGCCGAGTACTCGCAACTCTACGGTCGACCGACCTGTGGGAGAGCCTAGCTACTTTTGCAACCATGACTTAAACTCTATAAACAAACCAACAACATTTTATACACAACTCTCTCTGATCCTATAACACAAATAGCACACTTAACAAAGGCATGATGCTCAATACACAGCAGGATTGACACTAATACTAAACCCTAAATATAAATTACCGTTCTTACGTCATCAAAAACTAGCTCATTAATAATTTAAAAAACTTGCACAAAACCGAACAAATAAATGATATATGACAAATTAAAAAGCTACATACCTTGAGAAGGCCATGTGAATTAAATGAAAAGCGGTTGCAAATCCCTAGGTAAAAAAAGGCACAGGCTGCCGGCATTGTAACCAGCTTAATTATTAATAATCATCTTCGTAGGTGGTGTGATCCTGGCCGTTGATGGCGTAGGAACATGACGGTTTGTGGTGTGATTGTGTGAAGGGAGGTTGATTATTATTATTATTATTGTGGAGGCGACGACGATACGAGGTTTCCTGTTTCGAACTGTTTGTTGTTGCCACCAAGGGTTACAAAAATTGTGACGCTCGTAGGCTCCCTCCTGTCCTTGTTTTTGTGAAGAACCCTTGTGGTGGAGTGGTATCCAGGTTGTCGGTTCGACTCGAATTAGCCTATCTGGGAGAGCTAAGGGCGGGTGGTGATTGAGTCGTCGACCTTGGCTACAGCGCCCTATGTCACGGTAATTGACACGTCGTTCCTTGCTGTTAAAAAAGAGAAACTAGGAAGGGAGGGATTTTACCGACTTTCAGCCATTGGCGAATAATATTTCGACCTATCACTTTTACCAATAACATTCCCAACTTGCAAGTTAGTTTACTCCATTACCCTCAAACTAACGGAGATCTAACCTGATTAGTCTACGTGGCAAAAATGGTTTACGTGGCTTGCTGAGTTGTCAAAGTGGCTTATGTGTCATGGTGATGTGTAAATTATGTATTAAGCATTATTTTTTATATATATTTTAAAAGTTTTATAAACCCTAAACACCCCCCCCCCCTTTTTGTTGACACCAGTTCACCACCACCTGCAACCACCATTATCTTCATCTCAGCCCCCCTCACCGAACAACCATAACCACACCACAACCTCCATCCATCGTCACCACTATTAAACTCAACTACCACCACCAACCCCAATCGAAACCCTAGCTAAAATCCACCAGTCACCGCCATTATTATCACCAACCACATCACTGTCGTACTAGTCTCTAAACATAATAAACCTCCACCACCATTACTATCACCCTAGATTTGTGTATGTGGAGATTGAATCTGATAAGAGAGAGGGATGGGGCGATAGTCTATGTATTGAATGAACATCGAGCCTTTTAGTACAAGTTTGAGGATTTAATGTATTGAAGGATTAATCGAGAAGAAAGTTGAAACAGAGCCTTTTAGTACAAGTTCGAGGATTTAATCTACGTATTGAAGGATTAATCGAGAAGAGAGTGGTAATCAGAGGTTTGTATGGTGGTGACAAATTGTGTGTGTGTGGGGGGGGGGGGGGTGTCTGAATTTGGGGGTTTATTTGAATTTAGGGTTTTGTTCGGGGGATTTAACCCTAAATCCAGTGGTGTTGTTGGAGGTACAGTGAGTTGGTTAAGGGATGGAGGGAGGTTGATGGAGGTGACGTGGTTGGAGTGGTGTGGAGATGAGGAGGAGAATCACTGGTTTGTAGTTTTATAAGGAAATAATAATAATAACAACAATAACAATAAAAAGTTTTGAAAAGGTCTCTTAAGTTTAGGTGTTTTACATTTTTGACACGTAGGATAACCAGGTTAGATCTCTGTTAGTTTGAAGGTGATGGAACAAACTAACTTGCAAGTTAGGAGTGTTATCTATACTACATTATCAAGTACCAAAGGTGTACCACTTGGTAATTTGACAACCATTCAACTTTTCATGCAACATGTACAATTCATTGAATCTATATTACATTATAAAGTAGCAAAGGTGTACCACTTAGTAATTTGACAACCATCCAACTTTTCATGCAATATGTACAATTCATTGAAACTTATTTGTGAGGGCATAGTTATAACTTACTCAAAATTTTAAGATGTTTAATAGGTATTATTGTCATTTCACCATCCCGTTGTGCCTCACACCCTAAAAACTATTCCATCCTTACCCTTGTGTTTCCACTCTTGCCCTTAATCCTGAAAAATTCATTCAATACCCCCAATCGGTTTGGCTATCCCCTTCAACGACATTCATTATTTAATCGTTACAAATTGAAGGTTATGGTAACCTCAATGCAACCTATGGTATGTAATCGTTTCCTGCAATTTTAAGTTTTAGTGGAAATCAATGTTTTAAAAACCGGTTTTTTAACAATACCAGATTGGACTTAGAAATGGTTCAACCGGTTGAACCAGGTTATATCGAGTGGTTTAATCGGATTGACAAGTTAACCCTACAATTTTATAAATACATCTTTAACTCAAAAATAATCTAATAGTCCATTATTAATCTAATAGTACATGATTTCATAATAAAACAATAATAATTTAAAAGTGAACCCATACTAAAAAAATTCAGAAGTACTCAATTTTGAACATAGTTGTTTTTATATAAAATGGTATAATTGATTTATGTCATTAGAGTGTTGAATCATAAAAGCGTCAAGTTCATACTCGCTTAAAAAGATAAAATTCGTTATCATCGCCATCCTCATCAAAAAAATTATAACTATTTTCATTTTTCACATTCTTTAATAAGACCACCCGTAGTGGTAGCCCAAATGGGCGTGAGTGGGGCTTTTAGCGCCCGATTTCGAGCCAACACACTGCCCCCATGGGCGCCAAACGGCTCCAATTGGTTTGAGCTTGAAATATTTAATGGGGCAAGGGAAAAAGAATTGACCAATGGGGATGGAGCAACCGCTATTTCTTGCAACAACTAGTTTGATTTTTTAATCATTGGAAGGGGCTTGAAACCACTACACCCCTTGTGAAATTTAAGCCCCATGTGAGACCCACATGATGCTTGTCAAAAAAATGCTCAAGGGAGGGGCTCCAAATTTAACCCCCAGTACACATGGTCTAAGAAGTTTTAGTTACCAATAATCAAAATATACAAAAATTGCGTAAGATAAGTAACATATATACCAAGTAACCTTGTCTTTGAGAAACCAGTTCATGTTCTGTCTAACTAACCATGATATCTATATCATCATTATGGGCCGATAAAATCCAAAATTTAACCTTGTACCGGTAGGGTATAGCGGTATAAATCGATATACCGGAATTTACCAGCGATTCAAATCCTTTACCATTTTTCCAAATTACCGGACAGATTCGTACCAGTCAGGACACCGGTAAGCAGTATAACATGTTCAACCGGCTGGTATAAACCGGTTTTAAAAACATTGGTGGAAATGGATGGGAGTTGAATGGTCAAATCCACAGTTTATACACCATTTGTTCCCATATTACCCCTCCGATCCACTTAAATTAAATATAATATTGACGCCGGCTATTTGGCAACTGCTTTGCGTTTGAATCTGACCGTCAGATTGAAAAAAGGAACGATCATGGCCGTTTAAATTACAAATCCAAGATTTTTGGAGCAGTTATCTCAAAGTTGTTCCCGCCTGATTCTTTACCCACGATTTCAGCAGCAGCAGCAGTTCCTCAGAATTTTCTATGAGCAGCCGAAATTTGAGGAGAGTAATCCTCCACTATCTATAACCGTTCCTCAGAATTTTCTGGAAGGTTGCCACTTACATCCCCGTCCTCGTGATTTGTGGTACCACTTACATCCCCACTTTCCACCATTTACGGTACCACTTGCATATGGTTCACAACCCCTTATAAAGTGTTCCCTCTGTAAACGCCCCAACACCACCATCGCCCCCTTCAAAGCTTTAGCCAACAAAATTATTTCATGGTTATATCTTCTCTGCTCCTTCTTAACCGTCATCAGCTCGGTCTCCACCGATTAGGTATTCTTCAATGCTCTACTAAAGCTGAAAACGTACTAGGTATTCTTCAACACTCTATGAATTTCATTGATTCTTCAACACTTTCTCAATTTTATCTAGCATCTGAAGAGATTTTAGTCAAGGCTTATTTGTATAGAGGTACTGAATGCAGAACTGTTTTCTCAGATTCTGAAGCCAGTTAGTAAGTATGTCTCATTTTCCCCCATTTTTTTTCTTTGATTATTGTTAGTCATTGATGTGAATTTGTTTGATTTGAATTCGTTTCATTATTGTTGGTCATCCATTAGCACTTATCTCTGAATTTCCTAATTTTTTGTTTGATTATTGGTAGTCTCAGATTATCTCTGATTTCCCCAAATTTTTCAAATAATTTATTTATGTAATTGGTTGTTTATGTAGGAGCAAGACTTGCCAGATATGGGTTAAATAGAAGGTCACGGCTGGGTTGTGGCGTCCGTCTCTAAAGGGCCTCCAAATTCATCTATGTTTCTGTAGTGTTAATGGACAATTTGGAGAAGACGAACTCAAGTTTCCCGAATTCGAGCACTAATAGCTTCAATTTGGTGAAACAAGAGCCAGTTGATTCCAATTTGACTTATAACTCGTCGTTGAATTTGTTACATAGTTACATCCGGTAATTTCAATAAGTTTGTTTGTGTATATGTGCTTTTTGTTATGTAGATTTACTTGGTTTCTTTTGTGCTTAGGTTTCAGTTAGATTCCAATTCAGGTTGTTTAATCAGTTGTGACTGCGGTGTCCTTGATTTATGTTGGACTGTTTAATTTGTGTATTTACGGTTTTGATCGGAAAATTAGTGTGTGTGTTTTCTTAAGATCTAAATGTTCAGATCACATGACCTAAAACTATTGAGATTCATGTGTTATTTATCATCTGTGACTGATTATTTTTTGTTTTCTAAGTTTCGACTCATGATTTCCAAAGAGACCTTGTCAAATTCCTTTTAAAGGTCTTAGAAACTATTGTTGATAGGTCCAGATACCTTAGATAGTTAGATGAAAACTTTTATATTGTCTTTACCTTTGATTGTATTATATATATAACAATTATCAACTTAACGGACTTTAACGGCCGTTTAAGTTTAATTGACTACTTTATATTACCGTTATAATTATAACCACTTCCCGTTATAAACTATGAATATATATAATATCCATTCCTGCTTTCTTTTTTTCCAATTTCCCCATTCTAACCAGTAACCACCAACCACCGCTCCTTTCTTCTTCTTCCTATCCTCTCCCATTGTGCATTTCTACCGATCAAAGGTATCAAGAATATACCCTACTCATTTAATTCACTAAATTTTTCTTTGTTGTTTATAAAATTAACACCTAATTTGTTATTTTCCATATCATTTACGTAGGTTCATTTTTTAATACAAAATCAACATCAAGGTTTTGCCTCTGCAACTCTTTTCCTCTTTCAATTATTTTAATTATCATTATTATTTTGTTTGTTTAGTTTGTTGGTGTAGACTTATTATTGTATGTGATGAAGAATTGGGGCTTAGGTTTTGCCTCTGCAAAACTTTCGTTCTTTCAATTTTTTTAATTATTATTAATTTATTATTATTATTATGTTTGTTTAGATTGTTTTTAAGACGTATTGTTGTATGTTATCAAGATTTAGGGGTTAGATTTAATCAATAAAAGTAACCAAACAATTTAAATTAGTGTTTATTCTAGGGTTTGAAATACGTTTGATATTTGGGTAATTTGATTATATATGAACCAGAAAGTATTAGGATGTTAAAGTTTTGGACAAGAAACTTTCTTCTTACACTTATCAAACATAAAATGGAAATTAGAATATGATATGTGGATGTAGTGATGTTTTTTAGTTTTAACTTTGGGCGCCTCTTCAAATCACCACCTTCCGAAAAGTCATGTCGATTCCAGTTTAATGTCCTCGCGTTCTTCATTATGTTATTGATCGTAGTACTTGTGTTCTCGATCCGTTTCTGAAAATTTTGACATTATTAGATTCTGCTTGCGTTGTTGCTGTATTAGGCGATACGCTTGTAGCATGATGCTAACGTGTCAAATGAGTATAATAGAAAAATATTAGCTATAAGGGAAATTGATTAAATTGGTTGGAAAGCCCGAAAATTCCTTAATATTTGTTTACAACATTCTAAATAGTCCTTTTAAAAAAATACATATTAAAAATCATATTGTTACATTAATTGCTTACGAAAGTAACAAAAAGGAAAAAAAATTATGATGGGTCAAGACAACATGTTTCCACCCTTGCTTAAGAAGTTGCATGATTTATTCTAAACCCATTTTGACCCATACCCCAACCAATCCCTGATGACAAAAAACTGAACAAAACAGACCATGGTTATGGATATTTTAGTTAGCTAAAAAGTATGATAGCCTGTAGGGACTTTACATGTGTTTGACTATTAGTCATATATATCTAAAAGTCAGTTATATATAACTTTACATTTTTTGATGCAAAAGTAAGGCAAGTCGGTGTATTAGTCGTCATGTTGCTCTACTATGATAACAGGTGTTGATGTCGCTAATTGTTTTAGCGCCTAAGCTGTTGAGTCGATAGATTGTTTATATGGCGGTTTGAATGATTCGATGTTTGATTCATAGTAAAATAATATTTCCATTCAAAGTCGCATACGTTCAAGGCGGTCGCTTATACCATATAAACAATCTCACAATAATCATGATTATCTATGTAGTCAAAGGCGGATCATGTGTGCGCCAATCTGGCCAGGTTTATTCGTCTGGTGTGGTGAGTTAATCGGTCCAAGCGTAGGTAAGGCAAGCGCCTTGGTCCAAATGCAAAGGCGAAGCGCTTTGCTCCATGCTTCTTGAACCCTTAAGTATTCCTCCGAGTCTTTGGCTGTTAGAGAATCTGCCAAGAGGCATTAATCAACCACTGAAAATAACGCAGGTAGCTTAGGTCTATACCAATCCTTATCTTATCCTATATATAACTAAGTAGTTAATGCGGTAAAATATCGGATGTTAGTCAAGGACCGATATTTGAGATATCGATTATCACGGTGAGATATCGCCATATCGGTGGGATACCGGTAATTGCAGAATATATATAATTAAATAAATGCTTAGATCAAAAACTTACGCAGCACATGTAGAGTATACAATCTGAATGTTAATACAAATACAATAATCATTTGTATTAATTATTACATAAAAAGAAAAATGAAAAAATTGACCCTGCAGTGTCATGATAACAGAAACATTTGCCTTTCACATGATGGAGCTTTATCCAAAATACAAAGTTATAATCTAATAATTTTTTCCCTACATGATTTTTATTGATTTTCATGTTGCAAGAGTCTTTTTGTTTGTAAGGTTCTTAAATGATGTGTAAGTGTATCTACTGTTTTAAGTATATATCCTAAGCATATTGCATGCCCAAATGAAGAAGTAAGTCATTGTTGTTCTTGGTGTAGTTGCATTCTTGCTAGGTTTATACCCGCCGCGTGTTTGGCTTTAAGCAAAAGTACAGACACGTCTATTCACATGAAAAGCCATGGTTCAATAGTTAAAAACACACACCTCATTACATCTTTATCATTTTTTTTCATTTCTTTAATTGCAACTATTGTATGATTTACAATTCAAACACTCAATCTGAATGACAGTCACTTAACTTGAATGGTCACAATATTCAGTATGCTGTGACTTTGTAAAATTGTAGCCATACAATATTTAAATGAGAACAAAGTGATGCTTCCCATGAAAGGTGTTTTTTCAAGCAACTCCTCAATATTTGTTCTAAATGCATAATTGATATGAAAACTATAATTGAATAGTGATGAAGTGATGATTCATTGTTTAATTCTAACCTTTGTCCTTGTGCATGACATAGTTACTTAGAGTCCTACTACTTTGTTAACAACAATTTTTAGTTTACTTGTGTCAATATTATATAACATAATTAATCAACATCCCGCCGCAACGCGCGGGTGGGCGTAACCTCGTTATAATATATTAATCAACATGTTAAAGCATCGTCTGTTAATTTTGTTTGTCTAAATCATACAATCTTGATCAAAAAGTCTAAATTGGTTCTCTTTTTCAGCTATGTCTAATAAAAGACGCCATAGGAAAGCAGTGGGTCATAATTTGGCTTATGAAGTGAGTATTGGGTTGAACTTATTTTTATTATTTATTTTTGTTAAACATCAATGGTAAAGTAGCTATTTGCCTAAATGAATGTCAAATTCGTATGTTAATTTGTTGGTATATTATATGAGATTTACAGGTTTGTAAAGAGAGGCTAATATCTTGCTTTGCTTACTAATTGATTTAAATTGCTTCACATTATCAAGTAGGCTACTTTTTGTTTCAAGACCTTTTGGCAAAAAAAAAAACTAAGGCGCATATGAAGGCTTTCAGGTTTTGTCATGAGAAACTCATTTGTTTGTTTCTACAACTGTAATAGACAAAAGCCACATATGAATGCTTTTAAGTTCATTCTTTTTCGTTTAAATTGCTTAAGCTTATTTAGTGTATTGTCGTGTTTTGACTTGGTTCAGTTTTAACTTTTAATATATTTGTTAATTGGTAGGTCTCAAACTACACAAGTTTCAGCAAACATGGGTTCGTATTCACAAGCGGGGTTCTCATATGATGGGTATGTGCAGGGGCGGATCTACGTAGAGTGCAACGGGTTCACGCGAACCCATTGAGTTTCGAAATTTCAGTAGATGGTCCGTATAATAATCTGGAATGAACCCATAAGTATAACTAGAGCTGAACCCATAGTCAAAAGCAAGACCTGGTGCAGTGGATAAATCTCATGTTTTTATCAGTTGATAAAAACTGGACCATATTAGTTAGTTTGCTGGTATGATATTGGTTGAATTTTGATCTTTTAATTTGTATTGTGGACCTGTGATGACAAAATTGAAATTGGGACTGTGGTAATGTATTTATAAACCTTAAATATCTCACATATTTGAGTTATACAGGCCTGCAAACAAAGTTTTTAAAGGTTTTGTTGTTGAAGATTGATTGGTGGAAGTGTGGAACTCTATGCAAGATTTGATTAGTAAGGTCTTACTATTCCATATAGGTACTGTCACTTTCTTTTTATAAAAAATAAACATTACTAGGTCTTTTATGAATAACTTTCTCTTTTAATAAAATATACATTACTTGGTTTTTTAATGAAACACATGGTGATGTGTGATTCTAAGTCAAAGTGAATTGGCCTACAATGACATTGATTAGAATATTTGGTTATTTTAAATCAGTGTAATGAACCTAATATGGTGTACTAAATATATATGACTTTATTTTTTTCTTTGTTACTTGAGATGAAAAGTTAACGGGGAGTTGATGTTCTAGGTTCCACTTTTGCACCTTATTGAGTTTCATATAGGTTTCAAGCTAGAGATGGGGTCAAAAAGTTCATAGCAGGCTTGTGATAGTGGACAGTTAGTTATCAACCTAAGATAAGTGATTAAGTATCCATGTAAAGACTTTTATGTTGGTTGAAGTTATCAACTATGTCCAATGTCCACTTAGTGAAATTCGAGTTAGATACATATAATTCTGAATTATTATTATGTTAATTATTGTTCAGTTTATTTAATAAAATAAATATTTAAACTGAATCACATTTTCAGATCCTAGCTTTATAAATAGTGGCGTCACAAAAGATTTAGATGACATGTCCGGGCCATCCAAAAATATTTCCCTTATACATTAAGTTTGAGTTTTAAACGAGTATTGAGCTCATAAATGGACTAATAAGTTTTTGAGTTCTTTTGACGCAAGTTTTAATTTTAAAATGGGTTTTTGATTAAAAAAACACACGCACACAAACACATACATAACACATGTTGAATCTTATCTGACTCACTCTCGATCCCTTAATCAGAAGCCTATTAATTGAATATGTTGATAATTGATAAAAGTTTATTCTCTGTTATGACCAAATTTATGTACTTTCTGCTCATAACTTTATTTACATACTATGTTAATGGCCAGTTAATCTTACTTGTATTTTGTCAATGAGTTTATTTCAGTTTTCTTTTCCATTGCATTTTATGATTGTTGTTATACTTGCTGTGTTTTTGATAAAAAAAAAAATTGTGTTTTGTAGAGGCAATTATAATCACTGGGTGCTCAATGGCCAGGTCTGGAAGACATGATGAAAGATGTGGGGAGACAGGTGTGCTTAACTCTACTAATGATATATTTATGTTTGGGTTATCAGTTGCAACCATGAAGTAGACATCTACATTCTTTAGCCTAAGGATAATATACATTCTAAGTTGATGACAGTGACAGGCTCATACAAGGATTTTTTTTTTTTTTTTTTTTTCAGAAAAGAGTTATCTAAGCACATGTTGGTTGACCCATTCTCACAATTTTGCTTCGCTGACCATTAGATAACGCCTACCACTTCTGTTTTCAAGCGTATTTTTTGTTCGACGTAAACCCTATTAGTTGTGTGCTTCAATTTTCGTTTTTTTGTTATGTTGTGATTTGATTTTCATATCTTATAGATTAAGAGTTTTTTCTGTCATCCTTAAAAACGACAAATACCTTTTGTTCACTACTCGATTTACCCAAAAAATTGTTCACTGTTGTGGTTTTAACTCTAGGGTACACTTTTTATTTTTGAATTTGTGACCGCAAGGTATGTGACATTTGAATTTTAATGTTGAGCGCATTGTGATTTATAATTGTGTTTTTTCTTTTTGTTTTGCAGGTTCGAGTACTGTATAATGATTCATTGCTGCAACTTGCAGCTTACATGAAAACTCAAATTCAGAAAACGCAACCCTATGTGGAGCGGAAATAGCCATACACTAGATTATTAGATTGTGCCATGAAAGCCTGCAAATCCGGTGAACCTTTTAGGTTCTATGCATAGTTTCATTGCACGTCCTTTTCATATTAGCTTGCGTTCTTATCACAGTAGATAACAACTTATAACAGATAGTGTCAAATCTACAATTAGCAAGTGAAATTGCTAATTTAGTTTCGATCTTAATTGGCATGTTAAGATGATGCTAAAAGTTGGTAGCATGACAACTTACATTTTGCCACTTCACGTTTTGAATTGCATCCCGTCACAGGGCGTGAGCGAGCTTAAGTAACTGGCAAATTTGTGACAAAAGAAAGCAAAATGGCTATTGGTTCAGTTAAAGTAACTGTTGGTTAGTGTGTTTTAAGGCCTTTGGATATATGCAATGTTGTGCTCGCTGTTGGTGAGCCTGGCTTTTAATATGTAGACTGATACTTGAGTCTTCAATTTCTGCAGTCACTATTTTTGAACCGAGATAATGTATGTATATCTCTAGAGTTTCAACGGAGAAAAGTGATAAAGAAATCATGCAGAAAAAGAGTGATGATTTTAAATATGATGTCGTTTTGGGGCTGCGCCTTTTTAGAGTAAGTTTGTATTTTTAGTTTATGCAGTTTTCAAGTCTTCTTGATGCAGAATGGGATGCGCAGATTGTTGAGGAGCTCTTGAGAAAGTGAAACAAGATCAAATGGTATGTTTCTTTAATCTTTATTGTTTTGTTTCAAATTGTTAGAAAATAAATGTTCTTGCATGCAAATGAGGTTGTAAGGTGCTTAGATAATCCTTTAAATATCTTCCTTAATTTATTATTTACAAATTATCAGTATTATCTCTTATTTCCCACTAAATATGCATGTTTGTTCATTCGGGTATCTAATCTTTATTCATATACATATCTTTTAAAATTGTGATGAAACTAATTAATATTGCTTTATTGATCCTAATATTTTTGCACCAGTAGTTTTCTGGTGTTTCTCTACTAAAAAATCTTCATTTAATCCTGAAATTAAGAATGGAAAGAGTCCTTCTAATAGGGCTGTTACTGCTGATCACAAAGCTACTCGGCGCAAGTAAGTTTAACAAGAAATCAGTGTATAACATCTGGTAACCAATAATGTTACACAATAAACTAATATACCCCTCTTTTATCCCAATAAAGCAACATAGTATAGTTGCTCACCCCTGATGATTTTGCCTATGTATAAAGAAGTAGGTGTCAAATCAGTAAGTCATTTGATTTTGAATTTAAGCGGGTTAAAAGTAGAGGCTTAGATTAAAAGAAATGAAACAGGTCAATGAGTGGTAACAAGTTAAATCGGTCAAGATTCGGCTAACATGTGTGTGTATATGCATAATTCGGTTGTTAAAATGTAACAAGCGGGTTCGTTGGAGATGCGCCAGTGATCACTAGGTGATTTAGATGAACAGTCAGAGGAGATCATGACCTTTGGCAACCAAACTCTCAAAAAAAATTACTTTTTCATACACCAACTTCATTTTGTAATTTGTATCACCAACTTCCTTCTTAGTGTTCTTCTATAGGCTTCAAAGCCTGAAATGGAGTTGCTTGGGTTGTTTTCCATATCTTAGGATGAATATCAGAGAAAGGAACATGTTCCCATGGCATCTTGATAATAAGGATTAGAAAAATGTTGTTTTGTTATGTGAAGGTAACGAAGCAAAGCAAAGAAATATTAGTGTGCATATGATTTTGTATTACCAGGACTGGGATGGGTGTAAAGAAATACAATGTTATAAGTTTTTGTATAACTTTGTTGTACAACCCGTCCAACGGACGGGTATAAAACTAGTTTGTGTTCTTGTTTTGCACTAGAATCGGAGACTCTGTGCTAAATCATCCGTTACTAAAACATGAATACTAGAATGTGAACTGTCACTTCCCCAGCCTATTTCATTCTTTCATTAACCCTAACCTCAACGTCTCATCATGGCTCTCCCTATCTTTCCCCCTCTACAATTACATGAACCCTACCTCAATAAACCATCACATGTATGATTTTGGATTTTAGTTTTGAAATTAGTGTTACAATTAACCAGCATCTATGAAATGTTAATCAAACCTGACTCTAAAAAAACTGAAGTTTTTGTTGCTTCTGTTTTAGATTCTGGAAAATTGAGGTCGTTAGCAAGATCAATTAAAGTTAAAGTGAATTTTGAATTCTAAGGCTGTTGTTCATCCGTTTTATTAATTCGATTATGCTATAAATGTATACAACATAGCTAATGGTATATATTTGTAGCATTTGGATACGACTTTCCAGTAAAAAGTGTATTGGTGGATAAAGATGATCGAGAATTCAACACAAAGCTTCTTGTTAAGAAAACTAGATTGAGTGATGGCTCGAGATCGTTTTCAATTGCTCATAAATTGCGTGAGGGAGATGCTCTTTGAGCTGATTATAGGTTAGCATCTTTGTTTGTTCAATGCATATCAAAGATGATTATGATTACATACTACTATTAGTAATCTTGTTCTAGGTGTCTATTTAAGATGAATAGTTTTGAGTAACAAGGGAATCTCATGTGAATATGTGAAAGAACACATTATTAGTTTAAAATCCCACTTTGTCGTTGTATAATGTTGGCATAGCCTTGCTGATGGAGGCGGTAAATCTATGCTACAACCAAAGTACTATAAAAATTAACCTCATTTGAAGCATATTCTGTCTTGCGAGATAAAGTGTTAGCCATATGAGGGTGATGGTGTTTACTAAATGACTATTCCTTTACTAACATCTGTGTAACACCCCGCCCGTTTTAGGGTTGACGTGTCACATATACAGTGATCAGAAATCAATACATCAATCCAAATTTAATAAAATTTTACAATGATTTACAATAATTACAAAAAAAAACATCATTAAGTCTTGTAAAAATATATTTTTTAGTCTCGAATCCCTTGATCTTTATTCCTTTGAGCCCACACTTTTAAGACTTCTTGAATATCTAGACCTAACGTACATAAAACACATATGCACGCCTGAGTAAAATTTACTCAGTGGGACAACAACAATACAGTTCCTAACAATATCTATATATTCGTATATAAACAATAAATGGCACATTCAGTGGTTCATATTCAGTGGTTCACTTTCAGTAGCACATTCAGTAACACGTTCAGTAATTCACATAACACATTCAGTAGCACATTCGGTGGTGTAACACCCCAACCGATTTGCGGAAACATCGAGGTGTCACGAGGTAACAATTGTTCAATAGCTCATGGACTAGAAATGTAAATATTGATACATTGACTAAGTAATTTATTACATTGAAATGAAATTACAAGAATACAACGTTTAAGAACTAACAATCTAAAATAAAATTTAGTAAATCTCAAGTCTAAGTCTAAGTTCCAAAAGCTTAACAATGATCTCATAACAACCTGAAACATGTACGAAAATAATTTTGTCAATACAAAATGTATTGGTGAGTATACCTTGTTTGAATTAATATAGTAGGAAAAGAGTTTCGCAATTCATGTTTTATACTGTCTACAATTTAGTGTTCAAGCTATGTACAAATGTCACCTAAAATCAAGCCTTAGTAGAAATGATATCTAAGAATAATGGGATATCTAGTATATATGTATAGTAGCACAATAGTATGATTATATATAGTATGCGAAAAAGCAAGTAGTTCACACATAACAACAGTCAAGTACTATTTATTGCTATGCTAGGCCCACACCGGGTTAATGATTAAGGTCATAAGTACACACTATCAACGATCAACAAGTAAAACACATACAAGAATTGCGATTGTGAATATAGACTAAAGCATGATTAAGTGAGTGAAGTGATAAGCGTACATGAGTCACCCCAAAAGTGTAAACATGAAAAAGGGGAAAGATATACTCACATTCGCTAAGCTGAATTATCCTCTAAGTGTTATGAATGTATGTGAGGCGAATCCCAAAGACTCAACAACGTAGCTAGTCCAATTTGAAGAAATAAAAACCGAAAAAGAAAGAATATCAAGTTTCCAATTCGCCAATTACAAGAGCTTATAATCAAAGCTTCAATTGTAGAAGTAATAGACTATAGAAGAAATGTATAAGGGAAAGTTTAATCGGATTGAAACAATCGATTTAGAGGTGCCCAGTGTAATGGGTCATAGGTGGGTTTTTATACTAGTTTTGGATTCAATTAGCCATTAAAATTGGTCAACACCATAAAGTAAGGTTTTATGATGAATTGACTATTTGACTAGGACTTTGACTGTTTGACTAAGACTTTGACCGGGACTTTGACTGTTTGACTGTCTTCGCGGACCGCGAGAACTAAAAAAAAATCAAATTTTCTAATTTAATCAATTTTAAGTTCCGGACTTGTTTCCTTCGGTTTCTAATTGATTTAAATTGCTTCACATTATCAAGTAGGCTACTTTTTGTTTCAAGACCTTTTGGCAAAAAAAAAAAACTAAGGCGCATATGAAGGCTTTCAGGTTTTGTCATGAGAAACTCATTTGTTTGTTTCTACAACTGTAATAGACAAAAGCCACATATGAATGCTTTTAAGTTCATTCTTTTTCGTTTAAATTGCTTAAGCTTATTTAGTGTATTGTCGTGTTTTGACTTGGTTCAGTTTTAACTTTTAATATATTTGTTAATTGGTAGGTCTCAAACTACACAAGTTTCAGCAAACATGGGTTCGTATTCACAAGCGGGGTTCTCATATGATGGGTATGTGCAGGGGCGGATCTACGTAGAGTGCAACGGGTTCACGCGAACCCATTGAGTTTCGAAATTTCAGTAGATGGTCCGTATAATAATCTGGAATGAACCCATAAGTATAACTAGAGCTGAACCCATAGTCAAAAGCAAGACCTGGTGCAGTGGATAAATCTCATGTTTTTATCAGTTGATAAAAACTGGACCATATTAGTTAGTTTGCTGGTATGATATTGGTTGAATTTTGATCTTTTAATTTGTATTGTGGACCTGTGATGACAAAATTGAAATTGGGACTGTGGTAATGTATTTATAAACCTTAAATATCTCACATATTTGAGTTATACAGGCCTGCAAACAAAGTTTTTAAAGGTTTTGTTGTTGAAGATTGATTGGTGGAAGTGTGGAACTCTATGCAAGATTTGATTAGTAAGGTCTTACTATTCCATATAGGTACTGTCACTTTCTTTTTATAAAAAATAAACATTACTAGGTCTTTTATGAATAACTTTCTCTTTTAATAAAATATACATTACTTGGTTTTTTAATGAAACACATGGTGATGTGTGATTCTAAGTCAAAGTGAATTGGCCTACAATGACATTGATTAGAATATTTGGTTATTTTAAATCAGTGTAATGAACCTAATATGGTGTACTAAATATATATGACTTTATTTTTTTCTTTGTTACTTGAGATGAAAAGTTAACGGGGAGTTGATGTTCTAGGTTCCACTTTTGCACCTTATTGAGTTTCATATAGGTTTCAAGCTAGAGATGGGGTCAAAAAGTTCATAGCAGGCTTGTGATAGTGGACAGTTAGTTATCAACCTAAGATAAGTGATTAAGTATCCATGTAAAGACTTTTATGTTGGTTGAAGTTATCAACTATGTCCAATGTCCACTTAGTGAAATTCGAGTTAGATACATATAATTCTGAATTATTATTATGTTAATTATTGTTCAGTTTATTTAATAAAATAAATATTTAAACTGAATCACATTTTCAGATCCTAGCTTTATAAATAGTGGCGTCACAAAAGATTTAGATGACATGTCCGGGCCATCCAAAAATATTTCCCTTATACATTAAGTTTGAGTTTTAAACGAGTATTGAGCTCATAAATGGACTAATAAGTTTTTGAGTTCTTTTGACGCAAGTTTTAATTTTAAAATGGGTTTTTGATTAAAAAAACACACGCACACAAACACATACATAACACATGTTGAATCTTATCTGACTCACTCTCGATCCCTTAATCAGAAGCCTATTAATTGAATATGTTGATAATTGATAAAAGTTTATTCTCTGTTATGACCAAATTTATGTACTTTCTGCTCATAACTTTATTTACATACTATGTTAATGGCCAGTTAATCTTACTTGTATTTTGTCAATGAGTTTAATTCAGTTTTCTTTTCCATTGCATTTTATGATTGTTGTTATACTTGCTGTGTTTTTGATAAAAAAAAAAATTGTGTTTTGTAGAGGCAATTATAATCACTGGGTGCTCAATGGCCAGGTCTGGAAGACATGATGAAAGATGTGGGGAGACAGGTGTGCTTAACTCTACTAATGATATATTTATGTTTGGGTTATCAGTTGCAACCATGAAGTAGACATCTACATTCTTTAGCCTAAGGATAATATACATTCTAAGTTGATGACAGTGACAGGCTCATACAAGGATTTTTTTTTTTTTTTTTTTTCAGAAAAGAGTTATCTAAGCACATGTTGGTTGACCCATTCTCACAATTTTGCTTCGCTGACCATTAGATAACGCCTACCACTTCTGTTTTCAAGCGTATTTTTTGTTCGACGTAAACCCTATTAGTTGTGTGCTTCAATTTTCGTTTTTTTGTTATGTTGTGATTTGATTTTCATATCTTATAGATTAAGAGTTTTTTCTGTCATCCTTAAAAACGACAAATACCTTTTGTTCACTACTCGATTTACCCAAAAAATTGTTCACTGTTGTGGTTTTAACTCTAGGGTACACTTTTTATTTTTGAATTTGTGACCGCAAGGTATGTGACATTTGAATTTTAATGTTGAGCGCATTGTGATTTATAATTGTGTTTTTTCTTTTTGTTTTGCAGGTTCGAGTACTGTATAATGATTCATTGCTGCAACTTGCAGCTTACATGAAAACTCAAATTCAGAAAACGCAACCCTATGTGGAGCGGAAATAGCCATACACTAGATTATTAGATTGTGCCATGAAAGCCTGCAAATCCGGTGAACCTTTTAGGTTCTATGCATAGTTTCATTGCACGTCCTTTTCATATTAGCTTGCGTTCTTATCACAGTAGATAACAACTTATAACAGATAGTGTCAAATCTACAATTAGCAAGTGAAATTGCTAATTTAGTTTCGATCTTAATTGGCATGTTAAGATGATGCTAAAAGTTGGTAGCATGACAACTTACATTTTGCCACTTCACGTTTTGAATTGCATCCCGTCACAGGGCGTGAGCGAGCTTAAGTAACTGGCAAATTTGTGACAAAAGAAAGCAAAATGGCTATTGGTTCAGTTAAAGTAACTGTTGGTTAGTGTGTTTTAAGGCCTTTGGATATATGCAATGTTGTGCTCGCTGTTGGTGAGCCTGGCTTTTAATATGTAGACTGATACTTGAGTCTTCAATTTCTGCAGTCACTATTTTTGAACCGAGATAATGTATGTATATCTCTAGAGTTTCAACGGAGAAAAGTGATAAAGAAATCATGCAGAAAAAGAGTGATGATTTTAAATATGATGTCGTTTTGGGGCTGCGCCTTTTTAGAGTAAGTTTGTATTTTTAGTTTATGCAGTTTTCAAGTCTTCTTGATGCAGAATGGGATGCGCAGATTGTTGAGGAGCTCTTGAGAAAGTGAAACAAGATCAAATGGTATGTTTCTTTAATCTTTATTGTTTTGTTTCAAATTGTTAGAAAATAAATGTTCTTGCATGCAAATGAGGTTGTAAGGTGCTTAGATAATCCTTTAAATATCTTCCTTAATTTATTATTTACAAATTATCAGTATTATCTCTTATTTCCCACTAAATATGCATGTTTGTTCATTCGGGTATCTAATCTTTATTCATATACATATCTTTTAAAATTGTGATGAAACTAATTAATATTGCTTTATTGATCCTAATATTTTTGCACCAGTAGTTTTCTGGTGTTTCTCTACTAAAAAATCTTCATTTAATCCTGAAATTAAGAATGGAAAGAGTCCTTCTAATAGGGCTGTTACTGCTGATCACAAAGCTACTCGGCGCAAGTAAGTTTAACAAGAAATCAGTGTATAACATCTGGTAACCAATAATGTTACACAATAAACTAATATACCCCTCTTTTATCCCAATAAAGCAACATAGTATAGTTGCTCACCCCTGATGATTTTGCCTATGTATAAAGAAGTAGGTGTCAAATCAGTAAGTCATTTGATTTTGAATTTAAGCGGGTTAAAAGTAGAGGCTTAGATTAAAAGAAATGAAACAGGTCAATGAGTGGTAACAAGTTAAATCGGTCAAGATTCGGCTAACATGTGTGTGTATATGCATAATTCGGTTGTTAAAATGTAACAAGCGGGTTC
This sequence comes from Ambrosia trifida, assembly GCA_028751855.1. Lineage (NCBI taxonomy): Eukaryota > Viridiplantae > Streptophyta > Magnoliopsida > Asterales > Asteraceae > Ambrosia > Ambrosia trifida. The sequence continues at coordinate 18,827,598 of CM054128.1, read as the reverse complement.
GTTGGAGATGCGCCAGTGATCACTAGGTGATTTAGATGAACAGTCAGAGGAGATCATGACCTTTGGCAACCAAACTCTCAAAAAAAATTACTTTTTCATACACCAACTTCATTTTGTAATTTGTATCACCAACTTCCTTCTTAGTGTTCTTCTATAGGCTTCAAAGCCTGAAATGGAGTTGCTTGGGTTGTTTTCCATATCTTAGGATGAATATCAGAGAAAGGAACATGTTCCCATGGCATCTTGATAATAAGGATTAGAAAAATGTTGTTTTGTTATGTGAAGGTAACGAAGCAAAGCAAAGAAATATTAGTGTGCATATGATTTTGTATTACCAGGACTGGGATGGGTGTAAAGAAATACAATGTTATAAGTTTTTGTATAACTTTGTTGTACAACCCGTCCAACGGACGGGTATAAAACTAGTTTGTGTTCTTGTTTTGCACTAGAATCGGAGACTCTGTGCTAAATCATCCGTTACTAAAACATGAATACTAGAATGTGAACTGTCACTTCCCCAGCCTATTTCATTCTTTCATTAACCCTAACCTCAACGTCTCATCATGGCTCTCCCTATCTTTCCCCCTCTACAATTACATGAACCCTACCTCAATAAACCATCACATGTATGATTTTGGATTTTAGTTTTGAAATTAGTGTTACAATTAACCAGCATCTATGAAATGTTAATCAAACCTGACTCTAAAAAAACTGAAGTTTTTGTTGCTTCTGTTTTAGATTCTGGAAAATTGAGGTCGTTAGCAAGATCAATTAAAGTTAAAGTGAATTTTGAATTCTAAGGCTGTTGTTCATCCGTTTTATTAATTCGATTATGCTATAAATGTATACAACATAGCTAATGGTATATATTTGTAGCATTTGGATACGACTTTCCAGTAAAAAGTGTATTGGTGGATAAAGATGATCGAGAATTCAACACAAAGCTTCTTGTTAAGAAAACTAGATTGAGTGATGGCTCGAGATCGTTTTCAATTGCTCATAAATTGCGTGAGGGAGATGCTCTTTGAGCTGATTATAGGTTAGCATCTTTGTTTGTTCAATGCATATCAAAGATGATTATGATTACATACTACTATTAGTAATCTTGTTCTAGGTGTCTATTTAAGATGAATAGTTTTGAGTAACAAGGGAATCTCATGTGAATATGTGAAAGAACACATTATTAGTTTAAAATCCCACTTTGTCGTTGTATAATGTTGGCATAGCCTTGCTGATGGAGGCGGTAAATCTATGCTACAACCAAAGTACTATAAAAATTAACCTCATTTGAAGCATATTCTGTCTTGCGAGATAAAGTGTTAGCCATATGAGGGTGATGGTGTTTACTAAATGACTATTCCTTTACTAACATCTGTGTAACACCCCGCCCGTTTTAGGGTTGACGTGTCACATATACAGTGATCAGAAATCAATACATCAATCCAAATTTAATAAAATTTTACAATGATTTACAATAATTACAAAAAAAAACATCATTAAGTCTTGTAAAAATATATTTTTTAGTCTCGAATCCCTTGATCTTTATTCCTTTGAGCCCACACTTTTAAGACTTCTTGAATATCTAGACCTAACGTACATAAAACACATATGCACGCCTGAGTAAAATTTACTCAGTGGGACAACAACAATACAGTTCCTAACAATATCTATATATTCGTATATAAACAATAAATGGCACATTCAGTGGTTCATATTCAGTGGTTCACTTTCAGTAGCACATTCAGTAACACGTTCAGTAATTCACATAACACATTCAGTAGCACATTCGGTGGTGTAACACCCCAACCGATTTGCGGAAACATCGAGGTGTCACGAGGTAACAATTGTTCAATAGCTCATGGACTAGAAATGTAAATATTGATACATTGACTAAGTAATTTATTACATTGAAATGAAATTACAAGAATACAACGTTTAAGAACTAACAATCTAAAATAAAATTTAGTAAATCTCAAGTCTAAGTCTAAGTTCCAAAAGCTTAACAATGATCTCATAACAACCTGAAACATGTACGAAAATAATTTTGTCAATACAAAATGTATTGGTGAGTATACCTTGTTTGAATTAATATAGTAGGAAAAGAGTTTCGCAATTCATGTTTTATACTGTCTACAATTTAGTGTTCAAGCTATGTACAAATGTCACCTAAAATCAAGCCTTAGTAGAAATGATATCTAAGAATAATGGGATATCTAGTATATATGTATAGTAGCACAATAGTATGATTATATATAGTATGCGAAAAAGCAAGTAGTTCACACATAACAACAGTCAAGTACTATTTATTGCTATGCTAGGCCCACACCGGGTTAATGATTAAGGTCATAAGTACACACTATCAACGATCAACAAGTAAAACACATACAAGAATTGCGATTGTGAATATAGACTAAAGCATGATTAAGTGAGTGAAGTGATAAGCGTACATGAGTCACCCCAAAAGTGTAAACATGAAAAAGGGGAAAGATATACTCACATTCGCTAAGCTGAATTATCCTCTAAGTGTTATGAATGTATGTGAGGCGAATCCCAAAGACTCAACAACGTAGCTAGTCCAATTTGAAGAAATAAAAACCGAAAAAGAAAGAATATCAAGTTTCCAATTCGCCAATTACAAGAGCTTATAATCAAAGCTTCAATTGTAGAAGTAATAGACTATAGAAGAAATGTATAAGGGAAAGTTTAATCGGATTGAAACAATCGATTTAGAGGTGCCCAGTGTAATGGGTCATAGGTGGGTTTTTATACTAGTTTTGGATTCAATTAGCCATTAAAATTGGTCAACACCATAAAGTAAGGTTTTATGATGAATTGACTATTTGACTAGGACTTTGACTGTTTGACTAAGACTTTGACCGGGACTTTGACTGTTTGACTGTCTTCGCGGACCGCGAGAACTAAAAAAAAATCAAATTTTCTAATTTAATCAATTTTAAGTTCCGGACTTGTTTCCTTCGGTTTCTAATTGATTTAAATTGCTTCACATTATCAAGTAGGCTACTTTTTGTTTCAAGACCTTTTGGCAAAAAAAAAAAACTAAGGCGCATATGAAGGCTTTCAGGTTTTGTCATGAGAAACTCATTTGTTTGTTTCTACAACTGTAATAGACAAAAGCCACATATGAATGCTTTTAAGTTCATTCTTTTTCGTTTAAATTGCTTAAGCTTATTTAGTGTATTGTCGTGTTTTGACTTGGTTCAGTTTTAACTTTTAATATATTTGTTAATTGGTAGGTCTCAAACTACACAAGTTTCAGCAAACATGGGTTCGTATTCACAAGCGGGGTTCTCATATGATGGGTATGTGCAGGGGCGGATCTACGTAGAGTGCAACGGGTTCACGCGAACCCATTGAGTTTCGAAATTTCAGTAGATGGTCCGTATAATAATCTGGAATGAACCCATAAGTATAACTAGAGCTGAACCCATAGTCAAAAGCAAGACCTGGTGCAGTGGATAAATCTCATGTTTTTATCAGTTGATAAAAACTGGACCATATTAGTTAGTTTGCTGGTATGATATTGGTTGAATTTTGATCTTTTAATTTGTATTGTGGACCTGTGATGACAAAATTGAAATTGGGACTGTGGTAATGTATTTATAAACCTTAAATATCTCACATATTTGAGTTATACAGGCCTGCAAACAAAGTTTTTAAAGGTTTTGTTGTTGAAGATTGATTGGTGGAAGTGTGGAACTCTATGCAAGATTTGATTAGTAAGGTCTTACTATTCCATATAGGTACTGTCACTTTCTTTTTATAAAAAATAAACATTACTAGGTCTTTTATGAATAACTTTCTCTTTTAATAAAATATACATTACTTGGTTTTTTAATGAAACACATGGTGATGTGTGATTCTAAGTCAAAGTGAATTGGCCTACAATGACATTGATTAGAATATTTGGTTATTTTAAATCAGTGTAATGAACCTAATATGGTGTACTAAATATATATGACTTTATTTTTTTCTTTGTTACTTGAGATGAAAAGTTAACGGGGAGTTGATGTTCTAGGTTCCACTTTTGCACCTTATTGAGTTTCATATAGGTTTCAAGCTAGAGATGGGGTCAAAAAGTTCATAGCAGGCTTGTGATAGTGGACAGTTAGTTATCAACCTAAGATAAGTGATTAAGTATCCATGTAAAGACTTTTATGTTGGTTGAAGTTATCAACTATGTCCAATGTCCACTTAGTGAAATTCGAGTTAGATACATATAATTCTGAATTATTATTATGTTAATTATTGTTCAGTTTATTTAATAAAATAAATATTTAAACTGAATCACATTTTCAGATCCTAGCTTTATAAATAGTGGCGTCACAAAAGATTTAGATGACATGTCCGGGCCATCCAAAAATATTTCCCTTATACATTAAGTTTGAGTTTTAAACGAGTATTGAGCTCATAAATGGACTAATAAGTTTTTGAGTTCTTTTGACGCAAGTTTTAATTTTAAAATGGGTTTTTGATTAAAAAAACACACGCACACAAACACATACATAACACATGTTGAATCTTATCTGACTCACTCTCGATCCCTTAATCAGAAGCCTATTAATTGAATATGTTGATAATTGATAAAAGTTTATTCTCTGTTATGACCAAATTTATGTACTTTCTGCTCATAACTTTATTTACATACTATGTTAATGGCCAGTTAATCTTACTTGTATTTTGTCAATGAGTTTATTTCAGTTTTCTTTTCCATTGCATTTTATGATTGTTGTTATACTTGCTGTGTTTTTGATAAAAAAAAAAATTGTGTTTTGTAGAGGCAATTATAATCACTGGGTGCTCAATGGCCAGGTCTGGAAGACATGATGAAAGATGTGGGGAGACAGGTGTGCTTAACTCTACTAATGATATATTTATGTTTGGGTTATCAGTTGCAACCATGAAGTAGACATCTACATTCTTTAGCCTAAGGATAATATACATTCTAAGTTGATGACAGTGACAGGCTCATACAAGGATTTTTTTTTTTTTTTTTTTTTCAGAAAAGAGTTATCTAAGCACATGTTGGTTGACCCATTCTCACAATTTTGCTTCGCTGACCATTAGATAACGCCTACCACTTCTGTTTTCAAGCGTATTTTTTGTTCGACGTAAACCCTATTAGTTGTGTGCTTCAATTTTCGTTTTTTTGTTATGTTGTGATTTGATTTTCATATCTTATAGATTAAGAGTTTTTTCTGTCATCCTTAAAAACGACAAATACCTTTTGTTCACTACTCGATTTACCCAAAAAATTGTTCACTGTTGTGGTTTTAACTCTAGGGTACACTTTTTATTTTTGAATTTGTGACCGCAAGGTATGTGACATTTGAATTTTAATGTTGAGCGCATTGTGATTTATAATTGTGTTTTTTCTTTTTGTTTTGCAGGTTCGAGTACTGTATAATGATTCATTGCTGCAACTTGCAGCTTACATGAAAACTCAAATTCAGAAAACGCAACCCTATGTGGAGCGGAAATAGCCATACACTAGATTATTAGATTGTGCCATGAAAGCCTGCAAATCCGGTGAACCTTTTAGGTTCTATGCATAGTTTCATTGCACGTCCTTTTCATATTAGCTTGCGTTCTTATCACAGTAGATAACAACTTATAACAGATAGTGTCAAATCTACAATTAGCAAGTGAAATTGCTAATTTAGTTTCGATCTTAATTGGCATGTTAAGATGATGCTAAAAGTTGGTAGCATGACAACTTACATTTTGCCACTTCACGTTTTGAATTGCATCCCGTCACAGGGCGTGAGCGAGCTTAAGTAATTGGCAAATTTGTGACAAAAGAAAGCAAAATGGCTATTGGTTCAGTTAAAGTAACTGTTGGTTAGTGTGTTTTAAGGCCTTTGGATATATGCAATGTTGTGCTCGCTGTTGGTGAGCCTGGCTTTTAATATGTAGACTGATACTTGAGTCTTCAATTTCTGCAGTCACTATTTTTGAACCGAGATAATGTATGTATATCTCTAGAGTTTCAACGGAGAAAAGTGATAAAGAAATCATGCAGAAAAAGAGTGATGATTTTAAATATGATGTCGTTTTGGGGCTGCGCCTTTTTAGAGTAAGTTTGTATTTTTAGTTTATGCAGTTTTCAAGTCTTCTTGATGCAGAATGGGATGCGCAGATTGTTGAGGAGCTCTTGAGAAAGTGAAACAAGATCAAATGGTATGTTTCTTTAATCTTTATTGTTTTGTTTCAAATTGTTAGAAAATAAATGTTCTTGCATGCAAATGAGGTTGTAAGGTGCTTAGATAATCCATTAAATATCTTCCTTAATTTATTATTTACAAATTATCAGTATTATCTCTTATTTCCCACTAAATATGCATGTTTGTTCATTCGGGTATCTAATCTTTATTCATATACATATCTTTTAAAATTGTGATGAAACTAATTAATATTGCTTTATTGATCCTAATATTTTTGCACCAGTAGTTTTCTGGTGTTTCTCTACTAAAAAATCTTCATTTAATCCTGAAATTAAGAATGGAAAGAGTCCTTCTAATAGGGCTGTTACTGCTGATCACAAAGCTACTCGGCGCAAGTAAGTTTAACAAGAAATCAGTGTATAACATCTGGTAACCAATAATGTTACACAATAAACTAATATACCCCTCTTTTATCCCAATAAAGCAACATAGTATAGTTGCTCACCCCTGATGATTTTGCCTATGTATAAAGAAGTAGGTGTCAAATCAGTAAGTCATTTGATTTTGAATTTAAGCGGGTTAAAAGTAGAGGCTTAGATTAAAAGAAATGAAACAGGTCAATGAGTGGTAACAAGTTAAATCGGTCAAGATTCGGCTAACATGTGTGTGTATATGCATAATTCGGTTGTTAAAATGTAACAAGCGGGTTCGTTGGAGATGCGCCAGTGATCACTAGGTGATTTAGATGAACAGTCAGAGGAGATCATGACCTTTGGCAACCAAACTCTCAAAAAAAATTACTTTTTCATACACCAACTTCATTTTGTAATTTGTATCACCAACTTCCTTCTTAGTGTTCTTCTATAGGCTTCAAAGCCTGAAATGGAGTTGCTTGGGTTGTTTTCCATATCTTAGGATGAATATCAGAGAAAGGAACATGTTCCCATGGCATCTTGATAATAAGGATTAGAAAAATGTTGTTTTGTTATGTGAAGGTAACGAAGCAAAGCAAAGAAATATTAGTGTGCATATGATTTTGTATTACCAGGACTGGGATGGGTGTAAAGAAATACAATGTTATAAGTTTTTGTATAACTTTGTTGTACAACCCGTCCAACGGACGGGTATAAAACTAGTTTGTGTTCTTGTTTTGCACTAGAATCGGAGACTCTGTGCTAAATCATCCGTTACTAAAACATGAATACTAGAATGTGAACTGTCACTTCCCCAGCCTATTTCATTCTTTCATTAACCCTAACCTCAACGTCTCATCATGGCTCTCCCTATCTTTCCCCCTCTACAATTACATGAACCCTACCTCAATAAACCATCACATGTATGATTTTGGATTTTAGTTTTGAAATTAGTGTTACAATTAACCAGCATCTATGAAATGTTAATCAAACCTGACTCTAAAAAAACTGAAGTTTTTGTTGCTTCTGTTTTAGATTCTGGAAAATTGAGGTCGTTAGCAAGATCAATTAAAGTTAAAGTGAATTTTGAATTCTAAGGCTGTTGTTCATCCGTTTTATTAATTCGATTATGCTATAAATGTATACAACATAGCTAATGGTATATATTTGTAGCATTTGGATACGACTTTCCAGTAAAAAGTGTATTGGTGGATAAAGATGATCGAGAATTCAACACAAAGCTTCTTGTTAAGAAAACTAGATTGAGTGATGGCTCGAGATCGTTTTCAATTGCTCATAAATTGCGTGAGGGAGATGCTCTTTGAGCTGATTATAGGTTAGCATCTTTGTTTGTTCAATGCATATCAAAGATGATTATGATTACATACTACTATTAGTAATCTTGTTCTAGGTGTCTATTTAAGATGAATAGTTTTGAGTAACAAGGGAATCTCATGTGAATATGTGAAAGAACACATTATTAGTTTAAAATCCCACTTTGTCGTTGTATAATGTTGGCATAGCCTTGCTGATGGAGGCGGTAAATCTATGCTACAACCAAAGTACTATAAAAATTAACCTCATTTGAAGCATATTCTGTCTTGCGAGATAAAGTGTTAGCCATATGAGGGTGATGGTGTTTACTAAATGACTATTCCTTTACTAACATCTGTGTAACACCCCGCCCGTTTTAGGGTTGACGTGTCACATATACAGTGATCAGAAATCAATACATCAATCCAAATTTAATAAAATTTTACAATGATTTACAATAATTACAAAAAAAAACATCATTAAGTCTTGTAAAAATATATTTTTTAGTCTCGAATCCCTTGATCTTTATTCCTTTGAGCCCACACTTTTAAGACTTCTTGAATATCTAGACCTAACGTACATAAAACACATATGCACGCCTGAGTAAAATTTACTCAGTGGGACAACAACAATACAGTTCCTAACAATATCTATATATTCGTATATAAACAATAAATGGCACATTCAGTGGTTCATATTCAGTGGTTCACTTTCAGTAGCACATTCAGTAACACGTTCAGTAATTCACATAACACATTCAGTAGCACATTCGGTGGTGTAACACCCCAACCGATTTGCGGAAACATCGAGGTGTCACGAGGTAACAATTGTTCAATAGCTCATGGACTAGAAATGTAAATATTGATACATTGACTAAGTAATTTATTACATTGAAATGAAATTACAAGAATACAACGTTTAAGAACTAACAATCTAAAATAAAATTTAGTAAATCTCAAGTCTAAGTCTAAGTTCCAAAAGCTTAACAATGATCTCATAACAACCTGAAACATGTACGAAAATAATTTTGTCAATACAAAATGTATTGGTGAGTATACCTTGTTTGAATTAATATAGTAGGAAAAGAGTTTCGCAATTCATGTTTTATACTGTCTACAATTTAGTGTTCAAGCTATGTACAAATGTCACCTAAAATCAAGCCTTAGTAGAAATGATATCTAAGAATAATGGGATATCTAGTATATATGTATAGTAGCACAATAGTATGATTATATATAGTATGCGAAAAAGCAAGTAGTTCACACATAACAACAGTCAAGTACTATTTATTGCTATGCTAGGCCCACACCGGGTTAATGATTAAGGTCATAAGTACACACTATCAACGATCAACAAGTAAAACACATACAAGAATTGCGATTGTGAATATAGACTAAAGCATGATTAAGTGAGTGAAGTGATAAGCGTACATGAGTCACCCCAAAAGTGTAAACATGAAAAAGGGGAAAGATATACTCACATTCGCTAAGCTGAATTATCCTCTAAGTGTTATGAATGTATGTGAGGCGAATCCCAAAGACTCAACAACGTAGCTAGTCCAATTTGAAGAAATAAAAACCGAAAAAGAAAGAATATCAAGTTTCCAATTCGCCAATTACAAGAGCTTATAATCAAAGCTTCAATTGTAGAAGTAATAGACTATAGAAGAAATGTATAAGGGAAAGTTTAATCGGATTGAAACAATCGATTTAGAGGTGCCCAGTGTAATGGGTCATAGGTGGGTTTTTATACTAGTTTTGGATTCAATTAGCCATTAAAATTGGTCAACACCATAAAGTAAGGTTTTATGATGAATTGACTATTTGACTAGGACTTTGACTGTTTGACTAAGACTTTGACCGGGACTTTGACTGTTTGACTGTCTTCGCGGACCGCGAGAACTAAAAAAAAATCAAATTTTCTAATTTAATCAATTTTAAGTTCCGGACTTGTTTCCTTCGGTTTCTAAGTTGTTTTAGGACCGAAAATTAAGGGTTTTGAGTATCAAGGTCTGAAACATACGTGCTCGGGTGTAGATGTGAGTATAAAACGTGCAATACTTTTACTTATAAAAATTATAAGTTTTATTAAATTGTGACTTTTGGTCCTATTAAAATAGGAGGGTTAAAAATGAAAATTTTGAAATAGTTGAGGGACCAATTATGCACATTTATGAAAAGTGACGGGTGCAGGTTGTCACAGGTGGTCACCTTTCGGTGATATCAGTAGTTTAAGTGGTCACCTTGTGGTGATATCAGTGGTTTCAGTGGTCACCTTTTCGGTGCAGTAGTTCGATGATCACTTTTTTGTAACATCCCACGTAAACCGGTTTAGAACGCTACCATTTTGCCCCCGATTGGTTGCCCATCAAGAAGCTCACGGCTCACCCGACGAGTTGTTCGCCCTGGTGAAGCGCATCCTGATATGAAAAGGGTATCAACCCCTTTATAAGGAAGGCTTCGTTTCCCCCTCGACCGGTATATATGAAAGACTTACAGGTTTAGTGGTCACCATTCGTTGATATCAGTAGTTCAGTGGTACAGTCAATATTTATATACAAACAATACTATGTAATATATCAATCAATATCGAATTTGAATTCTCGACTACGAAGTAATAAAGAACCCAAACCCGTCATACAATGTTGTTTAGAGTCCATACCTTAATCGTTCGCATTCAGAGATGACTAACTCTAACATTATTCTTGAAAATCATAATGAAACAAAGACAACTTAGTCGATAGATTATGTAGCTTGAATCTACGGTGGGATGTACCAAACCATAAGATAACATGACTTAGCTTTATAGGTAAAAGGTAAAACACCAAATTAATTAGATATAATAAAAAGACAATTATTATTTTAAATGGTTTCGTTTGAAAAAAAAAAACAACTGATGCATGACATTTATTCATTTTGACCACCCATTTAATACACGTTAAATACAAATAAGTAGTAACAATATGTATCAACCTTTTAAAAGAAACAAACTACATAAAATAAAAGTAACTACGTTTTCAAATATCCAATTTTTTTCATTTGTTAGTTAAATAATTTTTTTTCCATATAAATTCTTTGAAATTAGAGCTTATGAACATATTCAACTAAATACACAAAACTTCTAACGATCTGTACTTTTTTTTTACTATACATAACTATAGAATTATTACGAATATAATTATACAAAATTCGGGGTGTTACAATCTGCGTGTAAGCTCTTAGCAATCATCTATTTAGAACTTTTGAAAGAAACTTTATCTTACCCTGCTTTATTTGTTCCATAAAGATAAGTGAAGGTTTTATTTAATTTCAATTGCGGGTTGGCAAGTAAAATGGAATAAGCTCTTTTTTTCGCCTTGAGTCGTAGGTGATACAAAATTGCCCTGTTGTCCATTATAACATTAATGTGGTTTACTGGTTATAAGGCTTTGTAAGTGATTATGAACTTATGTTGAAGTTGCGAAAGGTGCTAATATAGCTATCCATTTGTAATTTTGTATTGTGGTCGTGACCATCATGAACACCGCCCCACCATTTGTATCACAACCGTGATAACATCACATTGTGACAACCATCACACTCCAAAAGTAGCTGGCTCTCTCTCTCTCTCTCTCTATATATATATATATATATATATATATATATATATATATATATATAGGGAAAGGGTAACATGAGAACACACTTTTCGTGAAAGAACACCGGGAACCATTTATAACCATTGATCTTTGATGATCTAATGGTTATTATCATGCCACATACTTTTTTTGTCCTCTTGCATCTACTTGATGCTTTATTGGTCAAAGATAATATTATAATATTCATAAAGGGTATTAAGGTAAAATAACAAGTTATATTTTATTTGATTTTATTATTTCTCTCACCATCACATCACCATCACCATCCACCATGTATTTTTGTACATTATTTTATTTTTTTTAAACCAAAAAAAAATAAATAAAAAGAACAGTAGGTTATATATATTTTTTCATTCTTTCAAACATCACCCATTAATTTGTGCACTATATCTGTTCCTTTTTATTTTATTTTTTTTAATTCGTGCAATATAAACATAATAATTATATTTTTCCTTTCAAACCTCTCCCATATTTTTTTCAAACCTCTATCATAATTCGTGCACTATATCTGTTCCTTTCAAACCTCTCCCATATTTTTTTCCTTCTTTCAAACCTCTCCCATATTTAGTTTTTTAACACATTTCTTTTACGACAAAAAAAACCGATGCAAGAATTTGTGTCGAGTAACATTAACATTAGTGTAAACCAAAAGTTTACATCACTGTGAAACACAATTTACATATGTGAATCTATAAACAATACAAGATATTTATAAAATTTGAGATTTATCCACTGTTTTACACCATTGTAAAAAAATTACATATTGAAATCTAACTACATCTTTGTTCGTCCAAAAAACGAAAAACTCTACAATACCCATTAAAATTACAAATGTAATAATACCTAGTAGGAAATATCCGAGGCGCTTTGGTCCTCCATGACATCTGCCTTAAACCCCGCCATCACCGACGTCTCCTTCACCCTGACCATCGTCTCCTTCATCCGCCATAAACCCACCAGAAAACCTTAGGCCACCATTGCTGAATTCATTGGTTACTCCCCTGCATATCCAAAAAAGACCATGTTACACACAACCACATTGCTAAACGCTTTCAAAGACAATATGAAAGAAACCGTATTTGCATACCAAAACAAACCTGTATACATTGGCGTAAACAAAATGACACAATGATTAAATACAAATGACACAAACCGTTTACATTGGTGGAAACACCCCCATAACACATACAAAACGTTTTGACTTAAAATGTAGGAACTTACACCAGTGTTTAGATCAGTGTTTACATCAAACGTACAACATAACACTGTCAAACATACCCCCTACCAACGACCCTTTATAAAAAATTGATACAACTTTGCTTATGTAAAAGTATTTACATACCCATATATTGATGTAAAATATAAGCAGTTTTTTTTTTTGTTCATCTATGTAAAAAAACCAGTTTAATTCACACACTCCTAGTATTAACATCAAAAAACAGCATCATCATCGTCTTCTTATATGAAAAAAAAACCCTATTATTTTACAACAAAAACAAACCATTTCTACACCATTTTCTAGTTTACATTAGTGTAGACACACAGTTTACATTTGTAAAAATACAGTTTACACAGTTTACATCAGTGTAAAACCCCCCATTAACATTAATAAAAGAAATTATTTTTTTTTACACCAATGTAATGAATATTGCAAATTACCTCAAAAAAGGGGGAATGGTCAATACACATCAATAAAGATTCAAACATGACACACAATGTTTTACACACACATTGAGAATTATACCTGCTATAGAATTATCAAGTCCCTATTCATGACCCATATCCACCAATGTTGAAAAAACACCTAAAAAACATTGAAACACTACTATTGAAAAAAATTGAAACACTACTGTTGAAAAAATTCAAACACTTTTACATTCAGTGTAAACACCCAAAAAAAAAAAACAGTTTACATCAGTGTAAACACGCCCAAAAAACATTGAAACACTATTGTTGAAAAAATTCAAACACTTTTAGTCGTAATCAGGCCTGCATTTGTCGAATATACAAAAATGCCTACACACTTAATTTAAAACAACTTTTATTAAAAAGAAAACATGAAACTATGGCCTACTGCACATTTCAAAAGTCATCATCACGTGTTTAAAATAAAATAATGAAAAAAAAATATAAAAGTTAAATAAGAACATACTTTGTGATGCCAATCCATTCTATATCATCTTCTTTGTGATGCCAATTCACTTCTGGAATCACCAAAACCTGCAAAAATCAAACCAAAAATACATAAATTACAAAAAACAATAACAATAAATTAATAATAATAATAATAATAATAATATTGAAAGAAAAAACTTAAAATTTTTTAACAATGTAAACCTTCTCAAATCAAACCAAAAATACGTAATAATAATAATAACCCCCCAAACCACCACCATACCCACCACCTCCAAAAACCCCCAAAACCTAGAACAACCACCATAACCACCGCCTTCCCTCACCACAATCAGCACCATCACCTACTGCCACACCATAACCACCACCTCGAAAAACCACCAAAAACACAAAAACAACACCATAAAAATTCAAAAAAACAAACTTACAGATCTGGATCTAGATCCACACCGACCACCATCCATGTTCCTTCTGCTTTCAAAGTCAACCACCGTTCACTTTCCTTCTTCAACCACCGTCGCCGGCGTCGTCTTCCTCTTTGGCTTCCTGATCGAAGATCTGTTATTATTACTAGTAGGAATGCCCACGCGTTGCGGCGGGTGCATATGTTTTGCCCTCGCGCATCGTGTTTGTTGGTTATTCGTTATGATGAAGTAGAAAACAACGATGTATAAAATATATGTTATTAAACACTGAAACTCATAAGTGTACCTTCTGAATATTTTAAATGGGTACATCACAATAAGCCGTACTATTCCTTGCAACACCCTAAGATTGGCCCACGTCCTTCGGTGGGACCCTTTTATGTATTTCGAAGGCAGATAAGTATGCCATCGTAGAGCGGTGCTTAGCGTAGTGAAGTGGCGTTGTATCTCTTAATGACCATAATATTGTAGTGGAAGTGATGTAATTACTAAAATGCAGTTTGTAGTGTGCAACATATTTCTATTATTTTAGGGCACCCGCGAGATGCAGCGGAGTCAATGATTTATATAGATATCATCGTTTTATGTTAGTTTGACAAGCGACGTAACAAATATATTGGACCAAACAAATTAGTAATCAATATAGTTAAAACTACCAAATCAACTGATAAGAACTTGTTTTCTTTTGGATATGTAAACAAGTGGCGACTTCGTGAGATCAGAAACTTAAATTTTATTCTTAAAAGTTTATAGTAGCAGAGAAAACAAAACACCATCGAGGATAATGATGACGTTGCTCATGAAGTATCTCTACCATATTTGCTTGTATAAACGTTAAGCCTACATATATCGCTCACTTTAATTGGTTTAAACATGTCATGGGTTGGGTGTGTTGGCAAACTTCAAGCCTACATATTCATTTGTGTGCAGAAGTGTCACATTATACCATCCTGCAACCACATAAATTTAAAAATAAGATATAAATAAATAAAAGAAGATATAAATACATAATATATGGTGTAATTTATTTACTATAAACATTGAAAGATATGAAAGTTATGTATGTGAAGAGTCACCACATTATTTATATACTAAATACATGACCATTATTTATAATACTAATAACATTGATGCAAACATAATAAATACATGGAGGTTATAAATGTAAAGAGTCACCACATTATTGTTAATTTTCTCATCAATTTTATAATTATGTTTAAATTAATTTCTTCAACAATTTAATATTTAGATAGAAAGACAATTTTACCCCCTGAATGACTTCAATAAGCATTGTACTATAAGCAATAAAGGTTGTATTTACTTAAATTTTGCGGGTATCCTTCACTGATGCTTTATAATATAGTATAGAACATAAAGATTCGGGTTGATTCATTAGTGTGAGCGTGAATTTATGGCTTTTCGATTTCTTATTTCTTAACACAAAAAACTTAAGTAATGAACACATAGTTAAGTTTTTGTTTTCTCTTTATGCTAGTGTTTAATTTATTTTATGAATTAGAATTAGAATTTAAACAATATACAATTGCCGAAAGCAAAATAATATTGTGAACCACACTTCATACAACGTGTAACAAGAACATTAAATAGACTAACAAATACCTTAAAAGTCTTAGAACAAATACAGATGTATAAAGTTATATTTGAGCATGCATATATAGATTTATAGAGTTAACTATTTCATAGCGTTCAAGGAGACCATGTTGATTGAAATTGAGGAATGTCTCCATACCTCTCCATCATCTGTCCTTCATGTCCATGTGTTCCCTGCAACATCAGTTTTCATCCCATACAATAAGTGGAAGTAATATTTATAATATATTAGAAACGTATTAGCAAAATTTTGTCCGTTTTATTTAGTTAACAATATATATGATTCAAGATACACAACTTCTTAACAAGGATAGTTTGGAAAGCCATCAGGCACCTTCATAGGGGCCATATCATTCAATTCAGTAGAGTTGAGGTCAATATGTCATAGAACATGCTGGCTTCTGAAAGCTTCATGGAGAGAAACTAAAAATGCACAAAGAAGAGAAAAAAATGTACTAATTAATTTTGAAAAATATTTTCTCATTAATAATTCTGAATATTATTTGTTTATTGTTTTAATTGTAAGTTGCACAATTAAATTACATCAATTTGATTATGCAACGATCCAACATAGTTGATTATTACATCAAACATCACTGGCATTCCCGTTGTCTATAGCAAATAACTAAATTTAAAAGGAGCAAAACAATGATATATTATGAAGATAATTTTTTTGTAATTGCCAAAGAACATATGAACAAGTAGAAAAAATGTATATATGTATATAAAGATTAACTCATATCTTATACCTTGTAGCATCCGGGAACCATATCTTGCAAGCGTCTCAACTTCTCATTGATTTTTTTCTCTTCTCATCTAATAAAGACATAATTTATGAACATGTAGAAAAAATGTATATATGTATATAAAGATTAACTCATATCTTATACCTTGTAGCATCCGGGAACCATAACTTGCAAGCGTCTCAACTTCTCATTGATTTTTTTCTCTTCTCATCTAATGAAGACATAATTTTTTTGGACAAAACAATGTGTCAAATCATGAAATTAGCTCTAAGATTTTGTTTGGGTTATGAAAAGACTATTAGCATTCAAGAAATTGATTATAATGAAGTATATATAATAATATAGACGAGGGGTTGAAAGGTCTCACATTTAAGATGTATCACAGGTTAGGTTGTATTTGTGTTATAAAAGTTAGACATAAGGGCATAATTGGGATAAGATTTTAGGATGTGAGGTATTGGATTATGTTAAATTTACTAATCTACCCTCCTAAGTGTCTTAATTGTCACAACTATGCCAATAATACCCTTAATTTTTTTGCTTAAATATGTTGTACATGTTGCTTGTTAAGTTGTACAGAAATGCAAATTACCATGTTGTACATCACTCCTCCTTAATAAGATAATATAGAAATATAGATTATAGATCTATTATTATTATTATTATTCACAAATCTGTTCTTATTATTATTATTATTATTATTATTATTATTATTATTATTATTGTTGTTGTTGTTGTTGTTGTTGTTGTTCTAGTTCCTGATGAATATCAACTAGAGAGAGAGAGAGAGAGAGGAAAGAGAGGGATGGGTTAAGGGTTTTGATATGAATGAGAGAGATGGTATAATATATAGTAGGAAGGAAAGAGAAAGAGGGGGTAGGGGTGGGTGTGGGGTGGGTGAGTTATATTTATTAATAATATATTAATGTTCATTTACCATAATGCCCCCCACTAATAAAACAAAAGAAGGACATGTGGCATGATCTTATTGGCTTAATTAGGTTATCTAGTTCTTTCACGAAAGGTGAGTTTTCGTTAGAACCTAATCCTATATATATATGCTATGTATCTAGTGAAAACCCATGTGAGTTATGGAAACCTTGAAAACCCATCCAATGATCCTCCTTACTCCACGTCTACCATCTGATTCAAAGCAAGCAAGGGCAAGATCGTCCATCATTTTCCCATGTCCTTCAATGAGGTGACCAACATACCTTTGACCTTTATTCTTTCCTGACAGCCATACAACAAAGCAGATATCCATTCCAATAAAGGAGATCTTCAGTGTACTATGCCTCGATTCCACATCCACCTCCATTCCAATAAGTAACACCTCCATTTATTTATATTATTAAATTTTTTGGAAGCTAGTGTGTATAGTTGTTTTGGTGAAAGTTACTTTACTTTTTAGACACACTTCACGTGCCTTTTTGTACCAAATAAGTTAACTTACACACTTCCCCTACCATGGCTTCCCCATCTCTTCGATTCTTTACCGCCGGACCACCCTTGCTCCGCCTAAACCTTCGTCTCCCTATTCCAGATCTGAATTGATGATTAGAGGTTCCCTGTTCCAGATCTGAATTGGTGAATAGATGATCTAGTGGTGTAAAGATGGTGGTTGTGGGTCGTGGATCCGGGTAAGTTATTTAACTGTAAATGGTTGTCTTTGTATCCAGATTATGTTGTTCATGCCATGCTATTTTTTGACATCTTTTTATCAAACTAATAATGGTGATAATAAAAAATGTTTGAAAGCTGTAATCTGACTTTTGTTTTTTTGTTAGGTGCATTATTGTTTTCCTACTTTCTTTTGCATTTGAAAGCATGTTTCTATGTGAATGATGATCTGGTGAAGAAGCGGTCTCAAGAGGATGATAACATTAACGAGGTTAGTATTTGCTTCTTGATAGTTCCTTAGATGTTTAAGATTGTTTTAAGTGTGTGGGTGTGTATGTTTAGTGTACCAGATAGTTCCTTGGATGTTTGAGATTGTTTTAAGTGTGTGGGTGTGTATGTTTAGTGTACCAGATTCTATATATATATATATATAGGCTATGTATCTAGTGAAAACCCATGTGAGTTGTGGAAACCTAGAAAACCCATCCAATGATCATCCTTACTCCACGTCTACCATCTGATTCAAAGCAAGCAAGGGCAAGATCGTCCATCATTTTCCCATGTCCTTCAATGAGGTGACCAACATACCTTTGACCTTTCTTCTTTCCTGACAGCCATACAACAAAGCAGACATCCATTCCAATAAAGGAGATTTTCAGTGTACTATGCCTCGATTCCACATCCACCTCCATTCCAATAAGTAACACCTCCATTTATTTATATTAATAAATTTTTTGGAAGCTAGTGTGTATAGTTGTTTTGGTGAAAGTTACTTTACTTTTTAGACACACTTCACGTGCCTTTTTGTACCAAATAAGTTAACTTACACACTTCCCCTTCCATGGCTTCCCCATCTCTTCGATTCTTTACCGTCGGACCACCCTTGCTCTGCCTAAACCTTCGTTTCCCTGTTCCAGATCTGAATTGTGACAGCCATCACACTCCAAAAGAAGCTGGCTCTCTCTCTCTCTCTCTATATATATATATATATATATATATATATATATATATATATATATATATATATATATATATATATATATAGGCTATGTATCTAGTGAAAACCCATGTGAGTTGTGGAAACCTTGAAAACCCATCCAATGATCCTCCTTACTCCACGTCTACCGTCTGATTCAAAGTAAGCAAGGGCAAGATCGTCCATCATTTTCCCATGTTCTTCAATTTGGTGACCAACATACCTTTGACCTTTCTTCTTTCCTGACAGCCATACAACAAAGTAGACATCCATTCCAATAAAGGAGATCTTCAGTGTACTATGCCTCGATTCCACATCCACCTCCATTCCAATAAGTAACACCTCAATTTATTTATATTATTAAATTTTTTGGAAGCTAGTGTGTATAGTTGTTTTGGTGAAAGTTACTTTACTTTTTAGACACACTTTACGTGCCTTTTTGTACCAAATAAGTTAACTTACACACTTCCCCTACCGTGGCTTCCCCATCTCTTCGATTCTTTTCCGCCGGACCACCTTTGCTCCGCCTAAACCTTCGTCTCCCTGTTCCAGATCTGAATTGATGATTAGAGGTGCCCTGTTCCAGATCTGAATTGGTGAACAGATGATCTAGTGGTGTAAAGATGGTGGTTGTGGGTCGTGGATCCGGGTAAGTTATTTAACTATAAATGGTTGTCTTTGTATCCAGATTATGTTCTTCATGCCATGCTATTTTTTGACATCTTTTTATCAAACTAATAATGGTGATAATAAAAAAATGCTTGAAAGGTGTAATCTGACTTTTGGTTTTTTGTTAGGTGCATTATTGTTTTCCTACTTTCTTTTGCATTTGAAAGCATGTTTCTACGTGAATGATGATCTGGTGAAGAAGCGGTCTCAAGAGGATGATAACATTAACGAGGTTAGTCTTTGCTTCTTGATAGTTCCTTGGATGTTTGAGATTGTTTTAAGTGTGTGGGTGTGTATGTTTAGTGTACCAGATTCTATTCTTCCATAGATCTGGTTATTTTTTTGAATTTACCACAGTTTTTTTTTTAAACAAGGATTCGTTTTAGATAAAGTTCACAAGACCTAGTATTATTTTATTCTTTATTTTAAATTTAAACAAGGATTCGTTTTAGGTAAACTTCACAAAATAAAGTTTGATAACAAAATGAAGTCAGATCTATATGTATTTTTTTTTTCTTTTTCATAAATGCTTAATACTATTATGTGTTGACAAGCCTGATAGAGTGATAGGGTGTAATGTAATAACTTTTAAAAAGATTTTGATATTTTTCTTACAAATGTATTTTAAACATTGTTTAACTAATGTCTCATTTCTTTTTCAAATGAAGGTAGATGGTTTGATGAAGATGAGAAAAAGAGCTTGGGTTGGATGTTTTTTTTTCTTGTAACATTAAGTTGTAAATCATGTTTTTTTTCTTGTTAGATATCTAATCCGACTTGATACAAGGGAATATAGTGCATTTTATTGAAGTTAAATTGGGTTTTCTTATGTAACTTGTGTTGTTACAACGTGATATATGTTTTTTTAATGAAAGATGTTGTTTTTGTATGTAACATGTCTTGTTATAATGTAAAAATTATAAACATTGCTCTTTACAAACAAAGTGGTTTTGTATATATTGTAACATTTATACAATATATAAGTTGTAACATTTGTAGATACTAACAAAAGTTGTAACATACAAGAACTACAAGTTGTAATATAATAAAAATAAATGTAACATACTAAAGTACATGTTGTAACACAATAATAAAAATTGTAACTTACATTGTAACATTTGTAGATACTAACAAAAGTTGTAACATTCTAGAAGTACAAGTTGTAACATAATAACAATAAATGTAACATACTAAAGTACTTGTAACATATTTAAAGAGAAAAGAGAGAAAAAGAAAACTGAAATTAATATAATAGAGTTAAAAAAAATAGTTTAATAAAGTAATATTTAAACTTATGACACTTATATATTTTGACCAGCCTTTTGACCATTTCTAATGAAACAAAATAAAAAAATTTGCAACCGTAAGACATTATACTTTGCCCATATAAAATCTTGGAAGTCACAAAAAAAAGACAATAATACTCCATATAAAATCTTGGAACTCACAAAAAATTAATAAAAAAATAATAATTCAAAAAGACATTATACTTTACCAATCATGACTTTTTATTGGGGTGAATGTTGTCGGTACTAATAGTGAAAAAGAAATAGTATTTTATTGGGTGGAGCTTCTCTTTTCAACAATTTGGACATTTGAGACAATAATGCCCTTCAAACAAGATCACAAGTAAAATGGACAAGACTTTTATTAATATAAAATATTGGATCAATATTGGGTGTGATAAAATGTGAACACCACCCCATGCAATTAGTGATGAATGTGACGAAGTGTTGTGAAAATGAGGTGACACAATATTATTTGATGTGATAGTGTGATACCATCATTAACCACCCCATCCGCCCTTAGAACTCCTGGCAAACTAAACAAAAACACACACCAGAGGCTTCATCCGGATCCATATGCCACCTCCTCGTACACTTTCATGCGTTGGAGGTGCTCTTAAAGTTAAACAAGTTAACATGTTGTATAAACTATTGCACAATGGGATGTTAAATCAATAGTAATGCTAAAATTTGTACCATCGAATATGACTTAAGTTATAAACAAATGAATATATCGGCATATATTTAAATATAATTGCTTTATTATCCATTTTACACACAACATTCAAGTAGCACAACATATGATCGATCTCAAAAGTCAAAATCATCATGATTTGGCTTGGGTGAAGTCAACAAAGCCGCATAGAGTCTCAGTCGATCTTCCCCAAGCGAAGAGCACCTGGACAATGGTCTTCTTGGTCTAATGAATGATAATGATGTTAATGTAAGCCGATGTCGGTACCTCCTCCATGCCAACTGAATCGCAACTGCTGCCCAAGTCCTCCACCCTGGAGAATAATATCGTGCACTTCTCTTCACTTTTTCATTCACAAATGTGTACCTAAAATGTTGTGTCACATATTTTACGTCATCGGCTTCTAGCCCGAAAGCCTCAGTTGTCTCAAGGGTTATGAGTGTCGATGATGATGGAGGTAACCTCTCGATGAAGGGTTTCCGTAAGCACCATGATAAGAGCTCGTCGCCGCTGAAGTTTCCAGGGCCTAACATGCAACAACTGTTTACACCGTCTCGAAGGACTTGGCTACTTTGGAGGTGGCCTCTTACTATGAATAACATTCTTTGTACTGGGTCTCCTTCTCTTGCGATCTACTCCCACACGACACAAATATATTTAAATAAAGTTTTTGTGCGAAACGCGTAAGAAATTTCCCACCATTTTCCTACGAAAATGTCTTTTATCGGTATTTGTAGCAAATTTAGGGGTTTTAGTGGTGTTGGTATTAGTTCACTTGTTCAGGAATGAATCAAAATTTCTACCATATTTTACTAGGAAAATTTCATAGAAAAGTTGATCTTTTTCTAGTAGTGTCTCAAATCATTTAACAAACAAGTTGTGTTCAACTTGATGTGTTTATCCCGTTTAGTAAAAAAAAAAAGACACCTTGTCTACTAGTTTAATAGATTTACCACGGCCCACCAACGACCCTTTTAACATGTTTACAAACTTGGTTACAACTCATCAAACCTGTTACAACACACCAACCCATATGACTTGTTTAGATAAAAATGGTTAAAGGGATTGTGTTTGGTTTACATGAATTTAAGTTTGTCTAGGTTAGGGTTAAGATCATTAGCCCGGATAAATATATGGGCCATGGTTGGATTGAACGATTCAACCTGCCAAACCCAAATTCATCAACCCACCAACATAATACCCTGGATACATGATTTAAAAAAATGGGGCTAAATGGATTGTAATCAGCCATAGGTATTGAATAGAATTAAAAGGTTGGGTTTATATGAACTTACAGTTTCTCCCTTGGTAAAAATGAGGGACTTGACACGGTCACATATATTCTCGAGGACCAAGTTGTCCATATGTTGAAATAGAGGCACCTGAATTGAATATTTATCGTAATGGTAAGATTTCAATGTAAGAAACACAAAATACAAAAATTCCATCTCACCCCTTCAAGATTTGTCTGGTTTTCATTTTTAACCCCAATATAGTTTGTATTCTTGTAATTTAAGTCCAAATATTTCAAGAAATCATGACAAATTTTAATATTTCACCATCATTACAAGCTTATTCTTTGTATATACAAGAGCTAAGTCGAAATCCGAAACCAGTACAAAATGGTCGCAAAAGAACTTTGCGACCATTTTGACGATCACAAATGGTCATTTTTGTTGAAGTGATTATCATACCTGCCTGACCAACTCCAAGCAAAGGTGATACTTTATGTCTCTACGAAGGCCCTCAGGGAGATTGCGTATCATCTCACACTCATCCACACCACGCATTGCTGCCCATCGTTGTCGCTCATAGTTTCTTACTCTTTGTTTGAACTCTTGAGGGAGGTGCCTCCTCCTCATCCACCACTCTATGTTCCTCATTTTCAGTTGCATAGCTTGTTTCTTTGATGTTGTTGCATGCAAAAACACCTATATCATCCAAACTGATGTTTAAATCACTCAAATTTTGACTCGTTAGTTCAAATCATCGTATTTATACGCATAAATACCTTAATATTTCCAATCAACATAGTGACTAGAAGAAGACCGGTTGTGAGAACGATGATGATAAATACAACTTCTAACCAATCCGTTGTGCTCTCCAAGTTGCCAAATGTACTATATCATACAAACCATTATATTATATTCATGCAAACTAAAAATCGATATTTCTGGATGATCGAATTTGGTTACCTAAGAGTCATAAGTCCCCAAAAGATAGGAAACAATATCTTTTCCAAACGACTATCATTAGTGACGAGTTGAAGCGTCCATTTGTAAGCTCCATAGCCAGAATTATCGCCATTCTGAAGGCAAGTTGTTCTTGCATCTTTGTCCGCCACCCACATGAGCCTCGCCGGATCTCTCACGAAGTTGTGTGTGCCATAATAAATAGGGTCCTGACATGACAAAAATCTCCACAGACACCGTCCGTTTGCTTCCATGCATTTTTCTTTCAAACATTTTGCTGCCCTTTGAGTACCAAGCAAGTACCAACAAGCTCCTACAGCCTACACTCGATACATAACCATCATTCAACTAGGGTCGTCGTTAAGAATCACTAGAAACTTAGGGGCCCTAGGCGAGTACAGAAAATGCATGGCCCCTAAATAAAAATTAATGGGTTTAACAAACAAATTGGGGCTTCAGGGAGAGTGGGCACCGGATGGTCGCCTACTTTGCCCCTCACCAGGGCCGGCCCTACATTCAACTAGCTGTATGATACAACTATTTGCGCCGGTTAAAACCATTGCAAATTTGTTTGTTTAAGATGGAATAATATACAAGATAGAAGAGCTTACATGAGAGGCAACAAAGTAAGCAATCAAATTGAGAGCGATTCCCCACCAAACAGTACCAAAAATGTAGCCGGAGAGATTTTGCATTCGTCGCAAAAGACATATCGAATGATAGATCTTCGGAAGGTATTGGAATAGGAACATAACTAAAGCAACCGTCATGATTTCTGTTGTCTTCCCCTTTTTTAACATCGCTGGGATTACCACCCATAACACTATCTGCCAAACATAATTTTATAAAATTATAACAACAATCATATTTCAACATATATAAAGCACATATGTTGTTTTTCATAAACATTTTATAAATATTGATACACATTATAGCAATTTTAATTAGATAATTCATTTATAAGTTGTCAAGGTCGACCTAAAGGTGGCAGGTGAGTAATATGTTGGAAGCCCTTATCCAACTAAACAAGAATCATAGACGGACCCATGAATTATTTTCAAGGGGTGCGATCAAGGGTTTAACCGAACTTTTAAGGGGTGCGGTAACTACTACCGAATGTGACTCCTGTACAAAAACCATCGACATTCTAATATGGGTGCTGATATTGATGTTATAACAATTATCGTCGTACTAATGATTTTTTTTAACATACAATTTTCTACTTGAAGTACCTATATTTACTCGTCGCACCAAGACTCCAAAATCTACATAATTATGCACGACATATATATATTGAGAGTGAAAACAAAAAGATTATACTTGGCGCAGGTTGTCCGTTTACCTGCCATTCTCATGTAATTTATCATGGTTTATTATCTAGATACACGATTTATTAAAATTAACTAAATATAATCATAGGTGTATGAAATTAGTTTGTGCTAAAAGTTAAAACAATATTACTATTACTAATATTAATAATTAATAAATGATAATAAACCTGAGGAATGGGGAGGATAACGAAGATATCAAACAGAAGCCTCTTCGCAGGCACCGTTAAAACACGATTAGCCACGTTGCATGTACTCTTGTCGTCACGTCGTAATCTGACATCGTGACGTGACCATCTGTTTAACTTCAACTGCAGCCACAGGTTAGCCAAGTACAACACGTCGGTCATGCACCGTATCACCGTCACCGTAACCGCAAACCACCCATCAATGAACACACACATGAACGACTCACTTATAGATAGTGCGTAAAAAAATAACGGGTCAATAAACAATCCGGTCGTGCATACCAGCACGTAAACCGGCTCCCAAGCTTGTAATATTCCTATCCCGAAATTACCCCGCATGCTTCTGTTGCAGTCTGTGACCGCCTCGTCCTCCGTTTCGTCGTCGGAGGAGTAAATACTATCGGAATATTCGTTTCTGCTACCCATTTTGGTTAATGGGATAATATTGTGTACCACCACTCGTGAGTACGTGCTCTATGTCAAATGACCGTAGACAGATGAAACAGTTTATACATGTATATTTATTAAATTTATGATGTGTGTGAGTGTGTATATATACACAATATATGTGTGTATACAGCAGGTAGGAGGGGTACGCGTGGAAAAGCATTAGTACAAGTGTGATGTTTTGTATGAGTAACTCAGGTTTATTTCACAGTAATAAGATATATACGTGCTTGGAATGTACCAAATTGCCCTTCTACTTACATGTGAATTGTGAAGTGTGAACTCGTGAATGGTTCGGTTAATTTGCCAGTTTTTGGCTCATAACATAAAGGTTAGGGTGTTCAACCAGATAACCAATTCGCTTTCGGTTTCATAAATTGTCAATTTTAGTGTAATTTTATTTTATTTTTATCTCAGCCCAAATACATCAGCCCACTCTTTAGTTTTATCTCAGCCCAAATGATGTGGTTAATTTTGTATCATGTGGAGCCACTACTCACAGAAGATTATTTTATGTTTTACTACCAATTTAATTTTTACCACACAACGTTACACTTCTAAAGATATGAACCAATACCAACACTTATGTAATTATCCGATTTCTCCTTGTACATAAATCATGTGACTAATATTACGAGGTTAATTACTTTTTTCTTTCGAACAGCTAATATTGCAAGGTTACTGCCCGAAGGTTTTAAGAAAATGATAACAGGAATGTATCTAGACAACATTGTAGGAAGAGTAATTCACATGTATGTCATGTAACATCATTGTAGCTCATGAACCATGGCAAGTTTGAGGCTTTTTATATCTATGTTTTTCATTTTATATTCACTGAAATTAGTTGTTTAGTTCTAAGCATGTTTTATCACTCCAAACTGGGAGTGACTGATTTATTTCATGGCAGATGGTTATCTCTGAGTTGCTAATTTTGTCTGCAAAAACGTTTGGTGTATTTGGCTGAAAACCAAAAACCTAACTAAATGGTTTTCCATTTAATTCGGTTCGATTTGGACCCCGAACCGAATAACATGAATAACCCGTAAACGGAACACATGAACATCCCATTCAAACCATTAAACCACTCAAAACATGGATATATTAATCATGTATATTACAATTATCAACATAAATTGATATGCCTTTTAATATGAAATCTATATTATTAACCCACCGATTTTTAAGTTACAAAACTAATTTGTTAATTTGTTTAGGTTTAGCCGGTTTAGTAGATATTAGACAAGAAATAGACACCTTACCCATATTACTAAGATGTATTTGTTTATGATTATTATATTGATTTTTTTGCTGAATTAGTGTATTTTTTTTTAAGTTTTTGTGTTTATGGTGTGTGTTAGAAGTGTGTTTGTGAGTTTGGTAGTCCCGCAATCTAAGATTGCGGGTGTGGGCTATTTGTCTGCTGACTCACCAGGCCAGTGGCGAAGCTTGGTTTCGGAATCAGTGGGGGCCGAACTCAACTTTTTTCGATCGGTGGTGGCAAATCGGTGGGGGCCGGATTCAATTTACCTATGAAAATCGCAAATTTCTACCACTGCGCCAGAAAACAGGGGGGGTTAGGGCTACCCCTGGCC
Source organism: Ambrosia trifida (assembly GCA_028751855.1). NCBI lineage: Eukaryota > Viridiplantae > Streptophyta > Magnoliopsida > Asterales > Asteraceae > Ambrosia > Ambrosia trifida. Next base: position 18,800,145 of record CM054128.1, on the reverse strand, counting down.
CTTCTTATCCTTCGTCCCTGCACCAGGCAAGGGAGGAGAGGTGATGAGAGGGACGAGCTGACTAGGAAAGGAAGGTGACTTGGCTGCCTTTACAGACACCCACAATCTTAGATTGTGGGACTCATCCAAATATTATTTTGGGGGGTGTATTCTCGAATAAAAATGAGACATCTAGCTTTCAAAAAATAAAAAAAATAAAAACTAAGACCCCTTGTAATGGGGCGTTACTTTTGCAAGAAATCAAAAAATGGAGCCCCCAACACCATTACATGGGGCTCTATTTTTACAAAGTTTGTTTGGGCGTTACATGTATAGCGCCAGATTTCAATTGCCCCACCCAATCATATGCTGACACATCATACTCTCTCTCTCCTTATTATTATTTTATTATTTTTTTAATTTAAAAGATAAAATAAAATATTAATAGAGGCTTTATAAATAAAGCCCCTACCACTACACCCTTTTTCACTTTATCTCTCCATACTGACTCAGCTATCACATGGACCAATCAGAAAGGGGGGCTTTATAAATAAAGCCCCCCACTACACATGGTCTAAGCGTTAGAGAGAGGAGAGAGGGCGAGTGTGTAAAATACACTATAGCTCAACGTGTGATCAATCCTCTATAAAACACCTACACATCTTTCTTTCTTGAAAAAAAAAAAAAAAGAAAGCAATGATTTCTTGTTGCTTTAAACGATTGTACTCATCAACTCGAGTCTAACTCAAGTACAAACCATCTTTCACTCGCGCAATCTAAGATTGCGGGACTCTTTGTCCTTCATGCCTTGTCAGCAGGAACTCGTGCATAGCTTATCTGAGTTGGAAGCCCAAGTTAGCACAACTCTGATGACTCACCGTGCCAAATCACCTTCACCCGCAATCTTAGATTGCGGGACTACCAAACTCACAAACATACTTCTGACACACACCATAAACACAAAAAACTTAAAAAAAATACACTAATTTAGCAAAAAAAAAAAAATCTATTATATTATCTTCACCAGGTTTGAAAGTCGTGTCTTACACGGGTTAAATAGAAATGTTACTTCTTTAAAAAAAACCCTGTGAATTGCACCGTTGAATAAACACATGTATTTCACGCTTAAAATAAATATAATGTAATTAGTTAACACATACAGTATTCAAGATATGTTTTTTTAATTAATGAACCTTGATGTACTATTCACTTATTATAACATTGTACTTTGTTTTTTATTTATTATTAGGTTAAAATTTTAAAACTTGTGTATTACAAAGGGTGTAACATATTACTTTGTATTTTTTTATTTTTATTGCGTTAGAAACTTAAATATTATACATTATTGGATTAGTGAATATTAAATGATATTAGTAATATGAAAAGATAAAAGAAATGCTAAGACATGAGTAACATGAGACATTACTTGGAATCCTTAATTAGAAGTATTTTTTTTGGAAGGTGTGTTTTATCGGAGAATTCAAACGACCTCAACCTCAGTTTGAATCCAGGCCAAACGCGGGTGTTGAATTTCTCACCCCTTAGTGCGAGTGGGGGGACTCGAACCTGAGACCAAGCCCGGGCGGGAACCTCCCTAAGGAGTAAACCCTCTCACCTCCGACTAGCTGGGCTGGACATCATTGGCTCCTTAATTAGAAGTATAAGAGCATTCACAGTAAAATCTCCATATTTCTTCTATAATTACTCTAAAAACATTACTTTTTCTCACTTCTTTCTATTTAATAATATTTATTTTATACTTTTATCATTACCTTTTTTCTCTCATCTACTCATAACCACTTTCAAAAATATTAAAAATTATGGAGGATGAACAGTGTCTCCTCCAAATTTACTGATGAATAGTGTCTCTTATATATATTTTTCCTCTTCTCTACTCACAACCACCTATACCCACTTTATATAATATAAAGACCCCCTCACATAATATGGAGGCTCTAGTGTGAATGCTCTAAGATAGGATAAGATTATCATTATTATTATTAAAACTAAATTATATATTTAACAAGATATAAAAAGTTTCAATAATAATAATAATAATAAATTCTCATTTACTTCGCACGTTAATACCTATTTATAAGATAAAATACATTTGTACAAAAACCTAACGTACTCCTATTATTAATCATCAGATTGTATGAAAAAAGGTTAATATTCTTACTAAACTAAGTGTTTTACTCTATAAACTATTTTGACACTTATGGTTGTTGATAATGTTTCAGAAAATAACCTTTTATTCTATTAAAATAAATAAAAAATAAGATATCACAACAGTTTAACCAAACTGCCAAAAAAAACATTATGTACACTGTCATTCGTAATGGGGTATGCTACCAAGTAAATTCAAATCATGTTGTTTATTTGTTCCAGTCGTCTAATTGATACCTCTATTATATAGAAAAAATAAAAATATAATTATATTAAAAGATTGATGCTGTCAAATCCAACCAACCCATCATGTGCTTCAATAAGAGTAGTCGCGCATAAGAAAATTTTCTGATAAATCAGGTCTTTCTTTAATTTGCAGTGCTTGTGATTAAATTCGGGTTATTTCTCATACTTCAATCTTTAAAATCAACTCGATTACAAGCAAAATGTATAAATATGTAACTACAATTTATGATATAGCTGCGAAGGACGGAGAAGACTGAAGACACTAACCTAGGTTCAGGATAATGGTATCTACTTATATTATGCTATGTGATAGATCGAGCTCCATGCCAAGAAACCCCTTTGGTACCACTTAGCCGATCACTCTAGACTAGGATGATGATTATAAGTCATTGACAACCACTTTACGAACCCTATTGTTAATGTATGTATGTATGTATGTATTTATATAGTTAACAATATATTAAGTTTCAAAAATTATAAGATGGTTAAATACTAATTGATCTATACTATTATACTATATATAACTCAAAACTTTTGACACACTACTTAAAAAAGGAAACCCTAAATCGTTTACTAGCTAGTTTTTGATATAACAATTTATTGTTAATTAAAATAACATCCAGGTTTGATTCCCGCTCTTCTCATTATTTTCTGCGGCATTCAGGTGAAGACCGAATACGGGTGGCGCCATTTCGACTTGGATGAGAGGCTAGGTTTTACCGATTATTTCAGTGTCGTGCCTTCAGGCGAGTGGAAGTCAGGTTTCCACGCATCTGGAGAGCCAAGGGGCTACGACGGTCGAGTAGTCGACCTTGGCCACAGCGTCCGGTGTCACGTCGTTCAAAAAAAATTAAAATAACATCCTACTCCCTACGTTAATTAACTAACTTCACAAATAATTAAAGCAAAAAGGAAATTAAGTAACATAAGTTTAAAAAAAAGATATCAAACCTGGGGTATAGGGAGGATTACAAAGAGATCAAAGAAGAAGCTTTTCTTAGCACCGGTAACAATTCGAGCAGCAGCACTACGTACAAAACCACCGTCATCGCGGTCGAGGCGTGATCGTGATCGCCACCACAAGCTCATCTTAAACTGCAGCCACATATTCCACAAATGCAAAGAGTCCGTAACACAACGGAGAACCGTGATGGTGACCGCGAACCAGCCGTCTACAAACACACACATGCATGAGTCGCTTATGGAGAGTGTGTAGAAAAAAAGCGGGTCAATGAACAAGCCAGTAGCACAGACTAGAAGGAACACACGGTTCCAGTCGTGAACCCATTGGGATCTAGGGTCCAAAAAGGTCCTCCCACGTGGAGGGCACGTGTTTAAGATGGTGTCCTTGCAGTGTTCTTCTTCAGCCTCTTGTTCTTTATCTTCATCTGAACTGGTTGTTTCAGTGTAAGCATCTGGAATGTCATGGCTGCTATCCATGTATTATAGTATGTATGTATATATGTGTGTGTTTTTTCACCCTCTATGTGTGTGAGAGAGAGGGGGGGGGGGGGTAGAGAGAGAGATTGGGTGTGAGGTATGGAGTTAAGGATGAGACTATATATGAGAGCAGAGGGAATATATGCAAAGATTTTATTTTGGAGGGTAGGAGTACACTGATATATATATGTCGAAGAAGAGAATTAAAAAGAAGACACTTAGATTTTGTACACATCTAATTACTCAATACCCGCCTACCGTTAAAAACAGCTACTAGATATGTGGCTTTCAATCATACATCTTAATTTTACAATAGAAATATTCTTTTTAACTTATTGAAATTGAAATTAAATAATCCCAACTTTTACGAGTTAGAAGGTAATAATCCTAACTTGAATATTGAAATCTAACAGGTTCAACTTGTCTTGATTTTTATTTTATTGAACCAAAACTAACTTGGCATGCCACGTAAACAGAAAACTAACTGAGTTAAACACATTTAGTTTTGGTCTAGTAAAATAAAAACCAAAACAAGTTGTGCCTATTAAATTCCAATGTTTAAGTTGAGATTATTGTCTTGTAACCCGACAAAGTTTGGATTATTTAATTCCAATTCCCCTTTAGCTTACAACTAACTAACAGTATTATAATTAAAATTTATTCTTAATATTTAAACAAAAAAACTACTTTATTTGTAAAAAAATAAGACACAAATAGTAAATAAGAGGTATGACCATGGTTGTAAAAATCTCGTATAGCCTCTAATTAATACCAATTAATCGCTAGTTGGAGGCTCCTTAAGTAAACACATATTAACTGCTAGTCGGTGGCTTTTTAACGATTCTAGCCAAATCCCGGCCAAAACATGTAAATTTCAGTCAGATTCCCACCAAAACTCTATAAATTCTGGCGATTAATCCTATATACTTAAAGATATGAGTGAAGGAAGGGGTTAAAACATGTCTACTTAAAAAATACATATAAAAATCTGTGTATATCGATATAAAATTGAAAATTACATATAAAATCACAATTCAATTAATCACAAATAGTCCCTACTACTCGCGATTAATCGTTTGTCGGTACCTCACCAACCGACTAACGCATGGCCATTCTTACAAGTATGACTCAAATGCAACATATAATGCCCATCTTATTAGAATGACCTGAACTCGGTTCATATTCAGTTCTATAATGCCTACAAGGCATGGGTAGTATGTGACTATGGGCATGACGAAAGTAATGTCAATTCCTATGTGACTATCATATATGAAGGACTTACACTACATGGTAACATCAATCCTAATACTTTCCTATAAATAGACAAGCACAAGGTAACATATTCAGATGTACTATACAACTTTTCCTTTTCACCGTAAAAAAAATTGTTTTTAAGGACGGTGGAAAAGGGGGGGGGGGGGGGGGGGGGGGTTGGACAGCTTTAGGACTGCCCAAACAAAATCAATTTATTGCAAAATATATTTTTGTTTTTTGGGCGGTTTGAGAACTGCTAAAAAAAGACCAAATAATAAAATTAAAAAAAAAAACGTTTTCGGCTACCACCAGCGAACAAAGTAATTTAGTAGAGAAATATAAAAATAGTCATAATTAAAAGTTAAAACATTATATAACTTTATTGGAACCTAACTAATGGTTTTCCTTATCATGCTTTGCATGAATGTTCGTTTTTGTTGTTGTTTGGAATCCAGTACGTCGTAATTGATCGAATGTCGAGGATCCAGGCAAAGATAGTATTTGTAAGTGTTCTTTAATACCCTTAACTATATAGATAATGGTAAGAAGGGTGTCAAATCAGGAAGAGTTTGTGGTTGATGTTTAGTTTTAGTTGATCAAACGGGTCGCTTATGAAGATGTTATGATTTTATGAAATTTGCTATTTTGGTTATTGATTTTATGAAATTTGCTTATATGTGTGGCTGTGCGCATATAATGTATATATGTGTGGTCATCGGGGGGAAAAAGTAAAGTTGCACTAATTTTAACGTTATTTTACTAATTTCGTGAAAATAACGCTAAAAATGACGGATGGTTAATCATGCATCATGTGGTGACGTTGATAGCCAAAAGACAAGGGGGTACATGCACCAATCGGGTTTGTCCGATTGCTAAGTGTTAGGTGCCTTATTGTCTAAGGCTTGATACAAAACCACTATTGAGCCGGGGGTCTCACTGGAAGCAGCCTCTCTATTCCCATGGAGTAGAGGTAAGGCTGTCTACATCTTGCCCTCCTCAAACCCTACCTTAGCTTTTGCTATTGGTGGGATTAACTGAGTATGATGATGATGAAATTTGCTATTTTGGTTATCCAAAAAGTTGTTTTGAAGGAACTGGACTCAAGGATATGAATCCGAATTGGTTTTATAAAAATAACTAATGATTTCAATTGATGTGATTATAGATTAAATGGTAAATGAAAACAAGTTGTAAAAAATAATATGAATAAGAATTACACTCGGGTTCGAAATTATAAGCAATTATGATTCAATCACACAACTAGGTTTGAATTTGAAGTGAACGATTGGTATCAAATGGATTGAAGTTCAAGACATAGGCATCAACGATTATCAACATAGATTAATGGAAAAAGTATGCTTTGTTATCAAGAACACATACGAACCCTAAATTGAATTAAAGTTTAGTACTAGAAATCATCTCAAGAAGTCAACGGTGCAAGAAAAACCTTAACATTCAAGAGTTCAAATCAAAACTAACATAATTAAATTAAATCAACACTTTTAATCAATAAAATACACAAACAAATGTTATCAAACTAAAAGCATAACAAAAACCCTAATAAAGGCTTTCAAATCTACACCCGGGGTGAACTTGAATGGACCATCCTTCAATCTTCAGGAAGTGCATCATCAAATCTTCATTTTTCTGTTTGTAATCTTTAATCGCATGATATAATGGCTTGGGACCAAGAATGATTAGGAATGATGGAGAATTATGTTTTTGATGTCCCAAGACAGATTTCATTTGAATTGGGGTTAACTTATGTATTTATATTCCATACAGTAAAATAATACATAGAAAATAACTAGTTTTTAGATTATAAATTAAAAATAATTAATTTTTTAAAAAGAGAAACTGTTTTAAAAATCAAATCATTGTACATGGAGGTTCACCCTAGGAACCATATGATACAATACAATCATCTAGCCCCGATAAAACGACCTACTAATACATTAGTGAGAAACTCGGGAAAAATCGACCACTTGTAGTATAGACTACAATGATTACGAATTTGTTGAAAGTATATTTAACAATCCCAATTCAATAACTAATAAACATATGTTGTGCGTTTTTCATTTTTGGATATTGAGCTTGGAGTTGATCAAAGTATTGGACTTGTTATGTTCGGACTTAGAGGCTGGAGTTGATGATTACAGCTGAATGAGTCGAGTTAACATAAAAGAAATAATTGGCTTAATGGAAGTCAAAAGGCAGCTGGGCTTGGGCTCGTTATTCTCTCTCAGTCCATGAGTAAGATTCACCACAATCACCTACTTACACTTTATATAAATACAAGGTTCTTCTTAGATTTGTTAAGGGGATCTCATTGGGTTTCATCATAACATTCTCACAGATTCAGAAAACCCTAGTCTATCTTCCTGATTTCAACCTCTCTTCGAGAAATAGTTTAGATGTGTTTTGTTCTGTTTTCTCTTTTTTGTTATACTGAATCTTTTAGATTCATCGTCTTGGTTATGGGTCTTTTATAGGGTTAGAGTAAAGATTCAGTGTTTCTTGATTCTGTTGTTCTCTGTGTGATTCTAGATGTGTGAGATCTTGTTTTGTGATTTTTTGTGATGTTGAGTCTGTTTTGTTTAGTTGTTAGGGTGTTTCCTTGTAATTTTAAGAGTCATTGTATGTTCAGGGTGTAAAACGTTTGCTTTGGGACAATAAATCGAGTTTTATGTGTTTGATATCATGGTTTTGTGACAGAATTTAATCCTTCTCAACGAAGAGTTATATCATGTTCATAATTTTCTTCCACATGAGTGAAAACCTAGCTTTGATTTAATAAATATGTCTTATTGTCGAGTTAATTAAAGTATCTAACACAGAACGGTAACACACTTACTAACTCTTTATATAACTCTGATGTCGCTTTATCTCTTCTTCTAGCCATGACTTTGTCGAATAGCACTATTATATTTTCTATAGTGCTAATTATGCCAGGACTAAGTCACGTCTCTTTTTTAGCAAAAGCAAAATTAAAAAAAAAAGAAAGAAAATATGCCCGTGAATCCTTATAAATCTTTATAAATCCTCAATTTTACCTTCAACCATATAAACATCTTTACATATCCTTGGATTTTCCACGTCATCACCCATTTTTTTCTTTAAATTTGATTACTTGAATTATGAAAATGTATTTAAATAATTAATATAACTAAATAATTAATATAAAAAAATTAAAACTAACTAAATTTAAAAAGGTATAAAAGAGTTCATTGCCAATTTAGTCCCAAGGTTTGTCAAAAAAGTCTCTTTAATCCAAATAGTTTTTTTTCTCATCTATGTCCCTAAGGTTTCCCATTTTTCGTCATTTTCATACAATCCCCTAACTCTGTTAAGAAAAGTCAGTTAAGTCAGGGGCATTATTGTCACTTTAAATATGTATTTCTTCTTTTTTTTTTTTTTTTTTTGCCATTTTCATCCAAAACCCAATTAATTTTTTTTATTTTTTGCTTTATATATACACAGACATATTTATTATATGTACACACTGTTATAAATCTCACCCCTCCCCTCTCTAACCAACCACCACCGTCACCATCACCTCCACCGTTTAACACCACCATGGCAACCATCTAACACAACCACCACCGTCTAACACAACCACCAGCGCAACCATATAATTTCCTACTTTCATCCATTCACAATCGGTATTAAAACCTTTTCAAACTCGATTTAATCACCAATCAATTCGCGTTGTTTTGAATCACTCAAACCCCCCCCCCTGTAAATTCAGACCTGTCTCGCCTACAAAACCTATCCAAAAACACTATCTCTTGCATCCTAAATCTCTCAAATTCGAAGATTTTTCGTCTCGGCCCTTGTGCTCGATTTCATCATCTTTCAGTATTCTTTCCTTTAAAGTATTTGGTCCTTTAGAGTCGGTTTTTAATGTAGAACAAAACCCCCATGAAATTGTTTATAATCTGTAACAGTTCATGGGTCAATTGATTTTGATAAGGGTTAGGGTTTTAGAAACTTTGATTTTGGGTGGTTGTGGTGGTGACCGGTAGTGACTGTGACGTTTCAGATAGGGCAAGGGGGTGGTTGAAACTGAATATTTTTCTCTGTCTTAGTAGTTGCTGACAGTGGTGGTTGGAGTGTTTTCACAGTGTTTGGTTGATGATGATAGTGGTGGTGTTTTGTTGAGGAGGCTGGAGAAGGTAAAGAAGATATTGGCTGGCGGTTGTGACGGCGTGGATGTGGTACCGGTGGTGGTAGTGGAGGTGGTGTGGATGACCGGTTATGGTTATTGGTGAATATTGTAGAGAAAGAAAGTGGAGAGAAGTAGATTAGTGTGTGTGTGTATATATATATATTATAACTAAAAATAAAATAAATTTAAATTAGGTTTTGGATGAAAATGACATAAAAAGAAATATATATGTAAAGTGACCAAAATGTCCTTGGCTTAACTAACTCTTTTAACAGAGTTAGGGGGTTGGATGAAAATGATAAAAAATGGGAAACCTTAGGGGCACAGATGAGAAAAAAAAAACTATTTGGACTAAAGAGACATTTTTTGACAAACCTCAGGGACTAAATTCGCAATTAACTCAAGCATAAAATCATATAAATTGCATTACATAAAAATAAAAATAAAAATAAACTTGATTTAAAAAACAAACATTTTAAAATTAAACATAAACTAGTCCACTCTAAAAATAAAGAAGACTTTTTTTTTTTAAAGGAAAATTTCATTAAAAAACACCCAAAGCGGTCCTCAAAATAAGGACCTCCGGGGAAAAAACAATGAGTTACATCAAGTCGAGGGGATATTTACACCAATTATTCCAATCGACATTTTTCCATCTCGTCCTATTGCGACACCAAAAGTAAGATGTATACTTAACAAATTCCATCACTTCAATTGGACGACGCTTCTGTGTATTAAAAACACGACCATTCCTCTCGTTCCATAAAGCCCACATGGTGGTATATATGATGCCTCTAATCACATGTCTCTTGTCCTTTGCATCCGCTTGAGTCTCCGCAATCTTCACCAAATCCGGAACATCAAAAATCAATAGAGGACTAAAACGGCACCAAGCTTCTATTGGACTCCAAACTTCGTGAGAAAAACCACACCTCGTGAAAAGATGTTGAGCCGTTTCTAAATTCGAATGACAAAGGACGCAGGATGTTTGTTGAAGAGATACACTACGTTTTAAGAGCTCTGAGGTTGTGGGAAGCCGATTTAGAGCCGCCCTCCAAACCATGATTTTGCACTTCAAAGGAACCCAACATTTCCAATTAATCGGCGCATAAGCATTGCCCAACGAGCTGCTGCCAAGAAGCTTCTTAACTGAAGATACTGTGAAGGTACCATCGCTTTGTGGCTTCCATTTCCATACATCTTGACCCCCTTTCCACTCCATCTCGTGAATATCTTCAAGCAGACTAAATAATTCAGCCACTTCTTGGTTAGAAGTTGGCGTAGATCTCCAACCCCAAGCCACTGATTTAACATTATTAGTACAATGAATTCTACTCAATACCTTGACCCATTTGTTTTTTTCCAGACTAAACAAATGGGGATAAACGTTTCTAAGCGGTTCTCCTCGAAGCCAAGTATCCGTCCAAAAATTTATAGTTGAACCATCACCAATAATACCTTCGAAATACGAATTGAGAGGCGTACCATTCCCAAGTTTTTCTCGCCCACTTTAACAATTTGCTTCCAACTACAACCGGCTGAGGCATTACAAGAAAGGATAGCCCACGGTCTACTAGACCCATGACAACCCAATATAATTTTCTTCCAAAGGGAATTGTGTTCTTTTTTGAATCTCCAAGTCCACTTTAAAAGGAGCGCATCATTCACATCTTGGATCTTAGCTACTCCTAATCCGCCCATATTTTTTGGTGTAGTAACTATATTCCAAGCGACCCAAGGGATCTTTCTCTCTTCACTAGAACCCGCCCATAAGAACCTTCTCATAAGTTTCTCTATGTTATCAATCACTTCTTTAGGGGCTTTATAAAGCGAAAAGTAGTAAACAGGTAAACTTTCAAGCACCGATTTAATCAAAACCAACCGACCACCAATCGATAACGTTTTAGCTTTCCATGAAGTTAACCGATTCCGAATGACTTCTATAACCGGGCTCCAATTACTCACGCGAGTCATTTTGGCCCCAACTTGAATACCTAAATAAACAAAAGGAACTCCACCTCTTTTGCAACCCAAAAAATCCATCATGGAATCCACTTCAGAGTCTTCCACACCAATACCAAAGAGATTAGAATTATGGAGATTTATTCGAAGGCCCGAGCAAAGATAGAAGATCCGAAGAATTCTAGCAATGATCTGAATATTATCTCTCGACCATTCTCCTAAAATGAGAGCATCATCGGCAAAAAAGAGATGAGATAACCCCACTTCATTCCTCCCAACACTAATATCTTTAGCTTTCTCCAATAACCACGAAAGAGCCTCCATAACGATTAAGAAAAGGAAAGGAGATAATGGGTCACCTTGACGGAGACTTTTTTCACATTTGAATTCAAAAGTGAGTGAGCCATTAACAAGGACCGCGGCTCTAGAGGAATCAAGAATGCCTTTAATCCAACCACACCAAATCGAAGGGAATCCCATTTGATCCATAATAGAAAGCAAAAAATTCCAATTGACATTGTCGTAGGCTTTTTCAAAATCTATTTTAAGCATAAATGCCTTCCTTTTTCTTTTTTTTTTAGCCAACTCATGACTTCGTTTACCATTAGCGGACCATCAAGGATGAAACGATCAGAAATGAAAGCCGATTGAGTACCTGAAATCACCCGACCCATAACCTTTTTGAGACGATTAGCAAGGACTTTGGAAATCACCTTACTAACCATCCCAATCAGCGTAATAGGCCTATAATCTTTAAGACCCAATGGAGTTTTAACTTTGGGAATTAAAGTGATAAAAGACGACCCGCACCCAAACTTAATCTTTCCTGTTCTATGAAACTCGTCCAATACACGAATGAAATCATCTTAAAAAATGTTCCAAAATCTTTTAATAAAACGAACATTGAAACCGTCGGGCCGCGGAGCCTTGTTTGACTCGCAATCAAAAACCGCCTCTTTAATCTCGTCTTTAGAAAATTGGTCCACCAAAAAACAATCATCCTGATCGCTGATACTATTTATACCCGAACATAACATAGCCGGCCGAAAAAAATTCCTTTCCTTGAAATGATTCCTAAAGAATTTAAGAACCTCCTGTTTTAATAATGTCGGCTTTTCAATCCATTCTCCATTAACCATAAGACCTGGTATAGTGTTACGAGCTTTACGACCATTAACCATCTTGTGAAAAAAACTGGAGTTCTCATCTCCAAGAGAAGCCCATCTGACCCGGGATTTTTGACGAATATCACTCGCCTTAGGTTGCTCGATCTCCTCAATTGCTTTTATACATTCCGACCAAATCCACATATCCGACTCCTCCAAATCAGAATTTTCCATTTGAATTTCTAATTCTTGTTTTTCTCTTCTAAGCGTAGCTTCAGTATCAACTTCGGCTATGGAGACAGACTTGAACCACTCTTTAAGGCAACATCTTAAACGCTTCATTTTGTTGAGGAGATTTGAATCAGCTGGCCCAGAAATCAACCCATTCATTAAAACCCGAAAGTATCGCTTCTATGCACCCAGGTCGGTCCAACCAAGAATCAAAAAAGCGGAACGGTTTCGGACCAAAATTAACATCATTAATCAAGAACACCAAAGGTGAATGTTCCGATAGTTCTCTGGAAAGAGCTCTAACTTTAGCATTAGGCCATTTATTGAAAATATTATCACACACGAAAAATCTATCAATCCGACTAAATTTGCGAACGCCTCTTCTGTTAACCATATATGTAAATTTCATCCCCTTCAAATCATATTCCCGGACTCCAGCCTCATCTATAAAATCGTTAAAATCACGAGCACACACCGGATCAAAGTAAGAATTTTTCCGTTCCTCCTAGTCTCTAACTGCGTTAAAATCACCGAAAACAATCCACCACCCCTGATATGACTCAAGAAGCCGAATAATTTTTGCCCAAAGAAGTCTTTTATCATTATTATGTTGCGGAGCATAGACATTTAAAACTTTCAACCTTATACTACCACCCGAAACATCCCCCGCAACATGAAGAAAATTAGAGTCTTTGTTCACCGTGTCTTGAACAAAAACTTTGGGATCCCATAAGCTAATAATACCACCCGAGTTACCCACAACATCAACATACTCGAACTCAAAGCCAGCACCTCCCCAAAAGTATGACAACCATCCCGAATGCACATTACTAGACATCGACTCTTGCAAACCAATCATAGAAATACCAAACTTATCCTTAATTTTTTTAACCCAAGCAGCTTTCCCACAAACCCCTAGACCATGAATGTTAACAGACAAACAATTCATGGCTTACCTCCTTGTAATCCTTCAATTGTAATCGATTCTTGAATAAGCGTGTGCGAGTCTTGTAAATTGACTCCCAGTTTTGTGCCCAACAAAATTGTCTCAGTGACTTCATCACCTTTACGGATACCCTCTCTCTCCAACTGACCACTAAAACTAGGTGAATTGTGCACAAAACTCGAGTTCCTTACCTGACTAGGCATGTGATTAAGATCCAACGACCCCCCATCCTCACTATCCCTACCTTCCTCACGATCCACATTTCCATTTGTCTCTTCAGCCCCACCATCCAGGCCCAGTATACTATCTAGCCCAAACTGATCATTATTTTTAATCTTCTTTGCAATTCTTTGACTTTCTTGACTGCTGGTATAAGCTCTGTAGCATCGTAAAATTTTTCCCAAATTTTAATATAGAAGCCCTTATTTTTTTGTTACACTTTATATCAATGTGCCTAAGCCTCTATTATCCTAACTTACAACTTGTATATATATATATATATATATATTTAAAAATGTATAATAATAATAATAATCATAATAATAATAATATTACCCATAATGTAAACCTACACCTTTGAAACAAAACCCAAACCCAAACCTAAAGCCCAAACCCCCTTAAACTTTACCTAGGCCCACTAGCCCATTCCCTCTTGTTAAAAAAAAATAAATAAATAAATATTTGTTTCTGCCGGGATTCGAACCCGGGCAGAAGGACCGGCCAGCATCCACAACAAACAGCCCAACCAACTGGGCTACGTGACTTATCTGTTTGACCTTCAACTCGTTTTATATATATGGTATATGTGCACAACTAACAGTTGACTTAGCAAAGTCAACTGTGACCATCAATCACCATAATCATCGTTCTTTAACACGTGAACAACCCATGTTAGGAAGGTTTGCGTGATATCCGGCCTATTATGACTCGGATACACGCCAATTATCACTTAATTCTTACCATTTAGGATCAATCAAACGCGTCAAACGTACATAACAAGTCAAACTTGCCAATTCGAAGAAACAGATCATCACTCTATAAATTGATTGCTTCTGGACCTCCTCTACTCGCCGAATAAACCCTCTCCATCTTTAATTTCTATTAAAAATCCCTGGTTCGTTGATTTCTGTTCAACATTTGACCCGAGCTTTGACCGAACAAATCTGTGTCGAATCGATACTGTAAGTTGTATTTCTTGTGTGGGATTTGTTAGTCGGCCTATGCACGACATTAACCCCATGATTAATTGGGTTAATGTCGTGATTATTGATCAATCGAAAATTCTAGGGCTCGAGATTGATAAATTGGGGAAGAACACTAGTTTCTTTTTCGTTATTTGTATTTGATAAACAAGAAACAAACACAACCACCGGTCCAGACCAGGTGGTTGTGTCTGTGGCTCGACTACTGACCCACGCGGGTTCGAGTCCCGGGTGTGGCACCTTTTTTATGTTTTGTTCTATTTTTCTTCTAAAACAATCAAGATTAACCTTTTATTACTTAAAATTTTATAAATTCATTTTAATTCATTAAAACTCTTTTAATAATTCTAAAAAAATTATTTTTAGATAATCTGATGAAAAGCTTTCACTCACATCTTTTGGTTTTCAAAAATTAATTTATTTAATATATTTAATAAATAAATCAATTTTATTCTATTATATTTATAAAATTCCATTAAAATATCAAAACAAATTTATAAATTTCCATAAATTTTATTCTGAGATATTATAACATTAAGCTTTTTAGAAATGATTTTTATTTCTGAAAAATCATTTATTTAATATTTTTAACCAATTTTTGTTAGTTTTAATCATAATTAAATCATAATAAATCCAATTTTTAATATTTTTGCACCAAAATTTTATAGAAATTATTTCTGATTATTTGGAACAGAAATATAATTTTTAAACTAATATTTCTTAAATTTTTTTATATTTTTAAATATTAAAGTTAAAGTTTAGCAATTTGTGATAAATAGATTTAATAATCTATTTTAAAGAAAATAATTTTATAAAAATTATTTTTATACTTTAAACAACATTCTTGTGAACATCTTAAATTTAAATTTCATAAAAAGAGTTTTGGTCATTTATTTACTAAATTTCTCTCAATTGGCGAATATTTTTTTAATATTAATCAAACAAGCATTTATCCCCAATTCGAAGCCCTAGAAACCTATACAATTGTAGACTTGATAGACTTAGACATATTTATTACCTCATTATAGGGTGACACTTGATACATTTGGGCAACACCATTATCCAATTTTTCAACAGATATAACATTTTACCAAGGTGAGTTTACATAGCCCCTTTTCTCTATTTTTACTATTTTTGGGGTGAAACATGTTTAAACATTTTATACTATCATTTACTCATATTTACTTGTGACTCAAGTACATCATCATTCTATCATTTGACTGTAACAAAAAGACACAGTACAATCATTAACAATGATCAAGCCGCCTGTTTAGATTATAGCGCTATAGGTCTGACAAACCCATCCCCCGCATAGACTCAGGGATGATCGATAACAGTAATAACATTTAACTAACTTGCGAGTTAGTCATCAGTCAACACAAGGTTTGGTTGTACAAAGACGCATTGTTGCATGTCGGTATCATACTCTATCATCATACTACTTTGAATGTTGTACAAACTATTGTTATCAATTATTTTCAAAAACCTATGTATTCTCACCAACTTTTGTTGACCCAAAATATTTTCAACTTAACATGTTTCAGGTTCTACTCGCTTGAAGAATTGCTTGAAGATATGTGCATAGTTTATTCAATTTGATGTACGAATTCTTGTAGAATAATTGTATGTAATTTATTTAAATCAATTAATGAAACTTATTATTCTCCATGAGCTACTGAACAATCATCACTACGTGACACCTCGATGTTTCCGCCATCGGTTGGGGTGTTACAAGCTCCACTAGGCCTGCCCACTTCATTTTTTTTTAAATTTCTTACGTTTTGAAATATGCGAAACAGCCTGGCCTTCTTGAAACTCTTCCACCTCATCAAAACAAAAGTCAACACCAGGAGTAAAATCCTCTTCAAAACCTTCCGGAATTAATGCTTGGTTGAGGAGTTTCCAATTCTTCCTGCACGTGCGAGTCAACATGACCATCGTCACCCTCACGGTTGTCTTCTTCCGGTGAAAAATCTTCCGACATAACTTCTTCGTCAGACTTAGACGAATCAGCCTCCTTTTCAACTATAGGTTCCACAAATTCTGGAGTCCATTCACCCAATTCTTCCAAGACCCAAACCCGAAATTTACGATCTTGCCAATTAATGACCACTTCCTCCGACACACGCTTCCCATCTCCTGCTAATACTCCAATATAATCGTATGACAGATCTTGATCCATATCAGACCTCTTGGCCTTGTGAACCACTTTGCCAAACACACCACCCACTGCATCTATGACTTCATTGGACAGGAGATGTAGAGGAACACCTAGGATTTTAAGCCAAGCTAAACGTTCAAACCCCAGTGCTTGTCCTTCCCATACACTAACCATCGAGAATTTTTCCACCAAAGGTGAAACAGCTAGCCAATCTGCCTGAGCTGTTTCCGGGTCCTCGAATGACAACAACAACTCTAAACCTCCCAAGTATTTAATCTTTATTTCACCCGGATAATAATCATGAAGGATCACCTTGATGTTTTTTAACGATTGGTAGTCGACCATCCTAACCACCAACGCCCTCCCATGCAACGCAGCAAAAGCATTAATTTTCCCATCCATAGTAATAGACTTTCCTACTAACAAATCCTTAAAGGATCTATCACTAGAAAAGTACGAACTCGTCTTAGTCTCCATAGGATCTTCAACCGCCTTACCCTTGAATGGATCACGAGCCTGATAATGATCTTGCCTATCCCGTCTATTGTTGATCTCACCGTCCTCTAAAACAAATCTGGCTATACTAAACCACAGTTTATAGTCCCCCATCCGAATCAAACGAAGGTTTTTCAACAATTCATCTTTGTCTTTTACATCAAGTAATGAAATGAATCCAAACCTATTTCCTCCTTTGTCTCTTTTCCTCGCGATATACAAATCGAAAATCTGCCCATAAGGTCGAACTTGAACCGCTAGATCCGCCCCACTACATCCCTCTGGAAGGTTTGTCATGAAAAACTTTGTGATTCGACGTTGGACACTTTCCGGTGTTGGAATCCTGCGGCGGCTCTCTAATGACATGATGAGAGCGTTTGCGACGACTCTCTAATGACTATAAGTTGATGAATAAAATAATTTATTTGATAATCGTTTAATTTAATAACCTTATCACAAGTAATAAAAAATAGGACTTAATGGCTCAAGAAACAAAAAATGCATGCCCTTGCAATCGAATTTCCTGTGTGATACAGATTAAAATTAACGGGCCTTAAATTCGGATAATAACTACGTCATTTCATTTCGGACTGTCACTTTTTCAGGCGCAATGAAGTTGGTCATACATGTTATCAACTGCAAGTTGTATACAACTAGCTAGCAAGGGTTGAAACCAACTCTAATGTCAGCAAGGCGTAGCTTTATAGGGGCGGGAAGGGGCGTCTGACCCCCCGAAATTTTCGCTCAGAAGTTCCGATTATATAGTATTCGTATATATTTTTTTTGGTATATATGGTTTCGACACCCGTAACCGGTGACTTCTGACCCCCCGTTGACTTCCGACCCTCCGAAATTTTGGGCTCAAGCTTCGCCACTTGTCAGTATTATCAAATGCCGATCCTTTAGTTCTAGATCCCTCCCTTTATCGCAGCTTTGTCAAACACTTTCTGGTATCTTAGTTTCACATGCCCGGATCATTCACCTGTTATTAAGAGTATGTTTGGCTAAACTAGCTGGTGGCTGGTAGTCGGAAGCTGGCTGGAAGCTTTTTAAATATATTTTGATGTTTGGCAGAGTAACTATAGCTTTTAATAAAATGTATAAAATGACTAAAATGAGCATACTTAAAAGCTTGTAAATTTTTTTTTTTTTATTTTAAAAACAGAATAAGTATTTATGTCATTTACTAATTAAAAGCTTGTAGCTAGTAGCTTTTCACTATAGAGCTTTTTCTCTAACCTAAAAGCTTCCAGCTTATTCAACCAAACAATGCTTTTTATTAGGTATGAGTTTTTTCTTAAAAGCTTAAAGCTTAAAGCTTCGAAAAGCTTTTAAAAGCTCCTTGCCAAACATTCGTATTCTTTGCTAGCTAGGTTAGTGACATTTTAAATTATAGATTGTGGTGTACTGTCCAATTCGATTTTATATTTTGGTACGATATAAAAGGAAAGAACAAGAACTTTTATCATGAAATATAAATTACAAATCTCTATATGTCCATTTAAGACTACAAAAGCACATATTTGTTCTTCAACAAAAATTTCTATAAAGCATACTATTTTCTTTGGTTTTGATTGCGAGAGTAAATCAATAGGAGCGTACGTTGTCTCCATGAGTTGGTTTTTAACCTATCCAAGTATGTCGAGTGACTTATCATTAAATTATTAAAGTTAATTTCAAAAGAATATAATTACCAAACTATTCATTTCAAAAAAAAAATTAAAATGTCAGACTAAGCTGTTTTTTATGAGGTAGCATGTTATGTGGTCTTTTTTACCGGCCATACCGGTTCTTATTTTCACTAAAATATAAAACTTGGTATTTTGATAAACAATAAAAAAAATTATCAGATGAGGACAATCTTAAATATAATTATTATAGCGATCGAACAATTCAGCTGAAGAAATTGTTTTCCATGATGTTAGTCTTAGGCTTAGCCCGCTAGTTAAAAAGCTGAGGGACTTACAAATGAAGGAATCAACCAATTTTGTGGGCACAAATATCTATTAATCTATTAATCTATACATATAATAAACCAAAGCCATTTTAATGACATGACACTTAAAGAGGCATTCTCTTCCTTGAGTGTGCCATGTGTCATCCCATGTGGCATTGAGATATTTTAGGAAAAAAATAATTTAAAAACAAAATTGGATTTTTCACCCTCATGTTTCCTCCCATAATTTTTAAACGTTAATATCTTTAATATACGGAATTTTTTAAAGAAAAAAATTACACCAAATTAACGAGCGTTTTATTATCTTTCCAACGAGTACCATAGTGCTATATATATAAAAAACGGAGAAATTTTTTTGTGGGGTTTTGTTAATACAGGAAAAAAAACACAAAGTGTTCAGGTAAATCATTAATCATGTATAGACAAGTCACTAATTATGTTTAAATCAGTAAATATGAATTTTTTTTTTCAACCAGAGCCGAATAGGTTAATAGAGTTATACGTTGTTTTAAGTTAGGTATCAATATTAGTATGTTAGAGTTGTACATTTGTTTAGTCTGTAGGATATGTGTTAATATTAGAGTTACATTAAAGTTCTACATTCTTTTAGGTTAGGTGTTAGCATTGGAGTTGTACATTGTTAATTTTTTTTAGGTTAGATATTAATATTAGAGTTATATATCTGTCTATTTCATATGTAAAATTGATGTATCATATTAAATTTCTCAACCCGGGACGCTCTCGGGGTATAATCTAGTAATATATATAAAAGAATTGAACATTGCTGACGTGGCGTACAATGGTGCCTTCAACCTTTTCATGAAACTGCCACGTGGCATCATCATTGAAAGATTTTAGTGTTTTTGAATTATTTCCTTTTTTAATTAAAAAAAAGATAAACATAAAACCCTAAATTTATCTCTCTATCTCTCAATTCTCAATTACTAAAATTAAATTGAGTTATTTTAGGAAAAAATAATTTAAAAACAAATTTAATTTTTTCTCTCTTATGTTCCTCCCATAATTTTTAAACATTAATATCTTTTATATTCGAGATTTTTTAAATAAAAAAATTACACAAAATTAACGAGCGTTCTATTATCTTTCCAACGAGTACCATAGTGCTATATAAAAAACGGAGAAAAAAACGACTATTTTTTGTGGGGTTATGTTCATACAGAAAAAAAAACACAAAGTGTTCAGGTTATTCATTAATCATGTTTTTTCTTTTAAACCAGTTCTTATCTACGATGTTGAAATTCAGCCCAATCGCCATGCTATCATTGGAATTTTACTCTTCTAAAGATGGATATGTATACTTCATCAAGAGAAGCTAGGAGAAAGAATTGCGCCACACTGCAACACATGGTGTCACCTTATAGCAATGTTATTTTTTATTTATTTAATGACAAGATTAATAATTATTACTATTAGTATTAGAATTATTAGAATGGTTATATTTTTCAACCACCATCATGCATTCTACATCTATATAAGTCAAAGTCAAATTGTAACATATTTTAAATTACGTGAAGATGATTATATGTTGAAGGTTATCCTTTTAATACTGTATTATGTTTAATATGGTTTATGCTTTTTATTTTTTTAACTTTTTAAATAAATGTTTTTTAACTAAGATTGATTATGTTTAAGTTATTTACTCTTTTCGTGATTTGAGTTTTCTTCTTTTATCATTTTTTATTAAATCATATTAATTTTTTCAACCCCAGGACCTTCCCGGGGTAATCAGCTAGTTTTAAATATTGCTTTTAAAAATTGAAAAACAGTTTAAATGCACAATAAAACTTTGGTACTGTTTAATGACCATACTTCATATAAAATAAAAAATAATAATATAGATCAACGTGAGTGTAGAATTTTTATTCTATTTACATAATGTATACATAAAATGGTGTTTTATGAGATCTATGATAGGGCAATTTTTTTAAGTAACTGAAACCAAATTAATTTTACATTATCAACTAAAAGTGGCTTAAAATAGAACTCAATTAACCACTTTAGAATTGTTATATAATTGTTTAAAAAATATTAATATCGTAATTATTTATTTTGATAGATATAAAATAAAGATTATTGTATATACTATCACAAAAGATGTAAAAATAGAACTATCATCTTCAACCATCTATGGTCCTGATCTACTGACATGACCACGGATTTTGTCTTGAACTCAATCAATTTTCGTACAAAACATGAACCGCATTCGTACAATACATGCCAATGTAAAGAATTTCATGATTCCATTGCTACTTAATTTTGTATATTTTATTTCAAACAAAAGTTATGTGTCAGTTATATACAAAAAATAACTAACGAAGGTTATAATTTATTTTGTCATACCTGCCATTTTAAGAACGGATTTCATGATTCCATTGCTGCTTTTGTATATTTTATTTTAAATCTGCCATTGTTTTGCTTACATAAGTTTGATGAAAAGATATATTAACGGGCATAAGCCTAATGTCTCATCAATTTTACGTGTGATTTCATATTTTTAGCTAAATTTTTTGAGTTAAACAGGTGAACGTTACTCATTTACATATTTATATGCAGTGGCGAAGCTTGGTTCTCGAATCGGAGGGAGCCGGACTCAATTTTTTCGATCGGTAGTGGCAAATCGGCGGGGCCGGACTCAACCCAGACTCAATTTACCTACGAAAATCGCATATGTCCACTACTGCACCAAACAAACAGGGGGGGGGGGGCAGGGCCACTCCTGGCCCTTATACATGTTGCGCCCCTGTTTACATGCTTAGACGGAGTCGAGAACACACAATTGCGAATAACTTAGAAACAGTCGATAACTATATAATCGAACAATAATATCATTGTATTTTTCTAATAAGTTTTTGCATATATAGATGATTTTAACGATTGAAAAAAAAAAAAGAATGGTTTAACTTGACCCAAACACAAAAACAAATTCATTGTTACTAATTATTACACTTATGAAGTTTTTATTTAACAAGTTTTGGCATACTCATAACTCATTTGACATGTATTTGAAAATTAATTAACATTGAACGACAAGGATTATTCGTGAGTTACTCCATATCATTTCCTAAAACATAAATCCAGATGAGCTAAGAATCTTAATTGGAGCTTACTTAATAAACAAGTTCGAGCCCAAGATTTATATACCGAACTTGAATATGTTTACAAGCCTAAATTAGACTACGAGTTTATAAACATAACTAAAGAAATATATATTGTGTTAAATATAATAAATAACATATACATATAAATAATAGCAAAACTACCCTAGCACATGCTTTAAACATAAAGCTCGAAACGAAGTACAACTTACATATTTTATTTAAAACGACAAAATAAGCGAAAACTTATGCACCCCTTACAGTTATAGAAATTACAACACATACTGATTTTGAATTGTATCGATTTGAGCAGTGTTAAAAAACTCTTGTTTTTTCACCTGCTTAGTTTTCCAACTCCAATCTTTATTATTTGCCGACATCATAATTTAAAACTTATGCACATCTATGCAATTTTAAACATCTAAGATCGAACATACAGGGCCAGCTCAAAATATTTTAGGGCCAAAGCGGATAATCAAATTGTGGTCCTTTTCGTATAAAAGAATAAAAAGATTGTAAACGATCTTATGATTCATATACCATCGATATATATGCATAATTACAGATCATAAATTTCCATGTCAAAAATTTCAACTCAAAATTCACCTAAATATAACATTTGTTTTTAGAATTTGGGACACTAAGGAAGAATGGGCCCAAAGCCCCTGCTTTATTTCAATGACACTTGAGCCAGCTTTTTAAAGAAATATCATTAACTTAAACGTATAATAGTAGTTAAAATGGAGCTAAATATTCGAACACTAACGTTGTGTTTCCGAGTTAGCTTAACGAGAGAAAAGAAAAGGAAATGAAATGAAATGAAATGAAAGGAAAGAAAATTTTGATTCTGTTCCCGAGTTTCATTTAAGGAAGCAAAAGAAAGGAAAACAAAACATGTTGTGTTCCCGAGTTTCATTTAAGAAAGGAAAAGAAGATAAATGGAAGGAAAACTAGGCCAAATTCTTTAGTTTAGTTTTCCTTTCCTTTCTTTTCCTTCAGTTCTTTTCCTTTCTTTTCCCTCCTCAAGTAAACTCGGAAACAGAGCGTAAGGGCATGTTTGGCAAAACTAGCTGGTAGCTAGTAGTTGTAGCTAGAAGCTGGTAGCTGTAGCTTTTTAAATATATTTTTGTGTTTGACAGGGTAGCTAGAACTTTTAATAAAATGTTAAAATGTTCAAAAAGAGCATTAACTAAAAGTTTGTATCCATGTTTTTTTTTATGATAGAATGCGTATTTTTGTTATTTTCTCATTAAAAGCTTGTAGTCAGTAAGTGTTTTTTCTTAAACGCTAGTACTAATAGCTTTTTACTATAGAACTTTTTCCCTTAACCAAAAAGTTTCAAGCTCCTTCAACCAAAAAGACTTTTTATTAAATATGAGTTTTTTCTTAAAAGTTTAAAGCTTGAAGCTTATAAAAGGTCATTGTCAAACGTATTCTAAATATATATGCTACAAAGTGGTGTACGACGGTAATAATTGGTATATTCGTGGATGAAGATCGAAAACGGGCCACATATATGATTTGGGTTAAGGACGAAACAAACATCATACATAAGGTTTGGCAAAGAGCAAAGGAAGTTTCCTTACATTCAAATAAGTCTGAACAACCGCTGGTTCTTCGTAGCTTCGTTTGTTTTGGACTTTTGTTCTTCAAATATCCAATCATCCATGTCCTTGTTTGGTTTTTCACGTCTCGTTTCATCGCTGCTTTGATTGTGCATTATCAACAAGTCTCAATATATAATTTTACATTTCAACATTGCTTACTTTTATATTTATTTGCATGTGTGGTTATTTAATCGTTTCCTTTTTTTTTCTTTTTGTCTTATTTTTTTTTTTAATTATGTTTCTTCCAACCTCAAGAAAATGTTGTAGAAAATTGTCCGGTTTACATTTCAGCATTGCTTACTTTCTATTTATTTACAAATGTTGTTATTTATCATTTCATTTTTTTTAATCTTAAAAGGTTCATAAAATATCGTAAATACTAAAAAAACACGTTTCAAGGCGAGTTTACTTGGTGGAAACATATGCTTCTTACATAGGAGATTCAAGGTTTAACCGCAAGGTATAATTTATAATTATGAGTGTAATAAGAGAGTAGGTGTAATATTTGGAAGCACAACAAAACCGTTTTTATGGGTCTAGAGCAAATATGACATATCCACATGTGTCATATTCATTCATAATATTTTTCTAGTTCTATTAGGCTATGTGGTGTGGAATAAAGCCCTTAAGAGCTTCATTCTGCTTTCTCAATGTCACGTCAAAAGAGGCTTCATTGTCTTCTTCTAATAACACCCATAAAATGCAATAACACTCTCTCAATCTTTTTTTTTATTATTTTTTTTTTGTATTCAACAAAATAAAATAACATTTATACAAATAACAACAACCATACCCAGTAAATCCTACAAATAGCAAGCTACATGTAAGGTTTGCGTAGGGTGGGATGTAAGCAGACATTACCTCTATCCTTGCAAATAGATAGACTAATTTCAGAAAGACCTCGACTCCAAAATAAACAAAGGAACAACAAACTGAACTAAAAAGGTAGAGATAAAAGCGACCAATAATCAACTAAGTGGAGAGAGAGTACTGCGAATTAAAAACATGTTTAACATTATACAACATAAAGGCGCAAAAAAACGAAGACAATCACCTGTAGGCGCAACAACATTTATACAAATAAAAATACATAACATTATAATATAATACATAACATTAAATTATATTAGTTTTTTTAACTTCGTTTAGTTTTTTTATTTATAAATTTATTAATAAAATAAATAAAACATAGTTAAAACACTTTTTAGCTCATTTGTTAGTCTTTTTTAACCTATTTTTAGCCCATTTTAAAACATAACCCATTTTTAAAAACCTAAAAAACCTATTCTTCTTCCTCATTCTTCATCCTTTCTTCTTCCTCTCATCAATAGAAAAAGCAAAAGAAAAAAACAACAACAACTCAATGAACAACAACAACTCAATGAACAACAGCAACAATACACACAAAGGCATGCAGGTCCTGTTCTTCTTCTTTATTCAACTCGCGATGCTTCAATGGCACTCAAGAAATGCAGTGAGCGTTGTTGACTGATTTTTGTTGAGTTTAAGGGAGATGCGATTCTACACCGCATAGCCTTAAAGTTAATATGAAATGACGATTTAACAAGAAACTATATTCTTTAGCATTATTTCTATCTACATTTTTTATTAATTTGATTTGTTAAAATGGATCAATTAGGGTTTCTCAAAACTGACAACGAATGATTTAAAGAATAACTAGTAGGTATGCCCGCGCGTTGTCGCGGGTATTTATGTTATTTTTGCTACAAGTCACGCAACGGCTTTAGTGTATTTTTAGTTATAATTTTTATTTGTTAATATAAATAATACATCAATTCACAAAAATCAATTGAGTATAAACCAAAGAATTTACATAAAAAAATGACGGTTGACGACATTATGCATATGTAAATCATTATCAAACTACACATCATGTTTTAACTATTTCAAAATTACATATGTTCACTCATGAAATACAATTGATATCTTGTTTTAATGCGGAACTTTACAAAAAACATGTCCAATTTTCAAAAAAAAAAAAAAAAAAAAAAGAAAAAAGAAAAGAATTCACAATAACACAAAAGAAAAGTAATAAGTGCAGGTGGTATAGCAGAATCGAAGGATACTCCAGTTGGCCCTATGGCTTAGTGGTTGGTCCTATACCCCTTATCATCTTCATCTTCTTGTAATCTATATGTAGAAGAAAAAGTTAAGTGCTGATATTAAGTACCACTTACCAATAATCACATCAGGTGATATCCTCTATATTATGTCGGATTTCTTAACATGCATGTATCTAATGTGAGAATGTTATGATACATAATTAAATTAAAAGTGTGACCCAACCCCGAAGCAGTGTAATCAACATAAATCAACCTTAATATGTTTTTTTTCTTTTGAAAAGGTATTTAATTTTAAAAACAATTACCTGCAAAACCACAACTTCCATACCCATCAATCACTGGTAAGTCATTTATCATTTTCTTGTACAATTGTCATGTGATACATTTTTGCAGCCCATTAATGGACTCAGAGAGTTTTTAAATATTACAAAATATATTAACATAATGAAGGAGATTAACAAACTTACATTGACATTCAATTAAGCAATTGCCCTAATGTAATGTATAACTCCATGACTCATATAAGCCTATTAACAATATAGAGAGAAGAATGAGAGAGTGAAGGAATGCTTTTCTTATTGATGTATCTTATGAAATACAAATGCCTCTTTATATATGCCCTTACATAAATACAAAGGTAATAAAAATATAGGAGTTAAACATATGAAAAGCCATAAGCCCTTACATAAATACACGGGTAATACAAATATAGGTGTTAAATATACGGAGAGTTATCATATAAATGCATGTATGTGAAGAATCACTTTGCATTACTTATTTGTATAATTGTCATCAAAAGTTGTATTATAGGGGCATAAAATGAAGAAAATGGGTAAAATATAGAGATGTATACTTGTGCCTCTTGATATGCCATCTTAAAAGTGTGACAAAATTACAATCATATCCGTCAAGTTTCTTTAATAAGGTATATAGATATAGATATAGATACTTATGAAAACATTGTATGATTATAAGTTAAATTTCAATTATTTCAAGTATATCTATACATATATATATGTATAATATAATAGGATAAATTACAAAATTCGTCCTTTAGGTTTGGGCCATTTTTCAGTGGATGTCCTTTCGCGTTTCAGTTGATGTGATTCGTCCTTAACGACCTAAAATCCTTACACCCATTGTCCTAAGGGCCTAACTTGGTTAGTTTTTAACGTTAAGTCTGGTCATGTGGGGGGCACGTGAGGGTATATTCGTCAATTCATCTGCCCCTTTCATTTCCCTCCTATATTATAACGTTTCGTTGAGATCAATCAGATCATCATCTAGGGTTCTTCAAGAAACCCAAATTAGGGCAACCACTTCGATCGATCATGGAGCCTATTTACTGCCATTGTGGAAAACCAGCAATTGTACGTACATCGTGGACAAGTAAAAACCCAGGTCGAAAGTTTTATGCTTGTCCTGACCAGGTACGTTAACACTCAATTTCTGATTTTCATTACATAATGTTGCATCTGATGGATTTCTTTCTGTCAAATTAGCTATCACGATGTGGATTTATTGGATGGTGTGATGAATTGAAGTGCCAAAGGTGTCAACAGATTATCCCAGGTCTGTTAAAAGCCAAGAACAACCTTGAAGTTTATAATGGCCACCTTGTTGCTGCAAACCACCAGCTTGAAGAAAAAGTTCAAGATTTGAAAGCTCAAGGAAGCAAATGGAAAAGGATGTTGATATGTAGTTGGTTATGTTTCTTGGTGTATAAATTTTGTATTCTTAGTTGAACTGCGCATTAATGCACCTGTTAGGAATGTGTAAGAAATGGTTAATGGCTAATGATAATGAAAGTGCTTATAATGCACATTGTTAATAGACTGTGTTGAAGTAGACTGTGTTTGACCCATTTGAAAGATATTGACCCATTTGAAAAACATGTAATAGACTGTGTTTAAGTACATAAAATGCATGTTGATTGTGCAGACTGTGTTTGACCCATTTGACAAAACTCTAATACACTGCAACATAATAAACATCTGGACATACCCATTAACCAAAATTGCAACATTTTTTGCTGCATTAAGTACATAAACTGCATGTTCAACATAGCCTAATCATTACTACTTGTTCAACAAACACAAACATAAACATAAGTTACTAATGTTCCCAAAAGGACCAAAATACATGTTCAACAAACATAACAAACACAAACATCCTAACCCTTGCTACCCTGAACCTTGCTCGTGGTACCCTTCTTGCTAATCTTCTTTCTTCCCTTCTTTCCAGACTTGGCCTGAGTACCTGCAACCTGTTCACTCTGTCCCTTGTAGGTCCTTTGATTGTGTCCAGTATTCCCACACTTGCCACATTTTCCTTTGGTGTTTTTCCTAGACAGTGTGCCCCCTGATACCAGATTCCCTTTCAAATTCTGATCTCTTCCTAACCTTCTTGGGTTTTCCAACTTGTGTGTGATGATTTGGTGGTGTTAAAGTTGTAGGAACTTGAGACTTAGGCCATAAAGCTCTGCCATTGATTGGGTTAATCTTAAAGGAATAAACCTGTCTCCACCTATCCATTGTATACACTGGATTAACCCAACTCTCCAATGCCCCAACTCTACCTCCATTAGTAGCTTTGAACCAAATTGCAGCCACTGCATGTCTGCAGGGCATTCATGTCCATTAAAGTAACAAAATTTAGCATTAATGAATGAAAGTGACAACATTTGAATTGAACAAGATATACATACCTGTTATTTCCCAACCTCTGCAAGCACAAGTCTTTTCAGCCAAATCCACAACACGTGTGTGACCAGGTTTACCACTAACTCCATATTTACCCCCCCCCCCCCATGATGGGCTTGTCTCTGCCTTCAACTATCTTTCCATTAAATGTTTCACACATGTTGTTTAGTAGCATATCAGTCAACCCCCTACCTGTATTATGTTGGTATATCAAAATTTTGAAATCTAAACCTAAACAGCATTAGCTATACAACTATAAAGAACATACCTAAAAAGTGAGACCTGGTCCAGTGTAGAGGTGGAATTTTTGACAACCACAAATGGGCCTTCTTGTTAAGGGCCTTTAACTCATTCATTGCAGCAGTGAATTCAGGGACTGTTGTTGCACTAGAACACTTCCACAACAAGTCTTTATACAATTTGCCTCTGAAACTTTGCTTCATGTTTTCATGAATGTGCCTGAGACAGTATATGTGCTCAGCATTAGGATATAACCTTGAAAGTGCTGGAAGTAGACCCTGTTTAAAAATTGGATAAGTATATTAAGATGAAATGAATGTTATATACTTTAGTAAATAAAAACTAGAGAACATACCTTCTGTCTATCACTCATGAATGTGAACCTTGACTCTCTATCTAAATCCAAGTCATCTCCCAACAAATCTAGAAACCAGGACCAAGAGTTGTAGTTTTCAGCCTCAACAATTGCATAACAAACTAGGTAGATTCCATTATTTGGGTCAATACCCACTGCACTCAAAATCTGACCAGGATAAGGTCCTTTCATGAATGCACCATCCAAACCCAACACATCCCTACCAATAGCCTTAAAACCTTGTTTTAATGCTCCCAAACAGACATAGATTCTTTTGAACTTCCTTGTGGGGTCATCTGGATGATTAGGTAACTCAACCTCTATCTTAACAGTGGTACCTGGATTTTTATCCTGCAATTCCAACACATAATCCCTAAGTATAGCATATTGTGATGTGTAATCACCTTCCATCATTGTCTTAGCCTTTGTCTTAGCCCGGTATGCTTTCATCCTTGATATGCCTATTTCATACTTCCTTTGGAACTGTTCCTGAACAGCTTTCACAGGAATATCTGGGTTTTCTTCGATCTGATCCACCAGTTGTTGAGAGAGGAAAGTAGATGTACAAGCAGTAACATTCCTTGTCTGTGCACATGTATGGTCTTCAATTAATTTCCTCACCATCCAGCTTTCTTCATCTGAAATTTTAGAAATCAAAATGACCCATGGACAGTGGTGTTCATTAGGGTTTGTCTTGTAACCCCTGACTCCAACATTTATATTGGTTTCTCCCCTAGTTTTACCCTTGTTAACAGGGGGTCCCCAAACTTTACCCTTGTCCATAATTGGCCCCTTATCTTTTGATTTGTTCACAGCAGCTGTTGCACTTCTTAACTTTCTCCCACATGCCCCTTTAGGTTTTGGTTGACTTGAAACATGAACACCAAAATCATCCACTTCAAATTCTGGTTCCCTACCATGGCACACTGCCCTAACCCTTTGCTTATCATCCTTCACAATAACAATTTTCCTTCTTGTCTCAACAGAATGAGTTTTAATCAACTTTTTTGCTTCTTCCTTAGTACCAAACACTTAGGACACATAAAAAACTACTCTGTTCTCATCCCTATTCTGATTTGCCTTTCTGATTTTTTTAGTTGTCTTTTCCTAGCACTAGTTTCATAATCATCAGACTCTGATCCACTTAAGAAAGCATCATTCTGCATCACTTCATCATCATCAGCCTGTACATCATCTTCTTCTTGTCTACCTAAATCTTCTTCTTCAACATCAAGGTCAATATGCATCCTATAGTCACTCATATCTACTTCATCTTCAGCCATACAATTGTCATCAACTATAAAATCACTATCACTATCCTCATCATTTCTCATAGAAACAGTTTCAGAATGACAATCATTGGACTGTGCTGCACTACCTATAACCTCTTCATCTTCATTTGACAATGGTCCATTATCAGTGACAAACATGTCATCATCTTGATTTGGCAATGGTCCCTTATCATTAAAAAAACATGTCATCATTAACCTCTAATGGAGTTAACCTACCCTTCCCAACCACACTAGACTCCACACCATCACAGTTTTGACCAGCCCCACTAGACTCCACACCTTTGCCTAATCCACTAAAGTTTAAGTTTCTGACTACATTTAGCTTAGCAGGGACTAGTGCATAGGGTCCAGGTTCATCAATTTCTTCAATGGTAACACTGTGTTTAGGTTTAGTTGGTGTCAGCAACATTTCCTTTATGTTATCTAAACCATGTTAAGTAAACACATTGATTAACTTATGCACTCCCACATGTTGAGCAAGCCTCAACACGTCCTGATCAGAAGTTAGGTCTTCAATACCATCATCTAAATTTTTTTCCGGATTTTGGAAAAAGTAATAAATATGATCAACAACAGAGTATCCTAACAGACCCATCATTAAAGAAACTTCATGCACAGAGAACATATCAATATCACACAAGTCAATATAGTCAATCGTACTACCTACATACTCACGACCTGGACTTTGAGTCAATCTACCACCATGATGAAGCTTTATACTTAAGAAATGGGGCATTCCAACTGCAAAATTTTAAAATTTTGAACTTTATACATCATTCAATAGCAAAATCAACAATATCAGAAAACCTAAGTTACAACTTACAGTACACATCATCGAGATCAACATTAAGCCCTGGTCGTCGTATGGTCCAGCCATCATCCCAGCCATCCTCCCACGTCATTATTGTGATCGTGAAGCAGAAGTGAAAAAGAAGATGATCGATAAAGTAGAAGGTGGATTATGATTTTGTCTGACATTATGAAGGGTTTTATAGAAGAAAAGGGGGGGGGGGGGGAGGAAATGGGCAGATGAATTGACGAATATACCCTCATGTGCCCCCCACATGACCAGACTTAACGTTAAAAACTAACCAAGTTAGGCCCTTAGGACAGTGGGTGTAAGGATTTTAGGTCGTTAAGGACGAATCACATCAACTGAAACGCGAAAGGACATCCACTGAAAAAAGGCCCAAACCTAAAGGACGAATTGTGTAATTTATCCAATATAATATAACGATTGTGGTGGGGATACATGGCACTTGGTGAGACCATCCTCACCCTTAAATTCCCGCTAAAATTTGTAAGTTATAAATAACTCAGCTAACCTGATATTTATTAATTTAAATTTTTTTATATTTATCTTTATCTTTATTATCACTTTACTATATAATAAATAAAAATCTTATGATTATCTTGTTTCCCTCTCACATGAAACAATATTATTAAATTATAATTTCACGTTTATCTCTTATTTATTTAATATTTATTTTCTCCGCATATTAATAACCATTTAATATTTTATTAATAAAAAAAACTACATTTTCAATACACCGCCTCTATCACACAATGCGATAGTTGCTTCTGCCTTTGCACCTCATCCAAACATACATTTTCTCTTTAATATACATTTTCATTCTTATTCACATGATTAAATTTGTTACTTTCTCAAATTATAGTACATTAATTCCTATTCTATATCGTAATACATATTTTATCTTAATATTAAATTTGCCTATTCTAGAAAGAACCTGAGATATAACCTAGTAAATATATAAATACTTAGAAAAGTTAAGACCAAACACTTGGATATTTTTTCATCCCACTTATTATTTTATTTATTTATTTTTATTTGATATATTATATCTTTACCGTTCAAACCATCCAAACTGAAAGAAAGCGGAGACAATGATGATTCACAGTTGCAACAACATCATACTAAAAATAAACCTGATGTTGAAATCAGTTGGATATTGACGGACCGCTTTGTAATGTTTCTATTTAACCTTCATTTTAGAAAAAATAATTAAAAAAGGGTCACACCACTCATAACAGTTGTTTGTTCGCGTATTAACCCACAATTATTTGTTAAATTGTGATGTAGCGCTTTCCAATAAATTTCACAGAAGAGGCAGGTTTTGGCAAGCTGAAGGAGATCGATGTGAAGACCGAGAATGGATTGTTTACGAAGATGTCGTTACGTTGGGAGCCGAGTAACAATAAAAACCGGTACATATGATTTTTTTCATGTTTATTAATTTATGTAGGTAATTTAACATCATATAATACAGTTTATTAGCGACAAATTTGTTAAAATCATCAAACACATTGTTTTTCCAAGTTATGCTATTAAAGTCTGGGCAAAATTCATGACGACTGCTGGTATATTAGATAGCTGCAAGTATGGGCTGAAGTTCGTGATCAAAGACTCATTGTTGGTGGTTTCGAGACTTTAGTGACGTGTTAACGATGGATGTTTTTAGAAACAAGCAATTAGTTTCATCTTTTTAGGGTTAAGTATGATGCTTGCTTTTGGACATTTGGTTGTAGTTGGTGTGTTTATGGGTCGGGTGATCGGTGCGCCGGGTTTTCCATGAACCAAAACTTTCTTTGGCATGCATGTTTTAGAAGACGTTTGTTATGTGTAATTCAGTGTTTTTTCTAAACATGTGTGTTCTGACTTTTGAAAATGCACCCCTTCGAAACATCAACCACATATCATTATATGGTTTGCATCGAATTCGAACATTAGAGCAACAGACTGGTAATTTGTTAGCTTCTTCCTTGCAATGTTAATAAAACCACATTGCATGGCCTTACGTCAACATTAGCGGCCTCATAAAAGGGGTCATCAGGAATGGTAAGCCTGTCCGTTTCTGTGCTACTTGCTGGGAGAGTTGTGGCACATACGTGTCTGGCATGCTTTGCAGTGGAAAAAAATAAGGCAACTGATGTCAAAGAACGAGAGGCGGTTTAGAAATGGAGGTTCAAACCAGTTATGCAGCAGGAAGAGATGGGGCGGTTTAGAAATGGAGGTTCAAACAGCAAATTGAAGTAGGGATGAGCATATTGCACTGAATACCGAACTGATACCGATTCCTTATTGAACCGAGGGTGTTTTGCACCGAATGTCAAAAATGCATGTAAGTGAATGATCTAGTCTTAAAGCGTTAAACTAGAATTTTGAGTAAACCCACATGCATATGTTAGTATGTTACAACATGCCAGATTTCAAAATTTGATTATGGGTTATGAATACAAATCCACTTTTGAAATGTATACATTTTTTTATGTAAATTACAACTACTAGATCCATTGTTATATTTTTTTTTTTGAATAAATCATGATTGTTAAGCATCATGAGTAAAAGTTTTTAGAAACCTAAGACTAATTATGACGTTGAACGGAAGCGATAAAAGTGCTAGATAGTAATCTTCTAAAGAAATCCAAATGGAAAAAAATATTATTATCATGTATCAAAGTTGTCCTAAACATCATAAATAATCTTTTATTTGTAGAACCGGAACCAGTTCGAAAATACCGGTCCCAGACCGGTTCAGTTTCGGTTGGGTTGTTCCATCGGTTCGGTTTGAGGAACCGGTTTTTTGTGCAACTCTAGTCGTGGCTATCAAAGAATGACGACGAGTGGTGTTGGTCATTTTGACCAATTCTAATTATAGAATTTCATAAAAGTAAAATATTTTGACCCTTTGTATTATTATAGTAGATCCAGATTAACAAATTGTACAAAAAAAATCCTGCAAAAAGACTTATTTCTTGAAAACAATAACATTACCCAGTAAAATCTCACACTCAACAAAGCTAAGAGTAGGGTCTGGAGAGGGTGAGATGTAAGCAAATCTTACACCTATCCTTGCGGATAGAGAGACCCCGGCTCCACAACATACAATCGACAAGCAAACAACACAAAAAAGTAATAAATATCTACTGAATTTAGATATACTCATTTCTTGAAAAATAAGTCCTAATTGTGAGGTGTAGCCACAAGCTAAACATAATCATTATGAGATGTCCTACCAATATATTCATTTAAAACCAATAATAAAATCTTGATAAAGAAAAATAATAATTGCCTAGGCATAACAGGAAGTTAATACACCAATTCACGGCGTTTATGTAGTTATATAGTCAAGAAAATAATTGTGAATAAAATAAAATACATTTGCATATAAACAAAAATGTCAAGGACAAGCTTAGCTATAATATATGTTGGACTATATTCTCTTCACATGAATAAAAATAAACAATTTTGGTTGTACAGAAAATGGACCACAGGAGAGTTGGCCTCATCCTTTTGGTGGTTTTCTACATCTAAGGCTTACTTCACATCTTACCCTTTTGGGGGTATTATGTTCTTGTCCAAACCGTAAAAATTATGGTCCTACAACATCACAAGCAAGACTCTATTTTGGATTATTTTGACCCAACCTAAGATGCTATTATATTCAAACAACTAAGTGGGTGTTTGGGATTGAGTGGGAAATTTTTTATTAACTTATTGGCATTTTTAAAAACTAATAAGTCAATAAATCACTTTTAAAAGCTATGATTTATGGCTTTTCCAAATGACTTATTGTCTTAGAGGCTTTTTCCAAAAACCTAATAAGCAATAAGTCATTTTCTAACTGAGTCCAAAACACACTACTAGAAAAAAGGCCTATCTTGACACACATTTTATGACACGCACTCATTTATGACACTCAAAGCGTGTGTCATAAAAAAAAGTGTCATGGATTTTGAAATCTGGTTAATTAATGACACTTATTTTTGCGTGTCAAAAATTTAGTGTCAAGAAATAAAAAATATGACAGAATAAGACACTGAGTGTCATTATTCTCTGTCATAAAAATTTCCCCAAATTTTATTTTCCCTCCCATCCATACTCTCTCTCTCCTACAAAACCCACTTATCTACTTTCCTTTCAATTTTATCACACAAACCCTAGCCTATGATTCAAAACTGCCTCCCATCTCTTTAAACTCTCTCCCTCCAAACCACCACCACCATCATCGACGTCTTTCTCACCGGACCTCCGTCTACCGACGTCTTTCGAAACAAATATATAAAGAAAGTTGTAAAAGCGAGAAGAAATTGTCAGGTTCAGGGTAATCTACGGCGAAGATATGTTGATTACAGTTGCCAAATATTTATTCTTACGGCGTCCAGCGCCCACATGCCTAAACGAAAAATAGAGAGAGAGATGCTAGACCGGCCAGACTATTCATGTTTGTTCATCCACAATGGTGTTAGGCCTTAGAAGAGATGATGGTGGCGAGGGGTTGCGGAGGATGAATGTAGACGACTGTGGTGTTCGAAGGACCTAGCCGCGGCCTCAGGCGGTGGCGGCCGGGGTTCCGGCGGGTATAAACTTGCTTGAATTCTCCATTTAAAGCAGATCGGCACACGTAAAGGTTACTTCTGTCAGCATCGCAACTTTTGACTCTTTCTTTGTTTTATTTGGCTAGGGTTTACTTTCTTCTTTCGTTGCTGATGATTACTCCCACTTATATACACTTTGTAGAGAAGATAGTTGTTAAGTATCGGTAATATTAGGTCCATATGGATGTTTGATTAATTTATTAAGTATGTAAATTGCTAACTTTAAAATG
Organism: Ambrosia trifida; assembly: GCA_028751855.1. Classification (NCBI taxonomy): domain Eukaryota; kingdom Viridiplantae; phylum Streptophyta; class Magnoliopsida; order Asterales; family Asteraceae; genus Ambrosia; species Ambrosia trifida. The sequence goes on along the minus strand of CM054128.1, from coordinate 18,763,809 downwards.
AATTTGTGCTTGGTATTTGTCTTAACTACTATTAAATTAAGTCATGAAGCAAAAGAACAATTGGTACTCCTGGTAACAATGATTAATTGTTAAATTTTGCAAAGATTGAAATATCAACATTTTAATGGACACTTGAATTGTGTTCATATACAATGTATATATCACCGAAATCTACCTGTTTATTAATTTGTGTGGTAATTTCTCTATATTACTCTGCTACAGTAAACAGTGAAGTAAAGGTTGCTATAGCTTTATTGATCACTTTGCCTCTTAATGAGTCATCTCCTTCTTACCCTAAATCTATCTGCCACCACCTCTTGCTTACCTTTTGCTCTTTACCTATGTAGCAAAGGACGGTAACTACATGGCACATGTTGTTAGATACGGATTGAAGTAAGTTTTATTTCAATTTTGTGTTTAGATGTTCAATAATGTTGAAATTTATTGACCTAGATTAAGTTTCCTGAACTGCGATTGATTAACTTTGGAGAAAATTAACTGGAGGTTTTTTTATTTAATTTTTGATGTCAGCTGTTTACACAGTTTTGTTTGTGGTGAATTAAGCATGAGAATCTGTTAGTTTTGATCCATGGTTGTATACATTAGCAGCTCAATTTGGTAATTTAGATGATTTTCATAGCTTGGGCAAACTCTTAATGATAAAGATTGAAGTTAACCTAAGCATGTGACTGATGGTTGTATAAATGTATGTATTGTCACTCATGCATTTGTGGTTTTATGCTATAGGATTTGGAATTTTTTTTTTTGTTTTTCTAATAAAATTATAATTTTTGAACTTTTTTGCACTTTTTAGTACGCGATATCGAGGTATAATTTATGTGTAGTATTCAAAAGGTATTGATATGGCAATTTGTGCTAACTCTTGATGATCAAGATTGAAATTAAGCATGTGAGTGAAAGTTATTGTCATGCTGGTATGCACCGGAACCATATTACTCATGTCTATCTTGCAATCTACATCGATCATATGTTTATTTCTCATAAAAGAATGGATCATGTGATTGGTGGGAAGTTCATGTTTGGTACGAAGACTTACTATATGGTTATCGCTTGGGAAAACATTTGAAGATTCCTTTTTCAAATGCATGACATCACAACTATGTGGTTAACCACATCTATAGTTGGACCCATGGATCATATACCTTTCCTGAGTTATATAATTTTTATGTTTCAGGTGACTTGGGGTGGGAATGGCTACAAAGTTGTAGGTAATTTCGACAACGTGTAGGTCATTGGCCTATTTGTTCTAGCAAATATAGAAACATAGAATTTCTAACCAATTCGCCATCGTTCATTGCAGGATATTGATGTGAGAGGATAGGTTTTGCAAAGGAATGATGGGTTGAACCACTGCCAACACATCTTACCAGCAAAATGTGACGCCAATTCTCTTTTTGATAAGGTTTACTTACCGTGTCCATCTTTCAGCATTGTTGATCACTTGATTGTCTTACCGACAACAAGAATAGGATTAACCTGATCTGCAATCAATACCAAGGTAAACAATAGTTTCTTTGCTAATTTGAGGTATTTTTAAAAATAATTTGTTTACATCAACAGGTACAACCAGTTAATATGATCCAGTAATCCGACCCGCCTGTTTCGCTATGCTAAATCCCATTGGAATATAGCCTAAAAGAAACTGCATTATGTTACTATTTTGATAAGTTAAAGAAAAAAAACTATGTAGCTGCACTGTAGTTTCTTGAGATGAGAACAATGTGCAAGCTGTAAAGATGTTATGAAAGCCAAGATTTTCTAAAACCAATTATGCAAACAATAATATACTTCTCTACAAACTATGTTTTATGCCTTAAATTTAAAGAATATATGTGTTTTCTCTCACAGTTAATGTATGCTCAGTTCATGTGACCACTTGCACGTGAAAAGAGGATTAAATAAGATTGGGTGACTCCATTGAAAACATTTTTGGTTATATTTCTGAGGTATGATATATTTGTTGTTCATTCTTTGGAGGTTTAATGACAACATTTTCATATAACAATATTTGATTTCTGACGTATGATATTTCTAAGGTATAGTATTTTCACAGTTTTAACTCATACTAGGATTTTTTTTATTATAAAATTGAAAGGTATTCCGGCTAAAATTATTAGAATGGCTGCTCTTCATCAAATCAAATGAGATAACATTAGGGATTCTTATGTTCAAATTATTTTTGGTGTTTTTAGGTCATTATTTATATTAAATATCTTTTAGTGATTTTTTTATTAAACCAAATATACGAATCATATAGTTTACATTTAATACCCCCAATGTTTTAGTTTTGTAGGCGCTTCACTACGTTCAGAGTATCAAGTTGAACAAGAAGATGAAACAAGTGATTTATGTGATTTTCCTCATGACATTGTGGTGAATATGGTTGCGCCTGAGCGAGATGGTTTTCACCAGTTAGTTGGAGAGGAGATCAAAGTTAACAATTTCTGGCGGTTGATGAAGACTCAAGAGGTTTAGGGTTGACGGTTCGATTTTTAAGATATGTAATTTTTATTTTCTATCCGTGTAAGTACTTCTATAAAAAAAATTTATATGAAATATTGTAAGTTATATATATATATATATATATATATATATATTTTAATTTTTGTATTTATAAATTTTGGTTCTTTAAATATGTGTGTAGTCATTTAATTTGTTTAAACCTTTCTTATTTATTTTATTTTATTTTTTAGAACTACCCGTGTAACGCACGGGTTCTGACCTAGTATAAATATAAATCCAGATTTATTAGTTATTTTACAGATTTTTTTTTAGGTAAAAAAAAAACATGACACGCAAAATTAGTGTCATAAAGGTGTGTCGTAAATGCATGTCATGAAAGAGTGTCATTAAAGGGTGTGTCATAAATGCGTGTCAAAAAAGCGTGTCGTAAAGGAGTGTCATAAACGCGTGTCATTAAAAGATGACACGCGTCTGCATGTCATAAACCTTTCTTGACATGTTCTTCCTTGACACTTTTCTGTGTGTCATAAACACCCTTTTATGACGCGCAATGCGCGTCAAGAAAGGGGTATTTTTCTAGTAGTGACACCCCGTAAAATCTATTAGATCGAAAAAAAAAATAGCTCAACCACGTTGAAGGATACATATTAAAAGTGTGTTATGAGGTCTAATCCATCCGAACGGGTGTGTATCAACCCGTATTAACAAAATTTTATTTTTAAATTGCCCTAACTCTTTTCTATTACCACAAGTTTAACAACAACGACTCACTTTTCGACACACGTACACTCATCAATTTCTATGCAGAGTAGCCACAACGCCAAACCCTTACAAACCATCACCTCAATTAGCACATCAAATTCTAAAGAGAGCATCCACAACTCCCACAATAAAGAAAAGTACACGGATAGTCCCTGTGGTTTTACAAACTTTTGAAAATAGTCCATAAGTATAAGAAATTACAAAAGTAGTCCAAAATTTTGCTATTTGTAGCGCCTTTAGTCCAAACTTCTGTAATATGTACACCTTTAGTCGGGACTAAAGGTGCTACAAATTACAAAAGTTTGTACTATGTGTATAATTTCTCATACTTAGAGACTATTTCTAAAATTTTGTAAAACCATAGGGGCCATACGTGTACTTCACTCCCTACAATACTATCAATTTCAAACCCTAATGAATATATATATATATATATATATATATATATATATAGGATTCGATTCTAATGAGAATTAGGTTAAATTGTGAGAACCGTGAGAACTCCGATGTGAAATGCGAATTTCAAAAAAAAAAATAACTACACACTATTGTAAAAAGGGCTAACTAAGAAATGTAAAAAAAAAAGTGATGTAAATGTCTACATCGATGTAATATTTTATTTTGGTTTAATCACAACCACACATTCATTTTACAATTAATTAAATGTGTGGTTATAAAGTGAGTTCCTATGGTTCTCACATCTCGTCCTAGTTCTCATTCTAACCCATCCCTATATATATAATATGTAATATTATAGGTTTCAATGTCGTGCATTACGCACGTTGATAAATATAATGTTATATATGTAATAAAAAAATTATGTATAAGAAAATATATGCATTTCACGATTGAAAAACTCGGTGTATTATATACAAATAAAATAAAACCTAATATAATTTGTTAACATATGCAGTCGTCAACATATGTATTTAAAAATTTATAAAGTTTGTCAAGTTAATTTTTATTCTTCAAATAAGAATTAACTTTAATTATTTAATACCACCTATTTTCTTTTTACTATTTAACATATTGTATTTTTACTACTATTTACCATCCAACCACATTAAGTATATGAAAATTTTTAGATATCACTTATCTAAACAATTATCATTATTATTTTTTATTTTTATTATTTTAGCTAATATAAATTTGAACTTGATAAATTTTTTAATTAAAAAATATAAGTTTATTTAAAGTACTAATAATTAAATTTATATTAAATTTATTTGGTTAATAATAAAATAACTATCTTTAATTTAAAAATAATTATCTTTAATTAAATAAGATAGAAAGAAGTCATGTTTTTTAATTAAAAGATAAGGATCCATAATTAAGTAGAAGAAAGAGGAAGGGAAAAAAATAGATGGCTTCAATGAATGACACGTGTTCTCATTTTTTTTATTATATATATACTAGCTTATACCCCGAGAGCGTCTCGGGATTGAAAACTCTAATATTACGTGATAAAAAATAAGTTTTTATTACTAAGAATCATTTGTAAACAATCAACTATATTTAGAACCAATACTAGTCAAAGAGCGATAAAACATGCAAAAAAAATACTTGGAAGCTTGACTTTACCCATGGTATCACTGATGGCAATTCGTTATTCCATCCCCGGCATGAATCCTCAAACTTATGCATCTTATCTTATAGAAACTGAATGTATTCAATAACATAGAATATTTACAATGTTAGACATTTATAAGTTTGGATAAAGGATAAAAATAAAGTAGATATGTTTCTCATGGTATATACCTCTAATAAAAATGATGATTTATCTCTCTTTTGATCACCATGAGGAATGAGTTCTCTCAATATCGAAAATCTGGCCAAGTATTTAGTTGTTCACTAAAGTACTCAAACCGATAAAATAGCAAAAATATAGAAACATATGTTATAGAAATCAACACTAAAAATAAAAATATATTAGGTGTAACTTAGAACAATCAAAATAGTGTAATCAAACATTTTGCAAGTAACAAAGATATATGGATGGCGTAATCTTATCCATTGGGTTGACATTACCCCAGTAGCTCTCTGGTTGAGGATGCACAAGAGGATCACCATATACCTCTGAGGTCGATGTAAGTAAAATTTTAAAAGTACAAATTAATGTCCTATATAAATGGGAATCTAAATACCAATATGATCCAATGTTTCAAATTATATAAAAAAAAATTGAAACCTTGCTTCGACTCGCTTCGTAAGACCAAGCATATTTAGTGTGTCAATCACATTTGTCTTTATTGTCTGTCTCACGTTACACATTCCTTAATGTTCCAATTATAATCATGTCCTAGTAGCAAATGCAATAAAATCTAGGATAGACATGCACCTTTGCAACATTATACTTGTAAAAAATCAGTGAAGCAAAGCATGCAAGATGGTATATCTGATCGACCTCAATCAGCAATGGTTCTGTGACATCTTCAAAGGTGCATATAAAATGATTATCTTTATAAGCAATAAAGATCTTGGACCATGACAAAATCATACGATTTTGTATATATTTCGGAAACTACATTTCTGTATAAGAGATACTCATAACATAACAAACAAACCAGAATCGATGGATACATATTCGTCTTAGTGCATACAACGGGCAAGAACAATTACTACAACATGTAATAAAAACTTACCATGAGAGACAAGCTCGAATCTTGGATGACCAATCCACTTTCAAAGATTGTATTTTGAGCCAATGAAATAATTATCATCAACAATCACCTGAAGATAAGAAGACATATAAGTAGATGTAAATAAAAGATCTGACAACACAGTGGCGGATATGTAACGCCCCCAAAACCCGTTTCGCTTAATTATGCCATTAGGCGTGATTAACAAAATAATAAAACGAGACTTAAACAATAACAATGAGGGTTATGCTCCAATATTGAAATAACCTAGTTAATGTTATTAGTTATATAAAAGAGCAAATGATATAGGAAAAACTAACTTGACTAGTTAGTCTTATAAGGAAATGACCTTATGGGTTAGTTGAGGGGCTATAGTTGCCAATGTGATGAACTTGATTATTATTAATAAAAAAATTATAAAACAATAACACACACAAGTGTGTGTTACAAAAACACATCAGGAGAACGCATATCCTTCAACAAACAAACCCTAAACACAAGAACATGCTTAAATCCAAGCCAAATCAAGGAGTTTTTCAATGCATTAGTGTCACACCCTCAAATTACCACTTGCGGAGTTTTACCGCGAGGCGCATGACAAACCAGGATCCAAGTCAACGGTCACAATAAACAACTCTATATGAAAATACATAACTTTCAAAAGACATAGTTTTCATAAACTCGAAACCAGTAGCGGAAGCATTAAACATGTTACAAACCATAGACCCAAATGTACCAAGTGTTTATTACAAACATGAACTAAACCTAGACGCCAATGCAGACCCGTGCGCCTAGTTCCATTTGTTGCTACCTTAGCGACCTGAGAAAAACATGCCAAAAAGACGTCAACATATAATGCTGGTGAGTTCACAGGTTTGTTCAATGTGTTACCAAGTGTTACCAAAATGTTACCATGTCCATACTATATCAATGTTACCAAGTACGCTAGCTAGGCGTATGTTTTATTACTACTACGATTGGAAACCATTACTAGACACGTTTAGCAATGTTTAGCATATGTTTAAGCAGCCCGAATGTTCAGCATGATACCAATGTTCCTGTTCGAGTCAACATGCACCCGCCCGGCCCTCCAAGCCGACGAGTGGGGCAGGTCACGCCCAATAGATCTATCCACATTTCCCCCGTTGTGCATCCCCGCACATTCATGGTTTCCCCCGGGACTTCCAAAGATCGTATAGCAATACAAAGTTAAAAACCATAGTATGACATTTGTTACCAAAATAGTTTAGCGCATGTTTTCTCCCCCAAAAGTTAAAGCAGTAAAAGTGGGGCCGTGAGCTCACCTTAGATAGCGTTCTTCGGTTACAAGTAAAATGCTAAGTCCTTGATAATCCCTCTACCGGTGATCTATCAAAATGTTCACATAAGTGTTCCGACTAATAACCATAAGGTTATCTAGTCCCTGATTGTCCAGATCGTAACCAAGTGTGTTTTAAAACATATTTAAATGTTTAACCGATACACTAGACCGACCCGACATCCCGTTGGTGACCCATTACCCTAACTAATCAAGTACACATAGATTACACACAAGGTTCAAGCATAAAACACTTAGTTTGTATCAAAAATCTCATTTCTGCATCAGAACGGTCGAACCAGTCAGATTAAGCCTCCTTCGCCCGTTTTAAGTCTCCTTCGCCCGTTTTATGTTTCGTTCGACCGTTTGATGTCTCCTTCGCCCGTTTTACCACGTTCGCCCAAACATAACCCAGGTTCGACCCTGAATTCTCTCCTTCGCACCTTTGATCGGTCGAAGGAGTCAAGGTTCGCCCCTGTTGTGCAAATTTTCCTAAAAACGCTTCAAACACATTCAAAACACCTCGAAACATCATCAAACACAGCAGTCAAGCATGAATAACTTATCCCTACAAAACCCCATCGATTTCTCCCGATAATACGTCCATTTCAGCCCTTTCCCAAAATGGTAAGAATTATGAAAATGTCACAATCATGCATGGATTCTTTACCCAATTTGGAAACTTTTGAAATCAATCCATATTCAACTTAAAATGCTCAGTTTATCGAGTGTTCGATTTCTCCTTATTAGTTCTATTGATCATAAATATCATTTATCAAGTCTAGATTCGTTAAAACCCCCAAAATACCCATAACATCACCATCTATCCAATCCTAACCCTAAACAACAATAACCTAGCATCAATAACAATCCTATATCATGTTTTTATCATAGATACAGCAGCAAATCATTGAACAACACATAACACCACATAATACACAATTTACATGTGTTTATCATCATGAAAACCTATGTTTAAATGATAAGGTTTTGATTTAGAGAGATGTTTAAAAGGTTTTTAATCATGAAAACACCCTTAGAACAGATCCGGACAATTAGGGTGAGATGAAAACGAATTAAAATGCTTTAAAAAGATTTAGGATCAAGAACACACCTTGGATTCTTGTTTAGATGTTGTAGATAGGTTAGATTATGAAAAAGGAGAGCAAAAACTCCTTCCTTAGTGATTAAAATCGTTTGAGAGTGTTTTGAGACGGTTAGGGTTTGTGAAATGGTGAAAAATGACAAAGTTTAGTATTTATACTGATCCTCCTTCGCCCCCTGTAAGTGGTCGAAGGTAGCCTCCTTCGACCCTTCCACAGGGTCGAATGAGCCCTGTCCTGGTCGAAGGGAATTCTTCCAATTCCACATCCCAGGTTCGCCCATTTACAATGGGTCGAACCAGCACAAAATTTCTCCTTCGACCACTCGAAGTGGTCGAACCAGAACTCATGTTTATCTAGTTTTCCAGTTTATCATGTTTAACGCATTCTAACATACCTTAACATATGAGCATGCAACCTTAGTCTATGTTTAACATATTTAAGCACGGATAATCATTTACACATCATTTAAACACATCTATGTATATAATCCACCACACGACCCATAATCTACACATATACTTAATTAGTTCATGTAATGTCACCAACAACGGGACCCGGTACTAGTGTATTCCCAAAATGACTCCCAATGATCCTCCAGATCATTGAACCCTGGACAATCCTAACTTGACCCGACTCAACTAACCCAGTTAAGTCTGTTTATAAACGTTTCTTGCTAAGGTAGACTTAGATGTTACTAAAATGTTTATGCCAAATATGTCGGGTGTCACAATTAGCAAGAAACAGGTTATCTAAGTCCTATTGAACATCAAGGTACCTTTTATTTGGTAGAAATTGATGTTATATTCGTTTTTGATTCTCATGAAGATCTAGGGTTTTGATAAAAACGTGAAATTGATGGTTATTATGGGTTGCCCTAGTCTTGGGGAGCCTTAAACATGTATAATCCGGTTACAAATCACACTTAATATGTGTATTTGATTTTGATCATATGATTATGTAAATGTGTAAAATTTGGGGTTTTACCTCTAGGTTGAAACCCTCTATGTTTAGTGATCTAGTTGACTCTTAGGAGTTGTGATCATAAGAAATTTAGGCAAAATGGTCTAAATAATTGGTTATGATAATGATTAGACAAATGGTTATGCTTTGGCTAAATCTTGAACTTTTGAAACTAAACAAATTGGTAGGTGCACACCAAGTGTTTGATTAAATGCCAAATTGGTGAACACTAGTGAAACTATGAAGTTAGAATCATGTAAGATCCATCAAATGTATGTAATGTTGGTTTGTAATAAGCCAAGTTAATTACACATTCCATGTGGCATCATATGAAGCTTTCTTTTAAATTTATTTATTTTGTATTTTTAAATAAAATCTATATCTATATTATCTTAAAATTTCAAATATGTTAATTAATATCTTTTCCTTATTTTCCTCTCACATTTTTTAAATGTTAGTGAACTATTAATTATTTTAAAATTTCAAATATGTTAATTAATATTTTTATCTTTATTTTTTTCTTATTTTTCGCTCACAATTTTTAAACGTTAGTAACTTTTATGTATGACATTTTTTTGAAAAAAAAAATTACACCAAATTAACGATCACTTTATTATCTTTCCAATGAGCTCCATATATAGTGCTATACAAAAACGAAAAAAATGTTTTTTTAGTAAGTTTTTGTTCATGCAGAAAAAACACAATGTATTTAGGTAATTTCTTAATCATATATAGGCAAGTAACTAATTATGTTATGATAGTATATATGTTTTTGAACCTACTATTACATATATGAATTGCCCATGTTCATGTGCTATAACGATATGCTTAGCATTAAAAGAGGTTGAGATTTTTTAATATGCTGGGAACGCAACATGAGAACCCCTTTTGATAGTATAAACATTAGAACAACTTTCTTTAACATTAAAAGAGGTTGAAACTGTTTACTTCTTTTATCCTTTTTTATTAAGTAATATTAGATTTTTCAACCCCGGGACATTCCCGAGGTAATCAGCTAGTATATATATATATATATATATATATATATATATATGTGTGTGTGTGTGTGTGTGTGTGTGTGTGTGTGTGTATTGCGATAATCATATAACACTTCATTTATGTTGTGATTTATATAAGAAAACTAACTATTGTATATATATATATGTTAAAATTATCAAATTTTAAACGCTAAAATAATTAAAATATTAAAATTTCGATGATAAACTTTAAATAAAAATGGTATACAAGGAGTCTTATAAAAATCTATTAAGAAATACACTAAATGATTCGTAAACAAAAAATACGCGAGGTTACAGTCTCCCCTACTTTTGAGAATTTCGTCCTGAAATTGTAGAAGAGTCTGTGGGAAAATTTGAGTAATTTGTTCATATGGTTAATTTTTAAAGAAAAACATGAGACTTGATGGTTCTAGAGGATATATTCCTAAGTTGTAACAGATGATGAGAATTGGATTTTATGGCATAAGAATTCAAGTTTCAAGATCAGATAATCCAAGAGTTTTAGATGGAACAATTTTGGTGGTCAAATTTATATAATAGGAAGACTTACAACACAACACAAAGGTTAGTCCTGAGTTTGATTCTCAGTCTCATTTTCGATGCACCATTAGCGTTTATATATAGGGTGTACCGCAGTTAACCCACCGCGCCTTTAGTGTTTCGAAAGCGTACTAAACATCTCCCCAGTTAACCTAAATAGAATTTCACACCACCTTAACGTACCTGTAAATTCATGATTACCTCCCAGATCGCAATCACCAATTTACCTTACATTAGGGTTTTATGTCCTTCTATGATCCTAAACTGCTTCAACACATTATGGCAAATAAGTTTCACAAAGATGATGAGTTTATGTTGATGCAAAGACAAACACACTAAGGTCATAATGGTTTGTTAACACATTGATAGTAATAAGAATATGCAAACAATCACACCAACAAACCTCCTAGAATTATGGATGGTCAAATTCAAGTGTCATGTAATAAATATCATGAGAGTCAAATTTCAACAAAGCATAGCATGGAAGATATTAAGAAAACCTAAATGATAATATCCAATATTAAAGTTTAACATAGTCCAAAAGAAAACTACATTAATAAGAAAACAATTCAAATAAAAGGGGATAAGTGAGGAGCAAAAGTTTTAGTTTCTCGAAGAGGATAGACTTTCCGTTCTAAAGCTTAGCCAGTGCGAGTTGTGTCATTTGTAGCTGGAGGATTCTGGTCACGGTTTAACTTAGGACAACGGTTGCGAAAATGGTTTGGATCCCCGCACTCGAAACATTGCCCATAATTGTATCTGGGAGGATGACCGGGGTTAGCAGCTTGGTTTTGGGTAGTAGGTTGAGAAGTGACTGCGAGCTGGTTAGCATTAGGATTTACAACTGAACGACGGGTATTGGCCAAGTGTCCATATCTCCCACAATTTGTGCATAAACGACATGGTGAGTTAGTAGAATGATGACGCTTGCATGTGTTGCACTGAGGTGTATTCCCATAGGGCTTCCTGGTGGGAGTTGCATGAGTATTGGTGGAGACAACAGTGAGGTTTGAAGTTTTGGGATTCTTGTTGCCAGTGGAGGGTTCAGGTTCCACCTCAGTTGTTGTTGTAGTCTTAGCACTTTCTTCCTTTTCGCCTTTACGAAACAAAGTACCAGCTTTCACATGATTATTAGTTAAAGTGGCAGCCAAATGGATTGCATCCTTAAGAGTAGTAGGTTTGCTTCCCCAGACTGTGTCTTGAATCTGCATAGGTAAGCCACCGACATATCTTTCAATGGCTCGCGAAACAGGGGTAACATGATAAGGCACAAGTAGACTAAGCTCGTGGAAATGAGCAGTGTAGGCAAGATTCTCTCCGCTATCCTGCTTGAGCTGCCAAAATTCCTCCTCAAGTTTCCTAATCTCATTCTGATGGCAGAATTCAGTAAGCATACGAGTTTTGACTTCATTCCAAGGCAAGGCAAGAGCAATTTCAGCACCACGATTTCGTTTTTCTCCGTTCCACCATGTGAGTGCTCGCTTTTGGAGAACACTCATGGCATAGCGGACCTTGAGATTATCAGGGCAATCACTATTGATGAAGGTATTTTCGATGCTTTCAAACCACTGCAAGAGTCAAGTGGCTCCTTCATCACCAGAGAATTTAGTTGGACCGCAAGAGTTGAAATGCTTGAGAGTGCAAGGGCAGTTTGCATTCCCATTGTTGTTAGCATTAGGCCCTTAGTTGGCAGCCTGATTGAGTTGGGCTACCAAATTAGTAAGGACAGCAGCCACCTGTTGAGCAATAAGAGCAGCCATTTGAGCATTATCATTCTGGTTGTCGTTGTCATTATCGTTGTTGATGTCACGACAAGGAGGCATTTTCTAAAAAAAACCAAAGAAAACAAAGAAGATCACGAGGCAAAGATATTGATAAGTCAAAATAGATATGATAACAATGATACAAGACACTAGGGTTGTAATCATTTATTCATTAATTAAACGAATAAACGAAAACGTTGACTAATCAAAGTGATTAGATCTCAATAATTTTTGGGAAGACATGCTTTAGCCTATAAGTGAACACTCATCCCGAGAATTCCCAGGTAGGCATACAGGTCCCTCGGTTGATTGGGATTTATGCGAAATGCCAAACCTAGCCAGAAAACTCATAATACAAGCGTTCACCCTTCCAGATTGCATGTGTTCTTAATCATTATTAAGGCCTAAGACTTTGACGAGATCATGATACCCAATTTAGGTTTTAAGCCTGGGAGTTTGTCCTAATAATTTAGGGGTAGATCAACATCCGTCGAAAGATGGGAAGAAGCAGTCAAGATAAAAGGACTAAGCTAGGGAAAAGAATAAAGAATAGGGTAAGGATAAGATAGATTTCAAAGATAAGAGACAAGCAAGGCTGGAGTCCTAGGGTTATAGTCTAGGTTAGAAGTTCTAATAACCTAATTCCCTATAACCATGGCTCTGATACCAATCTGTAACACCCCAACCGATGGCGGAAACATCGGGGTGCCACGTAGTGACGATTGTTCAATAGCTCATGGCAACTAAATAAAGTTTCGATCGATTAATAAATTAAATTACAAACATTTACATGTAAATCAAATAGGTTCAAACAACAATAACAAGTTTAATTTAATTGAATCTAAGGCTTCAGCTCCTATGTGATCCAAAAGCAATGTTAACTTCCAAGCAAAACTGAATACCTGATACATGTTCAGTTTGGAAAATGGAAGGTGTCAACTATAATAGTTGGTGAGAATACATAAGTTTTAAATAGAATAGTAAAAAAAATTCATGTAGCAATTACTGTGACAACAATTAAATAAAGATAGTTTGTGAACATGATCTACTGGTAGCTCAAGTCATTATTTTGTACAACCAACCCTTGTGTTGACTGAGACCTAACTCACAAGTTAGTTAATGTTGTTACTGTTTCGATCATCCCTGAATTTATGCGGGGGATGGGCTTGTCAGACCTATGGCGCTATAATCTACACATGCGGCTTGATCAAAGTTAATGAATGTACTGAGGCAGACTATATATACCACAACTAGTTCACAAGTATATGAATTTATTGTATGACGCGTAGATGTAATTGCACAAGTTTAAAACATGTTTCATCCCAAAACATTGAAAACAGTAAAAAGAGTGGGGATATGTAAACTCACCTTAGCAAGCAAATAAATATCCACAATGCAACGGACAACTAGCAATATGATTCAAGAGGAATCAACCTAAATGATACAAACAAAGTCTAAGGATATGAATGCCTTAAAAGTTTAAGATTTCTAGATCGTTCGATTAGGGTTTCCTATAAATTTTCTATAAATTATTTTCTATTTATTTTGTATTTAAAACAATTTATTTATACAAATGATTTAAATAAAATAATAGGATAAAACATAAAAGTATATACTTTTTTCTCAAAAATTTTATATCTTTGAACCATTAGATCATAAATAATTTTAGAAAAAAATTGGCTTTTGAATCGTTAAAAACGGAATTTTTATGAATTAGTTATGAATAAAACAAGGTTTATATTATTATTTTACATTAAATAACAAAAATAATTCAGTTTCAAAAATATTATGATTGAACCGGTCCTCACAGGACTCGAACTTGGGACCTTCAGGTTGAAAAGCAACGTACCAACCATCTGGTCTACGAAATCAGTTGGTGATTAAACCAGTTGCAAGCTTCATAAACAATGTATACAGATTCAGTTTTTTTTTTTAACAAAAAGCACAAACCCGGTTATAAAAGGGATCGAACCTGGGTCTTTTACTCTGTTAAACTATTGTAAAACCAGTTGTTCTAGGCGACCAGATGTTTATTATTCAGATCAGAACGTTTATAAACAAATTCTCTGCAAGTCATCTTCCCAAATTTAAAACATTTATAAACCCTAACGAACAAACGCATTCAATAATTGCTTAAACTGATTACGATTGTTAGATTAATCATGGGGGGTTTGTTCAGAGATCATATTCGACCACGAATGAAGAATTAATCGAATAGAAACATACCAGATGCGAAGGAAAAAAGCAAGGAACAGAAGACGAGCTACTCGGTTTGATTCCAACTGATTAGTCGACGAAAAGAGGGAATTATTTTGTGGTTTTTGTTGGTATGAATGCAGAGGGTAATGGGGAGGGGTATTTATAGGGTGTTAATCGATAAAGAAAACGAATTTGAACCCAAGTAGATAAGGTTTAATGGCGGTTTAAGGATTTAACAAGAATTCGGATAATCCAAGTGAAAGCATCACGATTTGGGCAGGTTTTAGGCCAATTCCTAACAGATGGATTTGAAAACGATTCGAGGTGTAGATAACAGATTTGGATCGAATTAGAGGATTAAATGAAGATAAGGCTTAGCTTCGATGATGTTATAATTAGATAAAACACAACTATAAACAACTAATCCTATAGATCAGCTGGTTGGTACTTGTGTTCCTAAAACATAGAAGTTGGGTTCAACCCTTGGGTCCAACCGGTTTTCTTTATATTTTTTTAACGTAATACAATAATATTATAATTATCCTCTAACATTCTAAAAAATATATATGTATTGAGATAATCATATAACACTTCATTTATGTTGTGATTTATATAAGAAAACTAACTTTTGTGTGTGTATATATATATATATATATAGGTAGAGGATCCGGTATGAAAATTGTTTTGTGTAGGAAGTGTTTTCATCCATTAGATCAAATCTGATTAAATCTTTAGATGAAAGGCATTATAGACTTTTTGTCCATTTTTTTATTTATTACAAACCCACTAATTTGCAACTAACATCTAGATATTTATGAAGTTTAATCATCCTAAATTAACTAATTATTCATTATTTTTCATAAGAATCATAAGATATTCATATCAAATAAGTTGATCAATACTCAAAAACTTGTTCGATTCTTCAATCATATAACCCATCTCTATCACTTGTTCTATTATTCAAGTTATGGCAGAAGGTTAACATTAGGAGTGTTTTATAATAACGCCAGTAGTGTTTTATAATGAAAGAGAAACTAGTATGCATTAATAAGGAGTGTTTTATAATATTATCGGGGGTGTTTTATAATAACATCAAGAGTGTTTTATATTGAAACTAAACACAGTATAAGTGTTTTAAAACAGTATAAGTGTTTTAAAATTGAATGTTTACTTATGAATGATTATGACTTCTACTGTTTTATATTGAATTTATATTCATCCTACACAGTAGAAGTGTTATATATTGAAACTAAACACTGTGTTTAAGGACATTTAAGATTATTTCCTACGTTATTTTGTAAGAATTAAATTTACTTATTAATGATTATGACAAATAATAATTAAGAGAGAGAGGGAGAAAGAGAGAGAGAAAAACCGTTATTTAAGGTAAAAAGGTTTCTAGAAGTTTAAAACAAAATGACATTTACACTCTCATTTAAAATAAATATTCACAATCCTACCATGAATTTCTATAATATATTAATTAAATTTTAAACACATCTAAAGTTTTAATCTCCACCATCCATGTTTAAATCCAATGGTTGAAAACACTTCCTACACAAAACCATTTTCCTACAGGAACCCTATCATATATATATATATATATATATATATGTTAAGATTATCAAATTTTAAACGCTAAAATAATTAAAATATTAAAATTTCGATGATAAACTTTAAATAAAAATGGTATAGAAGGAGTCTTATAAAAATCGATTAAAAAATACACTAAATGATTCGTAAACGAAAAATATGCGAGGTTACACATATGCCATGAAGCTAGCTTATGCTGTTTTTAAAGCTTGTAGCTGGTACTGTAAAAATTAAGAGGGTGTTGGGATTGAGTTTGAAAATGTAAAAGTGCTTTTGGTCATAAGTGCTTATTGGCTTATGACTTTTTGAAAAAGAGTTTTAAAAAACGTGTTTGTATTAGCTTTTGGGATGAGAAACGTCAAAAAGTCAATAGATTGTTTTTTTAAGTGTTTCGCTTAACTTATTGTGAATATTGGTTGTATGGGTGGTAGATTTGTAATTTTTTTCCCAAAGTCAAAAGCCAGGATTTCTAACTTCTCAAAAACAGCTTTTCCACCCTTAAAAGCCAAAATCCTAAATCCAAAACAGAAAGTGATTTTGGGTTACACAAACAACTTATTGACTTATTGGCTTCTTGGAAAAGCCAGTAATTCAATAAGTTGTTTTGAAACTCAATCCCAAACACCCTCTAAGTCTGTTGTATAATTTATTTGATACTGTACATGTTTATTCAAACCTTCTTGAAATTTGGTTGGGTGATTATTAATCTCAATTCTAATTACCTTTTGACATTTTAAAACTGCAACCAATGTGTTAAGAGTTATTGTTGAAACTCATTCATGTGCAGGTTTTGAGCTATGATGGTTTACACTTCCCAAATTCTCTGGCTGTAACAGCCGCTGGAATTGTGGTGTAAGATTCATCAACAAATTAGTCATTTTTGCTATTAGACGACATCATAGAAAATGTGTCACATGGCACATTCAGTGGGGGGGGGGGGGGGATGCACCATTGAGTGTCATGTCATCATCATAGATTTATTTTATATATAGTTATTGATTATTGATAATAAAATATCTATACTACTATATAAGACATTCTAGATGCGCAAAGAAGTAATTTAACTTTATATAAGGAGGACACTATTGTAATTTGCCTCAATGTTTAAGACATATTAATACATTATTTAATAAACTTATAAATACATTATTTAAGAAACTTCTAATTAAATAAATTATTCATTAAACATTCTCAAAAAATAAATATTAAATTCATATAAATACAAAAATAATATATATACATAGGGTAGGGTTCCGGTAAGAAAATAGTTTTGTGTAGGAAGTGTAGGAAGTGTTTTCAACCGTTTGATCTAGAAATCGATGGTTTAGATTAAAAGTTTAGGTTAGTTAATATTATACTAATTATAATTTAATGGTCAGTGGTAGGATGGTCCAATAAGTGTTTTAAAAGAGGGTGGGAAAGTCATTTTCTTTTATTTATCTAGAAACTCCTCCTTAATTCAAGCTAAATTGTTTATCTCTCTTATTTACTCGCCTCTCTCTCTCTCTCTCTCTCTCTCTCTCAATAGAATCAAAAATTAAAAAAACAAAGCAGGTTTTAGTCATCTTCTTCCTCTTTGTATCTTCTTCTTTTTTCTTACTAACAACCGTCATATAAACCTAATAACTATAGTCTTGTTTTACAGATCCAAATCGGGGTAAAAACACTACGCATGGAAAAGAAAAAGAAAAAACCCCAAACCGTTTGTTGATCCAGACGCATTCGAACAAAAAACGACTCAAATGGAGGGAAATCAGATTTTTGTAATAATGTTTTAATTAGTGATGAGTCTATGGTAGAGATTAATCGGATTCTTTTTTTAGTTTTGTGATTTTGTGTTCTTACTTCTTAATCACTGATCTTTATAATAGTGTTATTAGATACTTTTTTTGTTCTTAATTTTTTGTTCTTAGGTATCTTCAATCACTGGTATTTATAATGGTGTATTATAATTATTTTTTAGATAATGTTTTAATGGTGTTTTATAATAGTGTTTTATATAATCGGTTTTGTATTTTTTGTTTTCTTAATTTTGTGTTATTAAGTATCTTAAATCGCTGGTCTTGATAAATTGTGTTTTATAATTGGGTTTTAGATAATTTGTTGATGGTGTTTTTATAGTAGTGTTTTAAATAGTGTTTTATAAACCTTCTGCCATAATCGAACAACCAATAGATAAAAATTATATATTTGAAAAATAATGAAGAATCGATGAAGTGTTATAGAGATTGAGTATTATTATGAAAATGTGGAAGAATTAGTTATTTTAGGATAATTGAATTTCATTAAAATCCATAATTTTGATGCTAAATTAGTGGGTTATGATAATTAATAAAATGTATAAAAAGTCTATTATGCCATTGATCTAAATATTTAATCAGATTTGATCCAACGGTTGAAAACACTTCCTACACAAAACAATTTTCTTACCGGATCCTCTACCTATATACATATACCATAATAACATATTCTCATAAATAAAATTCGTATTAACATAACTAAGGGCCTAATAATTAAAAACAATTAATTTTTCATCAATAAAATATCTAGGTATGTCAATTTAATCTCTTATTCAAAATTCGATTTATGATTAATGATTGTTGGTAAATGAAAAGTCAGGTTTAGTGTTATTATATCGGTCTCGCAACACATCATCGACATGCAACCATTGTCTTCTTTTCCCACCTCCACAACACTTCACTTCACTTCACTGGTGTTACCAATAAACCACCACCACCACACTAATCAACGGCCTCACCAACGAGCCGCCGCCTGTTAGGTGTGAAGTCCTTGGGCTAGTTATTTCTATTGGGCTTGTTTTATTAGATATTTAGGAAGCCCATTTCGGTTTTCTTGTTCACCAAGCTTAAACCCTAGATTAGTCTCTATATATAGCATGTCTATATAATTGTAATTGTGGTCAGAGCTTAATAATATATCCCTAGTTTCAGCCCGTGGACGTAGGTTCTCCACTGGAACTGAACGACATAAAATTCTCGTGTTCGTGTGCCGTGCTTTATATTTTCTCGGTGGTTATTGCGTGTTCATTGTGAATCGGCTATTCCGCTGCGCCACTAAATCCTAACAAGTGGTATCAGAGCTTTGGTTCGTTGGATTCACGTAACGTTTCGCAATTTAGTTTTGTTCAAATTCTGTTTGAAGGGTTCTTCACTCTTGGAGTCGCTGTTTAAGCCGTAGTTGTGCCAAACCGTCAACGCTGATTGTGACACCACCGTTTACAACCGTTTTTTTCAGCCACAATTAGGAGAGACAGATAGATGCATTATTGGGTCAAAAAGACTTGGATATGGTACTGGAAGAAAAACCGGAGAAAATGGATGAAGCTGAAGAAGCTCTGTGGAATGTAAAGGAGAAGAAAGCTAGAGGTGTTATTACATTGTCGTTGACGAGGAGCGTTGCATTTAACATCATGTCTGAAACCACGACTCGTGGTATGATGTTGGCTCTGTCGAACATGTATGAAAAACCGTCTACAGCTAATAAAGTGTTCTTAATGAGAGAGTTGTTTCACGATGAGAATGAAAGAGGGAAGCTCAATGACCGAGCACATTAATAATTTGAATTCTCTTCTGTCCAGATTATCGTCTGTGGGAATGAGATTCGATGATGAGAACAAAGATGTGATTTTGCTATCTTCACTGCCTGATAGTTGGTCCGGGACGGTGACAACTGTCACTAACTCAGTTGGGCCTGAAGGGTTAACATTTGAAAAGATCTGGGATTTGGTATTAGGTGAGGATGTTCGTTGCAGGAATACTAAAGGGTCGTCTTCTGAGATGTTACATGTTGGCAGGGGAAGGGGTAATAGCAAGAACAGTGGGAGCAGCAAGGGTCGGGGCAGGAGCTCGTCCAGGGCTCGTCCAAGTGTGCATTGTTGGGACTGCAATGAAAAGGGACATTATAGGAATGAATGTCCGAACAAGAATTCTGATGGAGGATCGAAGAATTCTGGTGGATTGAACACTGCTACGGTAAGCGATTCTGAGGATGACACTTTGATACTATGTGTTGAAAGCAGTGTGGAATCTTTGGTCATGGATTCCAGTGCATCATTCCATGCTACCCATAGCAATGATGGCATGCGGAATGTTAAAAAGGGCGATTTTGGCAAGGTTAGGCTAGGAAACGGTGAAATTCTTGATGTGACTGGCATGAGAGATTTGGATCTGGTTACTACTTTGGGCACTACTTGGACTTTGTGTGACGTCAGGGTTATTCCAAGGCTTGAAACGAAGTTGATCTCCGTTGGGCAGTTGGATGAACAAGGTTTGGACGTTAAGTTTGGTGGTGGAAAGTGGAAGGTCGTTAAAGGTAATCTCATGGTTGCTAGCGGTTTCAAGAAGGGGTCATTGTATATGGTGCCTGTTCCGTCTGGGGAAGTGACCGCTCCTGTTAAGATGAACGCGAAAGTCGGGCTCGTCGATTCGACAATAAACGAGTCCAGTTTGCAGAAAAGGACTCTGGGACCTCAGGTAATCCGCTTGAGCGTATTCGGAGGTCTGAACATGTACTGGATTTTTGTAGCAGTGGGAGCACGGGGAGTGTTCCGACACCGTCTGGAAATCGACGTTGGGTTCAGAAGACCAGGATTCCGAATGAAATCTCTCCTGAGAAGTTACTGCTAGTGGGGAGTGTTCCTCTGAGAATCCATGTATCTGATGGTTTGTGTCTATGAGAATCAGTTGGGATTGAGGATGTAAAGACGGGGTCTTTTGAGACAGGGTTGAAGCCATTTGAGGCTTCAACGTGCCTTTCTGTTTACTGATGATGATCGGCCGGCTGTAACTAGGTTGATTGGGGATACATGGTTTGAAGTTTTGGTTTGTTCTTGGGAGCTGGACCTGGAAGACTTCTGTTCATGTATGTGTTTGAACTTTACATATTACTAAAGACATGGATTGCTTTGTGCTTGTTGGCGGACTTGGTGTTTATCGCAAGGCCTTGAAGTGGGAGATTATTGGGTGTGAAGTCCTTGGGCTAGTTATTGCTATTGGGCTTGTTTTATTAGATATTTAGGAAGCCCATTTAGGTTTTCTTGTTCACCAAGCTTAAACCCTAGATTAGTCTCTATATATATCTTGTCTATGTAATTGTAATTGTGGTCAGAGCTTAATAATATATCCCTAGTTGCAGCCCGTGGACGTAGGTTCCCCACTGGAACCGAACCACGTAAAATTCTCGTGTTCGTGTGTCGTGCTTTATATTTTCTCGGCTGTTATTGCGTGTTCGTTGTGAATCGGTTATTCCACTGCGCCACTTAATCCTAACACCGCCAACACTAGATCCTTTCTCTGATTTTTGGTGTCGCAGTGTAAGTTTTGTCGTCATCACCGACTACAATCTCGACCACTCACAAAATCATTGAATAACATCTTCATCTTGGTTTTTTCTGTTGTAACTTCTATACGCGACCGGTGTTTGTCTTAAGAAGGTACGTTTTCATCTTCGATTATATTTGAGTTTTAATAAGTTATGAAGGATGACATTTGATCTTTTTTTTACATAATAATGATTTGAACTCAATTATTTGGAGCATGAAAATCACAAGAATTTTGAATAAAGAAAACGCGTAAACCATATGATTTCATGAAATTTGATCCCATGTAAACATATCTTTAGATTACAATTCTTAGCAAGATATTATAGCATGTGACGAATTATAATTTAAAAAAGAAATGAAAACATAATTGTTTTATAACTTAATGTATATTACATTTTATAATTTGAAAGGAAATAACCATTATGTGTTTCTTTAAATTCAAATGACAATATTTTTTATCACGTTGTTATGTCTTAGCCCGCTGCGAAGCGCAGGTTCCCCACTATAATAGATAATAGATGTGTTACGTCTACTTTTCGTTTGTTTTTTCTTTATATGCATTATGGTGTAATTATTGTTAGAATAACTTCGCTTTCATATACAACGATGTATTTTTTGTGACTTTCAAATATAACAACGCCACATGGTTTTTTTATCGTCACGTTCGGCCTTTGTTTATTCTTACATATGTTTCGAACCAGCTGCAAAGCGCGGGTAGTAATCCGCTAGTTAATAATTAAGGGGTTGTTTGGTTGATTAAGTGCTGAATCATTAAGAGGTCTGAATGGTTAAGAGGTCTGAATGGTTAAGCGCTGAATCATTAAGTTGGACATCTTAATGGTTAGTTTTCTTGTCCCACGTTGGTAGGGGAGTCTCATTAAGGTTCAGGCTAGTTCAGTGCTTAATAGTTCAGCAACATCCCAAATCTTAATGATTCAGACTTAACCATTCCATTCAGAAGCTGAAACAAACGCGCTGAATGCTGAATCATTCAGCACTGAATGATTAAGAGCCTCATTAAGAGGCTACCAAACAACACCTAAAGATGAACAATTTAAATACAGCAATAATTACAACCAGACATCAAACACATTTTGCTTCAAGTTACACTATTATTTAGGTACTGGGGTATACTCTAACGCCACCATGTGTTAAAGATGCCATGTGGAGTTAAGGGCATTAACTACCACTCCCCTTTAGGCGTTTAAGAGTGATAAAAGAATCATTTATTAACATGTTAACGGGAGCGAAAGAAATATTGGGTGAGTTATTTACACACACAACAATCAATTTAACATTTTTAATAGAGGAAGATCATTTCTTTGAGGGGCGTGAAGAGCGTTACGGGTGATACAGTGTTAAAAATGCATAAATGGAATGAAGCGACATGATAGTATACCCAATGGCCTTACACAACGTAACAAAGTGGTAAAAAAAATAAAATAAATGGTCATTAATTATGTAACACGTAAAATTAAATGATTTTGCAAATGTTATCTTCCACGTACATGAAACAAAAAACATTTTGTGCATTATGAAGTGTCATTCTGTCAAACAAGGCAAACCGGATGGCCCAGATGTCAATAATGGACAGGAAGGCTTGGTTTCTTGGGGGCATAATAATTTATTTATGGGTATATTTCAAGATTTTCCTTTATACTAATAATCAGGCTTGGCCTCGTTCTTTATGGGGAGGGGGCAATTTATGTGAAAAGCCATACTATATTTTTTATACGAGAAAATAAAAATCATAAATTTAGTATATATATTTTGTGATGTGATGCTATATAAAGAAAAAAATCTAACGTTGAAGTTACGGGACAAATGTGATGACCATTGTCTCTCTACGTATCACCTTTTCCTTTTCCTTTTTTCAGCATATCATGAGCCATTGTATTTTTTTTTGAATGGCCAACAAAATTCACTAAGAGCTCCCTTCGGAGTCCCTACTCGGCAAAATTCAGGACTCCTTTCACACTGGAATAGCCAGAAGTGTAAGGGAGTTCCTGGTTTCACCAAGTTCACCAGTTTCGGAGAAAACCTGACTATCCATCCGCCCGAAAGCACGACAATGGAATAATCAGTAAAACCCGACGCTCTCAAGAATCGAACCCATGACCTTTTAGCTATGGGTCTTCTTCTATCACTGAGCCTCCATACCAATCCACCATAAGGTGGGTGGTCATGAGCCATTATATTCTTTTGAAATTGTGAACATGACCGGCTCTTTCTTCACGTATCAAGAATCAAGTCGTTTAATGCACTAGATTCATTTAATGCATCTTTATCTAAAGCTCTATGCAATGAGCTCTTTGTTGTCTTGTGTATTATCCTTCTTGTTCCATAAGGTATTAGACAAATTAACTTTGCAATTCAAAGTGCTAATTATTCTTAACTTATATATACATGTGGGCTTTGAATTTTGATACCCAGTTATATATAAATGATATCCTACGTGGAAAATTACACGAAAAAGATTGGCGTGATATAAAAAAAAAAAAAAAAACAATTTGAGATCACCAAATCAATTGTTGATCATGGTTGGTTCGTAATGTTTGCTTTGGATCAACGACTTATGCGGCTGGTAATATAGGTCTCATTTTATGAACTACTGTACCTTCAATAAACATTTTGCACTTGTAAATGAACATCGGTTAAGGGTTTCTAGCGTGGGATAAATGGAATTTCTTTATTCCACATATCAAGTACTACAGTTCAGAGAAATGTTTTTTAATTATTAAAGTTTTGAAATCTGTATCATATTATCATCTATTAGCAAAAATGGATACGATAATAGAAACATTAAGATATTTCTGGTGTTGGTTGATGTTTGCATCACAGCCTCAATCATAAATATTGAAAAATCGTATGATAACATAATATAAGACAGGACGGTAGGTACAAACCAAATTGTTTTCAATAATTTCAAAGTTTTTTAAATGTTTAAACTATATAACAATGATGTTCTTTAAATTTAAAAAAAAAAAAAACCCAAATAATAATAATCTATACCTGATAAATAAGTAACTGGTTACGTCACGTGTCACGGTTCTATGAGTTCAAGATTCTTTTTTCTGCTTCTCTTATTTCACCACATCGTATTCTATCTCTCATCTTTTTGTAATATATCTTACTTCAAAATATCGTTTTACGCTTCCTAATATATACTACTATATATTACATAGTTTATTTATTCAACCCAACCCGTAATACACGAATTGCTAAAATAGTGATCATCTATACTACATTATAAAGGAGGAGGCATGAGCAAATGTGTCCAAATTGTCTAAAGTTAAGATGACATACCAAAGGTCTCTTTACAATTTCCTAAATTTTACCACTTTTCTTCCTTAAATGCCCCTAGAAGATAATCAACTTTTATATGAACATGGAATTCACTCAAACTAAATAAACACACGGGATAACCATATTTTTGAACAAATTTCATATAATTGCGATAAAATATAATAATTTATGTTACCACAATGAATAATCTTATCCCAACTAAACTTGTATGAGTATTAAAACTTTGCTATAATAATACTTATATTATAAACAATTTTCATATATATATATATATATATATATATATATATATATATATATACACACGTCTACCCAGCGGCAAAGTGGACGGGATGGTTATGCTCACTGGCTACATTTGGCAATTTTTTAGCAGTTGGGTCAGGTTGGGCAAGTCTATTACAAACTTACAAATCACAACTTTTAATGTATAAATAGACAGTGACCTTCATATGATAGTGTATACAATATCATATTATTACTACATGCTTTTGTCATGTAAATGAACTTTATCATTTAGCAAGGTGCTTTCAATAGCACAATTATATAGATTGCAATGACCAGACAACTTACACAAGAGTGATGTTTATGTTTATATTGGTTTGTTACAGAAACATACCTTTGGTTTATTAAGATTTGTTCAATAATGAGTACATGGTTATTGTGGTGAACTGCAATCAGTTGTAAGTGGCGGTGCACATTTCTTTTCTTTTATTTTTACGAATACTTTTTAAAATATAGTGTGCACATTTCTATTCTTTTTGCGTAACTTGCGGCAAAAAAATCTAAGTATCATAATGTTGTATTGCAACCCATTTGTGGATCTCGCTGCAACGCGCGAGTAAATCCACTAGTAATAAATAAAAAAAAATAGTTTAAAATAATCTATAAGATTTGATTTGTTTTGAAACAGATGGATGTCTCCACCTATTTGCTTTCTGACAATAAACACAATTAAGAGAAATTGAATGGATAATCTATTGGTATGGTCATGAGGGCAGGATTGGAATAGGATTTTAAGATGTGAGTGAGATAATGATGGTAAAGTTACAATCATACCCTTATAAGTGTCTTAATTGTCACAACTTTCCTTATAATACCCTTAAATTTCTTGCTTAAATATGTTGTACATGTTGCTTGTTAAGTTGTACGGAAATGCAAATTACTATGTTGTACATCACTCCTACTTAATAAGATAACTAGTAGGAAACCCGCGCTTTGATGCGGGGCGTTCTTGTGAGCTAGGGGCAAATTTGTATTGTGTTTGAACCATTATCTAAATAACTTTTGGATATATAAAGAGTAGTTACACTTTTGCCCACTCATATCTATTCATGTATTTCTTTAATTTCATTTTTGAACTAACAATATAATGCCACATGACACTTTATTTTTTGTTTGCCATCTAGTAGGGTGCCGCGCTTCGCGGCGGGAACACGATGCATTTGTAAGTTTAAAGGTTTCCGAATACTAAACCAAGAATTAGTCATTACAATAAAAACTATGCAAGTGGTTCAATTTGTTCTTTACTTCACCTCGTTCCTTGGCAGACAATTGTTTGCAACGTTCATTTAAAGAGAATATATGGCTTTGGAGTTTGTGAGTAGGGGTATAAATGGAAGAAAGTTGGTAAAATTTAGTGATTTATACTTGTGCCTTTTCATATGCCATCTTAACTTTGATATTTTAAACATATTTGCCCATGTCTCCCCCTTTATAATGTAGTATAGATATAGATAAAAAAAATAATTGTAATTTGAGCCTTATTATAAGTTCAAACCCACATGAGCTGGGCCTTATTTCATTAACACTAACAGGCCTTATTGGGTTACGCCCACATTTTTAGCCCAAAAAGAAATAAAAAAACATCGCCTGTGTATAATAATAATATTTTTCTACATAGAAGACTCGGGCCTTATTCTTCCCCTCAGATTCCCGCCATTGCCCCGTCTGTCGCCGGTGCCTGAATTCATTCCGACAGTTAATATATCATTCCTGCCGGTAACTAAGCTTATTATTATTATAATTTCGTCTTCTAGAAGTTAATTTGTTACAATTTTATAAATGATTTTATATTTGGCTGCTTTAGGGTTTTAGCTTTGATGTTTGATTATTAATTGTCTCTGTAAATGTTAGTTTTCTTGTTTTTATGGATAAAGTAGAGGTTATGATTTATGATTGATTCGGTTTTGATAAACACTTGATTATTTTCTTTGTGTTATTGTAGGGTTTAACAAGGTCAAACACTCTAGTGTCATGGGTGATTCATCAAGGTTAAGCTTGTTCGTTTAGTTTCTATATGTTTATGTACATTGTTGTAAGAAGGTTTAGCTTCCCGTTTTACAAATGATTGATTAAAGGAAATCCTGGTAGCGTTCGTTTCACAGAATGGAATGGAATCTGGATGGAATCGGAATGTATATTCCATTTCTTATGTTGTTTGTTATTTCGTTTCAAATTGTAACTAAACGAGAAAATACGGGAGGGAATCAACATTCCAATTCCATTCGGATTTCATATTATTTCAATTCCATTACATTCCACGAAATGAACGCTACCTAATTGTTTTAAAGTACCTGAAGTTTCACAGATGTGTCTTCACAAGCTTCCTTCCTATGTTGCTAAATTTTGTCCGAAATATGTGAATGCTTATAGTATGCTGAACGTGGATTATTGTGTATGATATAGGGAGGATAATAGCAACACGGTTCGCGTTCTTGTTGCCACTGATTGTCATTTGGGATATATGGAAAAAGACGAGATTCGCCGGCATGACTCATTTCAAGCATTTGAAGAAATCTGCTCCATAGCAGAGCAGAAAAAAGTAAGAAGCTAGAAACTACAGTTTTTTTAATTTATATATTACGTCATATAATAATATAAGTACCTTGAGTTTTAAAGATCACTTAATATATGTGACTTAACTTGACAAGAACTAATTATACAATCTGAATATTAGGTGGACTTCGTACTACTTGGTGGTGATCTTTTTCATGAAAACAAGCCATCGAGGACGACATTAGTGAAAACGATAGAGATTCTGCGTCGGTATTGTCTTAATGATAAACCAGTGCAGTTTCAAGTTGTCAGTGACCAGACTATAAACTTTGCAAATGTGTAATGATCTATTTCTACTAGCATTCTTTATAGCAATAAGAAGTTATTCTCTGTCCATGTGGTTGACTAAGTTGACCGTGTATGAAAGTTCTTTTTAGTGGCATAGTTTTAGTTATATTGTTTATTTTTAAACTTCTCAAATGGGCTATGCAACAATGACTTGCATGAGAAGGAAAAATAAATTAAAGTATTGTAAAAGAAAAACTCTTGATTGAATTTTTTTGATGTTAATCCAGGTTTGGTCATGTAAACTATGAAGATCCTCATTTCAATGTTGGCTTGCCAGTGTTCAGTATCCATGGAAATCATGATGACCCTGCTGGAGTGGTAATCTTTATAGTACAGGACACATTATTTTGTTCCCATATAATATTTTTTGGTTTTTCTATTGTAACAGTGACAAATTTTGTTGTGTATGTTAATATGTATGTAAGGATTTGATTTAACTCCTTACGATAAAATATTGGAGGAGCTAGCTTTTTTAACTCTTGATTTGGTTACAGGATAACCTTTCTGCAGTTGATATTCTTTCAGCATGCAATCTTGTAAACTATTTTGGAAAAATGGTTCTTGGAGGTTCTGGGGTTGGGCAGATCACTATCTACCCAATTCTTATAAAAAAGGTATGCGATAAATTCTTTTGTTAAGTTTAAAGGAGTGAAATTCACGTTAAATAGTTATATTGTATGATTTACAGGGTTCAACTTCTGTTGCTCTGTACGGGCTTGGGAATATAAGAGATGAACGTCTGAATAGAATGTTTCAGGTTCTTGTCTCAGCACTACATACTTTACAACTGAACTCAACCATGTTCACATCTTCAGGTATTTGGTTTTTAACTTTTTTTTTTTGGAATATGATAGACACCACATGCTGTACAATGGATGCGTCCTGAATCTCAAGAAGATTGTCAAGTGTCCGACTGGTTCAACATTCTAGTACTTCATCAAAACAGGTTATAAATGATATTTAAAGTGTACCATCCCTATAACCTGACAGATGGAGGTGGCAGTTTTAGCCATTCACCTATAAATGGGGGTCGATTGGTTATCTTTTATATCTCCATTAGCCATTTTTTTTTGGAAAATGATAGACCATATCATAATGTAACAATACTAAGTGTAATTTTATATGCAGAGTGAAGACAAATCCTAAGAATGCTATAAATGAGCATTTTCTACCTCGGTTCCTGGATTTTATAGTTTGGGGGCATGAACATGAATGTCTTGTTGATCCTCAGGTGAAATTTAAGTCAACTTCTTTGTAGATTTAATGTATCCCATACGAGTGTGTGACTAAAGATTTATTTCAATATTAATTCTTAATAGGAAGTTCCTGGTATGGGTTTCCACATCACTCAACCGGGCTCTTCTGTTGCAACATCACTTATTGATGGAGAATCAAAACCGAAGCATGTACTTCTGGTAGAAATTAAGGTTGTTCCAACAAAACCAACTTAAATAAGCTATCAGTTCTTTCTTATATTTTTTTTTTCCTGGATTCCAATTGTTCAAAATCTCTGTATACAGGGAAATCAATATCGGCCAACCAAGATACCACTACATTCTGTAAGGCCTTTTGAATATAAAGAGGTAGGTTAGTATGGTTTATTAACAAATTTATTTATACATAATACATGCGCATATGATATCAATTCTCTTCAATTGCTTAATTTTTGTAATGCAGGTAGTATTAAAGGATGAACCTGACATTGACCCAAACGATCAACATTCAATTCTTGAGCATTTGGACAACGTGGTAAGTAATTCTTGTTCATGAAGATTCTGCAGATTGTATGGTGTTATGATGTGTGAATTATGTAGCCATCTCTTACTTTAATTTAGGTAAACAACTTAATAGAAAAGTCTAACCGAAGGGATGCTAGCAAGTCAGAGCCAATGCTTCCACTTATCCGTGTAAAGGTACTCCATTTTACTTAACATAATGATAATGATAATCATGGGAATCAAGCATTTAATGAGTATATTTTCAGGTTGATTATTCTGGGTTCATGACCATAAATCCTCAAAAATTTGGTCAAAAATATGTGGGCAAGGTACTTTCTTTTACCATATAGTGTAAGGAAATTTGCATGGAGATGAGTTTCGATGGTTCAAGAAAAATGATGTTTTAAAGAAATTGTAGGTTGCTAATCCTCAGGATCTTCTTATCTTTTCAAAAGCTTCAAAGAAAGCTCAGGGTGACGGTTAGTAAAGTTACATACTATGGCTTCCTGCTTTTAATTTATATCATTGTGTTTATTTTTTGGCTACTCATTTTGTTTATGAGTTCGTTTGATGATATTTAATGCTTACATGGTAATGGTTTAACTTCCTGTCGGCTTTAGCAAAAATTAATGACTCCGAACGACTTCGACCAGAAGAACTGAATCAACAAAACATTGAAGCTTTAGTTGCTGAGAGTCAGCTGGTATGCGGTCAAATCTCTTTGACTTCTTGTATGTGGTATTATATACTTTCTGAACAAGTGAAACTTCAGGCCTTGGGATTTTATTAGTTCTGCTCATTGTTATTATATATTATATAATTTTTATTATGTCATTTTAATATGGAGATACTTACAGAAAATGGAGATTCTTCCTGTGAACGATTTAGATGAAGCATTACAGAATTTTATCAACAAGGATGACAGGATGGCCTTTTATTCTTGTTTGCAATACAACATTGAAGAAACCCGTGTAACTAACATTCCAACTTATTTTTCTGAAGTTCTGGTTAAAGTTAGTAAGTTACCGACATTTACTAAATAAACATTTACATGCTGATTATATGCCAGAAAAGAATTTCTCGGGATCCAGAAAATATGAAAGTTGATCCTGAAGATATAATTGTGAAAGTCGAAAACTGCTTAGAGGCAAGAAACAGAACTCTTACTTTAAGTTTGGTATTTATATTTATGTTAGCATCTTATTTTAAATAAAAATATGATACATGCAGGAGCGTGTGAAGGGAAGATCCAAATCCAAAGAAGATCAACCATTTACATCTAGTGCTCAGTCAATGGAGGTACTTACTATATCCTAATCTCTTGGTGTGTTTCGGCCTTTTCTTTTCTTTTTTTATTTATCTGCAAATCATATTTTGGTTATCTTCGTGCAGAATATGATAAATAACGCTTCTGGGGGAATTGGAAGTGCGGTTTCTTTTAGTGATGATGAAGATACCACACAACTTTACGGGTCAAAGTCAACTGGCAGAGGTAAAAAAGGGTCATTACAACAGTTCAGATCTGCTCGTGATGTTGCTGACGTTGGCAAGGCTCCTTCAAGAAGGGGAGGAAGAGGGAGAGGTAGGGGATCTAATAGCTTAAAGCAGACAACTCTTGATGCAACTTTCATGTCCCGTCGCTCTGAGAGGTAATAATGCATACAACATGATTTTGTTATTTGTTGCTATGTATATCATGGAATTAAGATAATGTATTATGCATATGACATGTTCATCTTTTTTCTCTGCCAGATCAGCATCAGTTGCTGCATCAGCTTCAGTTCAAAGTATAGCAGCTGATGAAGAGAACTTAGATTCTGATTCAGATGATCAACCGGTCCAATATGGAATAAATGAGCTTCAAGACAGTTCGGTATGAATAATGCTCCTGTAGAGCTGTATATATCAATAAATATTTGGGATTAAATTGAATATTTTATAAATCATAATTAAGACATGTATAAGCGTAAAAAGTTGGAAGTCGTGATTGTTTTGAAGGATGATAATGAAAGCATGCAGCAAGGTAAGGGTAGGAAAAGAGGTGCCCCAAGGGGAAGAGGTAGAGGGTCCACTGCTGCTAAGAGGGGGAGGAAATCAGATAACACGTCATCCTCAATTCAACAAATGATGATGAGTAGAGATGACGATGATGATGACGACGATGATGTGCCAAAGAGAACGAACAAGCCTCAACCAAGGGTAAGTGATGTCTTTTTAAGTAGGTTTTTCCTTTTCGGTTCTGGTTTGCAAGATGCACTGCAATATTATAGTTTTACCATATTCTTGTTGACAAAAAGTGTTTAGGGGTCGATATAACCCGACCAGTTCAGAAATTGCTCATTTTGTCACCTAATATTTTTAGTGTTTCTTGTCTTTAGTTGAAGTAGTTCCTGATTTAGATAGTTATTTGACTTATTCCCTTCAATCTAACTGGTGTCTATGCAGGTGACTAGGAACTATGGTGCCTTAAGGAGGTAGCAATCCAGTTCAGATACTCCAGTTTTGAACTTTTGATCTGTAGTGAAAATGTCTGGACCAGAGCATGTGAATTTGTAACGTAAAATGATGTGAACATTGTAAAGCGAAGTTTTGAGTTTGTTTCGATAGCCGTCAGCATTTAGACATGAAATGGTAATTTGAAGCGGATGCTTTGAATCCAGTTTAAAATATAAAGGCAGCCGTATTATAAAGGCAGCCGTATTATAAAGGCAGCCGTATTATATCGCTCAACTAATGATAACCAAAAAGAACTGAAATCAAATACCGAAAATGGTTAAAAGGGTTAACCTTTTATGTTGAAACATTAAATTATACACTTGAATGAGTGACATGTTTAGTGAAGATTATCGGATGTGAATGAGCGCCAATAAAGATGCAAAATATGTGATGCTTTTTAAATGCTATTCCGGTGAAAATAAAGCGAAACAAGACGCAAAATGATGCCAAATTCAAGGTTTATGAAG
This sequence comes from Ambrosia trifida, assembly GCA_028751855.1. Taxonomy (NCBI): domain Eukaryota; kingdom Viridiplantae; phylum Streptophyta; class Magnoliopsida; order Asterales; family Asteraceae; genus Ambrosia; species Ambrosia trifida. The sequence goes on along the minus strand of CM054128.1, from coordinate 18,730,975 downwards.
TGTCTGTTCAATTCAAGTGAACAGTAAACGGAATTAGGATACTAACAAGTGAGCAAAATTGCATCCCTCCCAGCTACTATACTTGGGTACACAAGTCAATTGAAGACCAAAATGTGAAAGAACCCATTTTACCAAGAAACTATTGCCCTGATATCAACCAAACAAGATGTTTACACTATACACTTTCGTCAAATTCTGCTACCGAAAGAAGACCTTTCTGGCTGGTTTGGCAGTATTCTTATCTCTACTTCCGTTTGCTGTCTTCTCCTGCAGCCAAGAAACTCACAAAATAAACTTAATGACACTATGGCTATCTTAAAATCGTTGTAAATTGACAGTACGAATACCTTAAGGTCAATTAGCTTTTTAGTGCCATTCATCTGTGTCGTAGGTTCCTTAGAAGCTTTCTGTACATGCCCTATGGGTTGAGCTTTGTTAACACTAGATTTGTCTTTCGTACGTGTACCCATTGTTGCTGATGTTGTTACTTTAATAATAGCCAAAGAAGCAGTACGCCTTCCAATACCCGTTCTCTCATTTTCTTTCCCAATACTTTGAGTTTGTTTACTAATATTTCGTGGCATCAGAACCTTTCCAACTGATGCAGGCTGTTGAACCTGCAAGATTGAATTACTACTTTAGACAGAGCATTTACTCGCAACTTAATCCTAGTTAGCATGCCAAAATATTTGAAGTTGTTCATGAAACAAGCGTTAAACTATCGCATATAACCTTTCCTCACCTTTCCTTTGGTTGTTACTTTGGAAGCAAGCGTCTTATTTCCTTGTGTATTAGATGAAACCCGAACGTTTAAAGCAGGGGCCTTTCCTTTGGTTGTTACTTTCGAAGCAAGCGCCTTATTTCCTTGTCTATTAGATGGAACCACCCCAACATTTGAAGCATTAGTCTTTAGCGTTCCGAGTTTGTTCTGTGCATCTCCAAGACTGTTTTTCTGACTTAAAGGCGGAGCGACACTTGAGTTACTTGAAGAGCCTTCTGAGCACCTCCCACCGTTAGGTGCCACCACCCTTGCAGCTGGTCTTGTTGCACAACTTCTTCTGAGATTCATCCTCAGGGACGACAAGAGTTTACTACTTTGACTTGACGTTTGGAAAGACACCTCAAAACACTTCTTTTCTTCGCGTTTACTGTGATCAGACGTCAGCGTGCTCCTTGCACTGTTTTCATCTTCTCGTTTTGCAATAGAAACCGAGCTTGATTTCGACATAGTGTTACTTTCACCACTGGAACATACTTTCAGTCCCTGATTTTCTTTTAATTTTCCGGTTACGGAAATTGGCTTCATCTTGTTTTTCGATCCTGTGCTTATAGACGACCCTTTAGTTAACGTTTTGACCGGATGTCGCTTATTGGGGATAGCCTTACCCTTTCTTTGTTCCCACTGCATAATTTTATAGTTCTTGCCTCTTGATTTTGAGACCGACGCTGGGAGCTTTGGAGAGGGCGGTTCTTGTACGCTTAACGAGTTTGCAGGACTAAAAAACTTAGAAACTAACTCGCGCGAAGAGCACTGATGGAACCTATACATATATATATATATGCCACAAACATATATAAACATTAACTTGAAAACCGTTGCAAAGAAAACTAAAAGTAAAGCGCGAAGCAACGAGTTCTTAGATGCTTACTCATGGCTTATGTCGAACCATGAGTCATCACTGCAACCGAAAAAAATGAATTAACATTTAGCAAACAGAATATAACTTAAGGACATTATGCAGGCAATCACCAGCTTCATATCATAGTATATAACTAAAGAAATAGGCGATCCTTACGCCTCTTTGTTGGTCGAATCACAAACGCTGAGATCCGCCCACATCGGCGCTTCAATATCTTCCTGCAGTACACATTTCAAGAGTTAGACTGTATTGATTCAGCAGTTGTATATATACATAATTGATAATACCATTTTAGGGCCCATTACTTTCAATGAGAAAGAAACAATCTAACCAATCATATAATGATTCAACACTTATAGAAAATTATTATTGATAAACATAATAAGAAGATTGATATCAAGAAAAAGAAGCTAAATACTTGATGAACATATGAAGAGTAATGACAAGATTATTGTTTACCAGAAAATTCCAATGATCTGATTCATTGATAGGCGAAGAAGATGGGTTTGTTTTGGATTCCATAAGCAACGATTACAAGTAAAAAAGTTGAATGATTAAGTTTTGTGAAAATATTGAGTGCTCATCGAGACACTTCTTCATGATTCTTTGGGAACCGTCGATTACAATGCCGTTGTGATTTTGAATTCGGATAAAGATGCATCACAAGCCCTTGAAGTATGGGTTAATTTCATTTAAAATTAAATGCATTTATGGTTATTTTTTAACGGCGTCTAAGGATTCATACACACTTTATTTAGGATTCATACACCCTGGTCCACATCACATACCAATAAGAGGCTGCCACATACCCCAGAATGTGATGTCACACTCCCCGAATGTGACGTTACATGGTGTATGAATCCTAGAACCCATGACGAAATCTACTCCGCACTTGAATTGAGGTTAGAATCCAACACCTCTTCGGTGAGTGACATATGCCTATGCTACTAGGCCACTAGTCCGCTATCTTTTAGGCGGTGTATAATAAGGTAACGTTTGGGTCTGGGTGACGTGAATGTTACCTCGCCAACACCGCCCAACGGGGTGTGATGGATGCGTTAGAGAGGGTGGGGAGTCAACTGGCTAGCTGGTGTGCAGGCCAGATGTGGTGGTTGGCTTCTTGGTTTGTGTGGTCTATCAACGGTAATATTACCATTCGAACAAGAAAACAAATATCATCTTTTACCAACTAACCTTATATATACATAGGGCTATAAACAAACCAAACGAACACGAACATGATTTTAATCATGTTTGTTTGTTAAGGAAATAACGTGTTCACAAACTGGTCATGAACACTTACCGAACAAAACTTTGTGTTTGTGTTTGTTTGTTAAGGAAATAACGTGTTTACGAACTGTTCATGAACAATTACCGAACAAGGTTTTTGTTCGTGTTCATTTGTCATTATTTGTTAAATCTAGTTATCGGACAAAAACGAACATATAAAAAAAACCAATGAACGTAAACGGACACAAACATGCATTAATGAACAAAACCGAGCACAACCTAAAACATATAAAATTCCGAAAATTCATCACGAACATTGTCCACCCAAAATATACTATTCTAATTACCCAAATATACTTAACATAATTTTGATCACATAATATCTCATAAAAACACAAAAGTATTGTATTAAACTTGAAATACTCGTTTGATACACCTAAAAAAACAGTTATTTAAAATAGTTAAAGTAATATTAATATGTGATACACTAACATATATTAAATAATCTACCAATGGAAAATTTAAAGTACATAAACTAAAAGTAAAAAGTTAAAAACCCAAATGAACTATCGAACACAAACAAACATAAACGAATATGTTACCGAATGTTTATGAACATAAATGAACGAACGCGACCTCGGTTCATGTTTGTTTGTTTAACTAAACGAACAAAATTTCTTGTTCGTTCATTTATTAAACGAACGAACACAAACGAACTTCCCGCCAAACTTTTCAAGAACGGTTCGTTGAACGTTTGGTTTGTTTACAACCCTATCTATACATATATATAAATTCAATATTTAGCCCGTGTCTCTTAAATTCTCTATTTCTCTATCATTCTTCTTTATGCATTCTAAAACTATCTATAAAAATCAAACGTTGAACAACCTAACAACCCTAACTGTCAAAAACCCACCTAAACTGTCAAAACCCACCTGAACTGAACCTCCAAGGTCAAAACTCGGCCAACTATTCACTCCATACCTTGTGCCGAGTGTTATCACACTACTTTTTAACTCCGAATCACAAATAAATAAGTATACTCAAATTCAATACTCTCAACGCACCAACCAATTCATGGGACCCAAACTTAACACGAAATGCTACAAATACATTCAGGAATGTCAAAAGTGAAGAAGAAAAATAAAAAGACGTCGGTTAAGGAAACAACTTTGGCTCGTGCCTGAGTCAACATCTCCGAGGACCTGGCTAATGGTAGTTATATATATGATGTTTATATATTTATTTTATTTTAGTTGTAAAATAGTGTTTAGCTTTTTTTTAACGTGTATAAAAATGTTCATATTTTTCATAGGAAATCATAAAACAGGCATCAACTTTTAGAAACATGTTCATTAAACGTTTCCCAAATTAGTGGGACGGTAACCATGCCGAAATGCGAAGTCCATTTCCATTCCATCATACCAAACGCTACTTAAGAGTACACTCCAAATCTTGTTTTGACATCACACGATAAAAGTTGCATAACAACTTTTGTGGTGTGATGTGATTCTATTTTGGTCGTATAAGTCTATATGGCCCGTATAGATCTATAGCCTATGGGAGCCACATATCTATACAAGACATCTATACGAGCCATATATTTGTAACTTTCTTTTATTAAACAAATAATAATAGAAAATATCAATAATAAAACTAATATTTAAGAACTTATACAATAATAAGTAAGAATATATTTATATATTTTATTATATGGCTCTTATAATCATTTATCTAATAAATGATCAATGACCTAAATACCCCTATTGATTTAACTGGTTTTTATGTGATGGACGTAATTACTCTTATTTAACCATATAATAGGGTTTCCTCCTGGGTGCATAAATAGAGATCATTATAAGAAATTAGAGGCTAAGGAACACTATTACTCTCAAAGAAATAATTGCCTTGCTCTTCTCTCTATAAACGAGATCTCAGATCTCATTAAGCCATCCTAACTGTACACCCTAAACGGGAACCCGATCAATGTAATCATCCCCATGGCATCGTCTTTCCTATCAACCTTTACAGGATTAACTACGTCTGATTTATTATTATTTTTCTATATTATGTTCAAAGAATTGATAAACATGTGGTATCAGAGCATATCTTGATTACATCAATTCTATCATATAATTTAATTTTCTGGAATCAAAATTATGTTGTGACGACGACGTTTGTTTAATACCAAAATCATTAATTTTTCATTGCCATAGAGTAAATGGTGTGTGTTTCAATTTCAAATAAATAGCCACAATTAATGCACTGAATTGTTTTTTTTTTTTTTTGGAAGGTTAATATCTTTTTTAATCCTATGGTCTTTGAGATTTGAACCTAAGATCTCCTACAAATTAAGTGTTTTAAATGTTTTTAAATCCTATTGGCCAATTTTTAAACGGTCAGTAATATGTTTGGCAAGACTATTCACAAACCACCTAGATCGGAAGATGATGGAGACTTGTCGTATGACTATATTGGGATCTTGGTTGATAATGTTTGTAAGATTGCGGAGGAAGTATCAGTTTCTTGGAGGGGTAGAAAATTTAAAGTTTGGGTGGAAGAGGAGGTTGGAGATTGGGTACCGGCGTTCAATGAAGTTAACAGTAAAGACGTTCATGAAGAGGATAATAATTCGAATCATTCGGTGAAGAGTTCTGATGATAATGTTGCGGAGGAAGATACACCGTCGGAAGCCGATGATACTCATGTGGCCGGAAATTTTTCCGGTGATTTGGCCGATGAAGTTAATGATGGGGCGGGTTTTAAGGAATATATTTATAAGGTTTCCATAAATGGGGCATCCAATATGGAAGGCATTGACAATTCCGATGTGATTGAGGAAGTTATTGAGGACGCGGTTCTCGAGGAGAATAGTCAAAGAGTTTCCTTAAATGGGACATCTAATTTGGAAGGTATCAATGATGAGGAGTTTAGGCCTGCAATGGTTTTGACTTTGAAAAGGTATTGATTGATAGTGTGGGACCAGAGGATATGCTTTCTAAGATTAATAAAAGAAAAAAGAAGCAAGGGATTAGTAAAGAGGTGGGACTAGTAAGAGGGGAGTACTCCAGTAGTCTTGAAAAAACCAAGGACTATTTGCGGACCATATGGAGGAGTCTTTGGTTTCATCTCCTCGTGATTTGAGTCAAGAAGATGGAACTGATGGAGAACCCTTTATTAAAACAAATGAACCTGCTAACTCTATGGAGAAAGAAATGGAAGTGGATGCGACTGTTCGCCTAGGCATCAAGTTGGGAGCGGATTTATCCAATCACAGAGGTCTAATTAATGAATCATTGGTAGGTGAAGGCTCACAGGTAGGTGTTAAATGAATTGTCTTTCGCTAAATATTAGGGGGATGAGGGCTCCGGGTAAAGCGAAGTGGGTTAAAAAGTTGCGTAAAAGGTTTGGTGTGGATTTCCTTGGGGTTCAAGAAACGAAGGTCTCGGGGGTGGTTTTGCGTGAGTTGATTCCGTTCTGGGGTGCTGGGGGTGTGGAATTTGAGTCGGTTGATGCTACGGGTTTTTCGGGGGGGTTGGTTACTGTTTGGAATCCGAAAATCTTCACAAAGACATCGGTGACTAAACACAGGAATTTTTTGGCAATTTCGGGGGTTTTATTGGCTGATGGGTCGGTGCTGAACTTGATTAACATCTATGCTCCGCAGAGATCTGGGGCAAAAAGGGGTTTGTGGTCTGACCTGGCTGGGTTTATTCGAGGGAGTAGTAGTGGTATGTTTGTTTTAATGGGGGACTTTAATGTGGTTCGTAGTCCTAAGGAGCGACGAAATTCGGTTTTTAATAGGTTGGAGGCGGATGACTTTAATAGCTTTATTGATGATATGGGGTTAAATGAGTATTATATGAGAGCATTCAAGTTCACCTATTTGTCTGGGAAAGGGATTAAACATAAAATGAGTAAGATTGACAGGATTTTGGTTTGTCAGAATTTCTTTAATAAATGGCCATTGGCATGCTTGCGAGCTCTTAATAGGGAACTTTCGGATCATTGTCCTCTTCTGTTATCTATGGTAGATGTAAATTTCGGCCCAAAGCCGTCCAGGTGGTTCAACTCATGGTTATGTCGAAAGGACTGTGAAGAGGTGGTCACAAAGACTTTAGCTTCGGGTGAGTTTCATGGCCTCCCGGATGAAGTCATTACTGAAAAGTTTAGGTTACTTCGGCAAACGCTAAAAGAGTGGTGGAAGTGTGTTATGAACAAGGAAGGTGAAGAAATGATTAACATGAAAAAAGACATTGAGCGGCTAGAAGTGATTCTGGAGGATAGAGAGTTGGAGGAAGAAGAGTTATGGGTTTGGGAAGAATGTAGGAAAGGGGTGGAGAATCTAAATATGTGGACTAATAGGGATTTGAAACAAAAGTCTAGGGTGAGATGGGCGATAGATGGGGATGAAAATTCTGCATTTTTTCATAGGGTTATGAACGGGAGGAAAGCTTCTAATGCTATTCCCGGGATATTGGTTGATGGTGTTTGGATTTGCAAGCCGTCTTTGGTGAAATTTCAAGTGCTCAAGCATTTCAGAAATCATTTCAAGGAGTGGGTAAAGCGTAGACCTAATATTCGGTGTTCTAATATGAAAAATATTGGCGTTGAAAAGAGTGAAGGGCTGATTGCTAGATTTTCTAAGGAGGAGATTAAAAAAGCGGTCATGGATTGTGGGTCGGATCGGGCGCCGGGGCCAGACGGATTCAACTTTAGATTTTTGAAGCACTTTTGGGATTATTTTGAAGATGATTTTTCGAAAATGTTTGAAGTGTTTTATGATTCTAGTGTGATTAGTAGAGGTTGTAGTTCATCGTTTATAACGTTGATCCCGAAGTTGAAAACTCCTGTTGGTTTAAAAGACTATCGGCCTATAAACCTAATTGGTATTGTGAGCAAGGTTATTTCCAAGGTGTTGGCGATTAGAATTAAGAAGGTGATGAGTTCGGTTATATCGACTTCTCAATCAACCTTTCTAAGTGGGAGGTTCATTTTAGATGCTCCACTGGTCATTAACGAGTCGATTGGTTGGATTAAAAAGAGTGGTAAAAAGGCGTTTATCTTGAAGTTGGATTTCGAGAAGGCTTATGATAACGTGAATTGGGAATTTCTACTCTTGGTCATATGGGTTTTCCGAGTAAATGGTGCAGTTGGATCAAAGGTATTTTAGAGTCGGCTCGTTCGGCTATTTTGGTGAATGGGTCTCCCACGTTTGAATTTAATTGTCAAAAAGGGGTTCGCCAAGGTGATCCATTATCCCCGTTTTTATTTTTGGTGGTGATGGAAGTGCTACATTGTATGTTAGAAAAGGCAGTGGAGTTGGGTGAATTCAAGGGGATTCAGTTGGGAGTTGATCCTGTGACCATTTCCCATTTATTCTATGCTGATGACGCCCTGGTGATTGGGGAATGGTCTAAGGGTAATATTGAGAGTATTGATCGGCTTCTTCGGGTCTTTCATGTTTGCTCGGGTCTCAAAATCAACATTCATAAGTCCTTTCTGTTTGGGGTTGGGGTAGAAGGAAATGAGGTAGAAGACATGGCGGCTTTCTTGGGGTGTAGGTTGGGGGAAATCCCTTTTGATTATTTGGGGATTCGGGTAGGGGCAAACATGAACCGGGTGTGTCATTGGAACCCGGTGATTGATACTGTTAAAAACCGGCTTGCTTCGTGGAAAGCGAACACTCTTTCTATGGGAGGTAGACTTACGTTGATAAAGTCCGTTTTATCTACTTTACCCATTTATTACTTATCTCTCTTTAAAGCGCCGGTTAGTGTACTGGATTATTTGGAGAGATTAATGAGGAATTTCTTATGGTCTGGGGTGAATGAAGATAAAAAGATGCATTGGGTTTCTTGGGATGTGATCACCGCTCCTAAGAAGGTTGGAGGGTTGGGTATTTTGAGGCTGTCTGAGGTCAATTTAGCTTTACTGGCAAAACGGGCATGGAGATTTAAAATGGATGATGGTGCAGTGTGGAGGAAGGTTATAGAAGCGGTGCATTGTGGGAGAGGTGGTTGGAGTTTCCTTCCAATTCGGAGGTCTCTTCCTGGCTGCTGGAAAGCTATAGTAAATGTGCTAGAGTCTGCTAAGGTGGAGGATAATCCGGTCAGTTCTATGTTTAGAGGCGTGTTGGGTGGTGGAGATAAACTCCGCTTCTGGTTGGACCTTTGGGCAGGGGATAGTCTTTTAAAGGATCGATGGCCGAACTTATTTCTGAAGGAGATTATTAAAACGTGTTCTGTTAGTGAGAGGTTAGTCGTCGAAGCTGATGCTGTGTTTATTAAGATGGAATGTTTTCGATCGCTGACCACAGTAGAAGAGATCTCGGAGTTTCAGGATTTGGAGCGACTTGCTTGGGGTCTGAAGCCGATGGGAGAGAATGATAGTTGGGTTTGGGCTTGTAAGCCCAGTGAGGGATACACTGTGAAAGGTTTCCGTGACAAGTTGCTTGGAAACAGACCAGAAGTTGCTAATGGGGCAATGTCCAAGGCTTTCAAATGGGTGGGATGGGTTCCTTTAAAAATTGGCTTGTTGGTGTGGAGGGTCGCAAGAGATAGAATTCCAACGCGTGTTGCTTTAGTTAGAAGAAGTATACCGATCCAAGACGATTCTTGTCCGCTATGTGGAAGCAACAGTGAGGACGTGAAACATCTTATGGTGGGTTGCATCTTTTCTTATGAGGTGTGGAGCCGGATTTGCAGGTGGTGTAAAGTTGATCCGTTTTTCGCGTATGATTATGAGGATTTATTATTGCTATACAAAAACGTTCACGCAGGCAAGTGGAGAAAAAAGATTATCTGAGGCATTGTTATGTTAACCACATGGGCTATTTGGAATGCTAGAAACGCTAAAGTTTTTCAAGATAAAAATTTAAAGGCAATGGAGGTGGTGACGGAAGTGAAATCTAAAACATTTTTATGGTTGAAATATAGATCTATTCTTAAGGATATTGAGTGGAATGATTGGGTTAAATACCCGTTGTATATGTGTGTATAGTTTGGCGGGTCTTTGTTTAGGCCTTGCCGTTTTTTAATGAAAGTTTTTGTTCAAAAAAAAATTGTTTTTCTTATTTGCTCTCCATGATTCATGATTATTTTATTAAAGAAAATCAATTAATAAAGCTTCATTTGCATCCATCAATGGTTCTTACTAGTGGGTTTACCCGCACGTTGCAGCGGGATCTACAAATGGGTTGCAATACAACATTATGATACTTAGGTTTTTTGCCGCAAGTTACGCAAAAAGAATAGAAATGTGCACACTATGTTTTAACAAGTATTCTTAGAAATAAAAGAAAACAAATGTGCACCGCCACTTACAACTGATTGTAGTTCACCACAAAAACCATGTACACATTATTGAACAAATCTAAATAAACCAAAGGTATGTTACTGTAATAGACCAATACGAATATAAACATCACTCTTGTGTAAGTTGTCCGGTCATTGCATATCTACATAACTGTGTCACTGAAGACCTCTTGCTAAATGATAAAGTTCATTTACATGACAAAAGCATGTAGTAATAATATGATATTGTATAAACTATCATATGAAGGTCATTGTCCATTTAGAAAATAAAAGTTATGATTTGTAAGTTTGTAATAGACTTGTCCAACTTGACCCAACAGCTAAAAAATTGCCCAATGTAGCCGATAAGTCGAACCATCCCGTCCACTTTGCCGTTGGGTAGACACATATATATGAAAATGCTTTATAATATAAGTATTATTATGGCAAACTTTTAAAATTCATACAAGTTTAGCTGAGATAAGATTATTCATTGTGGTAACATAAATTATTATATTTCATCGCCATTATATGAAATTTATTCAACAATATTGCTATCCCGTGTGTTTATTTAGTTTGGGTGGGTTCCATTTTCATATAAAAGTTAATTATCTTCTAGGGACATTTTGTAACACCCCAACCGATGGCGGAAACATCAAGGTGTCACGTAGTGACGATTGTTCAATAGCTCATGGACTAAAGTGTAAATTTAAATACATTGATTAAATAATTTATTACATTGAAACGAAATTACATGATACAATAATTCTAAAGTGACAAGTCTAGCTAAAATACAATGTAAACAAGACTGAAATATAAAATCCAAAAGCCTAAAAGAAGCGTCTCAAAACAACCTGAAACATGTACAAAATTATTTTGGTCAATACAAAAATTGTATTGGTGAGCATACCCTGTTTAAATAAATATAGTAGAAAAGTGTTTAGCAATCCATGTGCGGTACCATTTGCAATTATGTAATAAGTAATATCCGTTCAAAACCAAACCTGAGAATAATGACTAACACATGACTAACCAACTGAATAATGAATTAACAAGACAATGACCAAGATTCTCTCAACAGAGTCTCAAGGGGGTATACCATAGTACTATTCATTGAAAAGCTAGGCCGCCCAGCGGTTAATGATTTTGACAAGTCATAGACACACCAATTAACATAAAGCAAACACACATGAGAATTGCATTAAGTATAAGAAATTGAAACTTGATTAATATATAAGTACATGAGTCACCCCAAAGTTGTAAAACGGTAAAAAGGGGAAAGATATACTCACAGTTTGCGAAAGCGAGCAAAATCCAACTTAAGCGGTCGTGAGCTAAGTAATGGGAATTCCGAGGAATTCAACCTATAATGTGTAAGCATACTAATAAGGAAGTGTCTAAAAAGTCTAAGGTATCTAGGGTCTAAGGCATTAGGGTTTGCTAAGTCGATTTGGGGAATTAGAGTTTTTATGATCAGTCGCGTTAATGTAAAAGTTGTATATCACAAATAATATATGAAAGGTTGTAAATGTGGTTTGAATAATTGTGACATCCGTCACTTTTTTTTTTTAATAATAATAATAATAATCATCATCATATTTTTTTTAGACTAACTAAACCCACACATAACCCAAACCATAACCAAACCACAAGCCCAAACCCATTTTTTTTTCTTTGGAATCGGAGCCCATTGTACAGGCCCAAGAAGCAGGCCCAAGATCCATCTCCTCTCCTCCCACCTCTTGCTGTTAAAAATAAAAAAAATAGAGAAAACACTGCAGCTGACCGGGATCGAACCCGGGTCAGTCAAACACACCCACACGCTGACAACCATTGATCCACGAGGCATCTTGTGTTAGAGTATAGAACCTTTAACTATATAACACCTTCTAAAAAACAAACCTGTCCATCTCCTCTTGTCTGTTACGCGATCAGCAGCAACCCACCATCAATCACGCATTAACCTCAATCTTTGGGAACAATTCAAGCAAGGTTTGACAAAAAAAAAATCAATTCTCTATCATTCAACGCCCGTAATTATATTAAAAACATCCCAAAATTAAGAATCTATCACGCGTTTATGCTTATTAAACGGGTCAAACCTAATCGAGCCAATGCACTAACCATAGTATAAATTGAACCTTCTGTTGAGATCTAAAGATGCCGAAAACACTAACCTAACCATCAATTTTTACTTTCGTTCACCAAAACTCGTGTAATCTGGTTCGTTGACTTTTCAGTTGACTCGTTCAACCGATCTAATAATCGTGCTGTAAGTCTTTTTCTCCGATTGTTTATGTTTTTCTGTAGTCCACGAGCAATAGCCCCATCATTTCAGGGGTTATTGGGCGTTAATTAAGATTATTAAACAAACTAGGGTTCATGTTCTTTTGAATTGGGGAAGATGGTTGCTTTGTGGTATTGTATAAATAAAATTCGAATCCAAAATAATCAACGAACACACACACAGACCAGTTGGTCTGGGCGTGGTCTTACACAGGTCTGGCCAAGGGTTCAAGTCCCACCATAAACAACATTTTCTTTTTGTTATTCTTTTATACTTATATTTTCTTAATTCTTTTAAAAATCGTCTTAAAATACTAAAACTATTTTATAAATTCTACAAAATTTATTTTATGTTATTCAAATGATAAACTATGCTGTCCAATTTTTAGTTTTTTAAAAATAAATTATTTAATATATATTATTAATAATACAAGTTTATTCATTTTTATTTATAAAATTCAATAAAAATATCTAAACAATTTTATTAAATCTCACAAAAATTATCCTAAACTTGTATATTCTTAAACATTTCAGAAATTATTTTTATTTCAGAAAAACCATTTATTTTATATTTTTAATTAATTTTTGTTAGTTTTAGTCATAAATAAATCATAATAAATTCTTTTTTCAATATTTTTGCACCAAAATTTTATATAAATTATTTCTAACTATCTAGAACTGAAATACAATTTTTAATTTAGAAATTCTTTAATTTTAATATCTTTAGATATTAAAGTCATATGTTGACAATTTAAACTAATTAGAATAAATAATCTATTCTCAAGAAAATAATTTTATAAAAGTTATTTTCATAATCAAAATCTTATGTTGTGACTATATTTAACTTAAAATTTTACAAAAAGACTTTTATTCATTTATTTATTAAATTCCTTATATTTAATAAACAATTTAATTATTAATCAAATAAATACTTATCCCCAATTCGAAGCCCTAGAAAATACTTATAGACCAAATAGACTTAGACTTAATTGTTACATTATACATAGGGTGATACTTGGCAACGTTGGATTACACTTATTCAATTACACAAGACCTAACACCTTGCTAAGGTGAGTATTACTTATCCCCCTTTTCGCTTTTACAATTTTTGGGGTGATTCATGCACAACTATACAAAGCTTTCATATTCATTTACACATACATTTTGTTCATTTACAATTCATATACGTGTCTTGTTTATCTTTGTGCTTATGCTTGAACATGAACGTAGCTTACATACAAAATCATACATTTAGACATAACTTATGTTATGGTGCTCTTTACACTCAGACGTAACTTATGTTACGGTGCTCATTTAGACGTAACTTATGTTATGGTGCTCATTTAGACATAACTTTGTGTTATGGTGCTCTTTTAGACTCACACGTGTTGAGGTGCTCATTATCAATTACATTGTACAACTTTACATGTGATCTTTGTCTTGTTTGGTTACTTGCGTGTTTACATAAAGCCTTGGTGATGCTAGACACATGAATTGTACTACTTTTCAAATCTTATACTATACGTACAAAACTAAGTAGTGCTCACCAACATTCATATGTTGACAAAATTATTTTCGTGCATGTTTCAGGATAAGCTGCTTGACGCTTCACATAGGATCTGGACTTAGCTTAAATTAATCAATTATCTTTATTTTTGTTGTCTTGTATTTAATTCCACAAGTTGTAAAACAATATTCATTAATTATATATTTACATTTTAGTACCATGAGCTTTTGAACAATCATCACTACGTGGCACCTCGATGATTCCGCCATCGGTTGGGGTGTTACAGATTGGTATCAGAGCCATGGTTATAGGGAACTAGGTTATTAGATAAAATGGCCTAGACTATAACCGAACTTTAACTTTCATGCATAATATTTCCTGAATTACCCTACCCCTCATTTCTCTCTACTTTCCTCCTTCTATCTTTCCCTTCTCCTCTCTCTCCATTCTCCCCATCTTTCATCATGGTGCATAGAGATGGTGTCCTACAAGGAGTGGAAATTCTACATCATTATGGAACAGGGACAGTACCTTTCATGAAGACACTCTTAGGCATAATGCCTACTCTTATTTTTGCTCCTTCGAAGTTGTTGAACTTTAATGAGTGTGATAAGGACACGTGCAATCTGGAAGGGTGGATGCCTGTACACTGGGTTTTCTGGCATAGGCAAGCATAGCGCATAAATCCATTTACGGACCTGTTATGCTTACCTGGGGATTCCTGGAGTGAGTGTCCACTTATAGGCTAAAGCATGTCTTCTTTGATCACCATTAGGTTCAACTCCTTTGAAAAGTCAACGTTCTTGTTGGGCTTTACAGCTAGACAAGGGCACTCCAAGCATCTTATGCAAATTTTTCAATAATACCCTCTCGTTTCATATACAATATTTTGCATTTCATGATCTTCATATATTGCTTACAAGTTCATACTACATAATCATCTGTACGGTTATACATTTACATTTTCTAATCTTATGATTATTCATTGACATAGATGTCTGCTCGCCGCATGCTCCGTGATGCCAGCCAACGCCCTGTTCGTGCTTCTGGACAACGTTCTGATCGTCGCCTCGCATCTTTAGTCGCCGAGCAAATTGCTGCAGTGATCCCAAACCTTGTCAGTGAGATAACCCAGAATAGTAACAGTGCCAACACAGGGAGTACAACTCAATTTCGGTGCACTTTCAAACACTTTAACTCCTGCAACCCCACAAAATTCACTGGTGAGGAGGGTGCTACTGGTCTTCTCCAATGGTTTGAAAGCATGGAGAGTACTTTTGTGAACAGTGAGTGTCCTGATGAACTCCGCGTTCGCTATGCTACTAGTGTCCTTCAAAAGGGGGCGCTAACCTGGTGGAATGGCGAAAAACGCAATCGAGGAGCTGATGTTGTTTTATCTTTATCTTGGGCTGAGGTTAAGGAACTCATGATCGCCAAATTCTGCCCTAGGAACGAAATTAGGAAACTGGAGGAAGAGTTCCATGGACTGAAACAAGACAGTGGTGAGAATCTTGCGTATAATACTCGATATCACGAACTTAGCATACTGGTTCCACACATGGTCACCCCGGTCTCTCGAGCAATCGAAAAATATATCGAGGGATTACCAGACCTAATTCAAGACGTTGTCACTGGAGGCAAAGCCACTACGGTAGAAGAAGCCATCCAACTTGCAGCCACTTTGACAGACAAACATGTAAGGAAAGGAAACCTAGTTAGGAAGGGCACCAAGACGTCTGCTGAGAAAACCACCCATGTTGTTGAATCATCTAAGACCGTTTTAGCAAAGGCCGCCACTACTGCATCGAATTCTAAGAAACGAATGGGCGATAATCAGAACCATGCTATTGTGGATCCTGTGGCTCAAACCCCTATCAAGAAAGCCTACACGGGAATCCATCCTCAATGCAACACTTGCAAGTATCATCACCCTGCAAATCTTCCATGCCGTCAATGCACTAGATGTGGAAGGTTTGGACACTTTGTCACTACTTGTCGTGTAACAGATTGGACACAGGGTAATCCTCAAACAGCTGCTCAGGAACCACTACAGATTACTAACGGTCGGGCATGTTATCATTGTAGAGACCCTAACCACATGCGACCACAATGCCCTAAATTGAATAATGTAAACCTAGTGGCACATGGACGAGCTTTCAATATCAATATCCAGGATGACGCTAATCCCACTGGTTAAGCAATGGATGGAATCTTCTTAAGACTCGGAAATCCAATACTTGCGTTTTCATTTTCTTGATTCCATTATCATTTTGTACCCAATTTTATCGCGCTCATTAGCATATAACAGATTTCCTAGCATACTATTATTGGTGATTTATCATATTGGTTACGTTTATTTTAAATCGTACACTTACATTTATTTGAAACATTTGGACTTGATACTTGATCTTACAGAGCTTTTCTAAGAAAAACATCATTGCTTATTATATGAAACTTGATTTTTCCCTTAACTTGACTATTCATTGAACATTTAATTATTCATGATACTCGTAAACATTTAATTATTCATGATAACACTTACACTTAATGGTTGTAGTCCTTACAAACTTGCTTGCATGTGTGTATTATCCATGTAACTCAGATAAACATTTCAATTAAAGGGCTCCTCGGACGAGTGGTAGCCCATACTCAAAAACTGTTATGCTTACAAGTCGTTGCAAATCAATGCAATTGACCTTATTGTTACATAGCCTCATTTCATTGATAAACGTGTTGTTGTGTTATCTTTTTGTGAAACTTATTTGCTTTAATATGTGCTAGATTAGGATCATAGAAGGACATAAAACCCTAATGTAAGGTAAATTGATGATTCCGGTCCGGAACGTAATCATGAATTTACAGGTGCGTTAGGGTAGTGTGAAATTCTATTAGAGTTTTTGGTAGGCGTCCAGTACGTTTTCAAGGTATCAAAGGTGTGGTGGGTTAGCTGCGGTACACCCTGTATACAAACACCAATGATGCATTGAAAGTGAGACTGGAAGTTGGACCAGGAACAAACTCTAGTTACTTGGTAGCTCATTTAGTCAATCAACTCATGCAATTATTTTAGGAGTCCTAAAACTTGAATTTAAGTGATTTACTAGATTCTTATTCTCGTTATTATTCGAGACGAACCTAATCCAAATCCTTAATTCACACCTATCAAACCTCTTACCCGAATCAATCGAATTTTCCAAACCACAGTTATCTTAATTTTTACCCAAGCATCCATAACCCTATGTTTCTAATAACTTCGGGACGAAGATTCTAAAAGTAGGGGATGCTGTGACATCCGTCACTTTTCTTTTTTTTAATAATAATAATAATAATAATAATAATAATAATAATCATATTTTTTTTAGACTAACTAAACCCACACATAACCCAAACCATAACCAAACCACAAGCCCAAACCCATTTTTTTTTCTTTGGAATCGGAGCCCATTGTACAGGCCCAAGAAGCAGGCCCAAGATCCATCTCCTCTCCTCCCACCTCTTGCTGTTAAAAATAAAAAAAATAGAGAAAACACTGCAGCTGACCGGGATCGAACCCGGGTCAGTCAAACACACCCACACGCTGACAACCATTGATCCACGAGGCATCTTGTGTTAGAGTATAGAACCTTTAACTATATAACACCTTCTAAAAAACAAACCTGTCCATCTCCTCTTGTCTGTTACGCGATCAGCAGCAACCCACCATCAATCACGCATTAACCTCAATCTTTGGGAACAATTCAAGCAAGGTTTGACAAAAAAAAAAAAATCAATTCTCTATCATTCAACGCCCGTAATTATATTAAAAACATCCCAAAATTAAGAATCTATCACGCGTTTATGCTTATTAAACGGGTCAAACCTAATCGAGCCAATGCACTAACGATAGTATAAATTGAACCTTCTGTTGAGATCTAAAGATGCCGAAAACACTAACCTAACCATCAATTTTTACATTCGTTCACCAAAACTCGTGTAATCTGGTTCGTTGACTTTTCAGTTGACTCGTTCAATCGATCTAATAATCGTGCTGTAAGTCTTTTTCTCCGATTGTTTATGTTTTTCTGTAGTCCACGAGCAATAGCCCCATCATTTCAGGGGTTATTGGGCGTTAATTAAGATTATTAAACAAACTAGGGTTCATGTTCTTTTGAATTGGGGAAGATGGTTGCTTTGTGGTATTGTATAAATAAAATTCGAATCCAAAATAATCAACGAACACACACACAGACCAGTTGGTCTGGGCGTGGTCTTACACAGGTCTGGCCAAGGGTTCAAGTCCCACCATAAACAACATTTTCTTTTTGTTATTCTTTTATACTTATATTTTCTTAATTCTTTCAAAAATCGTCTTAAAATACTAAAACTATTTTATAAATTCTACAAAATTTATTTTATGTTATTCAAATGATAAACTATGCTGTCCAATTTTTAGTTTTTCAAAAATAAATTATTTAATATATATTATTAATAATACAAGTTTATTCATTTTTATTTATAAAATTCAATAAAAATATCTAAACAATTTTATTAAATCTCACAAAAATTATCCTAAACTTGTATATTCTTAAACATTTCAGAAATTATTTTTATTTCAGAAAAACCGTTTATTTTATATTTTTAATTAATTTTTGTTAGTTTTAGTCATAAATAAATCATAATAAATTCTTTTTTCAATATTTTTGTACCAAAATTTTATATAAATTATTTCTAACTATCTAGAACTGAAATACAATTTTTAATTTAGAAATTCTTTAATTTTAATATCTTTAGATATTAAAGTCATATGTTGACAATTTAAACTAATTAGATTAAATAATCTATTCTCAAGAAAATAATTTTATAAAAGTTATTTTCATAATCAAAATCTTATGTTGTGACTATATTTAACTTAAAATTTTACAAAAAGACTTTTATTCATTTATTTATTAAATTCCTTATATTTAATAAACAATTTAATTATTAATCAAATAAATACTTATCCCCAATTCGAAGCCCTAGAAAATACTTATAGACCAAATAGACTTAGACTTAATTGTTACATTATACATAGGGTGATACTTGGTAACGTTGGATTACACTTATTCAATTACACAAGACCTAACACCTTGCTAAGGTGAGTATTACTTATCCCCCTTTTCGCTTTTACAATTTTTGGGGTGATTCATGCACAACTATACAAAGCTTTCATATTCATTTACACATACATTTTGTTCATTTACAATTCATATACGTGTCTTGTTTATCTTTGTGCTTATGCTTGAACATGAACGTAGCTTACATACAAAATCATACATTTAGACATAACTTATGTTATGGTGCTCACTCAGACGTAACTTATGTTACGGTGCTCATTTAGACGTAACTTATGTTATGGTGCTCATTTAGACATAACTTTGTGTTATGGTGCTCTTTTAGACTCACACGTGTTGAGGTGCTCATTATCAATTACATTGTACAACTTTACATGTGATCTTTGTCTTGTTTGGTTACTTGCGTGTTTACATAAAGCCTTGGTGATGCTAGACACATGAATTGTACTACTTTTCAAATCTTATACTATACGTACAAAACTAAGTAGTGCTCACCAACATTCATATGTTGACAAAATTATTTTCGTGCAT
Source organism: Ambrosia trifida (assembly GCA_028751855.1). Classification (NCBI taxonomy): domain Eukaryota; kingdom Viridiplantae; phylum Streptophyta; class Magnoliopsida; order Asterales; family Asteraceae; genus Ambrosia; species Ambrosia trifida. The sequence continues at coordinate 18,711,396 of CM054128.1, read as the reverse complement.
GTTTCAGGATAAGCTGCTTGACGCTTCACATAGGATCTGGACTTAGCTTAAATTAATCAATTATCTTTATTTTTGTTGTCTTGTATTTAATTCCACAAGTTGTAAAACAATATTCATTAATTATATATTTACATTTTAGTACCATGAGCTTTTGAACAATCATCACTACGTGGCACCTCGATGATTCCGCCATCGGTTGGGGTGTTACAATAATATAATTATTATCAATTGAGTATTTAGTTAAAAATATGTTCAAATGAATTTTTAATGGATTAAATATGATTAAAACAGATTAATTCAATAAAAATATAAAAATAAAACATTTTCCAGAAACTAAAAGTGGGATAATTTTCTATGAGGTGTCAAGAAGCTACACCTAAATTTTCATAATTTTTGGATAAAAATTGGATTTATTATGAATATTTTAAGATATAAATGTATTTATATAAATATTATAAATAACAAAATAATAATAAAAAAATATAATTATAACAAAAATATGGCATCAAATTCGCTGATGAAGGGAATTGAACCAGGGTCCCTTCTGTGTAAACCTTTAGAACTAACCACTACACTACTAGTTAATTTGTTTATGATATTTGAAAAGAAAAAGATTTTATCTAATAATAAGGTGTCATCTTCTTCCCCAAATACTTAACCCATAGAACCCTAACCCTAAGATTTTCAATAACCCAATCAAAACAAGTTCAGGTATCTAAACGATGGGGCTTTTGTTCGGACCCGAATAATAAATGAAATGGCACAAAAATTTTGGACTCACAATGTGTATTATAGCCGCGAATGAAGCTTCAAGTTCCGAACTAAACATCACGATTTGGAAAGCTTCTGGACGCGTTATGGCTAAAATTTATGTGGGTTTTGATCAGGAAAGGATCGCGAACGAGTTTTTTATACGTTTGTTCAAGAAAAACGGACCATTAACGGGTAATAACTGGTCTGACCGTTACTCACATCGGACACGTTTCAACTCCCTTAAAACGTGTTAACTACAAGGCTTTAATAATTGGAATCAGTGAGAATTGATGGAGAAACGTAAAGGGCTCATCAATTCGCGTTAATGGCTAGATAAAAGCTTGTTTTGGGGCTGCCGAAATCCGGCCGGAAACTATTCCGGTGGCCGGAACTTGATTCAGAAAAAAAACGTGCAGGAGGGGAGGGAAGGACAATTCAGATTTTGAAATTTTGGGTATTTGGCAAAATTGGTCCCTGGACTTTAACTAGGTTAGTTTATTAAGTTTTAGTTATGTTTTTTTTTCTTTATAAAAAGTTAACCAAGTCAACTAACTTAACTTAAAACCTTGAATATTTTCTTTTTATATAAAGGCTTTTACGAACCCGTGTCCACATACGTATTCGCTTAAAACTCATACCCGAACCATAATAAATTTAAACAGTAAAATTTTAGTTCGTTCTAATATTAAATTTGAAAACGACGAAACTGATAGAGACTATAATAGAAATATCAGAAGGACTATTGTTGTTAACCGGATGAAACACGAGGGTGACGAATGTCACACATTTAGGGAAGAAAATGGGTAAAATTTAGAAAATTGTAAAGAAACCATTGGTATGCCATCTTAACTTTGGACACTTTAGACATATTTACCCATGTCTCCTCCTTTATAATGTAGTATAGATAAAATCTTAAATTAATTATTATGAGTTTTATAATTTTAATTCTAGAAAAGTTGAACATTAAGAATTGAAATTTCAAGATGTTCATCCTTACTGTTTTGATGTTCATCGAATTTAAATAATAATAAATAAATAATCCCTTTTTATTTTGGGATGTAATTATAATTATAAGTATATTTATTGATCCACACATTGAATAGTAACTTCGTCATGGCATCTTTGTAATTACAGGGGTTTTGAGGAGTAATTATAATGATCAACTTATATTTATTGATCCACACATTGAATAGTAACTTCGTCATGGCATCTTTGTAATTATAGGGGTTTTGAGGGGTAATTATAATAAGCACTAACTTTTTTTTTTTCTCAAATACTTATTTATTAATAAATATATATGATTCTGTAATAAATCACAAAATAGGTTGGTGGTGGAGTGGTTGGTACTAGAGCGGCCCCGGGGGGCGGACCTAGCTCGGCCTTTTCGCCCCATCCGATTTCAGTTGGCGAGGCAGTGGCAGGAGATGACCTATGAGGTAAGTTATTTCAATTATATGTCATTTGATTATTATGTTACCAAAACTTGTTAATATTACAATTATTTTTTTGCAGGAGTTCGCTATTGCTTCGGGGTTGTACATACCCGCTGAAACTCATATTGCTTTGTACCGAGACGCTGTCACGAGGGTGGATACGCCGACCCTAGTTAGTTTTTGGATGTATATCGCCACTTCCCACTTTGGGAAGAATATGGGGAAGGCGACGAAGATTAGGGACCCCCTGTACGCTTACTTGCATCGTGCGATCGCCACATCTATCGCAGCACGGGGGAACAGTCGGGAGAAGGTCAACCAAAGTGACATTTACTTTTTATACTGTTTACTTATGCGGCGGTCGTGCGACCTAGGCGCGGGCCTGGTGGAGTACTTTCAGTGTGCACACAAGCGCCAGTCTCGCGCACATCTTTATGGCGGGGCGTTCATCACCGTTATCGCGCGTCGTCTGCACCTCCAGCCAGAGACTGACCCTCAGTTGTCGGCCAAGATCCCATCGCTGATGATCGGTGAGTCCAACGTCCGGAGCATGGGGATCCTGCTGGAGGTCGAGCCGGGAGTACATCGGTTTCGATCTCTCGGCAGCAGGACCGCGTTTGAGCAGGCCCCCTTCCTACGCCCGATGCTATACCGGTCTACCATGAGCGGGCTCCGAGAGAACCTCTGCTGCAGAACCAGGCGGGTGACGGTGGCGATGACGACCTCCACCTCCGCGGCCACAACGGCAGCAGTACCCTCTACATATATATATATATATATATATATATATATATATATATATATATATATATATGATGACCTCACTCCTGCTGTGCGTTTCGTGGCTGATGACATTGATCGCCGCATTGGTCAGATACAGGAGGTTCAGCCGTGGACGGTCGAGGCGATACAGGCGATGGCACAACAGATGGGGGTACGGGTACGCCATCCACCAGGGGGTGGAGCATCACCGGGGGCCCCACCACCGCCATAGTGATTATCTATATATCTTACTTTGCAGTAGACTTTTTTCAGTTGTATTTTTTTGGTATGTACAAACTGATTATTATATATGCAGTTGATCTTTTGTTTATATGTTTTCTGTTTTGATTGTTTATAATGCTTGTTTCGAATGTGTATAACCCGTTTGAATGTTTAATTGTCTAATAAATATTAAACCCATAAATAATAAATGAACTAACACCAAATTATAAATGGCAAACCAGTAAAACCGTAAATATCCGATTATAAACATTAAAAAATCACTCAACCCTTTCAATTCCAAACCAAATAAAACTTGCATGTTCTGAACTAAAACGACGACACCTTGACCATCAGCCACCATATTCGTATCAAGTTTCGCGACTGCATTCAATCTTTCTTCGACGAGGTCTTCTCCGTGAATAATTTATCCACTCACAGTGACAATCAAACACTTTATTAATATGTTAAAGTTGGGATTACTTGATTAATTTTTTTTATTTAAAATATTAGAGATTTTTTCATTAAAACAAAATACGAAAGTTACATCAAAATAGAAGGTAGACGGGCAACAAGCTGCGTCGCCACCCCTTTCTGAATTGCGTTGTTTTTTAAATTTAAAAAAAAATTACAATAAATAAATAAAAAAGTTAAAAAAAAACACTTCAACACAAACACAAAAACACCCAAACCAAAACCCTCCCAACACCAAGATGTCCAGGTTTATCCGCTCTGTCCCAAGGACCTCGCTTTGGCCATAGGAGGCGCTTGGCACCTTATTTTTCAAACTCTCATGCAATCTCATAGTGGCCTAAACCATGATGTGACTGAAGTGCCTCGCTTTAACCAAAGCAAGACGCTGAGAGTTGAATTAGTCCCCAAAGGGGTGTCAATAGACGGAACCAATCTATAAACGTAAAAAAAACAAAACTAAAATGCACACACCTTTTAAACTTAAACGAATGATGATAATTTTTTTTTTTTCTTTGAAATTTCAACTTTATGCACACACTTTGATCGAGAGAAAGGCTTTACACTACTATAAGCTATGACTAGTCTTGCCATGGTAAAAGTAAAAAAAATTAAATAAATATAAAATTAGATATTAAGCTCACACTAGCTTCCTTGTTCATTACTTTTTTTTATCGGCAAATTAATTTCATTTAACACCCAAAATATATATACATTGTACAAGTAAGATACTAACACAATGTAAGACGTCCGACAAATACCTTGTAATTACTACTGTAAATACAAAAATTTCCTACCCCATGTCATCAAAAATCGTGCATGTCTCCCACCCGTGATGTGGTCGCCCTATGATTGTACCCTATGAAAACCATGAGATGCATTTCTCCAAGGATACCGTCAATTGGATATACCATATTCATCTTTTTGTGTTATCTCCCCTGTTGTTCATATGCTTATTCTCCTCACCATTCCCCGCAAATACTTGATCTTGTTCGCTTGGGCTTCTCCTAAGTCTAGACCACCTTTTAGGAATAGTTTGTACCCTTTGCTCCACTTTCTCCTTTGAGCCAAAAAAAATATATTTCACCTTTTTTAGTATTCCTCTGTCCATCCAACTCCACATTTTCTTTACGAGGCATCCTGGGCGGCAATTATTGACACGACCCGAAAACCGACCCGAACCCGACACGGAAAAAAACAGGTTTGGGTCAAGTAACACGACCTGTTTAAAAAAACGGGTCGGGTTCGGGTCGACCCGTATTAAAAATGGGTTGACCCGTTAACCCGTTTCAAGTATTTAGAAAAAAAATCTATTATATTTTTATGTTTATTTTTTCATTTCTGTTTACATAGTTAGCTATAATTGTGTTATTTTTGGCACACTATATTATTTATTTGTCACACTTATATACTAACCATTAAACATTTTATTGATAACCCGCTTACAACCCAACAACCCGCTTATAACTCATGAACATGTATGACTCATTTAAAAATATGGGTTAAACGGGTCGTCTTCGGGTTGACCCGGATTTTATGTGGGTCGGGTTAGGGTTGAAATATTTGACACGAATAATAATATGGGTCGGATTCGGGTTGCACATTTCAACCCATCAACCCGCAACCCGTAAACCCACCAACCCGACACGATTGACACCCCAACCCAAGACCTTGCAATATTATTATTACCAATGATCAGTTGACCGTTGCCACCTTTGTATAAAAAATTATCTTTATTATCAAATACTGTTTGATCATCTATCGCCTTTATTTGTTTGTTGGGAATACTCATCGACCTTTCATCATGAAGGCTAGTATTTTTAATAGGAGTGGATTCATTGGGAACATGAAGACCCTGTCTTCCATGCACTTCATTATTATATTCCAACTTTTCCTTTTCCCCGTGCAAGCCAAACGTATCATCAGTTTCCACCGGCGTCTCTTTCCTTGTTCATTACTTATAATAGCTTCTTTGTTAATTCGGCGGTAATTCAAACATATATCCTTCCTACCTCACAACTAAACCTGTCTACAGTTTTGTTTATCGATCTGCAATATAATGGCCTTTTGCTTCCAATGCCAACAATCGACCTCACGACCCTTGATGAACGGTTGGAAGTTTCCCACAGGTGGATACGCTCAGCTTTGTTTTAGATGCAGGTAGGTTTCATCTTAATTTCAACATTTTTCAAATATGTTTTCTTGCAGCTAGTACTCATTACTAACCTTAATTATTTGTATCTTAAACCCATATATATATATATATAGCCGTCTTTATGAATCCGGGATGTTCTGCGCAGCATTACATGCATGCGAAGATGGTTGGAAGATTTGTAAATCTTGTGGGATAGTGAGTCAAATTCTGAATAACATATATAATGTCATTTTAACAAACATATATATATATACACACCAACTTTTATTATTATTTTTTTGTAATAAATTCTGTGTTCTACCTTTACAGCATATCCATTGTGGATGCATTGCGTCACTTACCGACTATTCGTTGAATGATTTCGATGAGATGACTTGTATAGATTGTATGAAGACCAAGGTATGATTCGATTTCATAATAACTTGACTCTAGCTCACATGTATTATATTTTAAATTCGTACGTGTATCATATGTTATAAAGTGGGTGTTTTCTTTTAATAATAATAATAGTGTACACGTCTTCCTACTTCCTAGGTAAGTGGAAAGTTATTGGTTGGATTCTGAGACGTCTCGAAGGTCGTCTTGAAATGTGTGACCAGTCTCTTAAAGACGGGTCAATGGGCTATTTTCGTAAAACACTGATTTTCCCTTGATTATATACATAAAAGTATTTCTTGGGACTCGGATAATTATATAAGTTGGGTACTAAACTTTACATCTTTCTATTAAAAATATAATACATGCAGAAGCGTGTGAAGGAAAGATCAAGATCCAATTAAGGATGATCATTTATATACATCTAGAGCTCAGTCTATAGATGTACTTTGATGTCGCCGCTTTTGCCGAAATTTCTTGTAGTGATTTGGTGTGTTTGTGCCTTTTTTTTTGTCACCGCAAATCATATTTTTCGGCTATAAACTCTTGCAGAATATGATAAATCAAGCTCCCCGGGGCATTGGAAGTGTAGCTTATATTAGTGATGTTTCTGAAGTTGGTCCTTCAACAAGACCTGAGAGGTATTATTATATCATCATTATTTTATTGAAGTTAAATAAATAATCATTGAAATAAGCAAAGATCCATGTAACATGTTCGGTCTTTTTTCCTTTACCAGCTCAGCATTTGCAGCTGCATCTACTTCAGCTCAAAGTTTATCAGATGATACACCAATAGTACAACATGATGAAATAATTGTGATTCATGACAGTTCGGTATGGATGATGAGAGTCGTATTTATCAATAAACATTATTGTGGTTTAAAGTATTAACATGTTTTTGTAAGTGTAAAATCATAATGCTTTGATGTTGTTGAAGGATGATAATGAGACCGTACACCAAGTTAAGAGGAGGAAAACATGTGCCAAAAGCGGAGTGAAATCAGACAACAATGATGGTGATAATGTGCCAAAGAGAACAAATAAGTCTCAACCAAGGGTAAGTGATGTCTAAGTAATCAGTTTTTTTATTCTTTTTTTCTTAGTTTTGGTTAGCTATACTGTTTTATTTTGTGTCCCCTTAATTTGGCTATGTTTTGTCCCGTAAACAGTATCTTTTGGCCCTGAACCATTTTATTTAAAAGAAGATATTACTATTGAAAATAATTTAGTTTTCTATGATCATAAACATTACTCAACCAATCCAATCCGGCCGGTTCAGAAATTGCTCATGTTATCTATTTACTCAACCAACCCATTTTGCCACCAAATATTTTGTTTCATGTTATTTATCTTTCTTATTAAACTAAATTTATTTGTGCGTTAATTTACCCATGTTTCTCTACTGCATTATGAAGGCTTTTCCCAAAGTGCAACCGGTGAGCATGAAGAATCTTAAATTAAGGGCCGGCAACATCAAGGGAGCGTTGTCAACTATTAGCAAATGGAGGAAGAAGTTGGAAAGTGACGATCCATCATTTCTTGAGAAACTTAGCGATGAAGGAGGTCTCTTCACTCCCCTCTTTTTACCGAATGCCAAAATATTGCCTCATTTGCTTCAAACACTTCTACAAAAATTCCATCCGAATCTGAATGTCTTCAAGTTTAATGGGAATTCACTTGCCATCACCTTAGAAGATGTTTTATTCATGACTCATTTGCCCATTGATGGTGAGCCGGTCCTTTGCACGGATTCTCCAAGCAAAAAAGCTTATGTGGACGTTTTTGGTGATGAAATTGACAGAGGTCTCCCAGAACTTGAGACCCTTGCATTAGATGCCAACAAAAGTGAGAGGCAACGCAAAGTTGCGGTATTGATGATGATACTTTCGTGCTTCATCAAGCCTTCCGGGAATGGGTTGAAAACCCCCACCTCTTATGTACAGCTTTTAGAGGATTTAAGCAATGTTCATAAGTATGCTTGGGGTGCTGCCTTATTAGCTTTTTTGCTTGGCGGGATGCAGTCTCTCTCGAAAACACGCAAAGTTGGAAAACATGGCAACTTTTGGGTTGTCCTGGTTAGTTAGTTTTAGTTTTTTTTTAATTTATAATTTTTGGTTTATGCTTTTTACATATACTTCGCTTGTTTTTTTTGTAGGCTTTTTTCTTTGTTCGGATTCCTAAATTGTGGGGTGCTATGAATATCGAACCATCAGAAAGAAATAACTCACAACCTTTGTTGTCATGGGTTATTGAAAACTTGCAAGTTAAATGCAAGGACAACAAAGGTAGTTACATTAAGCAAGTAGACATTGTTCTTAGTAATCTTAAGTCTGAGGTAATTTCTAACTTGAACTTTTGATGGACATTACTGTTTTGAGTAATTTTGGTTGTTAACTTTGATTGTTTGTATGAGCAGGACATCGAGTGGAGACCATATCTTGGTATTGTATTGCCAAATTCCTTGCAAAGCCAAAATAGTTCGCGAAGTTTTCTTAGACTTGGTCCAATTTTTTGCAACAATTTTGTGGTGCACCATCAACCGCATCTTGTTTTAAAGCAATTTGGGATCCCCGATGACGAGAAGACTAGATCGGAGATTTTAAAGGTGACCTCAAAGTTTGGTGGCAAAATCAAGCATAAGGATAACCGCGGCCCATTTAAACATAATTTCGAAAAAGATTATGAGTATGAGCTTACCATATACAAGGAGAACAACATGCTCCACAAATTGTTGAAGTTGACATAAATTTGTGGCATGAAGTTTGTACAAAGAGTTTCTTGTTGTTATGCTTTTTTTTTCCTGGGAATATAAATATAAAAATGTTACTGAATAAACAGACATCTAAATCCTTTCTTATTATAGCTATTAAAACTTAAGATTCTATAAACTTGAATTTATGCTTTTAATTACTTAGCCAAGCGGTTTATATATCTTTTAATGTAATTTTTGAACCTTTTAATTAACATATGATTACTGTTTTTGAAAATCCACAACTTAATTATACAAATAATTTAATAAAATTATGTCACGCGTACTATTTTTTTTCTAAAGTCAATGGTAATATGCTGTTCTAGCGTCAATGATATTCCATGCTAAAAATTTACGAACTCATCAAAAGATGATCTTCACCCCTTTCGTTAAGATTATAGATAATTTATATTGTATTTGTTTGTACTAATCTTAAGATGTATGATCTTGTGTCACTGCCTAAGTTCTAAACTTGAAGTAGTTTGCCTCTTATATTGTAGTTATCAACTGTTGGATGATTGATTTTTTTGTGTCCTATGCAGAGTACTCTTTAATTAGTACTCACATATAAGGTCAGGAATAGACCTATAATATTAACACACACATACCCCCCCCCCCCCCCCCCCCTCCTTAATGATCCATGACTTTTTTTTTAGCTAACCCATTTTCTAGGGATCCCGGGTTCATGGCCTATCCGTTCTACTTTTTCCGAAGTTTTAATTTTTTCTAGTTCCAAATAGTTTAAGGTTTTCCACTTCATTGCGCCCAACTTCCATATATAGTTTTGGGTTCCAAAACACTTTATATTTCATTAAAATACCTTTTATTTTATATCCCGGCTATTCAGGATCGTTTTCGGTTATTTAATTATCGCCGGGTAATCACCAACGTCCGTTTCGGGCTAGTTTATTCTTATGCGATTCATTCGCACTTCTAATTAAACTAAGGCATTCCTATGTCATCTATTGGATTCTGCTAATTTCCGAATACTCAATTACACTTAATTGATTTTAATTCTTGCTTAGAACAGTTAATTACATATATTAATTACGTACGGATTTACCTTAATTTTGCCGAACGTCACATTCTCCCCCTGTTTAAGGAGTTTCGTCCGCGAAACTCGGCCTGAGCCCTTCTTTTGAGGATTTTTCTAAAACAAGGCGGTATATTTCTGCTTCATTTGATCTTCCCTTTCCCATGTGAACTCTGGTCCACGCTTTGCGTTTCAACGCACTTTCACTAACTTGATTCTGCTACGCCTAAGCTTTTGAACTTTCCAGTCCGTTACTTCTATCGGTTCTTCGATAAAATGAAGCTTATCGTCAACATGAATCTCATCAACGGGAATGATCAAAGTTTCATCCGAGATAAACTTTTTCAGGTTGGACACATGAAAGATATCATGTACTCCATTAAGCTCTTCGGGTAACCTGAGCTTATAAGCAACGAGACCAATCCTAGCCAAGATTTCGAAGGGGCCAACAAATCTAGGATTTAACTTCCCGCGTTTTCCAAAACGACACCCTTCCAGGGTGAAACTTTCAACAAGACCTTATCACCGACTTCAAATTCTAGGGGCTTACACCTATTATCCGCATAGCTTTTATGTCGGTCGCGAGCCGCTTTCAAACGATCTTTTATCAGAAAGATCTTGTCAGTCATCTCTTGAATAATTTCTGGTCCGGTTAATTGCTTGTCACCAACCTCTGCCCAATACAATGGAGATCTACACTTACGCCCATACAGAGCTTCAAACGGTGCAGCTTGAATACTTGAATGATAACTATTATTATATGAGAATTCAACCAGAGGCAAATGTGAATCCCAGTTACCACCAAAATCAACTGTACAGGCTCGAAACATGTCCTCCAATGTCTGAATAGTCCTTTCACTTTGACCATCAGTTTGAGGGTGATATGCTGTACTCATATCTAAGCGAGTACCCAGAGCATGTTGCAATGTTCGCCAAAATCTTGAAGTGAATCGGCTATCCCGATCCGAAATAATAGATACAGGCACTCCGTGCCTAGATACCACTTCTTTGATGTACAAACGAGCCAATTTTCCCATTCTGTTAGTTTCACGAATGGGCAAGAAATGAACGGATTTTGTTAATCGATCAACAATTACCTAAATAGTGTTGTGTCCACTTGATGTTTTGGGCAACTTTGTAATAAAATCCATAGAAATTTTCTCCCATTTCCATTCAGGAATTTCAGGTTGTTGGAGCTGTCCAGATGGTTTTTGATACTCGGCTTTTACTTTCGAACGTGTCAAACAACGAACCACATAAGCCGCAATGTCTCGTTTAAAGTATAGCCACCAATAAAATGCCTTCAGATCCTTGAACATTTTATCAGTGCCAAGTTGAATCGAATACCTTGACTTGTGAGCTTCATCCAAAATTAACTCACGCAGGCCACCATACAGAGGTACCCAAACTCGATTCATAAAATACAAAGTTCCATCCGTCTTAGACACCAACAAATCAACCATACCGCGAAGATTTTCCTTCTTCACATTTTCAGGTTTTAGTGCTTTACTTTGGGCTTCACGGATACGATCGGTCAAATTGGTATGGATCGTCAAGCCCAATGCACGAACACATAACGGCTTGGCCCTTTCTTTCCAACTTAAAGCATCCGCTACAACGTTTACTTTGCCAGGATGGTACTTGATTTCACAATCATAATCATTTAACAATTCCACCCAACGTCTTTGCCTCATGTTCAGCTCTTTTTGATCAAAGATATGCTGCAAAGACTTATGATCAGTGAAAATTGTGCATTTGGTACCATAAAGATAATGCCTCCAAATTTTTAGTGCAAAAACCACGGCACCAAGTTCCAGATCATGTGTCGTGTAATTTTTCTCATGCACTTTCAACTGTCTGGAAGCATAAGCGATTACTTTATCACGTTGCATTAACACACAACCCAAACCCTGATGCGAAGCATCACAGTATACCACGAAATCTTCCGTACCTTTAGGTAGAGAAAAAATAGGAGCATCACACAACTTCTGCTTCAACAATTGGAAAGCTGACTCCTGTTTATCGGTCCATTCAAACTTCTTGTCTTTTTGGGTTAACATCTTCAATGATTGTGCTATCTTAGAAAAATTCTCAATGAATCTTCTATAATAACCCGTAAGACCAAGAAATTGACGCACCTCAGTAGGGGTCTTTGGTGCTTCCCAATTTTTAATCGCTTCAATTTTTGCAGGATCGACATGTATACCCCTCTCATTAACAACATGGCCCAAAAAGTGGACTTCTCAAATCCAAACGTCACACTTAGAGAATTTGGCATACAACTTTTCATTCCACAAGAGCTTGAGATATAACCTTAGGTGATTTACATGCTCATTTTTGGTTCGCGAATAAATAAGAATATCATCAATGAATACGATCACGAATTTGTCCAAATAAGGTTTGCACACTCGGTTCATCAAATCCATGAAGACAACAGGAGCATTCGTTAGTCCAAAATGCATGACAAGAAACTCATAGTGACCGTAGCGAGTTCGGAATGCTGTCTTCGGTATATCTTCTTACTGAATACGCAACTGATGATATCCGGACCTTAGGACAATTTTCGAATAATAACTAGAACCTTGAATTTGATCGAACAAATCATCGATTCTAGGCAAGGAGGGATAACGATTCTTGATGGTAAGTTTGTTCAACTCACGATAGTCGATACACATGTGAAACGTACCATCTTTCTTCTTAACGAACAAGACTGGTGCTCCCCAAGGTGAGAAGCTTGGTCGAATGAAACCTTTGTCCAACAACTCTTGCAACTGGTTGGACCATTCTTGCATTTCGGAGGGAGCTAATCGATATGGCAATCGTGCCACAAGAGCAGCTCCAGGAATAAGATCAATACGAAACTCGACTTGTCGGGGAGGTGGCAATCCCGGCAAATCTTTAGGGAAAACTTCAGGAAAATCTCTTACCATGGGAATATCTTCGAGCTTACGCTGTTTGGACTTCTTATCAACAACATGTGCTAAGAATGCATAATAGCCTTTCCGCAAGCACTTCTGGGCTTTCATGCAAGTAATGATTCGCAAAGGCGTTCCACGCCTTTCCCCTTGAATAGAGAGAAGTTCACCGTTCACTAGAGGGATTCGAATTAACTTTTCGTCTCATACCACGACTGCACAGTTTGTTGACAACCAATCCATACCAATAACGATGTCGAAGCTACCCAAGACAATCGGTAGAAAATCAATACTAAACTCATGCCCACAAAGACCCAATTTACAATCTTTTGCTACTTCATTCGTTTCTATAGTTCTACCGTTGGCCAATTCTACGGAGTAAGGTGTATCTAGTTTGCTAGTCTTTAAACCAAGAGTGCATTTAAAATCAATAGACACAAAACTAAAATCGGCTCCGATATCGAAGAGAATAGGAGCATAGTGATTGTTAAGGAGGAACGTACTTGTGACAACATTTGGATCCTGACATGCTTCACCGAAACCGATAACAAAGGCTCTTCCCTGGGCTTGATTTCTAAGCTTTGGACAATTCGTCCTCCAATGGTCAGTGTAGGGGTGAGCAAATAGCCAGACCCGAACCGAGCCGGCTATTACACGACCCGATACCCGAAATAACAAATAATAATGGACCGACAACCAAACCGTATAGAATATATCGGTCATCGGTCCTAGACGGGTCGGTCCGGCAGTCTTCAATCATTGACCCGAGACGTATATTTCATCTTCAAGAATTATTCATGATTCATTATGTTATCCTCGTATTCTTGTAAGAGCTGCAACGATTTGGACAAAAATGATATGGAACCTTCAATTGTATGTGAATTTGTGAAATCATTTGTGGAAGCTGCAATAATATTGGCAACGAAGGAATGAAACCTGCAACCATATTTTTGTAAATCGGTGACCTGGCCCACCTAAAATGCGTTCTCTGTTAATCCTTCGCTGCAACCTAAAATAATTCGGTCACCATTGGTCCAAAACCGAGACCGACCCGAACCCGACTTTTTGCCAAAATAAGACCCGAAAACCAAGTATTAGATATAATCCCGGTTCGGTTTCGGGTAACTCTCGGCCCGGTTCTCAGGTATTTTCGGGTCGGCCCGAATTTTGCTCACCCCTAGGTCAGTGGATCCACATTCATAGCACGAACGCTTGTTACTAGGAACCGCAGGCGTACCTGTATAGCATTTCTCACCACTATGACCAACCCTTTTGCACTTCCAGCAAATATTTTGGTTTCCACCACTATTACCTTGGAAATTTTGTCTTTTACTGCCATTTTGAGTAGTGGCAACAAAACCTTTGCCTTTTCGATCAGACCCATATTTGTTACCAGAAGAGTTGTTGTTCTTGTTCCCCGAAAACTTTCTTTTACAATCAGAAGTCTGACCTTCAACCACCGTGCTCTTAACCTCAGAAACTTTCATCTCAGAAACTTTGCCATCAATAGCCTTTTTCGACAGTGTGTCAATAGCAGGCTTTGAGGAAGCCACCATGCCACGAATTTGAGGGGCCAAACCATAAAGATACCTCTCAATTTTCTTCGACTCAGGAGTGACAAGGTGGGGTACCAAACGTGAAAGATCATGGAATCGGGAGGTATAGGTAGCAACATCCGCCCCGATCATGGAAAGGTTCCAGAATTCAGTTTCCAATTTTTGAATTTCGCTAGCTGGACAGTACTCCTTAATCATTAGTTCCTTCAAATCAGGCCATGAAAGAGCATAGGCTGCTTCATCGCCCATGGATTGCACTTGACTGTTCCACCAAGTCAGTGCGTTGTCCAGAAAAAGGTTTGTAGCATACATGACTTTTTGTTCATCAGTACACTTGCTGATACGAATCACAGCTTCAGTTTTCTCAAACCATTTCAGAAGACCAACAGATCCTTCAGTGCCGTTGAAGTTGATTTGCTTGCAATCCAGGAACATTTTGAAAGTACAGAGGGGAACAGGATTGCCAGATTCTGCAACATTACACAATAATGCCACCACAAGATAAGTCAATTTGGGACTTAACCCCACATATACGACATATCAATGATATATACCTGACGTGGATCTTTCGCGAGTATTGTCGCCTCGACTACCAGTTTCGCTAGAGCCCCCGCTTTGAACGGTGCGGTTGGACTTGAACTGGGCCAGGGCGGCAGCAATTCTGTCAGCAATTAATTGGTCTAGTTGTGCCTGAGAAGTAGGCAACGGGTCTTGCGTTGTTTGTCTTGTCGTAGGCGGCATTTTTATACTTCAATATAAAATATCAAAGAATAATTAGACATATATTTAACCAATATTGTCATGCACGTCATACTAACAAAATAAACATCCCCCAAGATTCGTAACTCATCACCAAATAATCACCACATCAGAATATGAGAATCACAAGGCAAGAATAAATAATAGTTGTAATCACAACAATAATAACAACCAAAATGGAAAATAACCACAATATAATAATATATTTTACCATAACACATCATGATTTTCATTCATTTTCATTAATAACGATTACATCATTTGTTCATACAACAAAAGGTGGTGATATCTAATCCCACATACATCGTTTGAAAATAACAAAATATCATAACATACTACGCTAGTCATAACTAGTCTAGCTAGGGAAAATACAAAAGATACAACATCCATCACAACTACAACCATCTCTAACAGCTACCACGATCCACCATCCACTGGAACCTCGACTAAGGCTGGGAAGGAGGCCGACAAGCGTACTGTGGAGCATTAAGCCGAATTGCTGTGTCCACGACAGCAATGTGATCATAAATCCGCTGGGTGCGATCCATGTGCTCACCAAAAGGAAGGCCACGCAAGGTATCCACACGTAACAGATCATCAGCAATGCGAGTCATCATAGAGTTTGTGTCTATAATGCGAGCACAAATGGACCGAATTTGTGTATCAACATGGGAGATAGTGGAGGAAAACGCCTCCGTCATAGACAGGAAACCTTGCTTAAGAGCGAGCAAGGAGGAAACAGCAAAAGCAAGCATACGTGCCTCGTCACGGGGCTGATTGTAAGAGACACCAACAGGTTGAGACGGACCAACCATCTCAGGAACAGACATGCCAATAGGATACTGAGAAGGACCTACCATCTCAGGGATACCTGAAATGACAGGAGCTAGCTAGAAAGAACCGGCCCCAAAAGGTACACTGGGAACAACAGGGGTAACATGGACAACTGTAACAACAGGGACAACTGGGATAACGGGAGCAACATGGACCTCAATGGGAATAGGATCCTCCGCAGTAACAACTGGGTCGACAACAGGCAATACAGGGGAGTGAGGTGGTGCCTCCACCTTATGGCTGGCAGGGACAACATCCCTGGAACCATCATCACTATCAGTAGCGTGGGCACACATCCCAGCGCGTCTAAGCTCGCTATTGTGGGCAGGACTGCCCTCCAGAATAACAGCAGGATGATCACCCTCCATGGGCTCATCCTCTTCATCCGAAACAAATGCACCATGAGGTGCTACCGGCACCTCACCATCAACAGGAGCTACATGCTCGACTGGACCGACTGTTTCATCAGAACCCAAGACACTCCCAACAATAACAGGGACAGGAATCGGCTCGATAGGAGCCTGTGACATGAAAGGCACACTCAGGCCAGCCTGACCCGATGGCCCAACACGAGAAGATGAGGCGACCGAATCAAAGAATCCTGGAGGGAAGGTACGAATAGCATGGATAGGGTAAACAGGGAATGTAGGTGAGGGAGCGACGAGTGGTGGGGAAGTGACTGACGCCTTAGACCTCGCATCCTTCTCACTAGGGTGCTCATCCTCCTCGTACTCACCGTCGACCATCATCTCGCCCGGTTCGTGCTCGTGGTCCGAAATCAAATTCACAGCCACAGGGGCGTTGGGAACGTTCTCCACAATCTGAACACTGCTGTCGGAGTCAGACATGTACTCGGATTCTTCAGAAGCATACATTTTCTTTCTTGGCAAAAGTACCGTACTATATATATATATATATATATATATATATATATATATATATATATATATATATGAATACTTAATTAACTTAAGCAAGAACATATATACTTCTAACATTTTACCATCTACTTTTTGTTACTTCCCTTGGCGTGCTTAGCTAGGCGATTCGGGACTTCCCACGCAGTGGCGGATTCAGAAATTTTTTTCACTGGGTTCCTTTTTTTAGGTGTTCCAATTTCATATGACCAAACATAAAAATTTCGGGTCAGTTCAAGGGTTCGGGTCGGTTTGTCGGCTCGAGTCGGTTTAACAGTTCGATCGGTTAAACGAGGTAATAAACCGTCTATAAAAGTGGCTAATACTAATCCATAAAAAGTGGCTAATACTAGGGTTTTGTGTATGCTAATCCAGAGCATTTAAGTTTCACATACTAGGTAACCCAAAAAAATTATATAGAAGAGAACCAATCTCAAGCTCAAATGGCATTATTACAGCTCCTCCGATCATACTTTTAGGATTAAAATGAGGCAATAAATCATCTATAAAAGCTTTTCCTCCTTTACTGCAATACACAGATTATTCATATGAGAAAATAGTTGAGTACAGATGAATAATGTTATTAGCATAATAATGTTACAAATATTTATATATTATTGAATCTACAAATTACACACCATAGTAATAGATGTCATACAAGTTGAATGTATATAAATTGTATTCATTATTTCTATATCAGCCTTAATTTGGGCCATATGAAAAACATTTCAATATTGTTCCAACAGTTGCAGAGGATGATTTCTTGTATTATTGAGGATAAAGAAGATGGTACAAAGGGTTATTGGTTGAGTTGAATATAGATAAAGTAGGAATTAGGTATGGGAAAAGATTATTAATTTGTGAAGGAAATATAGAAAAGATGATGGGGATGAGATTGTTCTCTTTCATAGTGTGTTTGAGCTTTCAAATAAAGGGGGCAGGACTTATATTTGTGTTTTCATGAAACTCTAATGTAGGTTTAAAATAAATTAAAAAGAAAAAAAAAGAAAAAGGTAAAAAGAATTAGACGCCTCATTTAGGAATCGAACCGGGTCTCCATGTTTAGAACAGAAGCTCACAGCCACTAGAACACCTCACACATTTGTTTATGGGTTCCTTTTATATTATTTTTATGGGTTCCTTATAAATTTTCTATATATATTAACACTAAAATTTTCAAACCGAGTGGGTGTGACACCCGGCAACTTCCGATTTACACCGACGTGATTTTTATTATTAAAATTAAATATTTATTTTAAATATTGTTAATTATTAAGTTTCGGAAGTTTACTGACCGTTTTTACAATTGGAACTGCGACCGATTTAGTTAACGCGATTTAAACGCGTGTTCTGAAAACACGCGTCGGACATCGAAAACATTTATATTTATGCTCGGTTTTGTATTTCGAACAAAACCGATTACTTTTTATAATTAATTAGCGGGCCCAGAATAGAAACCGAGACGTTTTACGTTTGTACGGGTTCGATACGCGGTACAAGTCACCTACCAACAAACCCTAAGTATATAAGCTTATTATTCTTCTTCTTCTTCCCATTTTTCACCCAACACACAAACCCTAACTCTCTCTCTCTCTCTCTAAAAACCGGTGCACCTCCTCTCTCTCTAAACATCTCTTCCTCTCCCACTCGTCTCTCTCTCACCTCCCTTTTCTATTGCAGCCGGCCACCACCAATCCTGGTGGCGGCGGCGCGTGTTTTCAGGCCAGAATGGAGCTGTGTTGCTTATTTATAAGGGCTTAAGGCAGCGTGGTGTTTTTGCAAGAAGACGGGCTATGTTGGCGTTTCCCTTCACAGATCAGACGGGATTGGGGTTTTTGGTGATGGTTTCCGATTGAGTGAAGCGGGTCTCAGCTGCAGGTGGTGGTCTGTCAGGTGGAAGCAGATGGTTAAGGGTTCGACACAGGTTTGAGTTGTGTTCTCGAGTTTTATTTGTTATTTGGGTCTCAGGTCGGGTACGGATGTGGTGGTCCGGGTAATGGTGGTTTGGTCACAAGTTGTTCCGGTGGGTTAGGTAGCTTTCCGGTGGGTTATGTAGTTGTGGTCCGATGGTTCGCTCGGTGGTTGACGGGTTATGTGGTCGTTGATCGGGTCTTGGGTTTGCTTGGGGCCCGTTGGTTTGGGTTTGGACCTGGTTGTGGTTCGGCCCGATTGAAGTGGTCTTTGGTCCGGTGGTTTGGCGCGTGGTGGTTGATGATGCTGGTTCGAGTGGTGGTTTTGAGTCGGGTTTTGGTGGAGTTGCTCGGGCCAGGTCTCGGGCCGTGCAGACCATACTTGGTCAGATCTGGTTCAGGTTTGGTTTTAACTCGGGTCTCGGGAGTCATGTTTGGTGGTTTTGGTCTTCGGGTCATATTCGGTACGAGATCGGGTTCGGTTCGGGTCAGATCTGGATAGTCAAAGCCGGTCAACTGTTGGTCAACGGGTCAGCGTTCCGGTTTGCACGTGGTTCGAGGTGGCTTCGGGTTACGCGCGTGTGATTCGGTATACTTTAAATTTGTATTTATTACTATTTGTAGATATTATATATATTTATAAATATTGTGTATTTGTAAATATTATATATTTATGAATATTATAATTTTATAAATATATTGATATGGACGAACTAGTTTTAACTCGCGAACAATCCGAATAATAATAATTAATGGTAACTACATTATATATTGAACGATTTGGTAAAATGGTTAACTTGACGTGACTTATGATATCGAACATCGGACTAAATAACATTGGACTATATTGTCGGACTATATTTTATATATATATATTGCTATATATATAAATAAGTATACATAGGTGACGAAACGTATAGTCTCGTGGATCGGAAATGTGGATAAAAGGACTTGATGAATTGTGTTTGAAAGTTGATTTTGGGGAAAATTGTAGACAACGGGTGTTGTCTGGTTTGTACAAAAACAGAGGAAACTCTGCCCAAATTTTTATAAAATTAAAGCGTAACGAACTACCATTTTTATAAATAAATTTCCCTAAGTGTTTTGGACAAATGCATTATTATATACAAATCGGAATGCTTTTAAGGACTATTTATTCGTAGCAATAAAGATGATTTCAAACAATATTTGGGAAAAAGTAACAAATGTCATTGATCGGTTTAATAAATAAATTTGTATTTCCTCAAAGGGTATTTTCTAAAATATAATTACGCAAAACAAATACATTTACATGATTTGCGAGACGAGCTACGATTCAGGATAATATACGTTTCGGGGTACTAGTCCAACATGGTTTATATACAAATAGTAACAAGTGTGCAACTTGGGTGTTATGTAATACGAAAATTAAGATAAGTCATGATCGGTTCGTCGAGTTGAAACGTATTGAGACTCGCGTTGGTACACACGAGTCTAAACAGTCGGATAGACTATCTTTTAAGCGGTTAATAAGCCAGGCTTATGTGTGATAGACTGTTAAGGTGTCCTTTGTTGGTAATTAGGGCACGAGGAAGTTGGTCGAGGTCTCAGGCTTTGTTTGCTAGCTTAACACGGAAATTAAGGTGAGTTCATAACCCCACTTTCTACTGTTTTATAAATGTTTCCGGGGTGGAAGACATGCTTCTTTTATGAAAAACTGAGGACTTTAAACGAAACAAAGTTTTGGAAAATGAAACGGGTTGCGTGAGTTTACGGCCCCTCTTTTAAACTGGTTTCATACTTTCGGGGGAGAAAACATGTGTTAAAACGATTATTTGGTAACTACTGTCATACTATGGGTTTCTATTGTGTACTACACGATCTTTGGAAGTCCCGGGGGGAACCATGAATGTGCGGGTTTGCACAACGGGGAAATGTGAATAGCGCTATTGGGAGTGACCAACCCCGCTCGTCGGCTTGGAGGGCCGGGCGAGTGCATATTGTCTCAAACAGGAACAACAGGAACAACTAGTACTTTTCGGGCACAACATCTGGTATTCGAGTTAGTAATGGTTTTCCAATCGTGGTAGTAACAAAACGTACGCCTAGCTAGCGTATACTGGTTTTCGATTTGTTATAGTATGGACAGGGTGAACATGGTAACACTTTTGGAACTTGGTAATGTTTGATAACATTTTGCAAAACTTATGAACTCACCAGCATTATATGTTGACTTTTTAAGTATGTCTTTCAGGTTTAAACTTTGGTAACGGCACGGTTGGAGTAGAGGACAGTTGGGATCGGGAATCCTAGAGGTTTAGAATTGGCGTTCAGGGAACCAGAGTCTTAGATGCATCTTTCCGCTGCGCTGGCAAAGGCACCAAACGTCGCATCCGACAAGGGAAAAGTCGGGGTGTGACAGTGGGTTCCCAGGAACCCGATGTTTACAACCTAAATCCGCCCCTGTTCCCACGTACAATCCATATGTACGTTTTCCTTTCTAATATATTTTTCATGTTTGTTTTCAAGAAAATATAATTTTTCTCTTTCGAACCAAAAACCGGTTATAGTCTAGATTTTTCCAAAATACTAGTTCGCTATAACCTTGGCTCTGATACCATTTCTGTCACACCACGACAACGGCGGAAACACGTGGCATGGACGCGAAAGAGAAATGTTTCATAGCCAAGATTAAACAAACACATAATTTAGAAAGTAACATTCATTAGACGGCAGGAAGTATCTTGTTTAGGTACATGTCCCAAAATGTAGTTTTTTTTTTAACAAAATAAGGATTTTCAACTATTTCCCAATCCCATAGGAAATATTAGTAAATCCCTAACAAAAGTCTGTCTCGTCTTTATTTCGCCCGCCCTAGCCATTTCACGCCTTCACATTTTTAGTTACCTGAAAGATATGTGAGGGAAAACGTTAATATATAAATATATTGGTGAGTTTCATAGGTTTTGACACACAAATAAATTAACATTCATTTGTAAATAAGTGCGCATAACAAAATAAGAAATGTGCTACATAAAACATTAGGGTAGCTAGTCCTAATACCGATGGATTCCCCATGAGCCCATAACCAACACCATACTATTTTTCATTGCCCTGCAAGTTGTTTACATGGTAACAACTAATTTAGAATATCGTCGCACCCCGTGGTCCTTCCGTGTTGATCGCTAATCAGCCGGGGTGGGTCTCGTCAAGAACCAATAGTACTATTCCCATATTCTATGGCTACATTCCTTTGTATAAATGGTTACGGTTAACTGCGGAGACTTCACGTCCCATGTGACTTTACTGTTACCCATGTGCCCATCTTATGTACCATTTCATACTTTCACATGTTACCGCACATTTAATACTTTCTTACTTACATATCTTTCCCCCGAGTTTAAAAACATTAAAACAGAAAAGGGGCCGTGAAAACTCATCTCAAGCTTGTCACGAAATCATAAATTAGTCTTTGCCAAGTCCAATGTGAGACCACCTACATGTGTCCTAACTTAATAAGGCACCGGTCTCAAAGTGCGTGTCTTGCTGGCAAGTTGTCTTTCCCCAACTCCCGACACCACGTTTATACTTACGGTTTAATTAGGAATATACCCTAGTCTTAGGTCCGTTGGTGATGATTTATCCCGTTACAAGTTTCACTTAACTTATATTATAACCGTTGATATTAATCACCAAGTTAGTTTCGTCGCCGCGAGCCCAGATCATTGCCCGTTTCCATACACGTCATGATCTTTAAATGTATTTATACATTTACTAACTTGTATTAATATTCCGTTTTATCCTCCGACTCGATTCACTTTTATTATATATTTATTTCCCCATAAAAATAAATATACAAAGATCTTGTCGAACGATATCCATTTCGTGTTAAGTATTTATCTTTCCCATAAGTATACATATACTTATAATAATGTACTTAACTTATTTTCTTTCTTACAATTTCTCGCATTTTACTTCCAACACTTAGGAAAGTGTTTACGCATATTTTTCACCCTTAATAATCCTTAGATATATTTTGTTCACAAAATATATACATATTTTCTTACTTAGAATAGTTAAATCGTAATCGCCGCAATAACGTATACTCGTATACTTATCTGTCCGATTTATTTTTTTGTTCGATTTATAATTTGTTCATTTTACACTTTGTCCGATAGCTCGCCGCATTAACATACGTCCGCTTCTCCGATTTCTTAACTTATATATATATATATATATATATTGTAGGAATCATACTTCTCGCCGGTTTACGCATTTTCCTACTTTCGAAAATATATAAATACATTTATTAAAAATATATTAACTTGGATGTTTTATTCCTAAAAATTCTTACAACACTTTTACATCCCCATAAATTTAAAAATGCTCATTTTTATATAAAACATCCCAAGTTAGTTACATTACCATTTTTCTTACACAAGTGTTAGTGTTTATATTTTCCAACAGTTATGGTATATTTATATTTCTATAAAATACTTTTTATAAAAATATCATCGTCACAAAATAAAATATTTATGTAAGTTTCCTTACTTTTACAAAAGCAACCCCTTTAGAATCTAACTTTTCATTCTTAACCTTTTACTTTTCATACTTACATTTTTTAACATAAAGTTTCTAATATCACATTTTACACCCATGGACTTTTCAAAGTTACTTTCCAAACCTCTAACTTTACAAAAGTCACATATTATTCCCAAGACTTATAAAAATGACAATTTCTACGACGACTAGTAAACTTGAACATGTCAAAATTTACAATAAGTGTTCTTTTCACTATCCAACACTTTTATTAGTCTTATATGGTCAATTTAAGTCTACTAACATGCTTTATTTAAGTCATGGAGTTCATTTGTTCATACTTGTATTTTTAAAGTCTACAACTTTATTTTTGTGATTTTAGCTTCATTACATTTTGTTACAAATAATTTATGTTCAAAGAGTTCCATTAGTCATAATATGATCATCAAAACCATTTTTATGTGTATTATGTGTTACTTTATGTTTTTCATCCAAAACAACTTTTAAAAAAAAACTAGAACATACAATATTTTTGTAACAAAATAACATCACCAACCATCCTAAAACTCATGTTTATGACCATCTTTGTAAACGTTTCATTTCATTTTTATAAAACACACAAAACCTTGTTAAAAACTTTGGTTAAAAGCACCCTAAAACAACTTGCAAGTTAAGCACATAAATAAATAAAACATAAACAAGATGAGTTTTAAGAAACTTACTACTAGCACAAGGCTAGGGAAATCACAAAAACACTTGATTATGAAGGGGTTTTAGTGTGTCTTCCAAGAGTTTTAAGAAACTTACTACTAGCACAAGGCTAGAATTTTAGGAGCTTTTTGGGTTGGTTTTATGATGGCAAAGATGAGAGTTCAATGGCTTATAAGGTGTATTTTTGGATTATAAAAATAAAATATCTTAAGCATGCCTTAACCTTTTCATAATATCCCTCACTTTAACCAACATTAGGGTGGCTATGGAGGCTTCCATGGCTGGCCAAAAAGGCCTTGTGGGTCCCACATTATGTTCCAAAAATATCTTGCAATTATTTAGTTAGTTTCAAATCGGTTCGGTTAGGGTTTTTCGGGTTTTTGCGCGCTCTTATTACGAGCTATTTCGTACATATAATTAGTTTTAAATTACCCTTAAACATAGCCTAGTTTAAGTATTGGTAAGTTATTTAGGCTCTTACCAGGTGAAATTATATATTTTACGCGCATCAGATGCGATACGCGAACTTTATTCGCTATCGGAAGATTTTAATTTGGAGTTTTCATATATAGTTTTGGGGTTCCAAAACACTTTATATTTCATAAAAATACCCTTTATTTTATATCCCAGGCATTCGGGATCGTTTTCGGTTATTTAATTATCGCCGGGTAATCGCCAACGTCCGTTTCGGACTAGTTTATTCTTACGCGATTCCTTCGCACTTCTAATTAAACTAAGGCATTCCTATGCCATCTATTGGACTCCGCTATTTTCCGAATACTCATTTACACTTAATTGATGTTATTTCTTGCTTAGAACAGTTAATTACATATATTAATTACGTACAGATTTACCTTAATTTTGCCGAACGTCACATTCTCCCCCTGTTTAAGGAGTTTCGCGCGAAACTCGGTCTGAGCCCTTCTTTCAGGGATTTTTCTTAAACAAGGCGGGATATTTCTGCTTCATTTGATCTTCCCTTTCCCATGTGAACTCTGGTCCACGCTTTGCACTCCAACGCACTTTCACCAACTTGATTCTGCTACGCCTAAGCTTTTGAACTTTCCAGTCCGTTACTTCTATCGGTTCTTCGATAAAATGAAGCTTATCGTCAACATGAATCTCATCAGCGGGAATGATCAAAGTTTCATCCGAGAAACACTTCAGATTTTGCTGAAGTAGCGCCGCGCACTCTAGTGCGTTCCCTTTGACCGCTGCCTCGAGATTTTTCTTGTTGCTCAAGAAGTTCTTCAGGAATTTGGAGTACTTGGGCATTTTATGAATGACTTCTATAAAAGGCAAGTTGACATGTATTTGACTTAGGAGTTCGGTGAATTTCTGGTACTGCTCATCCGTCTTTTGTTTCATCAATCGGCCGGGATAAGGTATGTGAGGCCGATATTCCCTCCGTACTATCTTTGTTGGTGGTTCTGGTGATGTAGCAATTGGAGGAGTCTGGTTGATTTCGGGCCCTTCATTAACTGGCATTGGTGAACTGGCGGTTGAGTTTTCTGGTGCGGTGATATTGGGAATGGTTATGTTTGGAGTGGGTTCATTTGTGAGTGCGTTGGGTGGTATAACTCCTTCGTCGGCAGGTACCGCTGGCTCAGGATAAACGCGGCTGCTTCGAAGAGTTATGGCACTAACATTGGCTTTTGGGTTGGTTTCAGTGTTGCTTGGAAGGCTTCCAATGGGTCTTTCTGCGAGAGTCTTGGCCATTACGCTCAGCTGTACCTCCAAATTTCTGATGGTGGACTCGAGTCCTTGAAGCCTCTTGTCGGTGTTGTTGAACTTTTCATCAGTTCTTGCTGCTGATTGGGCTTTGAGTTTTGCGAGTCTTTCATCCACGGACGGGTAACCGTTGTTTGGTGGGCATTGCTGGTTGTTTTGTTGACTGAATCGGGGTGGCTGCATGGTGTTGTTGTAGTTTTTCCACCCGAAATTTGGATGATCACACCAACCAGGATTATAAGTGTTGCTGTAAGGATTGTTTGGCGGGCGGTTTGTACCAATGAAGTCAACTTGTTCCACGGTGGCTTGAGGAAGACTTCCTTCTTGTGGCTGCAACCCTACTGCGGTGATGGCATTGACTTGTGCTTTGCTCAACTGGTTGAGGCGAGTTGATAGTGCCTCAATTTGTGCTTGCAATGAAGTGGTGGAATCAATCTGATAGAGGCAGGTCTTGGATGGCTGACTTCAAGGGTTGTACCACTGATAACTGTTGACTGCAATTTCTTCAATGAGATCATAGGCTTCTTGTGATCTTTTGTTCCAAAAAATACCTCCTACGGTTGCATCGAGTGTCTGCCTTGCTTGATTTGTCAGCCCATTGTAAAACGATGAAACTTGTAACCAAACTTCAAGACCATGATGTGGGCATTTTCTCAACATATCTTTGAATCTTTCCCAAGCTTCATTGAGTGACTCTCCCACTTCTTGACAAAAGGTAGTGATGTCATTTCTTAACTTTGCGGTTTTGGCTGGAGGGAAAATATTTTGAGAGAAACTTTTGGGCAAGGTCAGCCCAGGTCGTAATGGAACCTGCGGGTTGTGAGTATAACCATGCTTTGGCACGATCCTTTAGTGAGAAAGGAAACATGCGAAGTCGAATAGCGCCAGGAGAGACGTTTTGCAACTTAAAAGTATCACAAATTTTGAGGAAATTTGCGATATGAGCATGGGGATCTTCATCGGGAAGACCATGAAAAGTGCAGTTTTGTTGTATCATGTGGATGACATGGGACTTAATTTCAAAATGGTCGGCATCAACGTTGGGTCTAGCGATGCTAGGGCCCAAGGCATTGATGGAAGGTCTAGCAAAATCGGAGATGGTTCTCTCAACTTGTGCCATTTTTAATTTTTGTTCATTCTTCTAGCTCTAATATATCTTTCGGGTTCTTCAAGAGGCGATGTAAGAATTGGCTAGGGGCGCAAGTTCATACACTATCCAAGAACCTTTAAGATGAAAAATTTTAACAAAAACACTAAGTAAAGAAAATGAGTAATTTTAGGAAAACATTTCTCTAAAACAGTCGTGTCCCCGGCAACGGCGCCAGAAACTTGATGTCGTGTGAGTGTTTAATAAAACTAGACTTCTTTTCAAAAAGGGCAAAATCACGGGGGAGAAGCCAAAAGCTTTAATGAAAAGACGAGCAAGTTAGAAAACAAAAAGACACAAGTTTTAAATTTATAATTTAAAACGATAGGTGCTCAACGTTCTAAACACGACAAAATAGGCAAGCGTACCTATCGTATATAGAATAGAAATGTGCAAGTACCGAGTATCGAATTCGTGGAAACGATTTTTACTACTCAGCTTCCTAAAATTACTTTAAAAAGACTTTTTAAAATTGCAAAAAGAAAAGTAAAACGAGAGATGAAAACTTTTAAGAAAAATCAATAGCAAAACAATGGTGTTGCTTCGGGATCAGATGGAACCTTGGTATGAAATAGCTATCTTTATTTTATAGTGATGTGTTTGAGCGCGCACTTATGCTTAACTTAGAATTGCAACTGCATTTTCTAGAGATGACTGTTTTCGTAAAGCTATACAAACGATAGTGTTCTTAATGTTATTATGAGGGTCTCCCGACCTGGTGAGCTCACATCTCAACACTGAAAGTAAAGTGACTCGAGACTGTGTCGACTCAACCCCGAATTACCCGCCTCCCGGTGTTGCGATATAGACATCAAACTACTCTAGACTTTTATGAATAACTTATCGGTGGCCGGAGCATGACCGAACAAGTTACCACTTAATATCATAGAGAAGTCGTGACTTACCAGCACACGTGCATCCCCTACTTGGTTTAATTAACTTATCAAAAAATGATTGGTCTATCATTAACTGTGCGGCAGTATAATGATGAAATAAAATAAAGAGCGTTTTTATTTCAACATAAGTTCATCAATCCATAACCCACATCAAAGCTTCACATGGACCATGAAACCAAGGTGTAAGATTAAGGATCAACTTAACATTAGGACCAACTATAAAGACCGTACCGATCCTAAATGAGATCTTGATAATAGAGGATTAAGTCTCAAAGTGTATGTATTTCTAGCCACAAATGGACTAATCACTACTCATGGGTTTAAGTTCACAAGTGCATGGGTTGTTACACACCATGGGTACACTCATGAGTCCTTCCCATTTCCTATCAAGATACTCATAAGACCAAAGACTAAGTGATTTGTTAATTAGACCATTAAACAAAGTTTAGAATAGTAAGAATTATTAAGAACACAAAACACCACTTTAAAAGAAAAGATAAACTATATTAATTCATACCAAGTGTCCATCCTCGCCCTAACAACACCAACATAAATCTAGCCTAGCATGGTTGATACAACAAGCTCACAAGGTTGGGTTTGTGTACAAGACATGTTGGAGGGTG
Organism: Ambrosia trifida; assembly: GCA_028751855.1. Taxonomy (NCBI): domain Eukaryota; kingdom Viridiplantae; phylum Streptophyta; class Magnoliopsida; order Asterales; family Asteraceae; genus Ambrosia; species Ambrosia trifida. The sequence goes on along the minus strand of CM054128.1, from coordinate 18,682,927 downwards.
ATATGGAGATTTCTAAGGGTTTTGGGGTGTTTCTCTCTCTCTCTCAATGTGTTTGTGGAGTGATCCCAAGATCCAAGGGACACCTATAAACCTCTCAGGGGTCAGAAACTTCGTGGAGAAGTGTTGGATTGCGAGTGGGAATGGATGATTCAAAATGTGGGGTAAAGGCCTCTATTTATAGGCATTTAAGCTCTTGCACGCCCTCGACAACGTTCTGGCACGCCCATGCTCGACAACGGAAACTGTTGCAGAGTCCTTTGTGCAGAGAATGTTGGGTTGTTACTGAGCACGCCCGTGCTTGCCTGGAGAACCAACCGTTTTGTCAGTCTTGGTTGGTTTTTGCCTTGGAGAACACGCTGGAGTAAAGCACGACCGTGCTTCATCACTGTGCACGCCCGTGCACATCCTGAAACTCTAAAATTGACCTACTTTGACTTGAAAATGTTGACTTGTTGACCCGGGAAGGTTGCACGGCCGTGCCATGTCTGGAAGATCTTCAAAGTCTTCAAATCTTCGTCCTTTTTGTGTCGTTTTGTGTGGGTTTTCACTTCTTTTCGTCACCGAACCTCCAAACCTGCGATTATCAACAAAGAAAGATAAATCCTAATAAAACAAAGATAAAAGCACGATTTAGAGTGTAAGACAGGTGATAATCATACGTGAAAACATATCAATTTTTGGCACATCAACGATCCAGGTCAATATCCGTAAGCATCTTTACTTATTGTCATTTCATGTGCATAAGTAGACATTTTGCACACACTACACCCCCCAGTCTAGTAAAGCATGAGTTGTGGTGAAAACTCAATAGAATATCCGTTTACACATACAACACCCGGACTATACAAGGCAATTAGCGTTGAACGTTCAAGCCAATCACATGCTCAATAGAGAGCAACTGGATACCCGATTCCTACACATGATCAAGACAGCAATACACGTGATAACTCTAAAGTGGAAAATTATACAATTCCACTAAAAAACCCAGGAATTCTCAATACCTTGAATCTTCTCTTGTTTAGGTTATAGAACGTGTTTGTAGGTTAGGATATGATACACGAGATCAAAAACTCCTTTCTAAAGGTTTGGGGTTGAGAGAGAGCACTTGGGGGCGAATAGGGTTTGTGAAATGATGAAAAAGTTGCAATGTATGGTATTTATAGCTGATGTTGGTTCGCACCCTTCAAGGGTCGAACAAGGTTCCATTCGACCTCATCACAGGTCGAATGAAAGACCCTGAGGTCGAATGTATTTCCTATAAATCCAATTTCTATGATTTTTCCGTTTTAACGTGTTTTAACACATGTTAACACATCCTAACACATGAACATGCAATCCTAACATATGTTAAGTATGTTTAATCATATAAACGTCATATAAACACGTATTTACACATTACACATTATATATGAAGCAATTCATGTTTATCATTTAATCCAATTATGTAAGTTCACCACCATCGGGACTCAAGACTCGTGTGTGCGTATGATACCCCAATGATCCTCCAAATCATTGAACCCTAGGCAATATGTACTATAAACTGACTCAATAACTGACCTAGTCAAGTACGTTAAATAGATGTTTTCGCTAAGGTATACTTATATGTTTGAAAAATGTTACCCTGAGTTTGCCGGGTGTCACACGAACTAGCTGAATCGGAGTTATCCTTCTTGATTTTCTTCCTTGTGATGATAGTAATAAGTATTTAATGTTATTGGTTGCTTGAAAGGGTGAAAAAATAATAAGAAAATGACAATGAAGGAGGCGAAGTTTAGTAGTTGGGTATTCGATCGGTTTAGATGAAAATCGACTCATCAAGTTCCCATTGAAATAGGTTTTATCTTTTGTTTCCTTTTCGTTTGTTTCGAGAAATAGATCGATCAATTCCGATTCTTTCTTTTTCTCTTGGTTCTTTTCCGATCAAGATGTATAGATCAGGTTCAAGGATTAACGAAAATGTGCAAAAGATCTATTTGCCTCTTCCATTCTACGAGTCTCTTCCCTTTTGCGTATGGCATCGCCACTCCCTTTGGCAACATTCACTAATTTAGAACTTAATTTGAAAGCCATATTTTGACCCGGACGTTTTCGGGATGCCGCTAATAACCAACGAATGGCAAGTGCTTTTCCTTGTGTGGATCCTATTATCCTTCTGACCCTGTTCTTGATCCAATGTGGAGACATGGTATGTTCATTATACCCTTCATGACTCGTTTAGGAATAACCAATTCCTGGGGCGGTTGGAGTATCACGGGGGGGGGGGGGGGGGGCTATAACGAATCTGGGTATTTGGAGTTACGAAGGTGTGGCTGGAGCGCATATTGTGTTTTCTGGGTTGTGCTTTTTGGTCGCTATCTGGCTGGCATTGTGTATATTGGGATTTAGAAATGTTTTGTGATGAACGTACAGGAAAACCCTCTTTGGATTTGCCCAAAATCTTTGGAATACATTTATTTCTTGCAGGTGTGGCTTGCTTTTGGTTTTGGTGCATTTCATGTAACAGGCTTGTATGGTCCTGGCATATGGGTGTCCCCTGGAGAAGACAATCAATATATCGCTTATGTAGCTTACCCACTAGACCTTTTTGAAGAAGGTTCTGTTACTAACATGTTTACTTCCATTGTAGGTAATGTATTTGGGTTCAAAGCCCCGCGTGCTCTACATCTGGAAGATTTGCGAATCCCGACTGCGTATGTTAAAACTTTCGAGGGTCCGCCTCACGGTATCCAAGTTGAGAGAGAAAAATTGAACAAGTAATAAGAACAAATCCCTCTTCACCCATTGAGGACGGAGGGATTTGTAGTGGCGAACTCGCATACTGGAAAGAATTGGAAGGGGTTTATAGGGTGGAGATAGTAGGTTACCAGCGAAGGGGGAAAACTGGGCAAAACTGTAGATGAATGTGGACGAGAAAAGCGTCGAATCACATGTAACTTGCAAACTACTCCAGCAAAAATTAAACTGCCAAATTTTGAAGTTAACTACCTAGTTATTATGGCAAAGATTTAATCTCACAAATAACAACCTTCTTTTAACGATCCAGATCCATCATAAAACGGTTAAAAGTAGCATTTTAGATGGTTTTTTAAATGGTGAATAATATTATAATAAAACTAGCTGATTACACCGGGAGGGTCCCGGGGTTGAAAAATCTAATTTTACGTGATAACTTATTGCAAATGGCTCAAGTTAACTAACCACAAAATCTCTCAATCATTGCATGTTCATAGTATTCTAATCAGTAATAACTCATATTCCCTAATCTAAAACCTAATCAGTAATCATCTAAAGAATCACTTATGTAAGCTGCAACTATTCAAAAACTCATCACATCTCTCTAATTTTTCACATTCTAATGGCTCTTATAATTCCTAACCTAATCAACTAAACAAACACTTAAGTTGAAAGTTGTAACCATTGCATCTCATTATGCCACGTGGCATAATCAAGAGATGGTTGAGGCCACCATTGAACGCTACGTCAGCAACTATCAATTCTTCCCGGGAGCGTCCAGGGGTTGAAAAATATAACTATTCTAATAATACTAATACTAATACTAATAGTAATAATTATTACTCTTGTAATTAAATAAATAAAAAAAATAACCTTGCTATAAGTTGACACCATGTGTTGCAGTGTTGCGCGATTCTTTCTCCTAGCTTTTCTTGATGAAGTATACCTAGTAAAATTCCAATGATAACATGGCTATTGGGCTGATTTTCAACATCGTAGATAAGAACCTGGTTTACAAGAAAAAACATGATTAATGAATAACATGAACACTTTGTGTGTTTTTTTCCTGTATGAACGAAACCCCACAAAAAATAGTCGACTTTTCTCCGTTTTTTATATAGCACTATGGTACTCGTTGGAAAGATAATAAAACGCTCGTTAATTTGGTGTAATTGTTTTTTAAAAAATCCCGTATATAAAAGATATAAACGTTTAAAAATTATGGGAGGAAATATGAGAGAGAAAAATTTTAAATTTATTTTTAAATTATTTTTTCCTAAAATAACTCAATTTAATTAAAAAAAGGAAATAATTCAAAAACACCAAAAACTCTCCATTATGATACCACGTGACACTCTCAAAGAAAGGTTAAGGTCCCCATTGCACGCCACGTCAGCATATACGTTTTATATATATATATATATATATATATATATATATATATAGATAGATGTCTCTTGATTATGGAACAAAATGTATGTTACATAATGGTGAAAATAATCAATATGTGAATAGTATATATTTTGATTAATGACTTTTTATTTTGTCCAAACCTTAAACAGTATATTTATTTACTTAATATTAGTAAATAAATAAATAATATTAGTAAATAAGTAAATATTTTGTAAATAAAAAGAAGGTTTAATTGTCATTTTAGTCCCTATGGTTTGAGTAGAAATGCCAATTTAGTCCAAATAGTAATGGATTATTTTTATTGAATTAAGTGATATACTATTTTGTTCCCCCAAAATTCTTGATTTGACACTTGGATTTTGTGGCAGAAAACCTAGATCGAACCCTAAAACGACGATGGTGGCAACGGTTTTCAGAGGGATGAATCGACCGAGATGATGGTGGTGAGGTTTGAACCAAATAAAATGGCCACCTCTTATCTCTTGGGAGAGAGATCTCACAGATTCCGAGACGTCTCCAAGAGGCTTTCCGAAAGAACCAATAACTGAGCGACACGTCTCCACCACCTTCATCATTTTGTCTTCTTCTTCTCTCTCTCTTTCTATCCTCCCACTTCCTGTTCGTCCCAAACCAAGATTAGGCTCCTGATAATATCTCTTTCATGGAAATGCATCAGACCACTTCGATAGATTCTCCCTCTAAAATCCAGAAAGACTGGAAAGTAGAGTTGAAACCCATCTAACACGTTTGCCATTAATAGAACTCTTTGCTCAAAACGAGCACGTTGGACATCTTTCTGCAAAGTATTTAAGACATCATTATAAGTATAGATAGCAATCAATAGTAATAAATCAACATGCACTTTCCAATCTGAACTGAATTTAACCTCTCCATACCAGCCCCATTCAAATACATCACCATTCAAATACATGAAAATATGGAAGATAAACAGGTGTCGGAGACGTCACGAAGGAGAAAGAAACAGGTGGTAGTGGTGCCGGAGACGTCACGAAGGAGAGATAAACAAGTGGTGGTGGTGCCGGAGACGTAAAAAATGAGAGACAAATAGATGGTCGTGGTGCCAGAGACGTCAGCCGAGACGTCACAAAGGAGAGAGAAACAGGTGGTGGTGGGCCTGAGACGTCTTGGCGGCGCTTAGACGTCACCGAGACGTCTCACAGGGGGAGAGACACGTGTCGGTTCTGTGTTGGTTCTTTCGGGAAGCCTCTTGGAGACGTCTCAGAATCTGTGAGATCTCTCTCCCAAGAGATGGGAGGTGACCATTTTGATAAAGGGTTCTGGGTTTCATACACCCTATAACGTCCCATTCTGGGGGTATGACATCACATTATGGGATATATGGCAGCCTCTTATTAGTGTGTGATGTGAGTCAGGGTGTATAAATCATAAATAAAAGGTGTATGATTTCTAAATACATTTCATAAAATAGCTGCATCAATGGCCTTTATTGTGATTTTCCTAAAAAAAAAAAAAACCAACACCGTAAATGATTAAAATGACATAAAAAAATAATAACTATGTAAAGTGACCTTTGGACTTTTCAAAGTTTTTTTTTTTTTTTTTAACGGCAAATTTCACTCCTTGTGAGGCTTGAACCCATGACCTCTCCCTTAGGTGTTCCTAGAAGCTTTACTTCTATCATTGGGCCACCAACCCCGATGGCTATAATTTATAGGAAAAATGGAAATAAATAATCCCAACTATTCACTATTGGCCAATAACAGTCCCAACTACGAAAATCATCAATATTGGTCCCAACTTTCGACATATTGGAAACCAATGGACCCAAACTAACGGAGGCTAACTCCGTTAGTGTGATGCTGACGTGGCATGCCTAGGTGGCACGATGATCCTACGTGGCATCCTACGTGGCATGCCACGTGGCAAAATAATCCTATGTGGCATCCTACGTGGCATGCCACATGGCAAAATGATCCTACGTGGCATCCTACGTGGCATGCCACGTCAGCATCACACTAACGGAGTTAGCCTCCGTTAGTTTGGGTCCGTTGGTTTCCAATATGTCGAAAGTTGGGACCAATATTGGTGATTTTCGTAGTTAGGACTGTTATTGGCCAATAGTAAATGGTTGGGATTATTTATTTCCATTATTCCTAATTTATAAAACCTCATGAATACAGATAAAAAATACTATTTGACAAATGTGACGTTTCTGATCAAAACTAAAATGGCAATTAACCTTAAAAGACTCTAGACTACCTTTACTCTTTGGAACAAACACACACACAAACCATCGAAAGAAATGGGGTTTTGGGAGGCAGTATACTACACCAGCGACCTTGTTAAACATGCAGGCGTCGCAGCTTACAGTTGCACTTCTGCAGCTGTCACTAAGATCGACCAAGTGGTCCGAGTCGATGGTATTCAGAAGCTGCCTCAGTACTGGCCTGACGATCAAACTAGAGGCCAGATCGGTCTTTTCACCACCACCCTTGTAAAGAATACCGGCAAATACGCCGTCTATGAAGGCTTCAAACACATTCCTGGTTCATATTTTTTGTTTCCTTTTATTTCTTTTTAATAGGCATCTCAACCTTACAAGTGATCAAATTTAGTTAATAGAAAAGTTTTATTATTAATTTTTTTTTTCCTTTTTGATTTGTAGACAGTTTGGCTCGAGCTTGGCTCGTCATGCTTTTATGAGGCTTGAGCTCGAGCTTGGGTTGAGCCTAATACTTTGATTTTTGAACTCAAGTGAGTTCGCTTGGATAGCTTAAACGAGCAAAAGGGCTCGAACTTGACTCACCAATGTAATTAGTGGAAATTGAACATGTTGTCATGTTGAAATGGACTAAATCGCCTACATAAAAAAAAAATATAACATTTCTTTGGGTTCGTTTAGGCTCACGAGCCTAAACGAGCTTTGTATGTAAAGCTCGATCTTGGGCTCGTTAAGGCTCGGCTAGTTCGAGCTTTTTACTGATCCGATCCCGAGTAGTCCTCGAGCCACTACGCCTCATTTACACCACTTGCCCTTGCCCACCACACTATGTAGTTTAAATATTTGTTGTTTGTGTGCTTTAGGTACATATATTAGTTGAGTCTTTTTATTTTGAATTTTTTCCACAATTTGATGTAATTTATTTGACCCGATTCATTCTAATTTGATCCATTTTTGGTCTCCCCTGATGGGCAATCCCGGATCCGCCACTGGTATTGCATTGCATCACTAGAACAATTTCTTTATACATTTTACTAAAGAGAAAATTACCAAACTAAACATTTGACCAACAAAAATTACCAAAATAAACATCTACCACGTCTAAACAACAGGGACCTTAAATGTTCAGTTTGGTAATTTTTGTTGGTCAAATGTTTAGTTTGGTAATTTTCTCTTTACTAAATTGAGCCAAACTTGAAACTGTTTGCTTCATTACACCCCAAAGTGCAACTGCCTCTGCTCCTGTTGTTACAGTTTACTAAATTTGAGTCTTTTGACTTCCGATTGATAGAGTTCAAAGAGAATCGACACAATATTGATGACTGATATTTTTTTTACATACAATAATTTCTACAAATCTATTTATATGGATAGATTACAACCAAATAATTATAGAAGTAATATATACATATAGTAATGCAATCTTACTGATCACATAACGTTATCTGAGGCTTAGCCTTTGTACAAATAATGTCTCATGTGTTTACTGGTGTTGCACCTTCTGTCTTGTGCTAATGAGTTATGCGTTTGTAGGTGCAACCGTGGCCTCTAATTTGGTTTCAGACACTATGCGTGAAGTGAAACGACAAAATCATAAAGATGGAATGAAATCAATGCAAGCAAAGATGGATAAATTGGAGAAAGACTTGATGAAATCAACCTCACAACCAGAAAATTCAACCCAAAATGGGAACTTAAGCTCTGGAAATGCGGTTGAAGGCGGATCTCAGAAGACTAAAGACATGATTAACACGTTTTTGAAGTCTGAGTTTGTAGGAAACCACATGTTCCGTGACTTGATGGTCCCTAAGATTGCTCGTATAAAAAACACAAACGAGTAGACTTCTTGTCATGCTTTGTATCTGGCTGCTGCATGTATATCCTTAAGTAAACGTTTTAGTAATGATGTAATGATATGAAACTAACTAGGTTTTGGTTGTTATATGTAAGTTGTTTTACTAGAAGTGTTGACCCTGTTTAATTAACTGGTTATATGTGTGTTGTCATCCTAAATTTAAACAGGTCAGGGTCCATACTCTTTAACAAATACAATAAATACCAAAGGGCTTTGGCTGTACATATGTGTTCTGCTGCAACACTTGACTCAAATAAAAAGGAAGCTTTACCAACATAATTTTTGCATAGTGATGATGATAATATTCTCAATCATTCTTCCTTCTTTTCTTTGACAACTTTATCTTTGTATGGAGCAGCAGTATATGCATACATTTGAAATATAGAGAAAAATATCATCTCCACAATCACCAGTATGTTTTGAAGCGCTTGCTGGACATGTGCAGCGTCTAGCCAATAATGACGAGACTTGAGTATATCCATTGCCACCAGAATACTAAGCAACACACCCTGCAAAATCCAAACAGTCGCTCGTTATGAGTCATGACCTTTTACGAATCGTTTGTAATTCGTATTTGAACTGTACCTGCCAATAACAGAAGAAAACAATCCCTTTGACGCACAAAAACTTTGCAAGAGGGTTATGTGGCGCTAATTCTTTAGCAAACACGTGATAGAAAGCCACAAGGGCATACAATGCCAATGAAACTGATATGTTCAAGATTGCAGTAAACGTCCAGCGCAGCCAATCAGGGTATATCTCAAGGAGCTGAAAAACAATCATTACAACAGAACACAAGGGTCGGATCGCTACAAATTGCCATGTCCAATACTTGAGAAGTTTCAGTCTGTGATGGTTCAGATAGACTTTATGAGGCTGCAATTCATATCATCTGTAAGTAATTCGACTAATTATATTCCAACAAACATATTTTCTTGTTTTCTTTGTATTAATAAAGAGTATGAATTTCATACACAATATTAACCAAAGACGAAATTCACGGATTTAGATCTAAGCTAAACGGGTATGGATCAGGTTTAGGTCAAACCCACATACACTTTCCAGACAAACGAGTCGTGTTTGTCACAACCCGACAGGTTCGCGGGTTGAATACAGGGACGAAGGATAAGAAGGGTCAGGGGTGGCCCTGGCCCCCCTGTTTTTTGGCGCAGTGATATAAATTTGCGATTTTCATAGGTAAATTGAGTCCGGGTTGAGTTCGGCCCCCACCGATTTGCCGCTACCGATCGAAAAAAATTGAGTCCGGCCCCCACCGATTTCGAAACCAAGCTTCGCCACTGGTTGAATAGTTTAATAACTTAAACTATTTGCTTAATTGGGTATGTTTTATGCCAAAATTTTAAAGTTTAAAAAAAAATTACCATACTTTAAGCATATTGCTTAACAAAAAAATAAAATAAAACAAATAAGATGTGAATTTAGAATTTTAAAGTATAAATATGCCAAAGAAAATAACTAAATAAAATTCTTTGGGGAAAGAAAAGATCTTTACTCGGAAAAGAGTCATTGGGAATGAATGGTGAATGACCCTTCCTTTGATATTATCAGGTACAATATTCTTGCTTATAGATATATCCAAGTAAGTGTACAACAGAGCCAAGAATTTGGCCATCACCTGCATGTGAAATAAAGTACTAACATTTAAAGCACATCTTACAAGTTACATCTCATACGGTTATATTATATTAAGCGTCATACTATACGTACACCCAGGGCCGGCTCAACAGTGTTACTAACCCAAGCTAGGGCTTGAGGTCTGCATAAAAATAGGGCCTCATTTAAGGAAAAAAATAGTTTATGCATCAATTTTAGCATGAAAAATAAATTTTACACACACGAGATATAACTTTTTTATAACTTAGTCAACTATAAAATTTTTAGTTTATCATTGACGGTCTCAAGTTTAGAAAAGGTAGAGGGTTTATATCAAAGAGTTTGTGTCTTTCTGAAAAGGGTCCCGGCATTTTCATTCGCTTTAGATTTCCGAAAACATTGAACCGACCCTACGTACACCCAATTGAATCTTTTGAGTTTTGACACCTAACAGGCCAACATACAACTCGTATATGTGTATACAAGTGTTGAGTCGTATATAGACACCTCATTTGTGGGTGGGATGTTATATACAACTCGTATACACATACACAAGCCGTATAGTTCATGTAAAAAAAGGATATTGATATAACATTTGTATGCTTGTGAGGTTGTAGAAAGATCCATATAGGCTAATAATAATATTAATTGATTAAGTCTCACCAAAGCCTCATAGCATTCTTTGATAGAATCCAACAACTCGAAAAAGGTTTCGCTGCCGCGAATTTGGAGCAAACCAACATATGAATCAATGGCATAGATAGGTGCCATGAGGATAATAACAACGATGGCCTTTTGTTCCTTTGGTTTCTTCCAATGACGAAGGTGATCGATGAGTAGTTTTAAGGATAAAATGACTGTGATCGCTACACAGGCTCCAGAACCTATTAAGGTTTGCTCTTTACGATTCATATTTAGAGGGTGTTTGGGATTGAGTTTGGAGATGCAAAAGTGCTTTTGGTCAAAAGTGCTTATTGGCTTATGACTTTTTGAAAAGGAGTTTTAAAAAAAGTGTTTGGATTAGCTTTTGGGATGAGAAACGTCAAAAAGTCAAAAAATTGTTTTTTTAAGTGTTTTGTTTAACTTATTGTGAATATTGGTTGTATAGGTGGTAGATTTGTAATTTTTTTCCAAAAGTCAAAAGCCAAAAGCCAAAAGCCAGGATTTCTAACTTTTCAAAAACAGCTTTTCCATCCTTAAAAGCCAAAAGCCAAAAGTCAAAACAGAAAGTGCTTTTGAGGTACACAAACAGCTTATTGACTTATTGGCTTTTTGGAAAAGCCAATAAGTCAATAAGTTGTTTTGAAACACAATCCCAAACACCCTCTTAAAGTGATTTGTTTGATAGAGTCGGTGAATTGATGTTAAAAAATGAAGGAAGATCTGTAACGTTAACGTGAATCGTATCTGGCAGTTCCGATGGCCACGTGCGGGCAGTTCCGAATTGGCGGGTAAAACTAAAACAAAAATAATTATTGTCACGAAACATTATTAATTTATAATCCAACCCCTTTTTCACTTTAAATTTAGTCCCTATATTTTTCAATTTTTACGAATTATGTTTCGGTTTAAAATTTGGAAGTCAACACGCCTATGTTGTTACATGTTTTTACCTCTATGTTTTCCCGGTTTACGGCTATGTCGTAGTATGCAGGTCCAGTGGCGGATCTAGAAATATTTTTCAGTAGCAACGTTCAATTTTTTTTTTCGCCATAGTTTCATACAATGTAAAGGAAATAAAGATAACAACATGATAATAGATAATTTTAAACACATACCTAATAGATTTCGCCCCTTCAGTTCTTGAAAGCTTGAAATCGAGCCATTACATCATCTTCTTTGACTTTATCAAAAAGGTCTCTTTCAACCGCGCAAATCAAAGCATTGTTCAAATAGTCCTCACCCATTCTATTGCGTAAATCCGTCTTGATAAGCTTCATCTTAGAAAAACACCTCTCAACGGTTGCGGTTGCAACCGGCAAAACTAATGCTAACTTCAACGCCCGATAAACCAAAGGAAAAGTTTTATGTTTTTCGATTTCCACCATTACACGAGCAAGATCACACATTCCATTTAGTTTTGCAAATTTTTTATCTTCCTTTAATGTGTGATAAAATACCGAAAGATCACCCGAAAGGAATCCTCTTTCCTCTTCACTAAAATCATTCGGATACATCTCACAAAATGCTAGGATCTTAGGTATGTCAAACTTAGAAAACGAATCACAAGGATTTAAACCCGACATATTATCTATCAAAGTTGTTGATAACTCACTGAATCGACTTTCAAGTTCTTGAATTTGCAAATCCAAAACCGTATTAAAAACTTCAACTTCAAAATGATGCCGGTCAGAGGCGGCAGCAGCCGGAGGGCGGCGGAGGGGCGACGAAGGGGCGGCAGGCTGGGGTGGAGGGGCTGCAGGAGGGGCTGCAGGCTGCAGGCTGCTGTTGCTCGGCTGATGTGTCTTGTGTGGGTCTATCAGATTTGCAGAGCTTGTTTTTTTTTTTTTTTTTCACAAAACCCTCATATTTTGGGCTTATTTACTTATTTGGGTAATGGGCTTATTTAGTTATTTGGGTAATTGGGTTAAGGCCTAGGGAAAGTAGAAGGTTATTAGATTTGGGCTTTGGAGTTTGGATGTTTTATTGGGTTAATGGGTTATTTGTAGGATTGTGATTAGATTAGTTATCATTAGTCGAGTTCGGTAAATATTTTTTCGAGTAACGTAACGTGGTAACATATAATTTCATTTAGTAGTAACGTTTATTAAATTCTAGTAGCAACGTAAATTTTATTTCAGTAGCAACGTTTTTGAAAAATCGTTAAAAAAAAAAAAAAAAAATCCACTACGCGCGCGAAGTTGAGCCGCAACGTCCGCACCCCCTCCCAATTATGTATGTCCGCCCCTGTGCAGGTCCTAACTTGACTTGGTTATTCTTTTATATGTTTTACATTTCAGACTAAATTTCAGTGTTAACACGCCGCAACAGTGTGTAGTTCAATGTTGTTACATTTACTTTTGTTTGGTTTAATGGTCCGCGGCAACGTGCGGGTCCTAAATACTAGTTTAAAACAATTGATGGGTTTGGGTCAGAACGAGTCACCCTATCCCGACCAGTATAATTTTACATCACTCTTAATAGTATAATTTTACATCGTCACTTTCTTACCGTTTGATCACTCTAAAGAATCATTTGTGTAGTTACTGAGCCCAGTTAAAATTTTTGACTGTCTCACTACCAAAGGCTGCAACAAGGATCAAACATCCAAACAAGTGAACAACTTATACTGATGCAAAAACATTCAACTAAACTGTTTCAAAAACTTTGTACTTTATTTTATATATTCAATTTCAACCGAATCGTTACAACACAAGAATCAAACGATTAACCAATGCACATAACCACATTCGTGTTAATCGTCGATCATCTTCCCCGCGGATGCAGAAGCTGAGAAAACACACCACTTGTTGCACCTTCTTCCCCTTCATTACCTGTCCTGAACTTACCCGTATCAATCATACTCATACTGTTATCAAACGCCTCGAGCTGACTCAACCCGATCCCTTGGATATGGTTCATGCTGCTGTCTTCAGGCTCCACGAGAGCTGATGTTTCTTCTAGCTGCAACGCGTATTCCAAGTTCCATAACACATCACCCATTGCCAGCCTATCGACACCATATTCCGCTAAACATTTTTCTGCAGTCTCACCGTATTTCTTCAATGATGCAGGATTCACCTTCCCTAAAAGATTTTCATCTATGATTTGATCCAGTTTTCCTTTTCTTTGCCATGTTAGAGCCCATTCAGCAATGTTTACTTGATCTCTAGGAAGAACCGGGTTCAAAGCGGGTCGGGCACATAAAACCTCCATTAAAACAACCCCAAATGAATACACATCTGACTTCTCGGTCAATTGTTGTCGTCGAAAGTATTCAGGATCTAAATACCCGAAACTACCTTTCACGGCTGTGCTGACGTGGGTCTCGTCGAGGGTGGGTCCCGCCTTGGACAGACCAAAGTCAGCAACTTTCGCGACAAAATTCTCATCTAACAAAATGTTTGTTGTCTTCACATCACGGTGGATCACGCCTTCTGATGCACCGGTGTGAAGATAATGTAGGCCTCTAGCGGCCCCAATACAGATCTCAAGTCGCTGCTTCCATGACAACGACGGGAGATCTGTACCATAAAGATGGCTTCTGAGGGGCCCGTTTGCCATGAACTCGTAGATCAGAATCATTTCAGACCGTTCGTCACAATACCCGATAAGTGAGACTAGATGACGGTGTCGTAGCTTCGATAACATCTCGATTTCCGTTCTGAATTCCGCTAAACCTTGCTCGGATCTTGGGTTCCCCCGTTTAACTGCAACGCGGGTTCCATCTTCCATAGTTCCCTTGTAAACCCGCCCGAAACCACCAACTCCAAGCAGCAAATTTTCATCAAATTTGTTTGTTGCCTCCAAGATTTCTTGAAAACTAAAGTTTCTTCCAAGATTACATGAAGCTAAAGAAATGCAGCTTGCAGTCATCGTCGTTTTCGTCATAGTGACCGAATTTCCATACAACTGAGGAGGAAACCACGAAGGTTTCGAATCAACCATCTTTTTCGCCCCACGACGCGCCACACAACAATAACACAATCCCAAAAGAACCAATACCACAACAGCTCCAAGAACAGCAGCTACCACAACACCTATCTTTTTCGACCTTTTTGCCTCAGGAACAACGAGATCCTCAACCGCACTAACCCCATCTAAGCTTCGAGCTCCATTACTAATCTTCAAGATTTCAAGACCGTTCAAAATCGCCTGCCCATCATTGGAATCCAATTCTGGCCCAACACTGACAGTCAAAGTGTTCGACTCATCAGTCGAATTCGTGACAAAATCCCTATAAACAGGCTCATCTAACTCACCCGTGAAGTTCGACAAATCCAAATCCTCACAAGCAATATCCGAATTAATATACAGATTAAACACAAGTGTATTCAACGACTTACTAACGATATCACAGAAATGCACCCGAACAAAGTATGCAAAATCAGGGTCAACAGGAAGAACCCATGTGACATTAAACTTCAAATCCGCCACATTCGCATCACCCATAGTCTGCGCAGTTGCATACACCCAATTAGGCGCGATTTCAGCTGTCAAATCTTGTCTGTACTTTACAACTGAAGGGTCAATAGACACATTTGCAGCAGAGCTATTAACATGAAGATACTTCTCATCATTTTCCCAAATTCTGCCCAATGTATCATTCTGTGGAGTGAGTTTCGGCCCGCCCATATTCAAACGATAAACGGTCTCAAACGCGAGTTTTGACAGCCCATTAACCTGGTTATGTGACAGCCCAGCTGCCTGATCAGGGATCAACACATCAGGGACAGAAACAACTTCAATGGCATTAACAAATGCTATTGAATTATTTGATGGGACAAAGTTCAAAAGCAATGTGTTAGATGTCACATTGATCGAATACTCTTTCGACACGAATTTATAATCCTTAAAACTATTCAAACTATGACTGTTTAACAACACAATGTTTTCTGTAACTATGGTAAATGAAGCAGAATCAAGACTGTGGCCTGGAATTGGGTAAAAATGCAGGCGGATCCAATGGCGGCCTTGTTTTCGGATATTGAACTTGTAAGTGAACATATTTGTGAATATTCTAGCAGACTGATGGATTGGTAATGGAACAGTCGAATTCGATTTCACAATATTGGTATCTAGTTTGGTTTCTAGATCAAATGATGGTTGAGTTGTATCAGGGACATAAGTCTGGCCAAGATATGTGATGTTTTGTGATGAACCACAAGTAATTAAGTAGTTATCACTAGGAGTGAATGAAGAACATGATTGATGAATGTATAAAGATATAAGAACAATAACATAAGGTACACATTTTAAAAAACTCATTTTTTTTACCAAAAAATCAAGATTTATTTGATATCCAAATCAAGAAACTTAATAATCAATCCTAAAATCATAAATAAGCAATTGGGTATTCAAATATGATACCAAAAACTCAAATAATATAAGAAAGTTGGAATCTTGACAATTTAAAGAACCTCTGCTAATAGGTTAATAATAATAAATCAAGATTTATGGAACACATTTGAAACAATGAATGAATAGCAACAAGAACACATTAAAGGTTCCACATTTCATGAAAGAAAGCAAATCTAAACAGACCCAGAAAGGATTTTGAACTGTGATGTTGAAAGAAGAAGAATATTATTAGAGTGTGAGGAAGACATGAAGGATTTTATATAAAGGTTAAGGAATGAAGATCTTATTATTATGGCTACACTGAAGTCTAGTAAGTCTACACAGCTCTTTACAGGCTGCCAATAAAAATACTTGGGTGGATGGACCCACAAACAAACTGTAAAGAATCAAGATATGACAATCTATAGCACATAATAATATTAATAATATTAATAAAATACCGAGTTGATTCAATCAAAACAGCTGGGATAAAATGATTTACAGGTGATTTTATTTTATTTTTAAGGTTACCGTATCTTTGATTTGGGGTGAGTATTAATTTGGAAAGCTCCATGAAAGTTCGGTCACTGAGAAGAGCTGTTTATTTAAATAGTGGGGAACCCGCGCGTTGCCGCGGAGTCAATAATATAAGGCGGGAATATAATTCAAACCTTAATATGAATAAAAAAAATAATGTAGAAGTTATATGTATGTATGCATGTATGTGTGTATCCTCTATTTTTTTAGGACTTTCAACCCCTACTTGTTAAAGATTTGCAACTAATTGAAAAAGACAATTGCTTTTCAACATTACTACTTATTTGGATAGGGAGGATTATACAAGTTGTATTAGTGACTTATAATGTGCCATCAAATATTGTACATAGGGGCACAATAGGAAGAAAATGGTAAAAGTTAGGGATTTATGCTTGTGCCTCTTGATATGCCATCTTAAAATGGTTGTGAAATTACTATCCTAGCCATCTCTCCTCCTTAATAAGATAACATAGATATTTTGTTACATTAATAATTACTTTCTTTTATAACAATGGGCCCAATCTTTGATGAAACAATGACAACAGGGTTGAGTCCACTTTTTATTGGAGTTGGGTTGTGGTGCGATCGTGTGCCCTCTATCGGGTACATTTTGTTTTAATATTTCTATGAATCTGATATTTAAACTTTATAAGTATTGTTAGGGATCCAAACTTTGAAACATGTCTGATCTCGTGTTAAAGATTCGAGATCTTAGATTGAAAGAGAAGAAGCAAATTAGATCTAATATTTAACTATGTAAAATTACAGTAGCTCTATCAAGAGTTTAAAGTTATTGATGGATGCAAGCAAAAGAGAAAAGGTATGATATGTCTTACGATTATAAGAAGGTTACAAGACTAGCGTTAAGGCTTTCCGGTGTGCAGACGAGGCAACCCCCCGTCCCACCGTCTCGCCCCCGTCCCTCATCCCAACCACCGCCCCCAGTGGCGAAGCTTGAGAATTTGGCCCGGGGGGTCGGAAGTCAGCGGTCACGGGACAAGACCTATTTTTTTCTGTAGCTATAGTTCGGGTGATATATTCGTGTCGGTGATTCGATTCGGGTTGAGTCGAGTCGAGTCAAACATTAAATACAATAAATATAAAAGTTTTAAGCATTCTTTAACAAAGAATTGAACAAAGACACTAAAACATTAAAAATGAGACAAAGGGTTGATACCTGGATGAAGAATTACAGTTCATCCCGTCGACCTTTAAGATTTTTGAATTATTCAATTATGGATTGGGGTGCAAACGAGCCGAGCTAAGCCCGAGCTCGATCGAGCTCAAAAGACTTATGAGAGCTCGATAAATGAAGTTCGGCTCGGGCTCGTTTAGTAAACAAGCTTAAATGAGTGGGTAAATATTAACAAACCTAATATTACACTAAGGTTTGACGAGCCTGGCGAACTTCACATGCTAGGCTGAGCTTGGGCTCGATTAGTAAACGAGCTTTGTTATAAACTCAAGCTCGGGCTCGATAAGGCTCGGCTCATTTCGAGATTTTTACCCAGCCAAGCTCGAGTAGCTAAGAGATAACAACTCAATCGCTTGCTCATTGAATCTACTATCCCGCTCATGGTGTTGTGCTTAGTACTTTAGGATTTGAGCTTTACATTTACTTTGTTTTGGGTTAAAGTTTTGGTTTATATAACTATTTTTTTAAACGGGGGGTCGAAACCGTATATACCAAAAAAATTCCATACAAAAACTATATACTCGAAACTTCTGAGCAAAAATTCGGGGGGGTCGGCCGCCCCTCCCCGCCCCTTTAATGCTCCGCCCCTGACCGCCCCCACCCCCGTCCCTCATCTCCCCCCTTACACAACGGGCAGACCAATCGAATTGAAGCACCAATCACCTCCCACCGTCTCGCCCCTGTCCCCGTATCAACCACCCCGTCTCACCCCCGTCTCCCTTCCTCGCGCCCCACACCCTTTAGCTAAGGCACTGAGAGATGGGGTAAGTCGTAAGTGGGTAACCACTTCATTTTAATATTTTTTTCCCTTAAATTTAATTTATTAGTTAAACCCTTGGTTTTAAAAATAAGAAGCACACAAAAAGCGATGAAGTCTAAAACCAAGAGGCGAAGCGCAAAAACGGTAGGGAAGGTGGTTATATAATTTTTTATATATATCACATAGGTTTTTAGCATCTATTATTCATAATATAACTATAGATAAAGTTTATATATGACTTTACATACACGTACAAACAAAAAACCAATTGTACAACTCTTCGATACATAAAAACACTCAAAATACAAGAGGCGCATGCCTCAACTTCAATGTGATTTTCTTGCGCTTCTTGTAAAAAACGTGCCTTGGCCTACAAAAAGGCGCCTTGGGCATGCTTTTTAAAGCCAAGGTTAAACGACTACACACTTGACACTAGGGATGAGCATTTACCGGTACTGAACCGGTACCGTACCGAAAATCCCTAAAAATGGGTATTTGTACTGGTACGACACCGATATTCGCATGTAAAAACGGTATTTACCAGTACCGACCCATTACCAGTATTATTTGCTCATCCCTACTTGACAATTGTGAAAGTATAGCTTAGTTGAAGCATAATCGCCTACTTTGTAGTCAGTGGTGAAGCTTGGTTCTCGAATCGGTGGGGGCTGGACTAAATTTTTTTCGATCAGTAGTGACCGGGAGGTCAAATCAGTGGGGACCGGACTCAACCCTGGCTTAATTTACCTACAAAAATCGTAAAATTTCACAACTGCATCAAAGATTGGTGGGAGCCGAGGCCTCCTCAGCATGGGCGGCGATTCTTTTAAGGGGCGGGGAGGGGCGGCCAACCCCCCCGAATTTTCGCTCAAAAGTTTCGATTATATAGTATTTGTATAGAAATTTTTTGGTATATAAGGTTTCGACCCCCCGAAACTAGTGACTTCCAACCCCCAGGTGACTTCCGATCCTCTGAAGTTTCAGGTCAAGATTCGCCACTGCTCCTCAGCCTAGTTGCACCCCTGTTTGTAGTGACGTGCCATAAATGTTTGCACTTTTAAGTTATGTCAAAAATCATGGTATCAACTCAATATCTACTCAAAATACCTTTATTATGATTAAAACATACAAAGACTCTTAAGGTTACACAGAAAAACCCTAACACCTATAACGATCCAGACACACGACTCATAACCAGTAATACAAGATCTAAACCAAGAGCTTACAGGAGAATACAAGATCTAAGACAAGATGTCAAAGATTAACTCAAACCCTAAGATCTTACAGATGAATCGACTGGATAATATCTAACAGATGAGAGAAAAGTATACGAGTAAATTTTGATCAGAGTGTTAACCCTAGAACAGTAATCGAGAGACGTTTATATAGTGAGGCAATGTTGAGAAAGCACAAGATCCAGCTTTCTCAACCATCAGATCAAAATCCTCCACACGGATTGCCACCGTGTACACAATGAACGGTGAGGATTTGCTTATAACAAGCACAACAAGACTATGGGCCGGGCCACCTAGCTGGACTCCAAGCTGGACCAAGGCTCCACAAAGAGCTGCTACACTGCTACATGAGATGGGCTGCTACAAGACCCCTTGGGCTTCCAAAAGCAATAAGCCCACCTACAAAACAGAAACAAGCTTAACCCAGAAATTAGTATTTAAGATTTTTATAACAAATAAAAATAAAAGAAAAATATTTTAAGATAAAATTGAAGATGAGAAAAAATTATATGATCTATAATTTTTAACACCCCCCCTCAATTTTATCCACCAAACTCATCACCCATTTTCACTTGCTCACACAAGTTCAAATGTTGATGGGTCAACAAACCTTTTGTGAATAAGTCTGCTAGTTGACTTTCAGAGTCAACCTTAACAGTCTCGATAACTCCCAGTGTAATAAGATCTCTTAGAAAGAACAGATCCAAACCAAAATGTTTGGTCTTGTCGTGAAAAACTGGATTCCCAGCTATGGAAATGGCAGCAGAACTATCACAATGCAATTTTATTGGCAATTTGACAACTACTTTTAGTTCAGAAAGCAAGTTCTTAATCCAAACTGCTTCACAAGCCCCAGCACACATAGCTCTATATTCTGCCTCAGCAGATGAGCGTGACACTGTGGATTGCTTCTTGCTTTTCCAAGAAATTAAGCAGTTTCCAAGTAACACACAAAACCCAGTTACTGACCTCCTAGTCTCAATACATTTAGCCCAATCTGAGTCTGAATAGACATTCAGATCAAACTGACTGCATCTGGTAAATACCAGCCCTTTTCCAGGGGCTGATTTTAAATACCTGAGCAGCCTAAAGGCAATCTTTTGATGCCCTTCAGTGGGCTTATGCATATATTGACTAAGATAGTGAACTGAATAAGCAATATCAGGCCTAGTGTGGGACAAATAAATCAATTTTCCCACAAGTTTTTGATATCCTGTAATATTGCTTAAAGGTTTACTATTAGACTCAACCAAATTAACCAACACATGATGTTGCTCAATAGGGTTAGACACAGGTTTGCACCCTATCATACCATATTCAGCCAACAACTCTGTGCAATACTTTCTTTGTGATAAGTTTAAACCATTTTCTGTTTTCACAACTTCAATACCTAAGAAATACTTTAGTTCACCTAAATCTTTTATTAAAAACTTTGTCCTAAAATCATTTTTAACTTTGTTTATTTCACTATCTGAATTTCCAGTAATAATGATATCATCCACATAGACTAATAGCACCAAAAACACAGAATCTGTTGATTTCACCAACATAGAATAGTCACAATGACTCTGAACAAAACCAAACTCAGTTAATGCTTTAACAAGCTTTTCATTCCACATTCGTGGAGCTTGTTTAAGTCCATATAAGGACTTCTTAAGTTTGCACACTTTATTCTCAGAATCAGTGTGAACACCTTCGGGCAGGGTCATGTAGACATCTTCATGCAATTCTCCATAGAGAAAAGCATTATTGACATCAAGTTGATAGATGTTCCAGTTATTCTGGACAGCTAGACTCAATACAATCCTAATGGTAACCATTTTCACAACCGGTGAAAAGGTTTCATCATAATCCAACCCTTCACGTTGACTGTACCCTTTTGCAACTAATCTAGCCTTAAACCTATCAATTTCACCTGATGATTTATACTTTATTTTAAAAATCCACTTGCACCCAACCTTATGTCTACCCTTAGGTAAATCTACCACTTCCCAGGTGTCATTTCTATATAAGGCTTCTAATTCCTCATTCATAGCCCTAACCCAATTTGCATCTTTAACAGCCTCATGATAATGTTTAGGCTCAACACTTTTATCCAAAACAGTTAAAAAACATTTGTTTTCTAAAGACAGTTTTGAGAAATTAACAACTTTCCCTATATCATATTTGACCTTCCCCTCCACCACAAAATCACTTAACTTTCTAGGAAAGTTAATATTCCTAGAGGACCTTCTTAGTTCAGACCTCTCTTGGACAGTGTCACCCTCAGAAAGATGTGTTAGATCACTTTCAGTAGTCACACTGTCAACCTTACCAGGCTCAACACCACTACTAGGCTGCTGACTCCCAGCCATGCCCTTAGTAGGTTGGTTGGTCTCTGGTTGCTGTCCTAAGTGTGTTCCTGAATCCCTATTACCTACTCCCTTTCCATCATCATAGGGATCATTCACATCCAAGGCTCCAAGTGATTCTGTGTTTTCATAGAGGTTAAAAAAATTTAAGTTGTTAACACTTTTATCATTATTAGCATTATATTTCTCAAAAATATTTGATTGTTTAAATGGAAAACAATCCTCATAAAATCTAACATCTCTTGAAAACAAAACAGTTTTGGAATCAAGACTGAATGCCTTGTATCCTTTTTTCTCTTGAGAGTAGCCCGGAAAAACACACTTTTCTGCTCTACTCTCCAGTTTATTGGATTCATTTAAGACTGTACAAAAACACAGACACCCAAATACTCTTAGATGTTCTAGAAAGGGACTAAAGCCATAAATCAACTCATAAGGTGTTTTCCCTCCAAGCACAGAAGATGGTGTCCTATTAATAAGATACCCAGCAGTTAAAACACATTCACTCCAAAATCTAATTGGCACATTACTTTGAAACAATAAGGCTCTAGCTACATTTAGTAGATGCCTATGTTTCCTTTCAACCACTCGATTCTGTTGGGGTGTGTAAGCACAACTAGTTTGATGAATTATTCCTTTTGATTTACAAAAACTAGTGAACTGATTGTTTACAAATTCCAAACCATTATCACTTCGAAATATTTTTACAGTTTTACTAAACTGATTTTGAACAGTGTTGACAAACTCTACAATATTTTCAAACACTTCTGACTTGTGCTTCATCAAGCTGACCCAAACAGCTCTAGAGTAGTCATCAACTATGGTCAAGAAATACTTATGACCATCTCTATCAGCAACTCTATAAGGCCCCCAAACATCCAAATGAACAAGTTGACCCAATTGAGTACACTTGTGATCACTAAGAGGAAAGGGCTCTCTATGTTGCTTTGCCCTATGACACACATCACAGGGCTCATGGTCATGAGTAACACTGATTCCAGGTTTGATAATCTTCAAAACCTGATCAGAAGGGTGTCCTAACCTAGCATGCCACATATTAAAATCAATCATGCTACTGTAACACACCTTAGTTAAAGACCTAGAGTGATTACACAAGTACAGACCATCAAACTGTTCACCAGTCACCAGGACTTTCCTTGTTGACAAGTCCTGTAAATAGCATCTATGCTCATCAAAACCAACAAACAACTTGTTGTCCCTAGCTAGCTTATGTACAGACAAAAGATTAACAGTGTACTCAGGAACCACTAACACATCTTGTAAAATCACATTTTCTGCAAGTTTTAATTTGCCAATTTTAGTTACTAAAGCAAATGTTCCATTTGGATGTTTAACTCTAATATTTAAGTCAGTTACATCAACAAAATCAAACAGTCCTTTTTCACTATTGACCATGTGTTCATTGGCCCCTGAATCAACTAACCATCCAATTCCTATTAATCCTTTATTAGTACTAGCAAAACAAAACAGTCTACCACCAAAGCAAGCAGAAGAAGCACAAAATATCCTACCAGACAAATTGCAGCTCTGAGAAGACTCTCCAGTAGTCTTGTCATTAAGAAGACTCAACAACCTAGACACTTGATCACTAGTGAGAGTAGTAATATTAGTACTAGAGCATTCAGGTGCACTGTTGTTAGCCACTGGTTTCTTCCCTTGGTTCCCTCTTGGTCTCATCCAAGAGGGATATCCAATGATTTCAAAACACTTATCTACTAAGTGTCCAGTTTTATTACAATGTGTGCATTTTAAAGACTGATTGTTTCCTTTTGAAACTCTTTTGTTACTACTGTTATTACTTAAAAATTCATTACTGATTACTTTACTTGCAAAACTAATAGTCTGAGACTGTTTTGACCCAGTGCTAGAGTTTCTATGGGATTCCTCCCTAGAAACAACAGCAAATGCTTCTTTGACAGTAGGAAGCTCAGTTTTAATCAACAGTGCAGTCCTAACACTCTGATATACATCATCTAAACCCATTAGGAATTGCATTAATTTTATCATATGATTGTAATTATTAAATTCCTTAGATGCTTCACATGAACAAGAAGGTAACTGGACTATTTGGTCCAGTTGCTTCCACATAATATTGAGCTTATGATAGTACTCAGAAACAGACATACCATTTTGACTAAATGAGTTTATCTTTTGATAAAGATTGTAAACCACAGACCCATCAATTTTATTGTATGTCTCTTTTAAATCTTTCCAAACTTCAGAAGCTAATTTAGAGTAAACTTGACCCATGTAAAGTTCATCAGAAACAGAGTTAAGAATCCATGTAAGAACTACAGAGTTACATCTATCCCATTGCTTAGCAAGTATTTCATTATCAGGTTGTCTAACACATTCTCCATTTATGAACCCTAGTTTATTTTTTACTTGCAAGCCAAGAATCATAGCATTAGCCCAAACAGTATAGTTCTCAGTACCTTTTAGCTTTATATTTACAATAGTGAGATTTGTAGAGTCACTAGCATGTAAGTATAATGGATCACTTGCATCCAATTTACTTACAAGGGTGACACTACTGGATGCAGGGTCAACAATGGGACCCTGTTCCTCACCAGACATACTGAATACAAACAAGTAAACACAATACAGCAGCTACACAATCAAGAGCACAGAAAACACACAATCAAAACAACAAGAATCCACACACAGAACAACCTCAATCAACCAATGAATAACAAACCCTAGACACAGGCGAAGCCAAGACAGTGATCCAGATCAGTGGTTCCTCTCAAGGGCCCCACCGCAGGTCTTATCTTGGGAGCCTCTATACCTAGACACCTACACACTTACACAATGAGCCAATTCCGGTCCCCCTAACCCGGACAATGCTCCTAGACCAACAATGAAAATAAAAAAACAAAGATATAGGAACAATCTCACCGAGGGGTTTGCCCAAGTTAGGGTTCTCCAATAACTCGTAGTGTTTCAACCTTCACTTAGGGTTGAAACACCAGAGAGCAAAGAATAATTGCACTCCAAAGATCCAAGCTATATCAGCCTTTTAACAGATCCTTCAATACTATCACAGCGGAAGAACAGATCCCAGATCCACACAGATCAACGATCGAATAAGAGATTCGACGAATAATCACCAAGAACCCCCAAATATCAGACCTAGAGCTCTGATACCATGTCAAAAATCATGGTATCAACTCAATATCTACTCAAAATACCTTTATTATGATTAAAACATACAAAGACTCTTAAGGTTACACAGAAAAACCCTAACACCTATAACGATCCAGACACACGACTCATAACCAGTAATACAAGATCTAAACCAAGAGCTTACAGGAGAATACAAGATCTAAGACAAGATGTCAAAGATTAACTCAAACCCTAAGATCTTACAGATGAATCGACTGGATAATATCTAACAGATGAGAGAAAAGTATACGAGTAAATTTTGATCAGAGTGTTAACCCTAGAACAGTAATCGAGAGACGTTTATATAGTGAGGCAATGTTGAGAAAGCACAAGATCCAGCTTTCTCAACCATCAGATCAAAATCCTCCACACGGATTGCCACCGTGTACACAATGAACGGTGAGGATTTGCTTATAACAAGCACAACAAGACTATGGGCCGGGCCACCTAGCTGGACTCCAAGCTGGACCAAGGCTCCACAAAGAGCTGCTACACTGCTACATGAGATGGGCTGCTACAAGACCCCTTGGGCTTCCAAAAGCAATAAGCCCACCTACAAAACAGAAACAAGCTTAACCCAGAAATTAGTATTTAAGATTTTTATAACAAATAAAAATAAAAGAAAAATATTTTAAGATAAAATTGAAGATGAGAAAAAATTATATGATCTATAATTTTTAACAAGTTATACAACTGCATATAGTCTAAGTAATCTCTATCATCTTAATTCTTATATAAATATTACAGAAAGTGAAGTGTGCATATTGCAAAGATAAACTTGATAAACATCATACATTGAAATGTCACATTGTGTAAATTATTGTCAAAAGAAATATGTGATATTATTGATTAAATTATCTCTCTTTTTTTTCTAAAATATTGAGTTAAGATGTGATTATGATCAAACTCAATTTCAAATTTGATGATCTTTTAACTCTTAACTTTTCTAAATTTATGTCATTAATATTAAAAGTCTCATATAAAAATTTATCACATAAATCAAAGGCTTTTTTTTTTATATATTATCCATTTAAAATAAACAACAACAATAATCATCATCATTTTGTCACCGATGGGAGTAACAGAATATATATTAGGAACAGATTATATTGTTATAGTGATTATTTAGGTTGACCACACATAAACATGGCTCACATATTTACTTTTTTTTTTCTTTCAAAATCATTAACCCGAACACACTTAGATGGGTCAAACCGAATGGTGGGTTAAAGTGGTTATTAATTTGTAAATGTGTTATAATTTAGTTATAGACATGTAATAAACGGATTGAAAGCTCAACTCATGAAATTTATTCTTTTTATTTTAAAACGTAGATGTGTCTACCTGTTAATTTTAAATTTTAATGCAATCTCTACACATGAAATTTATTCTTTTTACAGACTCACTTAGTCATCACCTTCCATTACAATTCCACTTGTACCTTCCACTACTTCATCCTTACCCAAATGTACAACCACTAGCAGCAGCAGCAGGAGGAGGAACAGAGCTTATGTCACAATTTTTGCACTTCGTAAACGAAACTGAATAATAACATTAGTAGTAATAATGATAATAATTAATAATAATAATAATAGTAATGTCTTAGCAGCTTGTTTATCTTTCATCTCTTTGGATCTGCCCAAATACTTGGTGTTTTAGGTTCTAGTTAAGCCTGCTCACCAGGTGTTTGTTAAAAGTCCTGGCTGTGTTTCTATGATCGTGAGTGTTATGAACTCATAGAGGTTTGTTTTGGGGTTGTTGGGTGCTCGCTTATATGGGTCTGCCCCAAGGTGATAATCCCGGGCCTAGTTCCGAAGGGGTAGTGTGCTCGTGCCCCTTTAGGAATTTTCATGATTGCAAGGATGGCAAGCCCGGTTTTTCAGGTTACAAAAGGCTGATTTCACATTTCCAACGGGACCATTTTAAGACGGATTCGCGGAAAAAAAATTTTGAAGGAAGTTTTAGCCAAGGATCTAGATCTTTTTATGGCTGTCGGAGAAGCCCTTAGGTTGTGTAACAAGTGGATGTGTGGGAGATGTATGACCATGCATGCCCTTCACTTGGGGTGCCATCACGCTGATGGTATCTCTAAATTTTCCGTGGGAATTGGGGATGATGGTGATTTTATAGTGGGTATCCAAAGACCTCGACAATTGGCAGTGGAGTATGAAGCGGGATCTCTACAGGGGGTAGCAGGAGATGTAGCTCTCCTTGAGCGTGTCTTCTCTCTCCCCATTCAAACTGTTAAAAGCATTCCTCCTAGTTGTCGTTTGGCGTTTGCGCATGCTTTGACAGGTGCCTTGCGTAAAGTGGTGGCTTCTCTAAGGTCCATTGAAAATTGGGTCAAGCTTTTGTTGCTGCCACGTTGTACCCTTCGGCTAGTCAAGCCGGTTACCAGGCAGGAACGCAGGTCAGGGAATAGAAAGTCTTTGCAGTGTAGTAGCATTCAGCAAGCTCTTGCGACATGGAAGGATGGGTCTGGGTTCGCTGATTTAGTCCCCTCCCTTTTTCAAGGCTTGGGAGGGGGTGACGGGGGAAAAAGATCTTCCGAAGGGAACTCCAACATTAAGCAATGCCTCCAAAACGTTGGTGATGGTCATTTCACGGCTGCAATTAAGGTGTTGTGCTCATCTGGGGTAGCACCCCTCGAGGACTCTACTATGAAGGCTCTTATTGATAAACACCCGGTTGTACCGCCCCGAGCCTGCCATCTGGTAAATTTACCCAGCCCGTCTTAACGGTGGATGCGGAGTGTGTGTTTGGGTGCGTTAAATCTTTCCCGAAGGGGACTTCTTGTGGGAGAGATGGCTTACGAGCTCAACACCTTTTAGACGCTCTTAGTGGGGAGGGGACGGCGACTTCATCAGGTCTCCTTGGGGCTATTACCGAGGTGGTTAATCTATGGTTGGGGGGGTTATGCCCTAAGGCTTTAGCTGAGTTCATTGCGTCAGCCCCTCATACACCTTTGTTGAAGCCGGACAATGGAATTCGACCCATTGCTAACGGGGCTATTTGGAGAAGATTGGTTTCCAAAGTGGCTATGAAGAAGGTTGGGAAGGAAATGGTCAAGTATTTGGGGGATCACCAATTTGGAGTTGGGACCCATAATGGGGCGGAGGCAGTGCTTCATAGTGCAAATAGGTTTCTTAATTGTTTCCACTCTGACGGATCCTTAGCCATGCTCACAGTGGACTTCTCTAATGCTTTCAATCTTGTTGACCGCACGGCACTCCTGCGTGAGGTCAACTGCCGGTGCCCGGGCATTTATCCGTGGGTGAAATTCCTTTACGCACAACCAGCTAGGCTATATGTTGGTAATGACTGCATTGGGGCTACCACTGGAGTTCAGCAGGGGGATCCTTTGGGACCACTCCTCTTTGCCCTAGCCTTGCACCCCTTAGTTCTCAAAGTGCAAGAAAACTGCAAACTTCCCTTTCACACTTGGTACCTGGATGACAGGACAATTATGGGGGATACAACAGAGGTCGCTAAAGCACTTGACATAATCAGGTCAGAGGGTCCATCACTGGGTCTTAAACTTAATATTAAGAAAACTGAGGTTTTTTGGCCGTCATGCAACGGGGCGAAGTTTAAAGAGGGGCTTTTCCCACGTGAGATTGGGAGGCCGGAGAACGGGGTGAAACTCCTTGGGGGGAGCCATCAGTCGAGATGTGGGGTTTATTAGTGAGTTGGTCGTGAGGAGAGCTTTGGGTGCCGTTGACCTTATGGGACGCCTTCCTTGCCTAAGGGATCCCCAAAGCGAGCTCCTCTTGCTTCGGTCTTGCATGGGGGTGGCTAAGTTGTTGTTTGGTCTGCGGACGTGCCAACCTTCCATGATGGAGGAAGGGATATCTCGGTTTGATAATGGGCTACGGGAAGCTATTGAAGATATTGTTGTGTGTGGGGCGCCTTTTTTTGGCGACTTCCAATGGCGGATGGCGTCACTGCCGATGCGCCTAGGAGGCCTGGGGCTTCTTTCAGCTCGAGATGTTGCCGTATATGCTTTTGTGGCTTCTAGAGCCCAATCTTGGAAGTTGCAGGACCACATCCTGCGGGACAGTGGGGTCGTGGATCTTGACCCAGATTGCGTACAAGCTTTGGAATATCTGCGCGAGTCTCTCCCAGATTTTGATCTTGGCGGTTTCACTAATAAGGACACCGCCCCACCAAAGACCCAGAAAACTTTGGCGAATGCCCTTTTTAGTAAAATTGCACAGAACATGGGGAATGATTTTGGTTTGTCTCCTCGCCAGAAAGCAGTGGTGGAATGCTTGCAAGGACCCCACGCCCAGGACTTCTTGACTGTCATTCCTATTGAAGGGTTGGGGCAACGGATGTCAGCAGTTGAATATAGGGCGATTCTTAAATACCACCTAATGATTCCTATGTTCCCTGACGATGAAACTTTCCCAGTTTGTCGGAAGGCTTGTTTGGACCAATATGGGGAACACGCGGTCCATTGCAAAGAGTTGCCAGGTTTCAAGTATCGCTATGACTTTGTTCGGGATGCCTTGTGGGATATACTTAGGCGGGCAGGGATATCGGCAAAAAAGGAGGCACCAGTTAATTTCCTAACGGACCCGACAGAGGGGAGATCTACTCTCCGCCCAGCAGATGTGCTTGTGTTTGGATGGGTGGGCGGGAAACACGCTTGTGTGGACCTTACAGGGGTATCCCCGCTCGTTGGTTTTCGAGATACTGGGTTTGTGACCGGGCAGGCGATGCGGAAAGCCGAGTCCAAGAAGATTGAGAAGCATGCCAAAGCTTGTGAGGATAATCAACATGTTTTTGTCCCATTAGCCTTTGATACTTTTGGGGCGTTGGCACCGGAAGCCATCCGGTTCCTTGTCAGAGTTCAACGGGTCGTTCATAGCAATTGTTCGATCCCCCAGTGGCAAGGATTTGTCTTTAGCAGGTTTAGTTTTGCTATACAAAAAGGGGTGGCGGCGCACCTTGTTGCCCATCTACCACTCATTATGTAAAATTCTATTCTCATATTAATATGATTTCCCCAAGGTTAGAAAAAAAAAAAAAAAAAAAAATTCCATGCCAATTTGACATGAAAATATGAGATCGGATAAAACTAAGCAAAGTAAGTTAGAGTGTGTTGGAAATAAACGCAAAATAATATATGACAAATATAATAACACCAAAGCAATTATATATAAAACTTTTTCTATTATTAAAACTTTTTCAGAGAGGTACAGCGGGAGCCACTTCAACGCGGCTTCTTTTTGTTTTTCACATGGCATATTGCCATGTTGGCACACTCACCGTCTACTATGAGTATGGGAAACGCATTTTAGGGTGTTCTTTTTTTATTTAATTATCGATTTATCGTTCAGAGAAATTTTATGAGTGTGTATATATTTGAAAGTGTTTATTAAACTAGTATTTTGCTTTAAGCGTGTTGCAACGGTGGGCGGCAGGTCAAATCGTGCAGTAACACACGAAGTGTAAAACACATTGCGTAAGACACATGTTATACACACAATTCGCAAAACACAATGCGTAAAAGACAATTGTAAAAAAGTGTAAAACACGCTGCTAGTCGAAGTGTAAAACACAATACAAGTGTAAAACACATGTTTAGAGAATCAACATGTGTTCTTGCCGTTTGCTTTTAACACATTTGGATCTCTGGCCTCTGAGGCAGTACAGTTTCTGAAACGAGTGCAAAAGGTGGTCCACAGTGACTCGCAGGGCCCTAAGAACCAAGGGTTTGTGTTTAGCAGGATAGACTTTGCGATTCAAAGGGGGATAGCGGCGCAGCTTGTTGCCCGCTTACCCACCATCTAAATGTAACTTGTTTTGTCTTGGTAATGAAAAATTTCAGTTTATTACAAGACACAATGCACTACACATAATTCATAAAATACAATGCAAAATAAGACAATTACTAAAAAGTATAAAATACAATGCTTTTAACTAAGTGCAAAGTGTTTATTTGGTTAGAGGAAAACCGCCAATATTAAAACTTCATATACTCAAAACGGCAATGAAAATAATGAGAGATTAACCAAATGCATAATAAAGTTAAATAAAGCCAAACACGATTCCTAAAATGTCACGTAAATATAACCAAGTTAGTGAAAAACGCAAATTATAAAAATTGTAAAATGGAGTAAGGGCTAGGAATTGCAATTTGCAAAGTTTAGAGGGTGTGTAAAGTTGCGTAGGGGTTAGAATTGACAAAAGACAAGGTTTAGGGGGTGACTTTGTTGGTGGGTAACCCCACCGACATTGCCAAATAGAATATGGATAAACTAGTATTAAAC
Source organism: Ambrosia trifida (assembly GCA_028751855.1). NCBI lineage: Eukaryota > Viridiplantae > Streptophyta > Magnoliopsida > Asterales > Asteraceae > Ambrosia > Ambrosia trifida. Next base: position 18,651,567 of record CM054128.1, on the reverse strand, counting down.
CAATGTCACATCACTGGCAACCAACGTTTTAAAAACCGGTAAATACCGGCCGGTTTTACTGACATTACCATTTTTTGATGGAAATTCGGTACGAAACACTTCGATAAATATGGGAAACGGTATTTATTTTATACCGCCGGTAAAATCCAGTATACCGGTTTGAACCGCTATACCGGTTTCGGCATATTTTAGTTTTTGGATTAATTTTAGATTATTTTTTATTAAATAATAACTTTTAAAAACTTTAAATTATTTTTTAATTATTGACTAACTTTTTGATAGTATTTTAGTATGTAATTATGTACTTTTAGATTATTTTTTTGCGTTAATGTTGTAATTTATGAAATTATATAGCTAACTAATCAACACGGTTGAACCGCCCGGTACAATGTGTTAATGTTAGGACCAAATGATATACCGTGTAAGATTTTAAAAACATTAGGTATAAAACTCATCAATTTTAAAGACAAATGACATACGTTGAAACTTGGTATGAACGTAAAGAACAAATCTTGAAATTTAGTCTAAAATCTATATCTATACTATATTATAATGCATGAGTAAGGGGTATTTTAAAATACCCAAAAGTTAAGAACTCTTTTTTCATTAATAACCCTGCAATGAGAGTAAAATAGTCATTCATAAATTTTTTACATTTTAATACCCAATCTTAGTTACATTTTAATCTCTTAAGCTTTACTTAACTTTTGCTTATTTAATAAATCATAGTTAAACTTTTTTCCTTATTTTAAGCAAACCATCCCCCATGAATTTTAAATCCACCCCCCATGATTTTTAAATAGTCATTTTTTTTGCATACATTTATACTTTTATAAAAAAAAAATTACATCATAATAATGAGCATAACTAAACCGTTCACCAAAGCCAAACCAAAAAACAGACAAAACTGAACCAAAATCTATGAAAACTGAAAACATCTGATTTAACTTAAAATTGGTTATTGTTTTCTTTTAGTACCCTTAGTTAACCCAAATTAGTTAAACTAAAACAAACTCATTAATATATTCATAACAACGTGCCCGCACGATGTGGTAGTGAACACAAATACTTCTAATGTTTCATGGTTGGGTTAGGTTCAGTTCGGTTATAAGCCTCAACTGGAACAAAAATCGACATTATCGGTTTATCGATTATGTAACCAACCGGTTAATATTGGTTCAGTCTATTTGGTTAGATTGTCGTTTTTAGTTCGGTTTAGTTAATTTTGGTTAATAACCAAAACCAAACTTTAATTTTTCTTAAAAACACATGAAATGAAGGTATAAATAAATGTATGAATGGTTCAGTTTTAGTTTGTTACTTTTGCTTAACTTAGGGTACAAAAAAAACGATATTAGGTTAACTTAGTTTTGGTTAATTTTCAGTTCGGTTCTGTATGTTTTTGTTCAATTTCGGTTGTGGTTCAATTATTGTTCACCCCTAGATATTATTAATCACGTAAAAAAAATCAATTTTTTAATTAAAAACATATAGCAAATTATACTCTAATATGTTTTGAAGATGAGTAAATAGGTTTATGAATTGTAGTGGCGGTATAAATAGAAGGGGTTTACATTTTTTTAGCTTTTATACCTAGGCCTGTAAATGAACCGAACGAACACGATGTTCGTGTTTGTTCATTTAATTTTAACCGAACACAAACACATAATAAAACACATTTTTATGTTGATGTTCGTTCATTAAGAAATTTGTCATGTTCTTTTTCGTTTATGTTGGTTCGTTTAAAACCTAAATGAACAGTCCACGAACGAACATAAACGGACGTTCACAAACATAATAAATGTGAACGATTTTGTATTACTGAAAAAACCCAATTACTAATTGGTTATATATTTATACAAGTAGCTAAAGCCCCAATTTATGTTTATATTTATGTAAATATAACTACGTATGTAATTAATAAACATAAACGGACATATATAAACGAACATAAACGGACGTTCACGAACATAAAAGAACAAACTCAACGTCTGTTCATGTTTGTTCGTTTACTCTATTAAATTAATGACATAAACGAACTTCCCCCCGAACAAGTTCATACGAACAGCTCATGACCATTCAGTTCGTTTACAGGCGTATTTTTACCTCTATTTCATGTATTTATATCACAATTTCATGTATTTGTAGGCAAAAAAATTAGCCAAAGTTTGTTTTTGTTATTCACCAAAACTGACTAAATCGGATTAAAAACTGATAATCTAACAATACTAACCGAACCAAGGAACCAATTGTTTAATAGGATTGACAAATTGAGGACTTTTAATTTTTGTTTCGGTTGAGGCTAATAATTGAACTTAACGGAACCATACACACGCTTAGAAGTGTTTGTATTTCCCGATGCATCGCGCGGGCAATCTTCTAGTATATATAAAACGATTGGGGTGGAAACATGTGTTACATGGTGAGACCATCCGTACTCTTGAATTCTCGCTAAAAATTTTAGGTTATAAATAAGCCAATATTTATTAGTTCATGTGTAGTGTAGGGGGGTTATAAGGCGTTATGGGGATTAAAATATTATAAAGTAATAGAAGAGGGGTTATGGGGCGTCATGGAAAAAGAGGGTGTAGTGGGAATGGGCGTTATGGGGCTTTATAAATGACTGGGTAATCATTGTTTTTTATTGTTTATTATTATTATTATTATTATTATTATTATTATTATTATTATTATTATTATTATTATTATTAATCTATAATAGTCCAATACCCCACCTACCTCATCTTCACCACCACTACATCTTCTTCAACATCATCTTCATCAACATCTTCATCATCATCTGCACCATCATCTTCACCATCAACTATCCCTTCTTCTTCACAGGACTGTGAAGAACTCCGGCGACACCATCTTCTCCGGCCACAACCTGCACCACCGCCTCTGCATCTTCTTCTCCGGCGTCACCATTTTCTCCGGCGACCCCTCCTCCCTCTGTTTCTCTCTACTTGCAGTTAATAATAATAATAATAATAATAATAATAATAATAATAATAATAATAATAATAATAATAATAATAATAATAATAATAATCACTTGCACAACGCCCGTCAAAATTATAACGCCATCAACCTAAAACGCCCTATAGCACCCGGGAGGGCGGTGTTCCCCGGCACTATAGGGCCCCAAAACGCCACATAACCCTCCACTACGGATGGTCTTAATTAATAATCTTTAAATTTATCTTTATTATTACTTTACTAGGGTTAGGATCAAATACACAGTAAAAGAAAAATAGGAAGTCGTAGGAAGGGTATCAAACGGACTCCGATTGAACCCATTCAAGCGGGCATTGGAATCGTCTTGTCGAATCCTACGATGTTACTTTTTAGGTCTTCGTTTTTCGGAGTTTTAGCTTGTATTTTTTTAGTATATATGTTATAACATTGTGTCTTTTATGTAGCATTGTGTCTTTTTCTTATTTTCATCATTGTGTCATTTTTTCAATTCATTGTGTCTTTTTTATTCGGCATTGTGTTATATTTTTCGGCACTGTGTTATATTTTGTGATTCATTGTGTCATATTTCATGATCTATTGTGTTTTTTGTATCCTTCTCACACTTCTCATTTTTGTTACACTGTGTAGAATAACTTGACCCTACTTTACTATATAATAAATAAAAATTTTATGAGTATCTCAATTATCTCTCATTTGAAATAATATTATTAAATCATAATTTCACGTTTTACATTTTATTTATTTTCTTAACTAATTCCTTTTTTATTTCCACTTATTTAAAACCATTTAATATTTTATTGATCCAACTTCATGTAATATTAAATTTTCTAACCTAATAATAAATTAAAAAATGTTATAACCCGTGTGATACACAAGTTTATAATGAATTTTTTACACTGGATGAAACTGTAAAGGAGAGTTATGTTTTCATCTAGAGCAAATAGGTTAAAACCAGTCGTTTCTAAAAAAAGCTACATGTTCAAAACCACCACCTCAATCATGTCATGCAATGGTTGCTTTTGCCTCTGCTACTCACCCAAACGTACATTTTCTCTTTAGTATACATTTTCATTCTTATTCACTTGATTAACATGGTTGCTTTCTCATATTATAGTACATTAATTGCTATGCTACATCGTAACACACATTTTATCAAGATTTATATATCACGGGAAGTTCTCAAGATTTAACCTAGTAAGCATATATGAAACATTCGAGTCAAGTATCCAATTCAAAATTATTTCACTAATATTTAAATTGTGGAAATATTAAAAAAGAATAGATTTTTATCATTCTATATATGAGTTGGTTCTTGAACTACAGTTTCTTACGAGTAAGCTTAACTACCAAAGTACCAATACTTGTAATGACAGACATGACCTCAAGAAGAAGATAGCGATATAACTGAGTTATATTGAATTTTTGATGATAACATTTTGTTTGAAAAAGCTAAATGGATTGTAGGCCCCAATCAAATTAATCATCATCCCATTGAATATATAATAAAAACTATTCTTTTCATTTTCTTAAAAAAAATATATATATTTTACGTAAGGCCACTCTCGTATCTTATCTTAAAAAAGATAATATAAACTAGATCACCTAGGGCAAAAGTATGGATAAGTTGTGTCACCATGAATCTACTATGCAAAAATGATCAAAATCTTACGTCCCACTTACGGTGTGCGCATATAATGTTATATGTGTGGCCCTTAGGGGGCAAAAGTAAAGTTGCACTACTTTTAACGTTATTTTACTAATTTCGTGAAAATAACGTTAAAAACGACGGACGGTTGATCATGCATCATGTGGTGACGTTGATAGCCAAAAGACAAAGGGGCACATGCACTGATCGGGTTTGTCCCGATTGCTAAGTGTTTTGTGCCGTATGTCCAAGGCTTGATACCAAACCACATCGAGCCGGGGGTCTCACTGGAAGCAACCTCTCTATTCTTAAGGGTAGAGGTAAGACTGTCTACATCTTACCCTCCTCAGACCCTACCTTAGCTTTGCTATACGTGAGATTAACTAAGTATGATGATGATGACGACTGATCACAAAAGGATATGTGGCATCAATAATCACGGACGCAAAAGTCATGGGATTTCTAGGGCAAAAGTATGGATAAGTTGGGTCACCATGAATCTACCATGCAAAAATGATCAAATCTGCTACGCCAAAGGATCCGATCTATTGCGCCAAAAGACACTTTTCGCAGTTTAGTTTAGTTGATCAGTAACTTTAAAAGGTCCATAATCACAAAAATAACATATGTTTTTAATATACTAGTAAATGAAATAAAGTCGTAAATAAAACGCAAATACAAGAAATCATATTTGATTAAGTTGTCAAAATGTGTGACTATTACCAAATCAAAGGTTATTGCGACGACTTGATAAAAAGTACCGTTGGTGACGGAGAGAAAGACGGGATTGATTGAGGAAGACTTTTGGTGGAAAAGAATAAACAAAACATCTTACATGCAACATGCACTTGTCACTATGTGCTCCTACCAACTAACCATGATTTATTCTTAAAAAAAGATTATGAATATTATCATCGTATCTTTTTTCTAATTAACTTCTTAATAGTGAAAATATATATAATAACGTAGTTTTGTTGGTTGATTTTTTTTCTTTCTTTTTTTTTTTTTTTTATTCCTGTTGTCTATTAACTACGCCTTTCGGCCTCATCTTAGGCCCTGACTCACCCTCCGTGGACGAACCTTGCGAAGGAACCCTTAGGTTTTCGGGGCATTGGATTCTCACTAATGTTTGCGTTACTCAAGCCGACATTCTCGCTTCCGCTTCGTCCACTACCGCTCTCGCGGGTTCTTCACTCCAAGGCGGAACACTCCCCTACCAATGTATTTTTACATCCCACAGCTTCGGCAAATCGCTTAGCCCCGTTCATCTTCGGCGCAAGAGCGCTCGATCAGTGAGCTATTACGCACGTGCATTTGTGGAAAGGATTAAGTTGGCCCTTGCGAACAGCTTGATGCACTATCTTCCTCAACCCTTTGAGCGAACTACGACAAAAGGAAGGAAAATACATTGATTTTATTCCATCATACCAATTAGTTAAGCATATATAAATAGTTTTTTTTAACTTATATAAACAGTTTATATTTTTACGCCTAAATTTAACTATCCTTGCACTTATAGGGTCTGAACTCATACCGCTTTTGTGAAGGGAAACACCATCAGTAGTGGAGATTAAAATTTTAGATGGTGGGGGCAAAAGTAAGGAGACCCAATTTCTTTTCCTACGCCTAAGTTTTGGGTCGGCGGTTTGGTTCTATTTTTCCTGCACCTAAGGTCAGGACAGGACGCGAATCAAACAGTAAAAATTTTAAATTCAATTATTTAAATTACTAGATTTACATATATAAAACCAACTTTTTAAACAAAGACGAGATGTGAAAGAAATGGTAAGTACCTGAAAGAAAAATTACAATTTTTTTTTTCAAGAAAATTGGTGGGACCGGGAATATTTGCGCAAAACCAATTTGATGAGGGCTAGCCTGTATACATGCAAATTTTTTCGAAAGAAAACAAGGAAATTTCCACTACTGAGCAAAAAAAAACGTCGGGGGCCGAGACACTCTGGACCCTTCATATGCTCGCCCGTAAACACCATATACCACTAGACCGTCAAATCATGAATAAATAGCGGGTACTTGACGATTATGATTAATTGTTAACAGCATTCACATGCTACTAAACACATTATCGCAGATAAATTTACAATCTTGTTGATTTAAAAAACATCATGTAGTAATACAAAGACCAATCATAAAAAGGATACAAAGTTGGGGATCAATAAACATATAACACACCAAGGGATAGCAACACTATATCGAAAGTTATTGTGTCAAGTTTTACTATTATGCTACTATCCCATCTGTATATGCACTAATGCATGATCTAACTTAACCATAACCGGTACAAAATCAGTCAACTGCTTCAAAACTCACCAGTGTCATCTCTATACCAATCTCCGATCACCGGAAAATGAAGATCGTGTAATTTATCAAGCCGGAATGCAGTAAGAGGAGCTCAGGGGTGGAGGAAAGACGCAGACCAAATGGGGTCCTGCTGGGTTACAGCTTACATTTGCCTCGCCGATGTTTGGTAGTTCTAGTTGTGGCGGCCGGACATATCCAGCCGTCAGTGGTACGCATAGTATTGATATCTCGATTCTTGAACCTGCATAAAGTTATTATAAAACTATATTATCAAACTAATAAAATCAAGTTATTTTTTAATTGAACAGAATACACTTTTAAGTCACTTTCAACGAGTTAAATTCGTGTAGTATATAGCTAGTTAAATCTATTGTACCAGTCTAATCCAAAAAACGAATCCAAAACAATTCATTTTAAAACGACTGAGTTGAATTTCACACACCTTGCTTTATTGAGAGAGGAACGTGACCTTGCTTCCTTCCGGCAATCATCCAATGCTCAGAACTTGCATTCACTTCATATTGTACTTCATCCTGCTGCAGATCAAATCGTTAACTCAATTAATTTAAAAGAAAATTTAAACACAATTCCTACAAGCATGTGATCTTATACACATTTATATATGTTTACTAATTTAGGATTATAAACCACACATGTCAAGAAATTATGGTTTTTGTGCATTTTAGATAGTATAATACTAACGTCACCCTTAAAATTAGGGAACACGTAAGTTAGTAATGCCGGTTTCCTTTCGGCGAATCCGTAAAAAAAGATTTTAGAATGTTAAAAAGGTTGGTAAACTTTACATTGTTTTCCTCCTCAAGATACTTTAATCTTTCAACTCGCCACTTCATTGTAAAAAGCTGCCCGACTCTAAGACCGCTTGAAGGGAGAGGAAGAAAACCAACTGCTAGACAAGGTTCCAGAACAGGGCGTTGTAAAACAATCGCACTCTTGAATGTCAAAAACTGTGTGACATCATCCTCAGATCCATTCGTTCCCACAGACATAGGAATATGAGATCCAAGATTTCTATTTCCGTCAATTTTGTATCTAATGTTCAATATAGAATCGGGATTCATCGCTTTAACTTCCTCTGCAAAATCAAGAAACAAATCAATTTCTTTGCAGATAAATAGTTTTAAAAACAAGAAATAAATAAATAAATAATTACCTTCAGTAGTTGTAGCTTTTAAGGATATACTGAACAAGATTCCAGCTTTAGAAGCTGATGGAACTACAAGGGGAAAGAAAGCAAATGTTGGTCTTCCATCAGTTTTACCAGCATGAGCAAAACCATCTTGTAGATCTAACCACGCATCATGAATGGTTAAACACGCCTTCACTTGTGAGTGTAGTATGACCTAAACCGAATGAAGGGCGTAAAAAATCAAAAAATCTATAAATAAGAAAAATAAAAGAGTAATGGCCATGAACTGATGATACTAACATGCAAGAGCAAAATGCCATCACTGCACTTGTCTGCCACACGTGTGCTGATGTGAAACGGATTGGTGAAATGAACAGCTATAGTTCTATCAAATGTCTGATTATGTGATACGCCAAATTCAAGTTTTAAAGCTACTGTTCTTAATCCATCTACTACACTCGGTCTTTCAGGTGAAACCGTCCCTAAAAGAAATATCAATGGATGATTAGGCAAGTAAACTACAGTGAAAAGTTTTAACGGAAAATGCATAACGTTAAATATAACAATAAATGAATAACAACCTGCAGACGTTCCTCTTGCTAATCCATCGTTAATAGCACGAACAGGCACCCATAAAACGCTTGTTATATCGCTTGCCCAATCTGGTAACTCTAGGCTACCATCTTTTAAAGTTAGTTGTGTTTCCATGGCAGCAGATGTATTATTTTTATCATTTAATCCATTTGCATTTTTTGATGTATCTGTATACATCTCCATTTCAATGGGCTGTGATTCTTCAATCTTCAACCCAGGACCGGTATCAATGTGCAAAATAGCTCCTTTTAGGGAATAATCAAGTGGTTTTACAATTATTCCAAGCCACTGGGGCTCATTCATTAATAATGCTGACGAAACTGCTGCAGCAAGATCAACAAGAGCCCTTGGTTTGTGTACCTAATGGTGAGACAAATCACAAGCAAACAGAGCTTAACCACATCATCAAATTTCATTTTGGGGAGTCAAATTTATTTCCATAAATCTCGAATCTATAAAGTGTCATTTGCTTCTTTCTTTAGCTAATGTTCGGGGTCTAGGGTTAAAAGCTGAGTTTCGTGAATTGGGTATCAACTATCAAATAGGACCACGCAATTGCTTATTATCATCATGAATTTCTTTAAAGTATAATAAGCTTCCATTCGAGCTAATATTGGGATCTTAGGGTTAAAATCTGAGTTTTTTTGAATTGGGTATAAAAATAGGACCACCCAATTGCTTATTTTCATGGACCCTGAAACGTTAAGGTGGAACTAGCCTCTTTTTTCGCTAATCAAGGAATGTATGGTTTAAAAAATTGGAGTCTTTTTTGAGCTTGGTATCAAATAGGAACACCAAACTGCTAAAAAATTTTGAGCCTTGAAGATGTAATCGCTTAGCTAACTTTTAGGGACTTAGGGTTGAAAACCGAGTCGTTTTTTAATTGGATATCAAGTGGAACACCAAACTGCTAATTTTTCACATATCTTGATTCATTTAGGTGCAACTACCTTCAGAATTGGTCTTGTTGGTTTCTCATAACTCAAAAGATCATCACTTTCTGCAGGACCACCTCGAGCAAAGCGATGAGACCTGAACCGTAAATGACCAATTTGCCCTGTAAGAACACCCAAAACATACGAGCCAGTTTTCTGAGGGGGCAAAGAAAGTGTGATTGTATTTCTTCCAGGGTTAAGTATTGTAGCACCAGAGCTCCTGATTGCCTGAATATTAATAAAAATATCACAATTCAGGAGTTTTGAACCTCACAGAAACTGTGAACAAACAAACAATAAATTTACCTTAACGCCTTCATCAGCATTACTGGTAGCATTCAAAGTGAGACTGAGTGATTCAAGAGTGATGTCATCAGGAAATCCACTCCATAAAATTACAGACAAGATTCCGGGATCACCATCACATAACTCCAAAGGTGGTCCAGAATTACCAGAAAATGTAATTAATGACGACACATCTAAAGGCACAGGGTGCTCCATTTCACCATGTGCAAGACGAACAACTTCAGCTTGAAAAGCTTGACGTTCTTTTGATAAGAATAAGCTCTTATCAAGAGAGAGTAATCTAACACAAGATGATAAGTAGCCAGCTTGATCATTTAGTATTTTCTGACACTCGGCTAAATTAGGAAGAACATCAGCTAATAAGTCCTCCCATCCTTCACTAGAATAAAGAGCACATACTTTCTCATATGACTTTGCAGCTAAATCATAGTTTCCATGTTTAAAACAAACAGCAGCAATTTCTCCATCGAGAACAACCCCGTGTCGTTTCCACCACGAACTATGATAATTTTCTGCTGCATATTTTGACAGTTCCAGATATTTTTGCTGGCGGAGACATAAATGATGAAATGAGATATATGTGTCATGTGTGTCAAGTTTGATAGCAATATTTTAAAAAATGTATACCTCGAATTCATCTATAGATGAAAATGATGCCCATAAACCAGGATCAGAAATTGTTTTCTGGAGAGCATGCTCAGCGGCAACAAAAATTTCTGCAAGTTTCATAGGGCGATCAATTGAACTCTCAAAGTTTCCAGGTGTAGAATTGGTTCGTGACATGGCAGCAGATGAACCTGAGCTGGCATCATATGACAAGTGGAACAGACTCGTATTTCAACACAATAATAAAAGAAAATACGAAAAAAATAAAAAAAAAAACAGTGAAGCAGTTGGCTTTTCCGTACCCATCCATGAAACCTGTCCGATTATCAAATATTTCAGACACATTTCCAACAGAAAGAGAAGCTCTTCGGCGATTAGCTTCTCTCAGAAGAAAAGTAGGCTCGAGTGGTAATGGATTTCTCTGAATGCCAAAATGCTTGACTCTCGGTGTAACTTGAAGAAGAATCTATAACATATTTCCAGAAGTTGAATTTTATTTATTTGAGAATATTTTTCTTTATTAAAGAGAAATTAGAAAATAATATAAGGATACATACCTTTTCTTTAGCAAGAACTTCAGAAGATGCATCAGAGGGAAGAGAAGGCCAGATTGCTGGTTTAGGCCAAGGAAGCATGCTAAGTGAAGCACTGTACAAGAAAAATAAAAATAATTACAACGGCAGGGAGAATAAACTGAAAAAAATGAATAAGAAAATTCAAAGAAATTGAGTGCCTACCTGTTGACAGGGCTTCTTTCTATAGCAGATCCATAACCAAGCAAATATGCAAGCCTCATGAACTGTCAATTTCATCAATGCCTTCAAGAGTTAATATTCAGCCGAAATATGTATTTACCAGGCCTCATACAAATGATGTTTTCTAATCTATTTAGTCTTTACCTTAGCTCGACATAGAGAATATAATTCCCCACGTACACGATAATATTCTTTTTCAATATCAGGTGCCACAGTTCCGCTACTATAATGAGCAGCTGTCGCATCAGCTAAACTCAAGCAAGAAGTGATAATCCAAACTTCCCGTAAACAAAAGGGTAACATACTCTATTGCAGAATCCATAGAAAATAGACAAGAAACTAATCAGAAAAAATATGAAAAAATTAGGTGGTCGGTTTTAAGAGATTACAAACTTCTCTATTATAAACCAACACTATTAGTCTATTACCAAATATCACAGAAAATAGACATTGAAGTGAGTGCCAGACCTCATGAAGAGCCAGTGCTTTTGAGAAGCTAATTACAAATGAATATCCCCTTGATGCAACCTCAAACGGACGGTTTAGCTTGAACAACAGCTGCAGAACGTTCCAAAATTGTATTAGTAACCTAGATACTAAAAAAAGTTATTAAACCCAGTTAACTAGCAACCAAAGCAATAATCAAAATTACCTTTGCCTGACAAGCAAACAAATACTGTCGAAATTCGAACTCCCTAAAGGAGTCATCTTGAACAATCTGTGTTAGTGGTTTTTTTGCAGGACTTAGTAGCGCAGCCTGATCGTCTCCATGTTCCATTCCTCCAAAATCCCTATGTTTGCCTGCTATGTTAACTGATTGCACATAAAGTATACATTTAATAAATCCACGTTGTGAAATTATGTTAAAATTCAATAAAAACCACTCTAATACAAATGTTAGTTCATCCTAATCACTAAACACCTGTTTCCAAATAGCAGAGCTCTAGTTCATCATATTCCCGTAAAGAATCCTCATGAAGATGAGCCATCTCAAACATGAATGCCAAGCTTTCCTATATTAAAATTAACAATTTACATAATCCAATTACACTCACAGCAAGCAAACTGCCAAACAATGACATAATTATTCAATAACAGGTGAAACTCAAAATTCCTTGCAGTTTGTTCTTAATTGTAGCATTAATAGATCTGTGAAACAATTACTGACTGAATAACAGATATAAAACCTCACAAATTTAAAGGTTGTTTACCTTCAGAATGAAAAAGTTACAAAAGCTCCAAACAGGCTTAAAACGTTGTTCACTAAGCTTACGGATTTCCTCCTCATAAAACTGAATACGCCTATCAAGAGTATTTCTAACACACTCGGTGATTTTGGATTCCAAATCCTCCCAAAAACTTGCTTCAGGTCCATTTATATCCAGTTTACAGCACCTACAACAAGGATTTTTATCTAATGTTACACCTTTATACAAGAAACTTAATAAATACATCTATTAGCTTAACAACTCTACCTTTCCCGCTTCTTTGAGCTAAAATCAACTTCAAGTCTAGCATAAACTTTTTTTGCCATTTTCGTTGCTTGATCATTGTGGGGTGGGGCTCGGGACACGAAGACAATAAACCACTCTCTCTCGTCATTTTGCACAATCAATTTTAGGCGTGGTTTTAGGATTGTCTTGAACTCGTCTAGATCCTGTTGAAACACAAATGTCATGGAACCAAACCTTTATAAAGCAGGGTATGAAATAAACAAGTATAAATATAAGTTACCTCACAAGTCACAAGAATCACATTTGCATACGGTTCTCGGAACGAAAATAATAACTGTTCTTGTGGGAACCTACTGCGAAGCCTTGCATCTGTTGTTAGTATAAACTCAGCTGGCAGGTTATCCACAAAAACGGCATTACGGGTTTTGTTATTCAATGTAGCCCTTTTAAATGGAACCCTTTCTTCAAATCCCTTCTTGACAAGTGGCCACAAGTCACTTACATCTTCAACTGGAATTATTTAAATTTCAACTTTTTAAGATTTCAATATTGAGAAATATGACATATGAGCAAATGATAATAAGTAAAAAAAATGCTTGACATGTAATGCTTGAGAAGCATAATATTATACTGCATTGCAAAGTGAATATAGAAGATTTACCTGATATGCACTGTGCATATCAGGTTGACTATCTATAGTCGATATCAATGCTTCCTTTGTGAAAAAACAAACAAATAAATTATTTATCTCATCCTGTAGAATCTACCCAACAGAAAATTGTGTGGTTTGATACCTTTAAAAAGAATCACAATTTGACACAAAGCATTTAACTTTTCAACTTCACTAAAATCAAGTGTGTAGCAGATAATAAGGATGCTATCAGAATAAGATCTATATCAAAATCACATCCACAAAGTACTTATGCCCAAAAAAAGACAAGCTATTCATTCATGATATTTATCTTCATCCCCCATTACTATGGTTCACCTTAATTTTTCTCTCACAATGTAAAACAATATAAAAAGAAACATAACTTATACTAACAGTACAATGACTTGTGTGTGCCAACTAGGTTAACTCCAAAACCAAAAGTGGTAAGAATAATGAAAGAAGTTGTTTCTATGTGAATTTTGGGTTTGAAAGTACTAAGCCTGAATAAAGAATTCAAAATTTCAAATGCCAATGTAATTTATTTTATACTAGGTTTCACATGTTTCCGATTTGAAATAGAGGGGTTATATATACATTCGATCTTAACAAACTACCATAGTTGTTATTTGTTATTAATTGTTAAAAGCCGTCGCTTCTAGGCTTCTAGCGCCTAGGCCCACTTTTCATGCGAGTCCTGGAAGTTGCGCTTTAATTCTCCAGGTTTAGGTGTAGAGTCCAGAGAGTTTCCGGCCAACAACAACAACCTTACCCAGTAAGTCCTAATTAGCAAAGCTAAGAGTAGGGTCCGGGGAGGATGATGTGTAGGCAAACCTTACCCCTACCCTTGCGGTTAGAGAGGCTACTTCCAGAGAGACCCCCGGCTCGACAACACACAATCAACCAGCAATTAACACTAAAACTAAAAAAGAGCTACAGCTACTGAATTTAGAGAAACAATGCGTAGTAAGACAAAGGTATACATGCCTTCAAGAAAACAACATAATCCACAAACACCCAAAAACAATTTACCTTTACAGACCTCCTACCGGTGTAAGAAAAGTCTAATCTCCTAGAACCGCGCTACAAAACAACCAAACCCTCCCTAATAATCCATAACTTTAATCTTGTGCCTCCACGAACCCATATCCTTGACCATGTCCTCAGAGAGGTGCATCTCTACTAAATTATGCCTAATCCGCTTATCCCAACTTCCCAAGTCAAATTGGGTCTTCCTTTACACCTCTTCCCCTCTACAGTGAGGGTTTCCACTACTCTAAGTGGGGACGTCATTTGCCTCCTCTTCACACGCCCAAACCATCTTAATCTTCCTTCCTTTATCTTGTTAGATATTCTAGCTACCCCTAAACTTTCCCTAATAACCTCATTTCTTATTCGGTCTACCTTAGTGTGCCCGCACATCCACCTTAGCATCCTCATTTCCGCTACCTCCATCTTGCAAGCTTGTGTCTTTTTGATGGCCCAACAATCTGTCCCATATAACATAGCAGGTCTCATTGCAACTTTAAAGAATTTTCCCTTTAATTTAGTGGGGAATTTTTTGTCACATAAAATCCCACTAGCGGCCCTCCACCTACACCAACCAGAGAGTTTCTGGCTAAATTCTCTAAATTATGGTTAGATTCCAGCCAAATTTCTACTTTTATCTAATATAATTACTTTTATACACTAAAATGCATGTTTGAGAGAATTACTGCATACAAAAGGAAACATTTTGACTATTCAAAGTCAAAATCATTGCTTCCTTTGTGAAACTAAACTGATCTCATCCTGTAGAAATCACCCTATAGAAACTTGTGCGGTTTAATAAATTCCTTAAAAAAAACACACTTCGACACCAAGCAGTTAACTTTTAAACTTCACTACAATGATCTTTTTACTTCATAGCAGATAATGACGATGCCATCGGTGCAGGATCCGAATAACATCTATATCAAAATCACATCCAAAAACTACTTCGGTCCACCCTAATTCCTCTATCACAATGTAAAACAATATAAAAATGTTAATTAACTTATTAATAAAGCATTACAATCTAGAAACTTTGTAGCCAAAACCTAAAAACATGTATGCGAATATTAAGTTCAAAAGGTACTAATCATACTAGGGTTCACATCACATGTTTGTAATTTGAATTAGATGGTTTACATTTACTTTACATTCAATCCTAAAACAAAATTCATTAACAATACAACAAGAGTGATTCGATCTAAGCATACTAGGGCTAGAAACAAGAATAAAAGGGTAGATTAATGAATGATTATACCAGCAATGACGACACGCTCACAAGAGTTCTTGATGGAGAGAAACTGAGCTAAGAAATTGGCCATTTAAGGTGATGAATCTGCTGCAATCATATGGTTTAAACTGAACTCGAATTAAAACCCCTTTTGATTGTGTGAGAAAACCGTTTGTGTGTGTGTTTCTGTGAGTGTTGTGAAGTGGGTATTCGTTTGATCTGGTGATGGTTGATGGTTTGATTGGGTGGATCGTGGTTATGTTAACACCCTAGGTGTGATCTAAACGGTACCAAGAAGGTGTGATACTGTAGTTGGGTTTCTGTACACACTAATTTCAGTATTTGTTGCTTGTTCTATATTCTTCAAAAAAAAAAAAAAAAACAAAAACAAAAACAAAAAAAACAAAACAAAAAACAAAAACTTGTTTTGCATCTCTATGAAAATTTTCACCAATAGCAATAAAGTAAGGTCTCATAGACAACCTTACCTCTACACCATGGGAATAGAGTGACTGCTTCCAGTGAGACTCCCGGCTCGATAGTGGTTTTGTATCAAGCATTGGACATAAGGCACATAACACTTAGCAACTGGGACAAACCCGATTGGTGCATGTACCCCTTGTCTTTTGGCTATCAACGTCACCACATGATGCATGATTAACCGTCAGTCATTTTTAACGTTATTTTCACAAAACTAGTAAAATAACGTTAAAATTAGCGCAACTTTATTTTTGCCCCCCAAGGACCACACATATATGCATTATATGCACAAAGCCGTAAGCAGGACTAATTTATTATTATTACATATTAACATTTTAGGTTGGTTCCTAGGACCGGCGTGTTACAGCTAATATTCAACAAAAGAAAAAAAAATCTTCTCTCCTCTAACGTCTAAAGTTATGAACCGATCACTATTTTCTCTAATTCCATCTCACAAAACTTTTTTAGTTTCGGCCATGAATGGTATGTGGCTGTTGTAACACCTCAATTTCGCTAGGTGTGGTGTATGTTGGATTTACACAATTCATACTTAATATATATATATATATATATATATATATATATATATATATATATATATATATAATCTTAATGAAACATAATTGAAGCCTAATCAAGCGTGTTACACATTTAATATTCGAAATACTTCTTAACTTAACTTAAAAAATCATTAATTTAATTTGAACGGGACTGGTGTCCTGAAAGTGATTACGATGCCCCTAGTGGTGCTGGTTCCGGTTATGAGGATGTTGGAGAAACTAATATAGTTGTATTTGTATCTAGGCTTAGATTCCTTTCGATGCTTCTACTCAGACATCGCTTATTCTGCCGCTCCTAATTCAAGGTATAGTTTCAATTATTGCCAAATTGTTAGTTGAAAAGACTCCGTCATTGTCCCTTAAAAACCATACGAGGTCATTTTGGTGTGCAAGCCACCCCACCTCGTCTCCAAATCTCCTCCCTTTTCCCATGTGTTCCTTTACACTCTATTCCAGAGTTTCATTAAATGATGGAAGATAAATGATTGTGAAGAAGTGGGGAAAAAATGTGTTCCAGAGTTTTTTGTAGAAGGGAAAGAGAGGGAAAGAGAGGGATAATAAAAATGTTTTTATGGTGATTTTCAATCTTTCCAATTTGGAATGAACCGGAGAGAAAAGAAAAGAAGGGAGATCATTTCTCTTCCATCCTTTAATGAAACTTTGAAACAGAGTGTTAAGCTATAACAATCCCTCTCTACCAATTGAGCTAAACCCACATTGGCATGATAAACTTTGGTTTTATTTTGATTCAAGGACTAAATATGACAGTATGTTATAGTTCAGTCCCCTGAGTACAAAATTGCCACACAATCTGGATAAAATCACCTACGTGCAGTCCCACCCTATTTCCAACACATTGCTGACGTGTCCCCATAAGAAAAAACAAGCAAACATCCACACTTTCAACTGCAAGTAACAGCAACCACAACATAACATAGATGAAGATAATGCTACCCGCCAAAACCTGCAATAATCTGGCCATGATAACCGTCCCCTTACCTTCTTCTTCAATCATCTCCCACAAACCTTCCGTTAACGTTTCCAGACGATATTGTTCCTTGACCACACGATCCTTCATCCTGTGTAACAGAAGTACACCGAAACTGTTTCAACCGAAGCTTGTTAGTTGCATTTTGTCGAAATTGGATCATCCAACGGTTAGTATTAGTTTTATTTACACTAGTGTTGTTATCGGTGTGTTGCTCATTACAATATATTAGGATAGGTTGCATTTTACAAGAGATCGGATGTTGCAAATATTGTGTATGAATTCGATTTTACTAGTGTTGTTCTCGGTGTGTAGTTTCGAAGACGAATCATCGTTGATTGTATGCGCAATGTAGATTTACCTATCGTGATGTTTCTCATTACAATCGCTTAGAATAGCTTGCATTTTGTAATTAGGCAGAACATACATTTAGTGTATGAGTTTGATTCAGTATCAGTGTGTGTTTAGATTCGTAATCAGGTCAAAATTAGTTTAGGTTTTACTTTAGAGATGCGTTTTCATGCACTTTTTAGATGTTTTATGATCAGTACTGAGTCACCTTCGTTCAGATTCTGCCAATTTTACAAGCGGACTTTGTCATGTAGGAATGTTCAGACCAGCAGAAAACTGTCACCAAATTATGTATGCCAGTTTTACAGCGTGGAATTATGCGATTGGGAGCTGCAGTCTCTGCAATTGTTGTTATCATTCAACTTGTATCTCCGTTGCCATTATCCGGATGGGATGCATCATTTCTTCCACCTGCTAACGCAGTGCTTTATTCGCCGGACACAAAGGTCCCCAGAACCGGAGAACTAGCTTTGAGGAAAGCCATCCCTGCAAACACAAACATGAAAAGTATACAGGTCCATCAAACAGTTCTTCGTTGGGGCACTTTCTATGTTTTGGTATATCTTGTGTCGAAATTTGTCTGTTTTTTTCTTGTAGAATTCTCTTGAGGAACTGTCATACTTGCTAAGGATTCCTCAGAGAAAGCCTTATGGAACAATGGAGGGCAATGTAAAGAAAGCTTTAAAGGTAGTTAATCACTTAATCACCTTTAGACATGCTAATAACGAATCTATTTTGGCAAGCCTTATGGAACTGTCATACCTAGTTCGTTTCCCTCAGTATTTCATATTTCTTTATCAGATTGCAGTCGATGAAAAGGAATCTATTTTGGCAAGCCTACCAGCTGATCAAAAGGATAAAGGGTTGGAAATATACGCATCTCTTACTGATGAGAAGGTACTTTGCAAAAAAAATGTACCAAAAATACACGTATATGTAACATCCGACCATGGGATTTACTTACAGTGTTACATATTGTTAATTTTCGCAGCTTTTGATTTTCAAAGAATGTATTATGTAACATTATAAATTAGTCCAGTAGTTGGGTAGATTTTACCATGGGTTCTAGAACAATGTTTTTGGGCTTGCAGGGGGAATTGCAGAGTCTGCTTCAATATATAAAGGACAAGGATCCAGATAGAGTATCAGTAGCTCTTGCATCTTCACTGGATTCTATAGCCCAATTAGAGCTCCTACAGGTACATTGCTAGTAATACAAACTGTTTTCTATGCAAAAGCATCCAAGATGTTTGTCTTCCATGTCAGCCAGTGACGAAGCTTGAAAAAAACTCTGTGTGTGTGTGTGTGTGGGGGGGGGGGGGGGGGGGGACCCTTAGGCATAACTAAGCTTCGCCCCTTATGTCAGCAAACTTTAAATTTGTGCTTTGTTGAAAATAATGTTCCAGTTTGAGAAATTCTGAATATGCAGTATCTTGTTTTTGACAGGCTCCTGGGCTATCTTTCTTGCTGCCTGCACAATATTCAAACTATCCTAGGTAAAAGTTAACTTTGACTTTTCTTTCTTGTTTTTTTAGTTTTTATTCTTTAAATGTATTTATATATTTTAGGCTCACGGGGAGGGCGGTTGTGGAATTTGTGGTTGAGAAAGGAGATGGTTCGATGTTTACTCCACAATCTGGCGGTGTACCAAGAAAAGCTGCCACAATCCAGGTATGCTGAATCTTTTACATCCTATGTTGGTTTTGTGACCTCAACTGATCTTTAACCGTATACGCAGGTTGTCTTGGATGGATATTCAGCACCACTAACAACGGGAAATTTAGCAAAACTGGTAAGGTAGTGAAACATTACATCATCTGTTGAACTCGTCTTCCTAATCACTAATCGCTTTAACTTCATGTACTTGTAATAAGTGAATATCTTAATTTGAACTAGAAAATATTTATAATTTTAGAACAAAAAGGATAAATTATGTGATTGTTCAGGTAATAGACGGGGCCTATGACGGGATGAAGCTAAAATGCACCGACCAAGCGATTCTCTCAGACAGTGGGATTGACAAGAGCATAGGTTATAGTGTTCCTCTAGAGATAATGCCATCTGGACAGTTTGAGCCACTTTATAAAACAACTTTAAGCATACAGGTTGGTTCATTTTGTGATCAAACGGTCAATGCTTCTTGTTATACTTGTTAGTACAATAAACTTTTGCATTTACAAAATGGAAGGATGGAGAGCTACCTGTGCTTCCTCTCTCTGTTTACGGTGCAGTTGCTATGGCTCATGATGACGTCTCTGAGGAATACTCGTCCCCAAATCAGTTTTTCTTTTATCTTTATGATAAAAGCTATGTGAGTATCAGCTAACGTTCTAACACACTTATCATACACCGTTCAGAAAAATATTATAATACTGTATATTTCCAGAATTATGAGTTTGTGTACAACTAACACTTGGTTATGTGTCTACAGTCTGGGTTAGGAGGTTTATCTTTTGATGAGGGCCAGTTTTCTGTATTCGGGTATGTCTTCTAAACCTTTTTCGCTCTTTATATTCCATTAAACTTAGAGATGACAATTTTGCACAATTTTTTTTACCAATGAGTAGTTGATTGAGGTTGTGTTGTATCTAATGGGTCAAAAGGGAAAAAATTTACCTTAAAAAGATATGATTTAAAAGGTACCTAATTAACCCATTTTGTCATCCCTAATGAACCTCATTCATTCTAATTAAACTACTAACTTAATTACAACGCATAGATACACGACTATTGGAAGAGATGTTCTCCCTCAGATCAAGTCCGGGGATGTGGTTCGTTCTGCAAAGCTGGTGGAAGGTCAAGATAACCTTGTACTGCCAGCTGAAAAGTAACCTACTGTTTATAAGTTTTAACTTATCATTATACTCTACTCTACAATATCTTCCATTTATTTGGCTTGGTTTGTGCAGCTTATAACTTCAAGTTTAAAGACCATTGTGTGCCAGGCGTATAGAAGCAATATCAAATTGTGTAAATCTGGATGGTCGATTCAAACAATCGACAAAGAGGGTTAACTCTTTGATTATAGAGTTAATGTACGATATTTCATGTATGACCCTTCTTCGTGGGCACAATAGACCAACTTCGGTTATTGCAAATATTGATGACAATGTTTAATAAAAATTTCAATTTTTGAGTTTTGTATAATCAACTCAAGTGCTATAGTATTATAGTAATAATTCAACCTAGTATGAGAAGAAACATAACTCACATCATTGGAGTGATGGGTAGAATTCTTCGATGACAACCTAGATATTAATACATAACATGGTATTAATTATTTGATGTCGCGATCAGTTAGTTTCAATTATCAGTTAAGTCTCTTTGTTTAGTAGAGTGAAGTGTGAAACAGAACCATTAACACTACTTTAAACTTGTTTAAATATGTGTGATAATCTTTTCAACCCTCAAATGTTAAATTTATTAAATTTAGTACCATAACTAGCTCATCACCTATGTTTTGTTCTACCTCTTGTTAGGCTGATTAGTATGGTAGCTTTGGCTGTTTGCTCACGTTATTACTTATGAACATGATTATGTGATCACTAGCTTATACCCCGGGAGCGTCCCGGGTTGAGAAATCTAAGTAAATTGAATAAAATTAGAAGTATCTAAACTATAAAAATGGCATCTATGTATTAACTTACATTAGATACTTTTAAAAAAAAATATACCAAAAGATCCATTTCACCTTACAACATCAACACCTAAAACATAATATTAGGATCCCAAGCACTTCAAGAGGACAAAGATTGTTTAGCACCAATACATTCAGTCAAAGGTCTTTAACTACATACAATAAGATTTGAGCTATTTCAGAATATGGTAGAAAAAGAAAACATAGCAATTACCTGTTGGAGAGCGTCCCGGGTTGAAATATCTAATATGACATAATAAAATATCTAATATGACAACATAATTAATGACTTGCCAATATATGATTAATGAATATTATTATTATTATTATTATTATTATTATCATTTTAAACAAATCTCTGTCATAAATTATCATATTCTAATATAAAAAAGGGTAATAGGGTCGGGTATCACCTAATCCCAGGCCCGACCCAAACCCACAATTTTTTTTTAAACTAATATATCCCGGGAGCGTCCCGGGTTGAGAAATCTAATTTGAAATATCAATTTTACACCTGAAATAGACTGATGCGTTTTACAGTTACATGCAGGAAAGCTTCAGGTAGCACTTAACCTAAAACAATTAACAATGTATCTTCAATGTTAGTGCATAACCTTAAACACTGTATAACTATAATATTAAAACCTAACCTAAAACAATGTATAACTCCAATGCTAACACATGTTGTAAATAAAAATCATATTTATTGGTTTGAACATAACTAATGACTTGCCTATACATGATTAATGAATAACCTGAACACTTTGTGTTTTTTTCCTGTATGAACAAAACCACACAAAAAAATAGTCGTTTTTTTCTCCGTTTATTATATAGCACTATGGTACCCGTTTGAAAGATAATAAAACGCTCGTTAATTTGGTTAATTTTTTTCTTTAAAAAATCTCGTATATAAAAGATATTAACGTTTAAAAGTTATGAGAGAAAACATTAGAGATAAAAATCTAATTTTGTTTTTAAATTTTAAATTATTATTTTCCTAAAATAAAGCCCTTGCCACATGGGTCGACACATGACACACTAAATGAAGAGAATACCCTCTTTAAGTGTCATGTCATTAAAATGGCTTTGGTTTATTATATGTATAGATATAGATTTGGTAACTTTTGTGTGAATTCTTTTATGGACCGGCATCACAAACAAGCGTTTAAAAAAGTGTGTGTTTTTATTTTTGTTATTTTTGTATGGTTTAATAACAACATTCTTAGGCCATTGATGTCATCACTAGTGGCAACACAAGATTTTCTTAACATTGTCACTCTATGAATGTTCAGTGAATCGGTAATAATCAATTGTCAGATACGTAAATAACACATGAAAATTTGGTATTGGATGTTGCATAACACATGACGTTTTTTTATTGATGTTACTCCACACCGCTTTCTAATAGCTAGCCATCAAGGGTTCAAGTAATGTATCGACTTGAGTAAAAGACAACTAGTTTTTTTAGAATCAACTTTATTAAGTTTTTTTAGGGGATAGCGGCGCAGCTTGTTGCTCGCTTACCCATTATCCAGATGTAACTTGGTTTATTTCGTAATTTAATGGATATATATTTAGATAAAAAAAAAATTAATATTTCATAAAATAATTTTTCTTTTCTAGCAGGATACCCGTGCAATGCTGCAGGGATTACAATTTGCAACTTTATGATGCTATATTGAAATATTAAATGCTAATTACTTTTCTTAAGTGTGCTAATGTTGCATTTTTTTTATTTTTTTATTTTTAAATGAAAACCTATTTTATTCCATAACTAAGAAAATTACATTAAGATAGCGGGCAGGCGGGCAACAAGCTGCACCGTCACCCCTTTCTGAATAGCAAATCATAATCTACTAAAAACGTATCCTTGCCCACCCGGAGCCGAGATCTTTGTTTAAATGTTGCATTATAACCAAATAAATACTACATACAACCGTCCAATTTTCTTTTTATCTTTGTTTGGGTTGTTATCGGCCCAGATCCACTTATCTATATCAACCTCATATGTACCATTCTTTGCCTGCAATTAGCATTAGGCCAATGGGTTAGCATAATCTCAAAAGTGAACACCACTTAGCCGATTTGGCTATGTTTTCCATGACTGTAATGATATAATTATGTGGTTGCAACCATATTAACCTGTTTTGAGTCGGCACAAAGAAACATATTTAACTATTTATCTAGCGTGTCCATAGTCCTACCTATTTTCAAATATATGGAAGTCCGTACATTTACCACAGGAACCAAAACTTGGTGAATTGCTTCTATATACACATACGTGGTCATTTGTACCATGGGTTCCAAATTAGCATTTAATTTTGAGAAATAGCATAAGAAACGAATATCTTGTTGCAAATTGTAATCCCCACAGCATTGCACAGGTGTCTGTGGTGTCTGTGAATCAATCAAATTTAAGGTCACGATATTTAGTTATTTATATTTTGGGTAACTCTAGCAAATTTTATATACTTTTTATTCGGTTTTCTTTTTGGTTTTTACTTTTACATGGTTTACTTTGGGGGCAATAGATGAGTATCTAATAATGGGCCTAAGTTAGTCTATTTTAATATCGGCCATTCGGCCTATAAACGAATAAATGTACTTTTATGGTAAAAAAAAAAAAGGTTGTGCATGCTTAGACTATAAGGAGTGGGGGGGTGGGAAAGAGAGGGATGAAGCGTCATGTGGCACTTGTGGGACCCTTGTGGGGGGGAAAATAATTGTGGGGAGTGGAAGAGGGGGGAAGGAAATAATATTATATTGTGTTAAAGTTAAAAAAAAAAAAAAAAAAAAAAAAAAAAAAAAACCTGACCAATAAGAAGCTGCCACCTCACCCCCACCCAAGCCCCACGCCAGTGAACCATCTCCCCCCCCCCCCCCTTCACGCCACTTCCACGCCCCTCTGCGGCGGTATTCCCCCCCCCCCCCACCCCCCCTTCCCGCCCCCTCTCCCGCCCCACTCCGCTTAGTCTTATGCCATGTCTCATGATACAACATTTTTATATATTTTTTTATGTTTTTTACATCAAATTTAACATAATGGTGTGTGGTACCGAATCCTTTACCTTTTTACATTAACCATACCGTAATCGATTAATATTACTGCCACATAAATAATATCACTATCAATCCATCACAAATGGCCAAAAATAAAATCGGCAAACTCTTAACGATGAAATGTATGTATTACCACTTAGTCTTTTTTCCCTCTTACGACATCACCTATTTCTTACTAGGGCTATGATGAATCTGGTTGAATCGAAACCGTCCTGATTAAATGCTTATGGTACTGTCTTTGACCCTCATATTTCAATAAATTTCGTTTTTAGGTCCGATCTGGTAAAGTCTGGTCCGAAACTAAATAAACTTTTACAAAACGTAACCGCCTAGTTGCTTCATCGATTATCAACATTTACCTTGTTTGAGCTTAAAGACATGGAATTTCTTTTCTTTAAACTTATAAAATATAATAACGTATAACAAATCCATGTGAGACACATACCATTCGTTGGAGCTATCTACTTTTTTGTTTTTTCATCACTCTCTCTTATACTTAATTATAAATACTTATTTTTAATCAAAAATAATTATTACATCATTAACCAAATGAATTAACATGAAATTAACTTTTTAGAAAAACTTATATTTATTATTTGAAAACTCCACCAAGTTCAAAATTATGTTGGTTAAAATATTTTAAAAAATAAACAAAAATGATGATAACTGTTTTTATGAGTGATTTTCTAAAAAAATTCAAATATTGATGGGGTAAAATACAATATGTTAAATAATAAAATAAAAAATAGGTGGCACTAAAAATCAAAGTTCCCGGTTGAAAGAAATAATATTTTAAATATTAACTTAACAAAATTTATAATTGTCACGTCAATGTTTATTTTTTTTAAATCTATCTTGACGTTTGTATACGTTAACAAAATCACATTATATTTTATTATAACACACGAGTTTATTCAACCATACAATGCATATGTTTTTTAACTATATTTTTTTTATTATTAATTATATAATATTGCATTTATGAACTTATGTCGTCGTCATCATCATCATACTCAGTTAATCACACCTATAGCAAAGCTAAGGTAGGGTCTGAGAAAGGTAAGATGTAGACAGCCTTACCTCTACCCCTAAAAATAGAGAGGCTGCTTCCAGTGAGACTCTCGGTTCGATGTGGTTTGGTATCAAGCCTTGGACATAAGGCACAAAACACTTAGCAATCGGGACAAATCCGATCGGTACATGTACCCATTTGTCTTTTGGCTATCAACGCCACTACATGAAGCATGATTAACCGTCCGTCGTTTTTAACGTTATTTTCACGAAATTAGTAAAATAGTGTTAAAACTAGTGCAACTTTACTTTTGCCCCTCGATGACCACACATATATACTTTTATGAACTAGTGTAATACACAAAATTGTAACCTGGTATGTTTTATATAATAAAATAAATGGAAAAAAAGCGGGGAATATAAACATTGGTTTTCCCTTTTGCTACCGTCAATTAATTAATAGTTGTCCAAAAAAGACTTGAAGACCCATGAATAGATAGATAGTAAACGAACACCAAGGTGGAGTCATTTTCACTCCGATCAGAATTTTTATCTACATTCATATCCAATATTAGATATGACAACTGATAAGATAAATATTATTAGGGATTATATTCCCCAATATCTCGATCAAGGAATGAGTTTAAATCTCCATCATCAACGAGTTTTCAAGGATTTTTATCTTGATACTAAAGAAATATATAAAAAAAAAAGCTCATTGAAGATGACAACACCAACTAATAAAGTAGCTTACTTGTATGATTATGATTATACAACACCAATCTATTGTTAAATAATTGAAATATATAAATTAATACAAATGTCTCACTGACGGTCCAAAATCACTAACCACGGTTTTTTAATCCTTTATACATTATTTTTATATGATATTAATGTTCGAGAATATATACATAAATACATACATACACATAGCTCGCAAATAGTTTATTTTTTTAAATCCCAAGGGGATAAAAAAAAAATTACCCAATAAGACAAATACTATCATGTGACCCTAATTTGGCGGAATAAATTCACTTCTGTTTGCCTAAAGGAACAAGGTTGGAGCAAAACAGGTAAATAAAGGTTGTGGAATGTAATTAGTAAAGGTAAAGATTCGGTAGCTTACTCAATACTCCACTTAGGGTCGGTTCTGAGAATCCAGGGCCCTTGACGAGTAGAAAAATGGGTCATTTTGCCAATTCATTTCAACATATGTTTCATTGAAAAATGGGTTTAATTGTTATTGTTATATGGTATAATTAAATCAAAGTTACCAGAATTAACAAACAAGTTGGATTTTCTAAAACTAGTTATAATCCTTTATTGAAAAAAAAAAATAAATACATAAAAAAGTAAAAATGGTGGTGAACCCCGAGGCTGGCCATGATTCAATTACATAAGAGGTGTGGAGACATGAGAAAGATCATGTCTTCATGCCACATAGGATGCCACCTAGGCAAGGTTATATCTTCATATGCTTGAGACATGGGTGGGGTGTGGAGACATGAGAAACCCATGTCTCAAGCATTAAATACTATTAGTATTTTTTTATAAAAATTAATTTTAACTACTTTTATAAAACTAGCAAATAAACAAAATAAAATTCAAATAAATAGTAGATTTAAAATAAAAATTACAAACCATCCTAAAAATTAAAAAAATTACAAATCATCCTAAAAATTAAAAAAAAAAAAACAAATCATCCTAAAATTAAGTAGTAAAATACTAATAGTCGATTCCGTTGTTCCATATATATTCGATCAAGTCGGCTTGTAGATGATGATGGATGTGTTCGTTACGTAACGCGAAATCGTTTAACTCTTGTTGCACTTCGTCATCCGGTAGGTATGACATTGTTGTGTATTTTTTTAAAGAAAAGTAGAAGAGTTTTAAGTTGGTTTTGGTTGTTTATGTGGGTTTAAAAAGAATGGTGGTGTTTATATATTTGGTTTTGGGGTAAAAAAATTTAAAAAAAAAAAACTAGCCGTTATATTACCGTTAGAATTTAAAAAAAAAAAGAAAAAATCTGATTGGCCCATCCTTTATGTCCTCTGAGGGACGTGGGGGACGGGGGAGGGGAGAACGGGGCAAGGGGGCGGTGTGCTGGGGGAGGACGGGGCAAAAAGTGAGGACGGGGAGGGGGGGGGGGTGGGGGCGTCTCCACACCCTTCAGCCTAATGCGTTCAATACACATGCATGCCGGTCTAGACCTTGTGCGAAATGGCCAAATGGGCTACTGCACAACACCCACTCTCCCGAGAAGCACAAAATTATTAAAACAAGGCTCAATCTATTTAAACACCCTTGAAATCTATTTTGACACCCTAAGTATGCTTTATATTGGTCTATATATGAGGCATACTTAGGTCAAAAAGCTGTACACAAACTTCAAGGGAATCTCAGACCTGAAACTTCGTGTCAATATGTCACATATTGGTCAATATGAGGTATATCATAACTAAGTATGCTTCATATAGATCAATCAATATGAGGTATATTAGGTCTTTTTATTATTTTTATTTTTATTGTTTTTAAATAACTAAAAATACTAAATTAACTTTAAAAAAAATTTAAAAATTAACAAAAAGTTAGTTATATTCATTCCAATATTATTATCACAAAATTACAACTTTTTGTTACCAGTATTATTTTATAAAAATTATTTCTTTTGTTTGGGTATGGATGAGTTTGGGTATTGATGGTTTATATTAGGATAGGTTCACATTAAAATAGATTAAAATTTTAAAAAAAAATAACAATAAAAAAATTAAAAAGTAACGCAAGGGTGATTGATAGTTATGTTAGTCAGCTGATTCGTGGAGAGCTCAGGGCTGGTGATAATATTCGTTTTTGGCATGATTATTGGCTGGGTGAGACCCTGTTAAAAGATCGATGGCCGCAATTGTATAAGAAGGATAACAATAAAGCTGCAGTGGTTCGTGATAAGCTGGTGCAAAGGGGGTCGGAGGTTTCCGTTAATCCAAACTGGGATATTCATATTTCTACGGTTGCTGAGATTTCGGAGTTTCAAGATCTGCAACGGATGATTACTGGGCTTAAGCTTGTGGAGGCGAATGATATTTGGGTCTGGGATAAACGGCAGAGCGGTCCCTTTTCTGTTAAAGCTTTTAGAGGTAGATTGAGGATTGTTAATCAAGGGGCCCAGAATGGTTCGAACGGCTGCAACTTTAAATGGGAGGGATGGGTTCCGATTAAGGTGGGTTTATTGGCTTGGAGGGTTGCTCGGGATCGTATTCCTACTCGTCTAGCATTGGTTAATAGAGGAGTTGATATCTCGGATGTGTCGTGTCCTTTGTGCGGCTGCAGCAATGAAGATGTAAATCACTTGATGGTGGGATGCATCTTTGCGTTTGGGATTTGGAGCGGCATTTGTAAATGGTACAAGTTAGACCCTTTCTACGCGTATGAATACGATGATTTGGTGATGCTTTACAAGAACGTTCATGGGGGAAAGTGGAGAAAAAAGATTATTCGAGGTATAGTTATGATCACAACTTGGGTTACTTGGCACAAGCGAAATATGAAGGTGTTTCAAAATGTTGATGCGAAGGTGATGACGGCAGTGGCGGAAGTGAAATCCAAGGCTTTTCTTTGGTTGAAATATAGGTCGAGATTTAAGGATTTAGAATGGAATGATTGGGTCAAGTACCCGTTGTATATGTGTATATAGTTGTTTGGCGTGGCTCGGTTTTTTGAGTTTCCGTTTTTTAATGAAAGTTAACGTTCAAAAAAAAAAATTAAAATTAAAAAAAAAACAAAAATAAACTTAAAAATAAAATTTTAAGGGATCTGAAATATTTCATTTTGAACCGGACCGGTTCGACCCAGTCGGGTTGGATAACAACCCGGACTGTTATGACCCAGCCGGGCCGGGTAGCGACCATAACTGTTTCGACCTGACCCATCCCGTAGCGACCCAGACCGTTTCGACCCGGCCGTTTCAACCCGGACCGTTTCGACCCTGCTGGGCCTGGTAACGACCGGACCGTTTCGACCCGACGGGACTAGTAGCGGTCCGAATTGTTTCGACCCGACCGGGCCCGGTAACGACCTAGACCGTTTGAAGCTGACTCGTCCCGTAGCGACCCGGATTGTTTCGACCCGATCGGGCCCGGTAGCGACCCAGACCGTTTCGACCCGACCGGGCCCGGTAACGACCCAGACCGTTTCAACGTGACCCGGACCGTTTCGAACTAGCCGGGCCCGGTAGCGACCCAGACCGTTTCGACCTGGCCGGGCCCGGTAACGACCCGGACCGTTTTGACCCGACGGGACCGGTAGCGGCCCGAACCGTTTCAACCAGACCGGGCCCGGTAACAACACATATAGGTCTATATGAGGCATACTTAGGGTGTCAATTTAATTTTTTGAAGTGTCCAAATAGTATGACCCTTAAAACAATTTATATTTATATATTTTTATATAATAACAACATCAACCACTACCATTACTACTACTTCTTGAATCTTACTAAATTCACGCAGGTTCGATTTTCTAGCTTTTAAGTTTGGTGGTTTTTTTTTCTTTTAATGTGCTAAACGAAAATTTTGGAGCCCAACACTTATAAGAGTATTCACAGCCCGTCTATCAAATTATATAAGGGTTCCTCAAATTATATGGGATAGGTATGAGTAATTGTAAGTGAAGGAGAGAGAAAATATTTGGTGAAAGCACTGTTCACTCTTATATTTGAAAAACTATTGTTCACCCTTATATATATATATATATAGAGAGAGAGAGGCTAACGTACAAAGTTCCTTAACTTACAAAGTGTAAGAAGCATTCTCAGCCATTAGATTTAGGCGGTGTCAAGATGGTAATTAACAATCCTAATCATATTTGGGTTAATCTAACCAAGGGTAAATTAGGAAAAACACGTTTAAATTTCTGTGAAATCATAACAACAGACATAATCGATGCAAAAAATTTCAACGATTGAACCTGATTTTTCATTGTTTTCAACTCGATTAAACGTTCAGAATAATTAAACAATAAAAAACATTCGATTACAAACAAAATCAAAATGTATTTGCAGAAATAGAAAAAAACAGAGTATGAAAATTCAATTGATAAAATTAGTAGAATCATATTCAAAAATCACCATCAATGCATGTATTATTCACAGAAACGAACGATGTTGATAATAGAAGAAGAATTAAAGAAAAAAATGGCTTTCAAAAAAGTTTCAGACGCGAAGATCAGAAACTGTTAAACAGAAAATCATAAAACGCATTGTTTTTTTATAAAACGCATTTGGTTTTTTATAAAACGCATTTGATTTTTTTTATAAAACGCATTTGGTTTTTTAAAACACTATTTAAACTGGTTTTTACAAAAACGCACTTGGTTTTTATATAAAACGCACTTGGTTTTTGTAAAACCCACTTGGTTTTTGTAAAACGCACTTGGTTTTGTAAAACGCATTTGGTTTTTGTAAAACGCACTTGGTTTTTGTAAAACGCACTTGGTTTTTGTAAAACGCACTTGGTTTTTGTAAAATGCACTTGGTTTTGTAAAACGCATTTGATTTTTTGTAAAACGCACTTGTATTTTTGTAAACGCACCTTTCCAAATAAACTTTACCAAATGGAGTCTCTGCTTCACATAATTAATATTAAACGCACCTTCGAGACTTTAAAATCAAACGCAATCCAGGAACCGTCCTATAATGACCACTGTTGTTCATCATCATCGTTCTGAAGCACCAATTTTTGGTATCCATAATATTATTAATAATAATAAAATATTGATTGAAGACTATAATTGTTAATCATCATCACTGGGAACAGTGGTAACATCCGAAGCACCGATTTTGGTATCCATAATAATATTAATAATAATAAAATATTGATTGAAGATTGTAAACAGTTATAAATATAAAAAGAGATCGTGATTGGTCATGGTTGGTTGTTGGTGTGGATCGGAGAAAGGAGATGGTGACTGGGTTATTGACTGATTGTGAGTGGCGGTGACTGTGACGGGGGATGACGTCGACATGTTGGAGTGTTAGTGAATGATGATGATGGTGGTGGTCGTGGTGGTCAGATCTCGATCGGTTTGTTTCAAAGGAGGATGAGTTTCTGAAAGTGGGTAGGTACAGTGATGATGGGAAGTTGCAGTGATAATTGTGAAAGTGGGAGGGTGTCTGATAGTTTAATCATGGTTAGGTTAAATTGACATGTGGCAAGTTTTAGTGGCTTCTTACACTTCTTATGTTAAGGATACTTTGTATCCTATACTTTCTCTCTCTCTCTCTCTCTCTCTATATATATATATATATATATATATATATATATATATATATATATAGGATTAGGTTCCAATGAAAACACACTTTTCGTAAAAGAACCACGAGAACACCGACGTAAAATGTGAATTTTTAAAATTTTTTTTTTTCCACCGATGAAAAAACGGGTAACCTCGACGTAAAAAAAAAAAAAAAAAAAAAAATATTTTACAGCAGTGTAAACGCCCATGGCCCACCGTATTTTGTCTTATTAGGCAAGGGAATATTCCCTTTTTTATTTTATTCAACTTTAATTGTGAGCCACACATTCTTTTTTGATTAAAATAAGTGTGTGGTGGAAAAGTGTGTTTCTGTTGTTCTTTTACGAAAAGTGTGTTTTTATTTTATTCAACTTCTTATGTTAAGGATACTTTGTATCCTATACTTTCTCTCGTGGTTCTTTTTTTTGCCTTTATACGAGAACAACCCCTATTTGAGAACTGAGAGAACCATTCTGAGCCACACATTTCATATAAAGGCAAAAAAAAAAAAAATTTTTTTTTTTTTTTTTTTTTTTTGCTTTAATCGCACATTTTTATGCAAGGAAAATTTTTTTTTATTTTTTTTGAATTTTTTTTCATTTATACATATGTGTATATGACAATTATACATATGTGTATATAGCAATTATACATATGTGTATATAGCATTTTTCAGCTATACATATGTGTATATTTCAGTTATACATATGCGTATATAGCATTATACATATGTGTATAATGCAATTATACACATGTGTATACTGAAAAAAAAAATACAAAAACAATAAAAAAAAAAAATTTCCTTACATATAAAGCAGCGATTTTTGCAAAAAAAAAAAAAAAAAAAAAAAAAAATTGCCTTAGAGAAATGTGTGGCCCAGAATGGTTCTCTAGTTCTTAATTTGGGAAAAGGTTCTCATTTGAACCAAA
The DNA here is from genome assembly GCA_028751855.1 of Ambrosia trifida. Classification (NCBI taxonomy): domain Eukaryota; kingdom Viridiplantae; phylum Streptophyta; class Magnoliopsida; order Asterales; family Asteraceae; genus Ambrosia; species Ambrosia trifida. The sequence continues at coordinate 18,618,607 of CM054128.1, read as the reverse complement.
TCCTATATATATATATATAAAAATATTTTTGTAAATGATTACGAGTGAGGAGAGAGAAAATATAATGATAAAAGTATGAAAAAGTATTATTATTTTAATTAAGAGAGAGAAAGATTTAGAGGTGGAGTAGTAATTTTTAGTGTAATTTGATGGAGCGAATTTAGTAAACGGACTGTGAATGCTCTAAATGCATTCACATAACACATTTGGGGAACCAAATGTATATGAGTGTGTCCACCAAATTATATGGGGTGAGTGTAAGTGGTTGTGAGTAGAGGAGAGAGAAAATATTTGGTGAAAACACTGTTCACCCATATATTTGAAAAGCCACTGTTCACCCCTAAAAATATTTTAATATTTTTAGAAGTGGTTGTAAGTGAGAATAGAGAGAATATAATGATAAAAGTATGAAAATTATTATTATTTTAAAAATGAGAGAGAAAAATTTAAGGTGGAATAGTGATTTTTAGTGTAATTTGATAGAGGAAATTTGATGGAGGAGATGTGAATGCTATAAGACTTGGAAGTTTTAAGGTGCTTCCTCCTTTTCTTATAATTTCTTTTATTAATTAAGTACTTTTTTAGGAAAAATTACAGAAATCGTCCTTTATGTTTACTTCTCTTTCAGTGGTTGTCCTTTAACTTCAAAATTGATGAAAATCGTCCTTTATGTTGTAAAATCTTGCACTGTTTATCCTTTAGCACTAACCCAGTTAATTTTCATGGTTAAATCTGCCCATATGAACCCAAAATGAGGACAAATTAGTCTTTTTACTCCTTAAAAATATTTTAATACATAAAACAAAAAGAATTAAAAATTAATATATGTATATACACACACCTACCACTGTCATCAGCTCCACAACCTACAACCATCATCCCTATCGTCATTTGCCACTATCACAACCACATACGACCACCATCACCCACCTACCACTGCACCACACCAATTAAAATATAATTCCCCACCTCTCTAAAATAAAAACTTCGCTTATCAGGGGCTTTATGACATTTGCGTATGTCTTTCCCGATAAATAGGTAAATTAAATTGGGGGTTAGGGTTTTTATTTAATCATGGTAGTTGGAGAAGAAAACACCACCTCAAACAAGCCTCAAGATTCCACAACAACTGTGCCAAATGAAGCATCGAAAACGATGCTATTATTAATGATAATAATAATAACTTAGGAAAAGATGTATTGGAACCAAACGTTCAAGAAACAACGCCGGAGAAGGGGGTTGAGGCCGGTGATGAAGGTGTTGCTGCTATTGATGAAATCCCGACCGTTGATGTGACAGATAATGATTTAATTGCAGTAGAAGAAGATATGAACAACAACGGGGATAATATTAAAACAAATGATGAGACAAAGACTGAGAAAATGAAGGAAGAAGTGATGACATTGGTTAAGAGTGATGAAATGTTGAAGTTGGTAAGTGTTTTGGTTAATGATCACGTTGTGTTTGGGTTAATTGGGGTTTGAATTTTGTTGCTGGTTTTGATTAAGTTGGTTTATGATTAGTTCTGTTTGTGATCAGGTTTGTGGCAGAGGTGGTGGTGTGGTCTGGTAGTGGAGGTGGATGTGGTGGTGTAGTGGATATGGTGGGGGTGGTGGGGATGGTGGTGGTTATTGAAGAATGTTAGTGTAGGTGTTGATAAAGATGATAAAGATGAGGGTATAATTGTCATTTTGCCCTCATGTGGGTCCACATGACCAAACTTAACCAAAAATACTAACCAGGTTAGGCTTAAAGGACGAGGCCTGCAAAATTTTATAACATAAAGGACGATTTTCATCAATTTTGAAGTTAAAGGATAACCACTGAAAAATGATGTAAACATAAAGGACGATTTTTTGTAATTTTTCCGTTTTTTTATTTGTTTAAGTAGTTGATTTCTAAAATGCTAAATTTCATATTTTTAATAGTTATTGTATTTTATAAATGTTAAATTCAATAGTTTAACTTATTATAATTATAATATGTTTAAAAATACAAGTTTTTTAAATTTTGAAATATGTCGTTACTAAAATAGTAAATAAATAGTCTATTTAGTTTTGGCCCACTTATCATTATATCATATCTATATTAATTGTACAACACTTTAATAGTGTCGTACTTCTCAAATAAGCCTGTGAATGGTTTACAATAAAGGTAGCACAATATACAACATGATAATACACAATAGAAATTTTCATTTGCACACAACAAACACAGCATAAGATACAACATGAAGATGCACATCAGACATAGGGAGCTAGGAGAGAGACTAAAGTCCTATCTCTGGCGATTCTTTGCGCCAACGCCGTCATCGCAACGCGCTGCAACTGCTAATCTCTTCTGCAGTCACCAAAAAGCTACGTTCACTGCTACCGGAAAGGACGATCTGTTGGTACCAGTCGGAGAAGATGAATCTTCTAAAGGTTGGAATGATGAATGTTGGTGCGGTGGAGAGGTCACTGGAGAGAGAAAGAGAAGAGGAGAGTGGGTGTGGCCTTCGTGGCTGTGACAGAATAGTGTTCGATGGTTGGGTGTTTGGGTGAAGAGAGAGGGTAGGTTTGAAGGGTTCTTGAAACACAAAATGAAGTCAAATATGAACTTCAACTTCACATGGTATTCGGACAAAAGGTGAAAAATAGTGTCGCCGGATTCGGTGGTGGTGTGGCAACGGTTGCGAGGAGTTGAAGATGGAGACTGGAGACAACGCCACCACAGGCTTTTGCGAATCCAGATCTAGGGTTTTGCGATGTAATAATTGGGCCGGGACCAACAGTTATGTGCGGCAATTTGGTGGTGGTGGTTCTGGCGTGGTGGTGGTGGTTTTGTGTTGGAGAAACTTACAGAGTGAGCACATAGTTTTGAAACCACCTTTTTCTTTGTTTCATTTAAAAACACGTATGACAACATAAATAAATATTAGGTGGCATTCAATGGCTTTTTTTAATACCCAAGGAATATAAACACTTAGACCATGTGTAGTGGAGGGGGTTATTTATAACGCTCCTGATTCTGATTGGTCCACGTGGCAGCTGAGTCAGTATGGGGAAATGAAGTGAAAATGGGGTGTAGTGGTAGGGGGTTATTTATAATGCTCCTGCTTCTGATTGGTTATTTATTTTATTTTTTTTAATCTTTTAACTCAAAATAATTAAAATAAAAGACAAATAAATATAAAAAAATTACAAATAATATTAAAAACACACAACTAATATTAATTAAATTAAAAAAAACAAACAACTAAAAAAATACAATAGCAAATTAAAAAAAAACGCATCATAAAAAAAACTAAACACACTAGAGGCGATATTTTGCAAGAATTTCTTCCCTATGAAGTTGTGCAAGGCGTAGGGCTTCTCACTCGAGGTGGTCGATCGATTTGGACAAAAACTCAATGTCCCTTTCCCTTTGCCTCGCCTCTTGAATGTCGACGAACCTTTTATTCTCAGCCACTCTCTGGTGCATAGTTTCCAAACGTCTTTGGCCGAGGTTGCGAGTATCCTGTAGTCGTCGATTCATTTCCTCAAAATCCTCCCTCGTACCACCACCTCCTGTCGAAGACGACTCATTCTTGCCACCCTTTTTTGATCTTCTACTGGGTGGTCTTGGAATATCCTCCTGCTCCTCCTGCTCATCCTCCAAATGAATAGGATCATCTAAACTCACAAATTGAGCATCGGATGACGGTGTATCCGGATCTCGCGACGAGGAGGTTTTGCTTCGTTTTGATGATCCTCCTCCTCCTCTCCTGATTTTGCGCCTATTACCGGACCCCATAGGCGGTACATTAGCCCACTTAGGACTTTTTTCTCAACATGTCCCAAATCCTAAATTACGGAAACGGGATACGGGTTTCTCTCATCTCGTCCAACGGTCTTGCCAACAAACCATCATCACCTTCCCCACTGCCCCTGTTATCTTTACAACGTTGGTAAACCTCCGAAAACGCATGACATTTAGTATTTATATCCATCCACTTTCCCGATATTGAGTCGTTCTCTCGATACTCCCCTCTACCCATGGCGTTAAAAAACACCTCTCGAATTCTTATCCAAAAGAGCGGCGACGAACCTTTTATTCTCGACCACTCTCTGGTGCATAGTTTCCAAACGTCTTTGGCCGAGTTCGCGAGTATCCTGTAGTCGTCGATTCATTTCCTCAAAATCCTCCCTCGTACCACCACCTCCTATCGAAGACGACTTATCCTTGCCACCCTTTTTTGATCTTCTACCGGGTGGTCTTGGAATATCCTCCTCCTCCTGCTCCTCCTCCACATCCTCCAAATGAATAGGATCATCTAAACTCACAAAGCGAGCATCGGATGACGGTGTATCCGGATCTCGCGACGAGGAGGTTTTGCTTCGTTTTGATGATCTTCCTCCTCCTCTCCTGATTTTGCGCCTATTACCAGACCCCATAGGCGGTACATTAGCCCACTTAGGACTTTTTCTCAACATGTCCCAAATCCTAAATTACGGAAACGGGCCACGGGTTTCTCTCATCTCGTCCAACGGTCTTGCCAACAAACCATCATCACCTTCCCCACTGCCCCTGTTATCTTTACAGCGTTGGTAAACCTCCGAAAACGCATGACATTTAGTATTTATATCCGTCCACTTTCCCGATATTGAGTCGTTCTCTCGATACTCCCCTCTACCCTGGCGTTAAAAAACACCTCTCGAATTCTTATCCAAAAGAGCGGCCTTTCTTGATAGTTAGCTACAAAAAAAAATATTATACGATTAGAACACAAAAAAAATATTATACGATTAGAGCTACAAAAAAATATTATACGATTAGAACACCAAAAAAAAATACTATACAATTAGAACACAAAAAAAAATATTATACGATTAGAACACAAAAAAAATACTAACCAACTTCGGGATCCTCTGATATGTCGAGCCAAGCCCGCGCTAAAGCAAACTCCTCGTCTTTTTCTCACCTTTCTTGTTTCTTTTTTTGATGAGGCTCATTAGGATCTTTTCTTCGGTGGGAGCGTCTCCTCCCCCCCCCCCCGGTTGAGAACCCTTAGGTTCACGTGGTTGGTTGGGCTCCCCTTGAGTTTCAGGCACGACCTCGGGCTGCTGTTGAGAAGGTTGGACATAGTTTACGTTCATGTTTGGCGGAAACCCTTGAAAATATTGACCCGGCATGCCTAGAAGTTGAGCGTATCCCATTGTGTTCGCGTCAAATTCGCCCCAAGTGGGTGGCAGTTGAGTAGTGTTTGGCATCGTAGTGTTTGGCCTCAGACCCGGGCGAGACGGGACCCCAAACGGTGAACCATATGGAAACATGTTTGTGTTTTAGTAGGTTTGTTTGTGTTGTGGTGTGTGTTTTTTTTTAGTTTGAGTTTATATGTGTATATATATAATCTTTTAAAAAAAAATTAAGTTACCGTTCGAAAAGATAAATGGCCCAACGGTCAAATTTTGTTTGACCGTTTCTTTCCCCCCTTAGTCCACGTGGCAACACGGTATTGGGCCTCAACATTTGTAACGCGCGTTAATAATATAACTCTTGGAACCAAAAAACACATATAACGCCCTCCCTTTTCGGTGTTCCTGGCGCGATTTTCAAAAATCACGCTAAAAAACGCCACCACTACGGTGGGTCTTAAAAGGTTTTTACCGCCTAACTTAAGTAACCTTTTTTTATTTTAATTCATGTCATTTTAGTCTTTAATTTATCCAAGATTAATACAAAATACAACATATTTCTATTTTGTTAATTCATTGCTTAACTAAAATTCTCAATTATAACTTTAAAATTGTTGACGTAAATTTTGTTTGAAAGCAAATCGGGTCAAATATAATACGTTTTGATTCGACAGTCTAAATTTTAGTTATCATACGTTTCGATGCAAATTTAGTTTAGAAACGAGTCTGGTCGATTGTAATCTTTATGTTATCATGTCTTCTTTGACACCGTTTATTCAATTTTGTTAGCAATTTTGTTTTGATATGAATGGAGTTCAAACGGCGTCATGCAAGAATGTACATGTGTAACCGCATGCCACGTCAACGCGAGGGTAACAATGAAACTTAGCTAATGTTATCTCTAGTGTCCACCAAACAGTTAATGAAACAGGCGCCTCGCGGCAAAGCGCGGGTAACCTATACACTAGTTACAGATTATATATATACCTATATAATATATATAAGTTTAAATTTAACGGCCCATTCTTTAAGACGTACAAGGCCCCCGAGGGTCCTTTTTTTATAGTAGGTGACTTTCTATTTGTGGCAGAGTCCATCACATCCCCCAGAAGTATCTGGGGGTCCCTAGCCACACACTCAACGACATCATCAGGCCACAGCCTGGTGTCGCGGGAGTGGCCAGCCCTGGAGAGGCAGTGCCCCTCTGTGCAAAGGGCGCTAGGGCTACCACCCGGAAAATTTCCCGCCACCTGCCACTTAACAGATGTTGCACCCTCCACAAGAGGCAAGCCTCTCTGGAGTAAATGCACGGTACTAGACAACCGGGGGGCCATCAGAATCGAACCTGACACCTACAAGTAGGCTAGTTTCGACTATCACTTGGCAATACCCACACTTTGCCTCCCATGGAAAAGAGATACTAAACATAATTCTTAACATAGCAAGAAATCATCAATATGATTCTTCTTAACAACAGAAGGAATATCATATTAATTGATTAAATAACTTTTTAAACTTTTTATTGTGAAGAAGGCTATGGACCTCAAATTGACACTTAAGACACGATGGCTAAAGTAATAACACCAAATATCAACTAATGTAACAACTAAAATAAAACTTTAAATCGTTTAAACAATACATGGATGATATCATGCGATATCGATTTATCTTCTACAATATGCTTTAGTAACTTTTAATTCAAGCATCTACCGCATATACTTTACAAGGAATGGAGTGAGAGGTCATGCCTACTTAATTCGATATTGTATATATCAAGATATTTATATTTATATATGTACGTATTTATACACGTTTAGAGACTTCTAGAGTTATACGTATGCGATATTGTAAATATGTATGGATGTATTATACAAATATATACATTGGTATTGAGAAACAATGTATTGAAAATTATCTCACTTTAGAGAAAAATGAAGAGCCGGTAGTCCATCATAATTGTCCCAATAGTATTTCCAAATAAAGTAGTTAATTATTTTAAAAGTGTATTAAAGTCGATTTGTAGTTTTGTACCCATACCTAAAATAGAACTAAATGCATCGAATGCGTTTAATTTATGTGGTTATAAGATAATTATTCCATTTGATAGAAAACTCAAAAAACTCAAAATTAGCGTTTGGTATGATGAAATGGAAGAAGAAATGGAATGGACCATTACGAGGTAATGAAAATTAGTGTGTTTGGTTGGTTAAAGGAATGGAATCACACATTCCACAATGCATTCCATTCCTTTAAAACCATTCCATCCACCCCCCCATATTTTTTCCATTTCATCCCTCATTCACCCTTTACTAACAACACCATAACCCACCACCCAACACCATCATCACCACCCACCACGTGAAGATCTGGCTGTAAATGATTCGGTGTTGGTGCAGTGACATTAGGATCATAATTGGAATTGGGTACAAGAGGAATCATCGAAGTTATAGTAAGCGACGGATCTGTCTCCCCCGCATCTTGTACTTCATGCAATTCTTCGTAAAGGTTTGCATTACTCCAACTAACCTTGAAATTCTCTAGGAACGCAGCACGCCTGGTTTCTACGATACAAGTGACATGGGAAGGATAATAGAATCTATAACCCTTAGAGTTATCGGGATACCCAATAAAGAAATAACTGATGGTTTTCATGTCAAGCTTCCGTAAGAATGGGTTATGAAGAAACAACGGCTACAACTTATCCTAAAAGTGGATAGGTTTGGTTTGATACACGTGTTCGCTCAAGGTATAATCATTCGCTCACACTATTGACAAAACCGGAATCCTAGGAGATGAGAAAGAGTGTAACGCGTGTCGTGAGATTAAGTACGCAAGAATATAAGTGGTTCGGTCTAGATCGACCTACGTCCACTGTAAAGAGAGAGATCGACATAATTGTCAGTGTGTTCGAGTTCCCTTTAGGGTATGCAGTTATGATGGCTAATGATTCTTGAAGAAGAATTGATGAAGGAGAGGAGAGGAGTACCGTAAGAGTTGTGGTGTTTTGATTAGGTTATGTGCATCAATCCTCAACCCTACTAATCTCCTTGTATTTATACATACCCAGGGGACACTCTAGTTAGGTTCAACTAATGATAAGTCCATCCATCAAAGACAAATCGATTATGAGCTTAGAGTATTTTAGCAATTGATCAATTATAACATTAATGATTATAATGGCTACTGATAAATATACAAGATGTTACGTATATTTATTCCAACGGGAGAATCATCGCAAAGCGATAGTAGGTTTTTATATGCCGACTATAACTTATAATATTTATGAGATTTACTAAACCAAAATTGTATAATATGATTACTAATGGCATTTGTTAAAAAATAATAGTGTTTGTTAGTTTAGCGTCGTTACTAAAAAAAATGCATCATAACTAACTGGTTGATTAATACAATAAAATCCAAGTTTGCTAATCTTGAAGGTCCGTTTCCTAAGACCGGATCTCATATTCTACATTATGTATGATACGTGAAGTGTGTAATAGTGCGAAATCCAATAACACACAATTCAAACAATTAAAAGAATCACAAATCTATAAAACAAACATGATAACACAAAGATCTAAACACAGTTAACCAAGATTTCTATTGATTTGACAGTGTAAACAAGGAAATCCTAGAGAGAGAAACTAAAGTGACGAAACCGATTTAGTTGAAAAAGTGTGAAAGTTAGTTGGAGAATGGCTTGGGATTGAGCTTTTATGTCTAGGCTCAATTCCAAAGCCCATGCTTTACCCTTCCATAATAACTAAAGCCTAAAATACATTATGTTTAAACTTAAACCCAAATTACATAAACTTTAAACATAACAACCAAAACGGTAAAACATCAAATCTCTGAATGTAAACATCTTACATCCACAAATCTAATTACTTAGTGTTAGTTATACTTAGTTAGAATATTTAGGCTGGTCATTTGAAAAAAAAGTATTAATCCCCCCTCTTTTAAAAAATACTTTGGATTTTAACCCTCAAATATGTATTTCAAACACTTATTGAAGAAGAAGGAGTCATTACAGCTTTGATTTTTCTTGCGGTAAGTAAACTATTCTTTTACTATTGTGCTATATATTTGAAGTACTATTCAGATTTTAACATTGTGCTATATGTTTGAAGTACTTTATAATGAATTAAAACTGGGTGACCAAAATGAAAGAGAAAATTGCTTAAATGGTCCCTATGGTTTGCTTAGATTTCACCTTTAGTCCTCAAGTTTTTTAAAATTACATCTATAGTCCTTAACTTTTGGTGTTTTTTTTAACTCGGATGATCCCTGGAGTGGATGGAGATTAAATAATCCAATTAAGTGAGTCTAAAATGACTAAACTACCCTTATTATAAAAAAGTAATTAAAAATCATGTGGGCCCCACCACTTCTTCTTCCACGCTTCATCTTCCTCGCCCACCACCTCCACAAACCACCACCACCACCACCACCTCCCCAAACCACCAGCACCACCAACACCTCCACAAACCACCACCAACATCAATCTCCACTTTCACCACCCCTACCATCACCTGTATCCACTTTAACCTAATAATAAAATGAAATGAAATAAAATATAAAACAAAAGTAATTAGGAAGTATAAAGAACCTGTGTATAAATGATCATAATTATTAATCTAAATCACTGCTTCTGAAGGAAGTATAGAGAACCTGTGTATAAATGATCATCATTATTAATATATTTGAATAAAATCCTTGCTCTGTCACTTGGATCGGGAAACCATAGCTTCTTAATCTAAATCATCTTTTTTTGAACAAAGCCGAAGCCACGTGGACGGCCAGTGATCTTATCATCATTATTAATCTAAATCATCATTATTCCTTTCGTCTGAATCCATTGATTACGGTCTGTGAAATGTAATCAATGGTTTGAAGTGGGTGTTTGGGAATTTGGGAATGAGAATCCTCATAAGAACGGCTTCCCTTCGTCTGAATCCATTGGTGTGTGTGACTTTTTGAATCTAGGGTTTGAAGTGGGTGTTTAGGAATTTGGGATCGAGTGAGAATTGTTACCATGTCATGGTTTTGACTAGGAAGACGTCGTTTTGTGGTGTTCAGGGAACGTGCGTCTTGATGTTGATGATGGGTTTAGGGCGGCGGTAATGGCAGAGAGTGGGATGTGGTGGTGGTGGTTTGGGGAGGAGGTGGTGGTGGTTTGTGGAGGTGATATGTGAGGAAGATGGAGTGTGGAAGAAGAAGTGGTGGGCCCACATGATTTTTAATTACTTTTAATTATATTTTGTTAATAATAAAGGTAGTTTCGTAATTTCAGGGCCACTTAACTTGATTATTTAACCTCCATCCACTCCAGGGATCATCTGAGTTAAGAAACACCAAAAGTTGAGGACTATAGATGTAATTTTCAAAACTTGGGGACTAAAGGTGAAATCTAAGCAAAACACATGGACTATTCGAGCAATTTTCTCAAAATGAAACGTTTATGAAACGTGTAGACGCTTGTTAGATGTGACGGTGTTATTGGATGATTATACTATTGTGAATGTTATTACTTTGAAAATAATTAGGGGTTAATTTAAAGATAATTAGGGCTAACAATTAAAAGAAAGAGTAGCAATTGGAAGAAGCTTTGCATTGATGGTTGAAGAAGAAACAACGAAGTATAATTACCTTGTGAGGAAAGTAATTATGGTTTGACTCTCGTGTTTGCTACAGGAACTGTCCTTTGCTCACACTCGTGGTTGAAGTTCGAATGCTTCCTCTATATGGACTCAATAGGTTAGTTAATATTCAATCAGGGACTCAATTAGTTAAACTTTTGGACTTTAGATTCAAGTAGCTAAAACCACTATAACACAGGGATGCAAATAGTAACTCACTCAAAATAATTAAATGTCAGGTAAACGACAAAAGTAAGATGACATATTACTATATTAGATCTGGTCATTCCGGTTCATTTAAATCAATAAATATGACTTCCCGTAGTTCTCGTAATTGATTGGAGTTCCTTTGTTATCCAATTTCTATATATGTGTATGGAGAAAGATATGGGGAGAGAGAAAGAGATAGAGTATATAAGGGTGTTTGTTTTTTCCAAAAGTACTTTTGACATCTTTTGTCTGAGCCGCGCAGACGTTTGGGGTTTGCATATTGTTTGATTTTTGAAAGGCCTTTCACTAAAAAAATCTTCCTGATATCTTCTTGGTGCAGACATAGGTCTATGTCTTCACACCTATTCTCTTCCTCTTTTTTTTTCTTTCTCTTCTGTTGTTCTCAACATCATCAGAGCTTCTCATTCCGCATTCTTCGTTTTCTTCTCTTCCTATTCCTCTTCTTATCCTCCCCCTTCCCCAACCCTGTCGCCACCTTTCCCCTTCGCCCCCTCCCATTCACCGCCCTCCTCCCTCCCCTCATTATTATTATTATTGTTATTATTATTATTATTTGAAAAGAAAACGATTGAAATGGAAAATGAAGGTGTTGTTATTGTAAGTTGTCTGGGTCATTTATTTTTTGTAGTATTGCTGCAAGTTGTGGGTTTGTTCTGTCACCAATGTTTTCGATGACAGTTTGTGGGAATAACTAGGGTTATGGTTGTGGTGGTTCACGACCAGTCTCGGTTATGATGGCTTATGGTTTACGGCCTGGGTTGTGGGTGGTTCACGACTGGGTTATGGTTTTGGGTTTCGCTGCAGACGTTAACAAACAAATAGCTTTTTTCTTGCAGACTGCAGACGTTTGGTTCACTTCTTCTCATTCAGATGTCTGTAGATGTGATCCGTAGACTGCAGACATTTTACATCTTAAAAAAACAAACATCTATGGTAACTGTGATTGTTAGGATCCTTAAAGTAACTTGTGATCACCTCAACATTCAGACGCAATAAAAATTCAATTACACATATATTTAATTTCTGCATATCGATCACGAACGGAGTTTCAATGCATGTTGTAAAAGGCAAACAAGCAAATAAAAGATTGTTATCACTATTAGGGTGGGCGAGGTGGTGAAGGGACCACCGTGATGGATGTGAAGTCCACGAACACCACCCCTCACGAAATGTGATGGGTGTGATGCCACATTTTAGTGTTGTGTATCAGAGTAGTGAGAGAAGTAATAAAGGAAGGTTGGTTGTTTGTTTGGGGATGAGGTGTGATGGTGTGATACATCACCTCATATATTTAATGATGGGTATGATAAAATTATAAAAATTGAAATAACACAATCTAATTGGATATGATAAAATTAACCGTAATAATCACCCCACGCACCCTTATCTTTTACGGTTTTGTGGTCACCATTAAAGTGCTAAAAAAAAAGAGGAAATGCATTATTATAAAAATCCACAAAACAATGACATTTCAATATTTCATGCATCAAAATGGCTTTCGAACAAACTTCAACATTTCTTGAAATTGTATTTAAAAAATAAAGATTTTGGATACTTTATTCATAATAATCGCAATAACATTATGTTTATTCCTCATGACCTCATGCATGTAGATTGCAATGCAACCTATATATAACAAATCAGAGTTTTTTTTACCATAATATTTAATTTACCAAAAATAAATAATTAAATGTCATGTAAAAGACAAAAGTAAGATGACATTTAATTACACATATGTTATTGCGAATGAGTAAACCACAACAAACCAAGTATTGTGAATGCTCTTATGATCATTAAAGTCGCTTGTGATCAACTCCACATTCGGAAGCAATAACAATTCAATTACACATATATTTTCCATCTTTTTATTTTTTGCTTATCGATCATGGACGGAGTTTCAATGCATGTTGCACAAGGCAAACAAGCAAATAAAAGATTATTATCACTATTACATTTTACTGTTTTGCGGTCACCATTAGTATATGTATAGTGGAGGTTTTATGGGGCTTTCTGTGGAATAAAATATTATAAAAGATTAAGAGGGGCTCCATGAAGCTTTATAGGAAAGGGTTATGGGATTAATATACTTCGTGTATGCTTTCTAATAGGTGTGTAATGATGTGTGGGTTTTATGGGGCTTTATAAATGATTGTATAATCATTGCTTAATTATTGTTTTTTTTATTTAAATAACAAATTTAAATACCAAATAATATTTCATTAAATAAAAAAATTACAAAACAAAAAAAAAATTACAAATACTTAAAAAAAATTACAAATACTTAAAAAAATTAGAAATACTAAAAAAAATTACAAATACTAAAATAAAAAAAATACAAATACTCATAGATTATATTTTTCTCGATTTCTGGCCCTAGACGAAGAAGTTCCAACCGTCGGGCGGACGTTGAACCATTTGGAGCTATCTCGTAGCAGTCTTCAAAGCCTCAAGTATTGAAAATTCCCATGTGTGGCTATATATTCTTCCAAAGCCGCCTTCAAAATCTGCTCGTCGCTTTGGCCGGATTTCCAACCGTACCTTGTGCGTTGATAAATGGTTTAAAAGTTGGTGCATTTGGTGTTAATATCGCTCCATTTGCCCGATATTGAATCCGTGGGCTAGTAGTCTTCTCCCCTACCAACGAGACTAAGAAATATTGTCCTGATTCGTTTCCCAAACTCACATTTAGTTTGATAGTTCACTAAAAAAATAAAAAAATATATATAAGTGTGCGCTGAAAAAAAAGGTGTATAAATTAATATAACATAACAAAAATTATATGTCTTACAAACAATGGGATCATCCGAAACGTCAATCCACGCTCGGGTCAACGCGTACAACTCTTCGTCGTCATATGGTTGTACGATTTTTTCGTTCGGGGTTCGGTTTTCTTTATTTTTATGGGATCGTCTTTGTTACCCGGTTGGTCGCTCGGGCTCTTGCTCCAGCTCCTGGGTCTCCGGAACCGAGATTGGCTCTTGCCAAGCTTGTGATGACCCGAACATTTGAGAAGACCCAAAGACTTGGGATGACCCGTAACCTCCCATGTTGAAGTTATACGTGTTCGGGTCTTATCCCATGGGTTGGTTTAACAGATTCATATACCCCATTTGGGTTTGAACCCAACCCGGAGCAATGGGTTAGTTAGGCTCGCCAAATGATTGAGAACCGTAACCGCGACCGAAAGGATTAATCTTTGTGTTTGAAAGGTATGTGTTTGTGTTTGAATGTTTGTGTTTGTGTTTGTGTTTGTGCTTGTCTTTGTGTTTGAATGTTTGTGTGAATATTGTGTTATATATATAAAGTGGTTTTTTTTTATTTTATAAATTTGACCGTTCACCAACGGTCTCCATCGTCCCAACGATAACAAATTCTCAAAGATTGTGCCTGTTCTCTCGCTATGTATATAACATTCAAATGGAAAACACCCCATAGCGTCTGGGGGCGATGTGCCTGGCGCTATGGGGCACATAACGCCCCATAACGAGAGACAATAACGCCCACTACCAATGCCCTTACAATAAAAAAGAAGAGGAAATGCATTATTATAAAAATCCACAAAACAATGACATTTCAATATTTCATGCATCAAAATCGCTTTCGTACAAAAAGGTTTCGGATCATTTAACCTTTCTAAAGAAAATTTAAACATTTCGTGAAATTGTATTTAAAAATAAAGATTTTGGATACTTCATTCATAATAATCGTAATAACATTATTATGGCTTATTCCTCATGACCTCACACATGTAAATTGCAATGCAACCTATATATAGCAAATCAGAGTTTGTTTTTTTTTTTTTTTTTTTTTAAATGTGAGAGTTTTCATGTTTAATTTGGTTTAATTAAGTTGCAAATATATTGAAGTTTATTTTATCAAATAGGTATTCCGCTTGTACATACGAAATACTCATTTAACAAAATAAATTTCAACCTCCACCGTAAACCAAAATAGTCATGAAACTCTCATATTTTGAAAGAAAAAAAAAAGAAAAAATTCAGCCTATCAAGATTTCCTGAAATTATATTATAACCAACCGAAAGCTTTATATATTTTTTATTCCATATGATATAAAAAGTTTATATATATTTTTTCACATAATAACTATATGCATCAATCACTCTAGCGAGTTGTCTTGTATATCTAATCTAGCTAAATTAATCACAGCTTGAGCAAACATATAATCCATGGCTTCTTACCTAAAACTGGTAGCAAACCAGCTACACATTCACACCAACCGTAGACCAATTTGTCTTACCAAAATTAACAAAAATTGCATCTTTTCATATGTAACTTCAATATCGCTTCATACCCACCTTCCAAATATCATCTAAGAGTACCATTTCATCTCCGGTAACTGATACGACGTCGTCGGCTGTTGCTGGAACATGATTTCTCCTGGTGCCAACATCATGGTTTGTTGTTGTAGTTGCAGTTGCAATTCTGGTTGTGTGTCCATTAGACTTTTGTCTGAGTTGGTGTCCGTTAGAAACATCTTGGTGTATGCAGATGATGATGATGAATTACCAGTATTATTATTATTAATACCCTCTTGATCGTTCCAAAACAGGCTTGGGACGGTTGAACGTTTCGCCGGAAAGAGATTCGAGGTGGAAACGACGGCGTTTGAGTTTAGCATGTTATCAAACATGAGGTTGTTGTGTTCATGATCTTCCATAATTGAATTATACTCTGTGCCACCTTCGGTTGGTTTCATGAACCAGTGGTGGTTGTATGATCTACATGGTAGTGGAGATGATATGGTGTGATCACCGCCGCCTCCACCACCACCACCACCACCAGCAACTTCCACCGGTCTCGGGGTGCTAAACTTCTTGTAGATTCGACACAAAACCCAATCATCCAACTGCATATAACCACAAACGTTAATCAACCATGCATGACAGATAATATTAGTTAGCAGTGACGAAACCAGAAACTTTTTAGGCTGAGTCAACATAAAGTTATCTTCACGCTACAACAAGGGTTTCCGTTCATGTTTTAATAAAAAAACATAAAGATTTTTATATAAAAATTCTAACAAATTCTGATGCTAACGGCTCAAACGCCCTTAGGTCTAGCCATGCATCACTCAAAACACCTAAAAAAGATTTAATAAAAAAGATCATGAGGGTCAACGAACCCTCATGATCCTGGTTCCACCACTACGTATCGCTCAAAAGCTGGGGCGGATCTAGAGAAGGAGCAGGGGTAACGTCCGTTACGTACCCCTCAACTTTTTTGGCGTAGTGTATTTTTAATTTTTTTTACGTGTTTTGTATTACGTTATTTGTAAAAATTATATAACGATACCCCTTAAATCTTGGTCTAGATCCGCCAGAAAAGTCTATAATTACAAACAAAATATAAGATTACCCGTAAAGATCCTTTATTTTTGGTGGGATCATAGGCAGGTGGGGTAGAGATGGATTTGCCATCAGTGAGCCGATACTCATGCATGATCCAATTTGTCTTCACACCTTTGGGTGGTTTACCACCATAGAATACAAGAGCTTTCTTCACACCAACTTTTTGTGTACCACCAGCCGTCAACACCGGTTTATCGATTCCTGTCGCTTTCCAATACCCCGACGTCGCCGCCCTGTTCGGCCGGGCTCCGTTCGGATACTTCCTGTCTCTAGGACTGAAGAAATACCACTCTTGTTCACCAAACGTCGCCTTAGCTACACACATAATTTATAAAAATAAAAAAAAATATATCAGAAAACCCTAACCCTCTGAATAACAGAGGGTTTCGGGTTTTTGTAATTTGTAGTTTTCGTTCTTAATAATATCAAAAAGTCATTATAGTTTTCACAAAACATCATTGATGTGATTTCGTATGTTTTATATTAACCTTGGCTAAGAAAACCAAGGACAAAACATCAGTAGTAAGCTGTCAGTAATAAGTTTATTATTATTACTGACAGCTTACCGTCTTATTGAATTTTTTTTTTATTTTGTTTTTTCTCTGGTATTAGTCCAGAGTGATACTCTTTTGTTTAGCCGTGAAATACACGTCCATATTATAAAATTGCTATATTTATACCTGGAAGCTCCCACGGATCGAACTTATATAGTTCGATTTCAGCGATGATGGCGGCTGGAAGCGGTTCTGATGCCGCTTTCTTCTTCAGGTAGTGAACCACGAGCTCTTCATCGGTGGGGTGAAACCGGAACCCGGGTGGAAGATAGGGTTGTTGAGAAGACGTACACAAATGATGATCACTACCATCCATGCTTAAATAATATTCCGATGATTATTTAGCTTTAGAATTGATCGTAAATATTCACCAACTTGGTTCTTTAAAGGGTAATTAATTAACGGAGAGAGAGAGAGAGAACCACAAGAAAATATAAGGTTAAGAAGTGTGCAAAATACGGAGCATGGTATTTAAGATGGGGTGAACCGTAGGTGATCTCATGTAATACGTAGTTAATACGAGGGTTATGGTTGGCAGTAATATAATGGCACGTCATAATAAAAGGGTAGATCGGTAATTAAGTAGTGGGGTTGTAAAGTATTGAGTGGGTTACGGTTGCAGAGGATGATGATGTAAGTAGAATTTTGGCGACTAAAGATTAGCCATTGAGGCAGTGACACGCGTCTCGGAGGATGACACGTGTCAATCTGAGAACGGAGATGGAGTGGGGACCAGGGAACACCAGATCTTTTATGTGTTGGCGAGATATTTGTGGATGGAAGTGATGTTTTAGGGTGTGAGAGAGATATTTTGAGGTGAATTGCATAAAGAAAATAAATAGGGAAAAATGAGTTGTTATAAATCTTTATCGAATGCCACAAAGTAAATTATTGCTTTTTTAGTCGCTTTATCTAACTTAAGTAGGGTGGTGTAAAGGGTCGGAACTAACTCAATATGACCCGGATTTATTAGAACCGTATATTTTTTTATTGTTGAAACTGAGAGTCACGAACTGAACCATAAAAGGTTATGTGGTTTCGGGTCTGAAGAAACAATAACTATCTCGGAGATTATCACTAATCACCGAGTGGTAAATACTTATGTAACTGCAAGTACGTTCTTTACCCAAACCTTTGGTTCAACCCGAGAGTGGAAATATAAGTGAGTGAGTGTGTGGTAAAAGTAAGAACACGAAGATGTAAGTGGTTCGGTCAAGCAAGATCTACGTTCACTGTGAAGAACCGGTGATCTTATTACTTTGGAGAGTGCAAAGTATTACAAATAAACCTAGCTCTATGTTACAAGTAAGTATTTTTCCATCCTATGCTAAGGAGTTGATGTCTTCTATTTATAGTGGAGATCATGGGCTTGGTAGGAAGCCCACGAGGAGTCTTGTATTCCTTGGGCCCAACCTCGGACCAACTGCTTTTGGCCCCTGAAAAGGGCGGGAAAAAGGATGGCACTGTAGCTGACGTCATCGGCAGTTGGGGATGACTTGCCAGGCGGTGTCTGACGTGACCCATGACAGCTGGTAAGCACAATAGAGGCAACATGGTGGAAGCATGGAACCAGTCACGTCACTGTTGAACGTCAGTGGTTGTTAGGCTACTGCGGACACGTGTCACCTTTCGCTTGGTGGTGCCTGTGATCTTCTGCAGACGGATCTTCTGGATCTTTGATCTTCCGTACCTCGTACCTGATCTTTGTCTGACGTGACTCCTAAGCTTTGTGCTGAAAATTTTGACATCGAAATAATGATGATTTTTCAGTTCTTGAATTTCGTTTGTGGGTTCTCAAGCAACATTTGTTTTCGGCTCACTAGACCTTGATTCCTTCGATTTCGATTAGGAGGATATGTGCGATTAAAAATTGTGGTTTCTCTCGGCATTTG
Source organism: Ambrosia trifida (assembly GCA_028751855.1). Lineage (NCBI taxonomy): Eukaryota > Viridiplantae > Streptophyta > Magnoliopsida > Asterales > Asteraceae > Ambrosia > Ambrosia trifida. The sequence goes on along the minus strand of CM054128.1, from coordinate 18,599,766 downwards.
AAGGCATTTCTAGTGGAAGATGACTTTTGTTACTCATGATAAATTTTAATTTCGAATTACAATTGAATAAATAATTTTCATGAGTTTTGTAAATTTAGTTTATATGATTTTTCGCTGCGTATCTTCTGAAATAAAAATAAAACTTCTTTTAAGTTATTAATATGATTTTAGTCTTTGAGGGCCAACAGTTTGACACCGGTTTTGCGGGTCTTACAAGTGCTAATCACATGTTTACGGGTGAGGGTCTTACAAGTGGTATCAGAGCCATCGGTTTGAGGGATCCAAGTGTCGGGAAGGATACTTGGACTCAAACTCTGCGCTCAAAGTGCTGCAGGGTGTTTGGCTCGGAGCTTGATCGTGGAATCCGGTAAGTGTGATCCGAAATAACAATCTTGTTCAATCAGATATTGTTATAGGTAAGTAATAAGGATATTGAAGAAACAAATTGTCTTACCTTCGATACAGGATGATAACACCACGTTCCCACAGAGATTATCCTTCACCAGTAGCTTTACAGAACTGTAACGACCTGCAAACACGATAAGCTTTGGGTAGGGAGACGACTACAAGACGTAGTTGTTTATGACAAAAACTGGGGTGAATGGGGATACTATCAATGATAGCTCTTAGGGTTAGCAAAACATGTCATCTCTATTACCCAAAACCCTAATCGTAATGGGTCAGGGCCCGATTAGGGTTGTTTCCACTACCATAGATTATATTAGTAAAGTAGTTAAGGAGGGCTATAATTAAGGAAACATTGGAACGATTACCGCTTCTACCGTTCCGCGCATATGATCGCCCGTGATTGTAGGGTGGTAGTTGACAAGCTGATCTCTACGCAATGAGGTGATGATTGCGCAGAGTCTTCTTCCGCGCAGGCTTGGATTCGGGTTGGGCCTAACCGCTTAGTGGTTTAGTACCCAATCCCATCAAGTCCCCCCATTCCAGTGTGTTTGCTATCTTTGAATTTGTGAGGAGAGAGTAGGGATGCTGGACTTAAAAATAGTTAAGCTTGGATGACAGCTCATCCTTTGATAATAGTGAAGACGGGGCTTTGGTGCGGAATTTGTAGTGCGGGGATGTCTATGCGGAGTGGGGTGGATTGTGCTGCTGTAGAGGCGAGATGCGGAGAACAGGATTAACAATTTTACGCCAGTTGTCCGTAGCGTATGTGACACGTCAGTAGGAGGTGGTGGCCAGTTGTCACTTCCCCAACGAAGCTGAAAAGGTGGGGGTGTGCTGTCAGTATTGATGGGACGTGCATAGTGACAGTTAACGTCCTATCAAACGCGTATCCTAATGCATGTCAGTCGCATAGGCGCGTGCTGGCGCGTGTGCCGTCTCCACGACTGATGCATGACACGTGTCGTTTGATTGTTGGTCAGGTGTTTGAAAAGTCACTTGCCCCACGTAGAGTGACGTCATCGTCATTAATTGCACACCCTATATAATCATTTCAAAATCCCATTTTCCCACTTTTTCCACACATCATTCCCTTTCATTTTAAACGGTTTAAGCACTTTCTTGTTTCTGTCTTCCAACATTCTCCCTTTGTTCTCTAATATGTCTCAAGAATCACTAGTTACCTCTGAACAAACGAAAGGTGTCGAACCCACGAAGGAAGAGACATCAGCCAAGAGCATCGATACCACTACAATTAGATGGGATGCTGGATCGTTTTCCACATTCCTTGACCAGTATGGTATAGAGGCGTCTTGGTGTCTGGAATTACCAGCTAAGGGTAAAACTGATTTACAAGCCACAGAGGGGAAGATAGCCTTGTATGAGGCATTTTTCACTAGATGTTGTTTCAGGCTTCCTACCATACATTTCGTGGTGAACACTCTGCTCACTTATGGTGTTCATCCCACCCAGATGACTCCATTTGAGATACTGCGCATAATTCATTTTGAGGCAACCTGTCGTGCCCTGGACATGGAGCCCACATTTGATAGATTGAATGTGTTTTATGTGCTGGAGGAGGCTCATGGTAGGAGTGGGTGGTACAGTTTGGCTGCGCGGAGAAAAGTTACCTAGCTTGTGTCGGAGAACCCAAAATCGATGTATGACTAGAAAGACAAGTTCTTCTATATGAATCAAGGAGTCATCCCTACACCTCTGCAGTGGATGACGATTGGTGTAAAGGAGAAGATTGCCGAATTTCCACCGATGGCTAACTACAAGCAACAGGACTGGTATAAGTCGCTGTGTGCACATGCTACTCCACTTGCGATGCATAAGTGTCCCGAGGGAGTGTTGGTGATGTTGGGGTTGAGCCAGTTAGACACTCCTAAAGGATATGATCCATGCGTGCCCGAGGAAGGTATATTTTCTTTGTTGTTGATATTGTGTGAAGTGAACCATTACCGATCCTTTTGATGTTTTTTGACAGGTATGACCAAGTTTGAGTTGTTCGAGCAGGGAGTATGTGACACCCCAGGAAAACCCCACATCGGCCGTGGCCAGGAGAGATCCTTGGTTCATAAGTAATGTCTTGCCTCTTAAATCACCAACGCGTTTTGGGGCTTAATGTTAGTGGATGAGAGGAGAAATCCACAGTTAAGCATGCTCAGGTGGAAGAAATTCTAGGATGGGTGACCTCCTGGGAAGTCTCCACTGGGCAACCAAAAACAAATCCGTGAGCTCTGGATGGGCAACCCATCGGGGCAAAGCGGACAATATTGGTGGTGAGAGGGGCGGGGTGTTACAGATGGTATCAGAGCCACTCCTGTGCCGTTCGGGATGGTGGGTGCATGCCTCATCAGGGACGACGAGACTCTAACGGGGGGTGAATGTGACACCCCAGGAAAATCCCACATCGGCCGTGGCCAGGAGAGATCCTTGGTTCATAAGTAATGGCTTGCCTCTTAAATCACCAATGCGTTTTGGGGCTTAATGTTAGTGGATGAGAGGAGAAATCTACAGTTAAGCGTGCTCAGGTGGGAGAAATTCAAGGATGGGTGACCTCCTGGGAAGTCTCCACTGGGCAACCAAAAACAAATCCGTGAGCTCTGGATGGGCAACCCATCGGGGCAAAGCAGACAATATTGGTGGTGAGAGGGGCGGGGTGTTATAGGTAGCTGCGCAAGTTGTGTATAATACTATCCCTAAGGGATCTTAATCGTTGATTGAAAGGCTGAGTGTGAATTTCATGACTCCCCAGCTTGTGGATCCTCCGAGGCATTTCTGTAGAACAGGTTAGAACATTCTTAAATAACACCTTGATGTAAATTTTTATCGTGATGAACACCTCCTGTGCCCGAAGGGTGCGCAGTTGTGTACGTTTTTGCGTGCTAACATGACGCACCCTTCTTAGCAGGAGCAGGTATTTAACCCCGCAAGATGGTGGTAATTGATTTGGAGACGCACTCCCAAGGTCGTAAAAAGCAAGCTTGCACAGGTGATCAAAGCGTACTGTTGTTCCATTCCGCCATCGTTCTTATCCTCTTAAATTTTACGTAGTGCTTTCCACAAGCGCATGACCCAAGAAGCACAAGAAGTGGTCCAGGAAAAACAAAGAGGTTGAATCATCCTTTGTACCACTTGATGAAGAGGATGAAGCGACTGAGTCTGATGAGGAGCTCAAGAGCAAGTGTCGCAGAGAAGGGTCCGGTACCAAACCTTGAGACGATGCCTGACGAACTATTTCTACAGAGAATGGAAGCCTTTGTGCAGACACAAGTGCAGATTCCTAGACCAACGAGTGATTCTATGCCCACCAGCCCATTGAAGACTTTTCCCGCGATTCCTGTCAATGTGTCACCACCGCATGTTATGTCCAAGGGACCCAGGATCAAGATGACGATGATGCCCCTCCCCAACGAGGAACCCTATTCGTTTCAAGACTGTGAAGCCAACTTCCGGTGAGTTAATTTAATATTAAATGTTGTCACATTATTTCGAAAGGCTAATGAGCTCAAATGCTATTGCTCGTGCGCAGTTGGAACTTCCGCGGCCGCATCTGCATCCACTAAGGAACCTCTGATTGTGAAGGATTCCTCCACCGAGGATCCGCAAATGAAGGGGAAACCTTGCGGGTGGAGAAAGCTTTACTTAACGCAGAAGATGCGATATGCCAGCAGGAGTTGGCTGATGCGGAGGCAGCGGAGCGGCAACAAGAGTTGGCTGATGCGAAAGCCGCGAAACAACAATAGGAGTTGGAGAAAGTTGAGGGTAAGAAGAAGGTTGATGCACCACCCCCTTAAAGCCGGTTAAAGACAATGTGATATAGGCCCCACCACAAGGTAATACGGACGTTGTTAAGAGTGTTTCTGATGTGAATCCGTCTGGGATCGACGAACGAGCTCATGACTCAACGAATGTGGTGCCTAACATTCCTGAAAGTAACGTTGAAGAGCCCAAAAAGGCATCCATTGAGTCTACCGTTCCACCAACCAAACAAACTGAGATATCAAGGGAATCTCGCGGGTCGGGGTCATCCGGCAGTGGGAAAGGCAGGATTGCTCCTCGTGATTATGATACAACATGTCCTTATCAGCCACGATTGGACATCCTGGCCTCTACCCGGTTTACAAATCCCCTTTATGCTGAAGAGTTTGTTACTTATTTTGTACCTCCTAGTGAGCGCGATTATCAAGATATCTTGGACCGTTGTGCGCTATTCACAGATATGAGCATGAATGCGGCGCTGCAAGTGGCTGGGCTTGGCTCCTTGATCCGTCGTAAAAACGACTACTTGCATGCATGGGAGAATCTAAGGGATTCGCAAGCCTCTCTTGTGCACAAGGAAGAGGAGTTTCAAAATGCCCGTGCCAATATCAAGTCTGATTTGGAGAACTACAAGCAAAAAGCTCGCGCTGCTGAGGAAGAGGTGAAGAAGCTTAAGTCCGACCATGCGCAATCTTCTGAACGCTGGAAGGAGTCTTGCCAACGGACTAACGGAGAGTTAGAACGTTACCGTGGACAAGTGGAGAAGTTGAAGAATGATGTTGGTCGGTTGACCCAAGAAGCTGAAGAGAATTGGAAAGCGTATGACGCCAAGCTGGCTGAACTGTCTGAGACAGTGATGAAACTAAACCAGCAGCATGAGGACCTATTGAAAGCCACAGCTTGCGAATCTGAGCTGGTGATTGAATTCAACTCCCTGAACCAAGACAAGAGTCGTTTGGCGGAGGAGAAGGTTGTGTTAGAGTCCTCATGCGCCCAACTTGAAACAGAGATGCACCAGACCTCGGCAGCATACCAAGACGCTGCTATTGCTTCCATGGCAGCCCGTGAACACGTTAACTGGGAGATGCAATTTGGCATCCAAGGGGTAAGTATTCCAATTATATATCTTTGTTTCGCATGATGTTTCTCTATGCTTAGACTCTTCATAATATTGCAGATTTTCAAACGTGTTTGGAATGAACCCAAATTTAGCGATGCCATTGCGAATATTGGTAGCACCTCCATGAACGTTGGCATCCAACTGGGGTTCGATGAAGGATTCTACCACCATGCAGTGGGGAAGAAGTTGGAGGAAGGTGTGCATTACAAGAAGCCATATGAAGCAGAGATGCAGACGGCGCAGGAAGAGTTTGAAGCTATATCCTTTGATGTATTTGACTTGGTTGGTGAGTGCCTCAAGATGGATGATCTTGTTGGGGAGCTTCGCGCGTACTTTAAGGAATCCGACCATCTTGGAGCGGAGTTGGCGGAGAAAGCTCGCAAAGAGGAGGAAGATCGTCAAGCTACTATGGCCCGCGGCACTGGTGGGTCAACTTCGGCGAGCACAGGGGGTAGTGCGCATGAAGGGATTGCCAACGCTAAGGACTTCGACCAGTACATAGATGTTACTGATTATTCTTAGAATTTTTTTGTAATGGGACAATTGAATCCATGGTCGTGTACTCGAATAATGCCTTTGTTTTGTTTAATCGTTGTGACATGTATCTTTATTTCCCTTGCGCATTATGTAATCATGCTTTGTTGCAGGATGGCGTCAACCTCATCATTAGGCATCATGTTTCAGACGCATGGTGACGCTTCGCACTGTTGACGAGACAGTTATGACGGCTCCTGTCAGCTATGTGATGTGACGCCTGTCACAACTACTAGCTAATGGAGTGCTTACCATTAATGGCTAATTAATATAATGTACTTTCCTTTGTATAAATAGGTAAGGTTTAATAATCTCTCTACTTAATCTTTTCTCCTTTCCTGTTTCTTTTGTTAAAAAATGGGATCCTCTTCACGACCACTTCAACTGAACAATACTGAAAAAGTGGCCATTCAAGGAATGAAGAAGTTGTCTGCTCATCCTCCCAAAGTCGGAATGCCTTCTGATGCAGTCGATCGATTGGCTAAGTGTTGTGGTTCTTTGCTTTCTCAGGAGGAGATGAGACTTGATAATCTAGATGACCAAGGGACGTCTGATGGTCTACCCTTGAAGATGAAGAAACTCTCGGAACTTGGTGATATTCCCAAAACTCCCACGCTTGTGTTTCGTCTAGTTAAATGGAAATGGGAACATGTTCCTAAGCCTTAGTGTGATGACATATAGTAATCTCTTTTGCTCCATATGGTAGGAATATGGAATATAGAAATCTGTGTTGTCCCGCATGATAGTATAGTTGCATGTCATGCAAATTTTGATGTAATCCGTTTTGTGCAGTTGTCTTGGGTAAGATGTGTAATCGAACTCTTATGAATATAAAGGTCTCATACTTGCTTATTATTACTTTTATTTTTCTTCCGCTCTTGTCATGAATGCATGAACATACTTGAGACGTAGAAACATACTTTATTAAACAAAAACATGATGGGCTGAAAAGCCGTTATTACAAAAGTTGGAAAAAGTGCATAAACTTAAATGTAACAAATGCGCAGCTACGTTGCTTTCCAGATGCGCGGGACTGGTGTACCATCTATACGTTCAAGAGCGTATGCACCTTCCCGAGTACCCCTTGTATTTTGTATGCGCCTTCCTAGTTAGGGGCAAGCTTCCCGGGCTTTTTTGTGTTGGATGCTTCGTTGCTGCGGAAGACATGGTCACCAACGTGGAAGGTAAGTGCCTTGACCCACGCATTATAGTATTTTTCCAATTGCCTTTTGTAGTTAGCTTCTCGAATAGAGGCAATATCGCGCCGTTCTTCCAGCAAATCCAAACTCAATCGCAGCTCTTTATCATTGCCAGTGTTATGCGCCATCAATACCCTTGGAGACGGGCACCCTACTTCTGCAGGTATTACTGCTTTCGTCCCATACGTCAAGCTAAACGATGTTTCTCTATTATTGGTCTTCGATATTGTGCGATGAGCCTATAGAATATGAGGGAGCTCGTCGACCCAACTAGTGCATTTTGTTCCGAGCCGAACCTTGCCTTGATTCCCTCGACAATGCTTCTTTTTGCGCGTTCAACTTGCCCATTTCCTTGGGGATGCGCAACGGAAGTAAATATTTGTATGATGTCCATGGAGGCGAGCTATTCTTGCAAGTGTTGGTCCGCGAACTGCGTGCCATTGTCACTTACAATTTCCATTGGGAGGTCAAATCTGCATATGATGAACTCCAAATAAACTTCTTGATGCTACACCCATCAATCGTGGCTAATGTCTTAGCCTCTACCCACTTAGTGAAGTAGTCAGTTGATACTACTAAGTATTTAACATTTCTGGGTGCCGTGGGAAAGGGACCCACCAGATCGATAGCCCATTTTTGAAAAGGCCAAGCGGCCGTCACCAGTAACAAGTTGTTTTTTGGCCTGAGAGTCCCTGGTGCGTGCCGCTGGCAAGCATCACATTTCCGCAACTCTGACACTGCGTCCACATGCATACCAGGCCAGTAGTAGCCTGCATTCATTAGTTTGGCGATGACTATTCTTGGTCTGGCGTGTAGCCCGCAAGTGTCTTCGTGTATGTCCTTGATTAGGTACATGGCCTCAGTGGAGTCCACACATCGCAGCAGTGGTCCAAGATACGAGCGTCGATATAGAATGCCATCAAGTACTTGGTAATGTAATGCCTTGCTCTTGAGTTTGCGGGCCTCGGCCCTATTGTTTGGAAGAGTTCCGTTAGTTAAGTAAGCCATGATTGGGGTCATCCATGAAGTTTTCCCCGTTTATACTACGTTCACTTGCCTCTGAGGCATGGATGGGTGATTTAGTACCTCAAACCCGCACATCCTTGCCCATGTGCTCAAACACTGTTGAGGCCATCTTGCTCAGCACATCAGCTGGTTGGTTCTGGCTGTGCTTTATGTGATTGACCTTTCAGTAACTGAAGTTACGTATTAGCTCCTTAGCATGTTCTAAGTACAAGATCATTGAGGGCTCCCTAGCTTCATAAGAACCATCTATATGATTGGCTACGAGCATAGAATCAACGTAGGCCTCAACTTGCTGAGCGCCCATCTTCTTTGCTATGCGCAAGCCTGCCAATAAGGCTTCATACTCCGCCTCGTTGTTGGTGGTTGGGAAATCAAGGCGTATAGCATAGGTGAACTCTTTGCCTTCTGGGGTTATCAGACGCAATCCCGCGCCAGCACCATCATCGTTACACGCACCATCAGTAAACAGTTCCCACTTCTGGGATGTATCCGGTGTTGGACTTGGTGTTGTTTCCTGTTGGCATTCAGCAATCTTGTCTATGGGGACCTCCGTGGCGAAGTCCGCAAGGATTTGTCCCTTGAAGGAGGGTCGTGTTTTGTACGTTATTGAATGCTCACCCAACTCAATGGCCCACCTGGCCAATCTTCCCGAAAGTTCCGGCTTGCGTAAGATATCGTTGATGCGAAGGTCGGTTAAGACATAATGGGGTGACCCTGAAAGTATTTGTGCAGCCTCCTTGAAGCATGTACGAGTTTCAGATCAAGTTTTTCAATGGTGGGGTACCTGGTTTCCACATCGAGTAACGTTCAACTGACATAATAGATTGGGGTTTGAACCCCTTTCCTATCAACCATCAAAACTGCACCCACTGCTCTATCGGTTACGGACAGATAAAGCGTTAGTGGTTCTTCTGGCAAAGGCGCAGTGAGTGTTTGCAAGTTTATGAAACATTCTTTCATTTCTTTAAAGGCTTTCTTCGCTTCTGCCGTCCACGGGAAGTTGGATTTTTTTTTCATGCAATTTTTAAGAACGTCAACAAATGGGAACGACTTGGATGCGTAATTTGACAGGAACTGGTTCAAGCCTACTGGTTGCCCCATTAATGTTTGCACCTCCTTCACAAATGACGGAGGTGGCATGCGTTCAATTGCTTGGATGTTCACATGGTTCGCGCGGAACCCGTCCATCATAACAACCACTCCTAAAAACTTGCCCTTTCCGAATAAGCATTTACTCGGATTTAGCTTCATCCGAACACTGCGGAGCTGATCAAAGGTCTTCTGAATGTGACGTAGCATTTGGTCTTCCTCTTTGCTTTTTATAACCATGTCATCCACCTAGACCTTTAGGTTGACCCCAATTTGATTGACAAAAGTTGTGCCCATCAATCGTTGGTACGTGGCACCCGCATTCTTGAGACCGAACGGCATCTTCGTATAATAAAAAGTTCCCATGTCAGTACGAAACGTTGTTTTATCTTCATCCTCTTTGGCCATCTGTATCTGATGATACCCTTTGTAAGTATCGAGGAAGCACTTGAATCTGAATGGTGCTAAAGAGTCGACTTTTGAATTGATCTCTGGCAATGGGTAGCAGTCCTTAGGACAAGCCTTGTTTAAATCCTTATAGTCCACGCACATGCACCAACTACCATTTTACTTTTCAACCATAACTGGGTTAGCTCTGATACAGGATGATAACACCACGTTCCCACAGAGATTATCTTTTATCGGTAGCTTTGCAGAACTCGAACGACCTGCAAACATGATAAGCTTTGGGTAGGGAAACGACTACAAGACATAGTTGTTTATGACAAAAACTAGGGTGAATGGGGATACTATCAATGATAGCTATTAGGGTTAGCAAAAAGTGTCATCTTTATTAGAGATGTTATCCCTTATATAGAGGTAGACATATGCCACCATTACCCAAAACCCTAATCGTAATGGGCAAGGCCCGATTAGGGTTGTCTCCACTACCCTAGATTATATTAGTAAAGTAGTTAAGGAGGGCTATAATTAAGGAAACATTTGAATGGTTACCACTTTTACCGTTCCGCATATATGATCGCACGTGATTGTAGGGTGGTAGTTGACGTGCTGATCTCTGCGCAATGAGGTGATTATTGCGCGGAGTCTTCTTCCGCGCACGCTTGGATTCGGGTTGGGCTTAACCGCTTAGTGGTTCAGTACCCAATCCCATTAGATATCTTGTGATTGCAAGTTGCCTCAAATTCATAATAAAGAAACGATTAGATGGCATGGGGCCTAGTCAAGGATTCATTCGGGCAACGAATTTCTTGTGTAACAAGTATTCTAGTATTACTATTGCAATGATGCATACTAACAATGTGATGTCATGTTGTTAATCAATTGTAATTTTAAATGTGACAGGAATAAGAACACTGTATTCGATCAAAATGGGATCGAATGATTCAGCCAACAAAAATATATATTAGTAAAAAAATTTGTAACAAATAAAAATTATTTACCAACAACGGGACATTTTGACGTATCAAGCCACACCTTAACCAATCCAACCTCCTCGACTTCAGTTCATATCTTCGCCGTTCTATCTGTTGGCCTACCCCGTCCTCAACCTTTACCTTTTACCATTACGTTGGGGTGGCGTCACTTGAGTTTTCGGAACGGTCGCTCCGTCATCACTATCCTCATGGACGGGGTGAGGGGGCCTATTAGCGATGATGAGGGAGGTGGTTATGTTTGTCGTGTTAGTTGAAAAGGAGTGGGAAATGATTGTGGCGAAAATTGTTGCATTTGCGAAAATTGTTCTATTTACATATATTGCATTGAATTAAATTTGGAAGGAAACGTACGGGCTTTGTTGGTAACTAGACAAAGCCCTAAACAGTTGTACTTGTTGCGAAAGAGGCGAATCTAGTATCAGAGTGTACCAACCCGTCGTTGTAGTCGGGTTGTTTGGGTTGTATGGTTTGAATGGATCCATGAGTTTTTTTAGAGTAGAGATTGTTTTTATAAAAAAAAAATATATAGAGAGATTTGAGTTGAAGAGAGAAATTTTATAAAAAAATGTTATGAAAGGGGTTGTTTTTATAATTTGAAAAAAAAAATATTTTTTTTTTACTAAAGTAGCTGTTGGAATCCAACGGTAATATATTAAATGAATTTTGCTTGTCCCCAACATTATTGACAAGGCGTCTAAGACATAATACGACTCAAAGAGGCAGTGCAGGCGTCCCTAACGAGCCAAAATGACCTGAGAATGAGCACCACACCATGGTGAAAATATAAATAATAATTCCATTGAGGACCCACATTCAATATGGACGACACAATCAAAACGTACGTAAAGGTTGTCAATCTCAAAATAGAAGTAAATGCATAACATCATGACATAAAAACAACTTATCAGACATTTTTAATGCATTTCTTTTTTATTTATACTCATGATATTTAATTTTCGACCGACTAAGTTTTAAAAAGAAATTGAATTATTTTTTTCTACAATACTTTATATCATATTTAGACTTTTTAAAATAACACTACTATTAATTATATTCATTCTAATATTAGTTACAATATATAGTGTATTTTTCAATATAGCCCTGGTCTAGATGTGATTTCCGGACATATTCATATTTTCGTACACATCATTGTTAAAGTGTCATGTCATTAACATATAGGCCGTGGGCCTTTAAACTAAACCACCATTTCATATGAGTATATTGGATATAACTAAAAATTAAAAAAGAAGAAATAAGAAATAAAATATATATATGCATACGATTGGTAGATTTTTGAGTTTGCCTCGCACCTTCTACCCATGGTGCTAGTTACTCCGGTAATGATGAATGGGACATGAGCTTAATGACGCCACTCTCAATTTGTCTGTAATGGTTTTAACTAAGATGGGTGGTGATGTGACATGCTTTTAACGTCCCACTAACCTGGTCTAAATCTGACTTCTTCAATCATTATTAGGTTATGGGGTGTGGTTACCGACCCTCCTTCTTTCTCCAAGTCCACCTCATCTTCTCTCTCCTCTTCCTTCTTTAACGGGGGTGGTGTTCTCCCTTCCCCCTTTCCCTCCATTTCACACACACATAATATAATAATAATTAAAAACAAATCGGGGCAGACGGGAAAAAAGCACCGATGACACCGAAATTTGAACGGGGTGTGTTCCCCGTCGATGAAGGGTGCCACCTCACCTCCCCAACTCCTCCTCGATATCCACACCCCTCCGTCTTAGTTGTTTGAGAGGTGGATCCTGATTTTCGTGTGACAATTGTTGAACGAAGGCTAGATCTTGATAAACCAGATCTTGGCAAGAAAAATCTTCTACATTTTTAATACTTTATTTATACAAGTATGAAGTTACATATATATATATATATATGGGAAGTTTCAATAGAAAATTCATAGTTAGGGAGAGAACTCGAGAACTTCTACTTAAATTTTAAAAATATATATAAAAAAACATAACTTAAAATTTACGTCAAAACTAGAATATTGATTCGGAGCTTCTATTTCCCACGTCATCCCCATTCAGAAAAAAAAAAAAACGAGTTCTAATGCACATGTGTAGTAAATGTCCGGTTAAGCTTTAGGGTTTAGTTTAGCTTTTAGGGTTAGTTTTTTTGAGTTTAGCTTATAAAGTTTAGGTTTTGGGGGTGGGGTGGGGGTGGGTAGGGTGGGTTTAGGTTTTTGGGTGAGGAGTTAGGTTTTTGGTTGTGGTTGTGGTTGTGGTCAGTGACGGATCTAGACTAAAATTTCAGGGTAACGTTCAAAAAAAAAATTACGGTATTTTCAAACAATGTAGTGGCGAAACCAAAAATTTAATTCAGAGGGTCGTAATAGAAGACTTTTATACTCGTTAGCTTATATCGATAAAAAAAATACCTATCAATGTATAAGAGATAAGAATAAATTTAGTTTGTAAATTGTAATATACACGGTGTCATGTCTTAAAAAGAATTAAAAGTCACTTTAACTCTAGACTTAAACAATAAAAAAATCGTTTGTAAAAATATGTTATAGTTTGAATCAAATAAAATAAATAAGAACACTCACATTTAGTCCTTCGTAATTTTGTGAGAGAAAACCTCATATTTTTACGGGGTTGTGAATGTAAAAAATGGGAAACTTATTGTTTATCGATATATTTGAGGATATTTGGGAAAACGGTTTTGCTATATTTATTTTTACAGTAATATTTGTTGAAAGTGGTTGTAAGTAAAGAAAAGAAACACTGTAATAATTTTTAGTGCAATATGTGGTTGTGAGTGGTTGTAAATGAATTGTGAATAAAAAACCTATTGTGAGTGGTTGTAGGAGTACAAAGCTATTTTGAAGTGTTGGTACATGTTAATTTTTCATGAGCAATTTATATTGGACTATCCGTTGTGGCTCGCGACCGGTTAGCCGCGAGTCACAAAACATTCCACGTGGCTAGCTGGATCCATAACATGGTTGAGGGAGAGCTAGCGCGAGCTACTAGCCGTTAGTGCGTGTGTTAGCGAGGTCAACTAGCCGTTGGCTAACGGCTAGTTGTCCTATTTAAATAAAAAAAAAAAAAACTAATTTGATAAAAGGGATGTGAATGCTCTTATAATTACTATATTTCAAAAAAAGTAGTTTTAAGTAGAATGTTAAATGCATCACCACATTTATTATTTGCCGTCCTTAAAAAAAAAAATTTAAAAAAAAAACCTTAAGGCAAGTATGATAAAAAATCACTATCTGTTTTTGTCACAAAATTCGTTTAACAGTATATTGCAGATAAAAAAAATGCTATAACTATTTATTTTTCTTTTTTTCAAAAGAAGTCACTTAACAATTTTCGCACATAAAAGTTCATCTATATGCAAACTTGGTGAAGAATTGGCTCCTTGCCTCATTCCATTGATTATGTCATTTTTAAATAATACAAATGGTTCCACAATATATGGAAACAGATAATGACAATATCTATACTGTCACACCCCGCCTAGGCGGAAACACGGGAATGCAACGACCGAAAAATTTTCAAGCACAAGGTTTAAGCAATACACATTATTCAAAATAGCACCACCATAAAGATAGAATTTGTCATGATCTTATTGAAACTTAAGCATAATGTAAACACATAAACATTGTCTTATGATAATTGAAAACATAACGTTTTGAAGCTGACAAAGGCCATCCAAGTGATACCACGGTGTGCATGCTCGAATCCTTCCCTCAATCCTCTGTGGCCCTCCATTAGTTACCTGAAACACAAGCATAAAGGATTTTGTCAACAATAATGTTGGTGAGTCTATGGGTTTTGATCGTACTGTAAAATGAACGTGTCATCCATGTTTGACCAATCATAAGCTAGCTAAGCAAATGATCACTGTGAGAACCATGAGTCCTGTAACCAAACCTCGTGACTGTGGTGCCTCGTGCATTGTACACTAAAGACAATGTATGTATAGTAGAATACTAACACTCTTTTGCATGTGGCGGGTTAGAGTGACTAACCAAGAGTGGGGGTGTCAACCCAATAGATCTATTAAAGTGTTCCATGGCTAAATGTCTAGCTAATGGTTACAGTGAACGATGTACGAGGACTAGTGAGCTCATGAACCAAATGTCTCATGTTCCACATGGTAGTCATGCTAGAATGTACACACACTTGAAATTGACACAAGTATTGATGCATGTATTTCCCCCAAAATGTAAAATAGTAAAATGGGGCCATGGAAAACTCACCTGTTTGAGTCGTGTGGGGTCTAGTGAGCTAGTAAACGATCACCGTCCTGACAAATGATACCCTATGATCATTATGGACATGGTAAGTCATCCGGATGTTGTTCATCATACCAATTGTTCACCCGACACGTGTGGACCATTGTGTTTAGTGTGTTTCATTGTTCATGATACATGTTAATGTCTTAACAAACGTATAGTTCCAAAACCTTGTTGTTTTGAAATGTAATATCCATGGTGAACCATATTGGGCCTCACATGGGGTATTTGGGCCGTATATTGGCATCAAATCGCCATGTGTGGTTGGTTTTTGAGAAAACATCATTTAACACATGTTTGGAACCCTTTTCAAGTCCATTTATAGTTAACACATGGTTCGGCTTTCATTAACAAATGTTAGTTTAATGTGGCCGATTAGTGTTCCTTGTACAAAAGTAATTTGCGATTTGTTAATGAATCATTTTAACCATTTCTAAGCTTATTCAAGCCTTGTAGTGTTGTTACATGACATATTTGTGAGTTTTGCATCATTTCAAGTCTTGATCACCATGTGGTTAGCCTTAGCTTAAAGCTTAAGCCAAGTGAGCTTACACTTATGAAATCCGATTCATTTCATGGTGATCTAAGTCGTGCATGGTTTCCAAAAACATAATTTGACTACTTGTAATTGTAACAAGGCCGATTATAGTGATGTTAAAGCAATATTATGTGAACATACACTAGTGTTAAGACAATGTGGTAAGTAGTTAGTGAACAAAGCAATGTAACTTGTGTTATGTGTTAAGGCCGTTCGATAGAGGTTGAATGAACATACTAAGTCGATTATAGAGGACTAAAAGAGCTTGGATTACTTACCTAGTGGAGCAAAGTGAGGATGGCCGATGGTTAGAGCCTTCGGGTCTCCTAGTGTTCTCCTAAGCTTGCACTTGGTGGTTATTGAGTGATGATGAGGGTGGTTCGGCCTAGAGAGAGAGCCGAGAGAGTTAGAGAGTTGTGTGGTGTGGTTTCAAGTTCTCTTGGATGCTCCTATTTATAGACAAATCTTAAGGAAAGTTGACAATGCTTTGCTATAGCTATGTAAAGGTTGGTTTCCATTTCCATATAAGGTCTCTAGGTGTCATTGGATTTATTCATGTGAGGTTTTCGGCCGCTATGCATGGATCTAGGGAAGATATATATATATATGGCAAACCCCTTTATGTAAGTCTTATGATGAAAGTCCACTCCTTCCATTTAGATGTAACTTAGTGGCACTAGTTTGATAGTGACTCTTCATGAGACAAAGATTTCTTTGTCTTTTCCATGTGCACATCGAACAAGGGGTTAGGAAAACAAGGCCATGTGTTCCATATGGGGTAGTAGTCTATAAGGGGAAAGGTTGGCATTCCTATGGGTGTTCTAGTGTTATACATAAGAGTGTAAGTTGCTCCTTCCTAGCTTCCTTTGGGCCGATTGTTTTCTAGTGAACTCTTAGGTTCATGTTCAATCACTATCATGTGTATATGTAGGGATGTAGGCGGCCATGTGTGTGGGAAGAGGTAGGGTAGTAGAAGCTTAATGTTGTAGGCACATGGTGATGGTGATAGTTCTTACATCCTTTACTCCATGATTGGTTAAGTTAAGATGGGTAGGGAGTTGACTTTAGGGAGGTTGGAAGGCTTTTGTGGGATTACAATTTTGGTGTAAGCTTGTGACATGCATTCTTACAAGTCAAGTGTGGCCTTGGGACTTGTGTGCTTTTCTTTCTTTTCGGCCGAGAAAGAGACAAGAATGGGGTTCCTTGTTTGGGTAAGCACTAGCTTCTAGGACTTGGTTTGTAGACTTCTAAGATGGTGTAATTTGGATGACTATCTTGCCTATATTTAGCTCCTAAGTTTGCAACTCAAGGAGGATAAACAAAATGAGGTATGTTGAAAGTGAACCATAGAGATTGACAAGGCTTGGAAGGTTACTTGTTAGTGTAAGGTATTGTCTTGTGTAGCTTGCCTTTAGCCGTGTGATAAGTGAGGGTGTGTGTGTGTGCATAAGTTATCTTGTGGAGAGTCCTAGACCTCTTGTGTACTTCGGCCGAATGTATAGGGATAGACAAACATCTAAGGGTGTAGGATAGCTAGTCATGTGTTCATGATGATATATCCATGTGTGGTGTTGTCTATATATATATATATATATAATGCTGTATGTATGTATGTACATATGTGGGCATAACTTGTGTAGCTCTAAGACGATTAGCTTGGTTTATGATCCATTACTTATCATGTTACGTTAAATAAATCGGCCTATTCATGTTAATAGCGCTGTGATTGTTCGTTGTATAGCCTCTAGTACACCTTTGATATAGGAATATCATCCGGTCTCATTAGAGTAAGAGGTGGTTAAATCCTATGCCTCTTGATGATGATATTAACCTGTATTTTGTTTCACATGTGTCATGGGTTTGTTGTATGATTTCCCATGATGATCTTTGTGTTTACAATCATGTGTTAGAGGTGCATTAGCATGTGTTAGTGGGCATAACCTCTTGTAATGCTTGTTTTGATGGTGTGTACGGGTGTTATATGACTAAACAAGTGCATTATATTGAGTTTTCTGTTTAGGGGTATAGTGTATGCAAATTGTCTAAAAATGCACATATAATGACTTAATAAATGAAACATGTACGGTCGTTGACCTGTTATGTTGACTGTTGTCACATATATATATAATAAACCAAAGCCATTTTAATGACATGGCACTCAAAGAGACATTCTCTTCCTTGAGTGTGCCATGTGTCATCACATGTGGCATTGAGATATTTTAGGAAAAAAACAATTTGAAAACAAATTTCGATTTTTCACCCTCATGCTTCCTCCTATAATTTTTAAACGTTAATATCTTTAATATACGAGATTTTTTAAAGAAAAAATTACACCAAATTAACGAGCGTTTTATTATCTTTCCAACGAGTACCATAGTGCTATATAAAAAACGGAGAAATTTTTTTGTGGGGTTTTGTTCATACAGGAAAAAAAAACACAAAGTGTTCAGGTAAATCATTAATCATGTATATACAAGTCACTAATTATGTTTAAATCAGTAAATATGAATTTTTTTTCAACCAGAGCCGAATAGGTTAATAGAGTTATACGTTGTTTTAAGTTAGGTATCAATATTAGTATGTTAGAGTTGTACATTTGTTTAGTCTTTAGGATATGTGTTAATATTAGAGTTAGAGGGTGTTTGGGATTGCGTTTTAAATCTGATTATTAGATTATTGCGTTTTGAAAATGTAGATAATCAGTTTTTAGTGTTTGGATTGCGTTTTGAAAACGCAGATAATTAGTTTTTTAGGCTATCAAAACACAATAATCTATAAGCAGCTCTACCCCTGCTTTTCCAAAACGCATAATCTGTTTTGAATAATCAATCCCAAACACACCCTTACATTAAAGTTCTACATTCTTTTAGATTAGGTGTTAGCATTGGAGTTGTACATTATTAATTTGTTTTAAGTTAGATATTAATATTAGAGTTATACATCAGTCTACTTCATATATAAAATTGATGTATCATATTAAATTTCTCAACCCGGGACGCTCCCGAGGTATAATCTAGTATATATATTGCAAAAGGATTAATCATACATGTCATACTCTTATGTAATCTCTCATTTAAGAGATGCCACATAGGATGTGATGTGGCAACTCTAAACCAATTAAAAAAGGAATAAACATGATTTAACCTAATCTATTATAATCTTTAACCTAATCTACTAAATCTAAATATTAAAACTATTATTTTTTCTCTCATGTTTCCTCCCATAACTTTTAAACGTTAATATCTTTTATATACGATATTTTTTAAAGAAAAAAAATTACACCAAATTAACGAGCGTTTTATTATCTTTCTAACGAATACCATAGTGGTATATAAAAAACGGAGAAAAAAAATGACTATTTTTTGTAACCCGGCAGGTATTGTGTCGGGTTTGGGATTAGTTTAAAAAAAATGTTTTTATTTTATTTCATGTTAGATCTTTTTAGAATGATCGATTACAAACTTCCGAATTCATTTGTAATGGCACTAAATTTATACCCCGTCGCAGAGATTCGTTTTTTTTATATTTGAATATGATAACTTATGGCAGAGATTTGTTTAAAATAATAATAATAATAATAATAATAATAATAATAATAATAATAATAATAATATATTTTATTATGTCATATTATATATTTCAACCCGGGACGCTCCCGGGATAAAAACTAGTAAGTTACATATTTACAATAATCACTTCCTAATCTTTATCTCTATTATACCCCCGCAGTCGAAGCGGGAGGGGACCGAATGCTGAGACTGGACATGAAGTCTTCAAATAGTATACGAGGAAGACCCTTGGTAAGATGTTGCAATTTGATACCGAGAAGGGACATGAAGCACACGGACCTGACCTCTCTGCAATTGTTCACGAACAAAATGTATATCTAATGCTTGGTTCGTTGATGCTGAATCGGGTTACCTGAGAGATAGATAGCGCTTACATTGTCACAATAGACAAGAGTGGCGCGAGATAGAGGAATTTGAAGCTCAAGAAGAAGGTTACGCAACCAACAGATTTCGGCAACCACATTTGCAACACCACGGTATTCGGTCTCCGTGCTAGAGCGAGATACAATACTTTGCCGTTTAGAAGACCATGAGATAAGATTATCCCCAAAATAGATGCAGTAGCTGCTGGTAGACCGGTGTGTGTCAGGGCACCCGACCCAGTCAGCATCAGTGTATGAAATCAAACTTGGAGAGGTCGTGTGTGTAAGCATTAAACCGAGAGCAGTAGTACCTTTAATGTATCGAATGACACGCTTCAAGGCATTCCAGTGATCATTCCGAGGTGAATGCATATGCATGCAGATTTGTTGGACTGCGTACGTGATGTCCGGTTGAGTAAAGGTGAGATATTGTAAAACATCGGCAAGGCTACAGTAGAGAGTCGGGTCATGAAATAAATCACTGGTAGTAGCACTGAGCTTGGAGTTTGTGTCAACTGGGGTGGTAACAAGATTACATGACTGCATTCCGGCACGGGCAATGATGTCATTTGCATAAGACTGTTGAGAGAGAAACATGTCGTGAGATGTTTTTGAGATAGAGATGACAAGAAAATAGTTGAGCGGGCCTAAGTCTTTCATAGCAAATTCTTGAGCAAGACTAGTCATTAGGCGTTGACGAAGCATGTCTGATGAGGTGACTAAGAGGATGTCATCAACATAGACTAGTAAGAAGGCTGTATCATTGCCTTGATGGAAGGTGAAGAGAGAGGCGTCACAGCGACTATGTCGAAAACCCAGTGAAAGAACATAATCTGTGAACCGCTGGTACCAAGCTCGAGGTGCCTGTTTGAGTCCATATAGAGATTTCTTAAGAAGGCAAACATGGTCCAGGAACTGTTTGTTGCGAAAGCCCATAGGTTGATGCATATACATTGTTTCATTCAAATTCCCGTGTAGAAAGGCATTTGTGACGTCCAACTGATGAACAGACCACTGCTTAGATAGAGCAATAGACAAAATTGTACGAATAGTTGCAGGTTTTATTACAGGGCTAAAAGTCTCCCCACAGTCTATGCCAACTTGTTGCGATCGACCATCGCATACCAACCTTGCCTTGTATCTTTCTAGCGACCCGTCCGACCTGTATTTAGGTTTATAAAGCCACATACAACGTATAACATTCATATCTGGTGACCTAGGTACCAACTCCTAAGTTCCGTTTCTAATTAATGCATTGTACTCCGTAGTCATGGCGGAGTACCATTTCGGTATATTAAGGGCTTCAGTCGGGTTTTTGGGTACGGGTTTGATGGTTGGAGTAGTGGTGGCGGTATGTAGATTAAGCGGGTGTTTGGGTTTAAAAATTCCGCTCATGGAGCGCGTTTGAATGGTTCTAGTTGGTTGGGTGATGGTCGGATGGGGCACAGGTTGGGGTGGTTCGGTTTGGTTGGTTGGGCGAGGTGTGGGCTGCGAGTTGGGTTGGGAGGATGTGGCCGGTGGGGAGTTAAAGGGTTGTGGGCCGATAGGAGGAATATGGTGTGGGCTTGAGTGAGTGGTGGAATTTGGGCCTGATGGGTGGGGATTGGGGTTGGATTGGGCCGGTACAGTGGGTATGGTAGGATCAGGTGGGTTAGAGGGGAAATTGGTTTGGATATGTGGACTTATATGGTAAGGGAACGGGCCTGCCAAAAAATCATATGTGGGGGTCGGTCCAATTTTTTGGGCAAATGGGAAAGTGGTTTCATCAAACGCGACGTGGCGCGAGATGAAGATATGTTTGGTATTAAGGTCAAGGCATTGATATTCACGGTGAGAAATGGGATAGCTAAGGAACACACAGGGTTGGAAGCGGTGCTCAAGCTTGTGAATTGTTTTGGAGGTGGTTAGTGAATAACAGAGGCATCCAAAAACCCGAAGATGATCGTATGTGGGAGTGGTGTGGTATAAAATTTCAGTAGGTGTTTTATTTTGGATGTGGTGTTAGGTAAGATGTTGAGGAGGTAAGTGGCAGTTTCAAGGGCGAAGTGCCAAAGATAGTTGGGTAGGGAGGCATGGGCGAGAAGGGTGCGGATCATATTATTGATGGTACGGATTTTACGTTCAGCTTTCCCATTTTGGGATGAGGTGTAGGGACAACATAGGCGATAAAGGATGCCGTTTGTGGTGAAATTTTTTTTGAAAGAGTTGTTAACATATTCACGTCCATTATCGAATTGAAACGTATTTATGGTTCGTTCAAATTGAGTTTTTATTGTTGAAGCAAATTGTTGAAAGGACGTAAATACATTAGATTTGTTAGGGATTGGGTATGTCCACAAAAAAATCGAATAATCATCTAAAAATAAGACATAATATTTGTGGCCAGAAGAACTAATAATTGGTGAGGTCCAAACATCACTGTGAGTAATGTCAAAAGGTTGGACAGTACAATTATTTGAAGCAAAAAATGGTAAACGAACACTTTTTCCTAAGGCACAAGACTGGCATATATTATTATTGAACTTATTAAATGAAATAGAACTAGAATTTTTTAAAGAATGTAAAGACGAGCGTCCAGGGTGGCCTAGGCGGTGATGCCAGAGTTGTGCCGAGATAGCGGTGAGTGCGGTAGGCTGAGATGGAGATGATCCAAGCACCAGAGGGTAGAGATCACCGTTGTTGTTGCATCTGAGGAGCGGTCTCTTGGTCTTGTAATCCTACACAAGAAAACCAAATGGGTCAAATTCCACAGAAACAGAATTATCCGTTGTAAAACGACGAACGGATATAAGGTTTTTGACAAGTTTGGGTGAGTATATATAGGACATTTTTAAGGATAAAGGGTGGAAAAGGTTTGGGTAGGTATTTGGTGCCCTGTCCTAATACCGGAATGGACTGACCATTGCCTACAATTATTTTTTGAGACAAGCAAGAATTAGAAAAAGAATGGTAGTCACCTGAGTCATAAGAGTGGTTGAGGAAGCTCCGGTGTCCATATACTGCGTAGGGTCCGATTGCTGCAGTGACATCATATATAGGGCCTGTTCAATATCGGTGGGGCTGTACGCTGTGTGGGCCTGATAAGAGCTGTTGGTCCTAGAGGAGCTCGGGTAAGGACATGGAGGGACAAGCCATTGGGCCGTAAAGGGGTTCTACTGCTGGGCCATATTAAATGAATTGTAGGGTTGTTGAGTCATCCACTGTTGCCCCAAGGACCGTAGAAAGAGTGCCGCCATGGATTGAAGTTGAAGCGGCCACGACCAAAATTATTGCCTCTCCCACGACCGCGTCTTCCTGAACGACCACGTCCCCTGCCATAACTACGATCATCTGTTTGGGTGGAATCATTAGTAGGGGCCCGATTAGTAGTTGTTGTCAGAGCCGAACCGGCTGTTTTCGAGGCTTGCAAAGCGTGTTCGGCTTTGTGAGTCTCGACCTGAATGAGGCTTGACCGGGCCTTGTAGAATGTCGGCAAGGGTTCCTGACCAGCCAGTAGCGTCGCTATTCCTCCGTATTGTTCATTCAAACCTGCAATAAGTTGGAGAACAAGTCGATCATTATCCATCAGGGCGTTTACATTAGCTAATTGATCGGCCAATGTTTTCAATTCTTGACAGTACGTAGACATAGTTGGAAACCCATCAAGCCGAGTGTTCGTAAATTTATTCATCAGGTGAATAGTACGAGCGCTTTTGTTGCCATGAAATAACTCTTCAATGGCAACCCAAGCGTCGTGGGCGGTAGCGGTGTGGTCGATGACGGTGTGTAGTAGATCGTTGGAAATCGTACTGTACATCCATTGAAGAACAATGGCGTCCAGACGTTCCCACTCGTCTACCGGTTTGTTGGGGTCAGTTGTAGTGGAGGTGGAAGATGAGGCGGCTTGAGATCTAGGGGAGAGATGATCAAGAACAAGAAATGCTTTGCAATGGATTTTAAAAAGGGTTGCCTAAGTATTGTATTGGCTAGATTCGATTTCAAGGGTAATAGGTATGAAATTCTTGATGTTAGAGACAGTGGTTGCGGGATGAAGTTTTGTATCGGTGGTAGAGGGAGGAGGGATAGGAGTTTCGGAGCCTGTCATGATGCACGGACTAGATCGGCGCAGGTAGTAGAAGAAGAAGAAAAGTGGGCGATTAGGTTAAGGAACAAGAGAAGGGTGATACCATGAATAATATATTGGCTACTTGCCTCATTCCATTGATTATGTCTTCTTTAATTAATACAATTGGTTCCACAATATATGAAAACAGATAATGACAATATAATTTACATATTTACAATAATCACTTTCTAATCTCGATCTCTATTACTTGGCATGTGGAGAAACCTTTATGCACACAATTGAGTGGCCTTTGTGAAGAAAAAAAAAAGAAAGAAATTGCTAAGTCATGACTTCTGTGAAATATCTATACTACTATATAGTGCATTCTAGATGGGCAACAAGGTAATTTAACTTCATTATAGAAGGACATCATTGTAATTTACATCAAATCATTAATACATTATTTAATATAAACTTCTAACTAATTAATACTTTATTTAATAAACTTATACTTATAATTAAATGAACTAAATACATTTTCTCTAACAATAATTTTTATACTTATAAATAAAAAATAAGGTAGAGATACATATATAATTAGAACAAAACAAAATTAAAAAAATTTATAAAAACAAAATAAGTAATAGTATTATGTTATTATATACAACTATCTATATCTATACTACTATATAGTGCATTTTAGATGGGCAACAAGGTAATTTAACTTCATTATAGAAGGACATCATTGTAATTTACATCAAATCATTAATACATTATTTAATATAAACTTCTAACTAATTAATACTTTATTTAATAAACTTATAATTATAATTAAATGAACTAAATGCATTTTCTCTAACAATAATTTTTATACTTATAAATAAAAAATAAGGTAGAGATACTTATATAATTAGAACAAAACAAAATTAAAAAAATTTATAAAAACAAATTAAGTAATATTATTATGTTATTATATACAACTAAGGAGCAAATAAATAGACTTAAAGTTACCTATTTCTAAATATCATAACGTTGACACGACACATAAAATTGAAAATATTATATTCTTTAAATTAATATTACATTATTAAAATAGACTTAGAGTATGTTATTTAACATTTTATCAAATGCATTATATTTCTTTAAATTAAAATAGCAATATTTAATATGATATGTAATAATATTAAGTTATTTAGCTGTTTATCAAATGTTTAAAAACTATAATTTGTTGAGTAAATGAAACTATAGATTATACTTCTTTTTCTACCGACGGCCCTAAAAAACATTGTATTACTTATTCAAAACATTATATAAAAAAATTACCATTGCACAAAATATATTCATATTGGTTCAAGTTCTCTATCCGTGCTTCCGAATAAATGAATTATTCAGACTAAATGGATATTGAAGTGTTTTTTAAGAAACTTATATTTCAACGTCTTTGACAACAAAATAGAGAAAAAAGGCTCGAAAAGTGTCCATTACATTAAATTAGCCTAGTGATAATCCTTTTTTTTTTCTCAAACCAGTTTGGGTTTAAAACAAGTTTGGGTTCTTTTAAGTTCTTTGGTCAAATCGACACGGGCTAGAAACCACGATGGGCCAAAAATAAACCAAACCTCCTAGAACCGATTGGCGTTGGGGAAAACTAAAGATTTTTTTTTATTTTTACAATATTTTAGTTTTAGTATTTTTTATTAGTTATTATTACTATTTTGTCTACATTTCCATTTAACTTTCATTTAAAATTGGTTGTTCCGCTGCGTAGCGCGGGATCACTTCTAGTAAAAAACAATAAACAGAAGGTATAGTGTTTTGTAACCGATTTATCAAACACTTTAATTGAAGTATACTAGAAGGTCTCTTTAATAGTAGATCTGGAAATGTTGCATGATACGATATTACGAAGTTTATTTATCAAAACTAATATTTACCTTCAAATATATTACGATTTATTAAAAAAAAGTTTACAGGCACCTACATCTATTTAGGGGGACGGGCTACTTCACTTAACTTTACTGAAACACAGTCTTGGAGACAACACTACTAGGGATGGCAAAAAAACCCGAGTCCGACGGGTATCCCCGAAACCCGAAGCATTTGGGACGGGTAAACCCGATACCCGACGGGTATGGGACGGGTTTGGTATTGAAAAAAAAAATATTTCGCGGGTATGGGACGGGTATGGTATTAGATGATACCCGACCCGATTACCCGAAACTAAATACCCGTCTACCCGAAATTGGTCATTATCTAAATATAAATCTTAAATGATTTGTTTGGTTTATTGATCAGTGGTGTAATGTTTATGCGTTGAAACTTATGCACTTGATTGGTTAATATGTATTATGCAAATATTGGTCTATACTGATAATTGATTTAAAGTCTTTAGATTTATTTGCAACACCAACAAGCTTTGATGATTTAAAAGACCAGATCTACATGAATTCATGAAGTCAAATTAAGCATAAAAGCATAATACTCTTTTAATGAAATGAAATAGTTAATCAACATCCTGCTGCAACGTGCGGTTAACATCAACTCGTATACATGCAAATACCAACGGGCATACCCGATACCCGCGGGTTTGCTCTATACCCGACGGGTAATGGGACAGGTATGGTATGAGATTTTATAACCGGGTATGGGTATGGTATTAGCCATACCCGACCCGTTGCCATCCCTAAACACTACACTGAACCACTACACTAAAATGTTTTTTTAAGTATTACATAACAAGCAAAGTGTAAAGTTAGGAATATTGGTAGTCAAAGTGATAGTTGAAAGTGATATCAGCCAACGACCAATAGTTTGAAGTATTTAAATTCAATTTCACTTAAATTAAAATAAGCATTTTAAATTAATACATGAAAACTTAAAAATTAAAATAAAAACCCTAAATTAAAACCCAATCTTATTCTATTTTCTAATTTTCTTGTAAAATACCCAAATTCAAATTAATAAAGAATTAAAACCCAAATTTAATCAAAAAAACAAACCCAACTTTCCATCTTCTTCCGGCCACAACCTCTAAACCCTAAAATAAAATAAAATAAAAAACCCCAAAATCCCATCTTCCTCCCCTATGATTTCAATCTCTACACCTTAAATTAAAAAAAAAACCCCAAAATCCCACAAATTTCAGTGTTCTCAGCTAAAACCTAGAAAGAAACACATATAATGAAGTTTAAACAAAGGTTTAAGTTGAAAATGATATTTTAGGTATTTAAAAAAAGAGAAACATCTATATATATATATATATATATATATATATATATATATATATATATATATATATATATATATATATATATATATATATATATATAGGTAAAGTATATGGAGGAAACCCTCCTTATTTGGTAAACTCTGGAAACTCTGACTTCCCAACATTTTTTTTTTTGAAAAAAATAGGGTATGTAATATACATTTTTTTAAGCATTTCGAGCGAAAAAAATCGAAAAAGCACCGAACGGTTTTTTTTTTTAAAAAATAAAAAACGTCTACTGTTTACATATAGTTAACACATTGTTAACACCTGTTATTAGCGCTTAACATGTGTTAGTCAAAATTTTATTTTTTTTTAAAAAAAAAAATACTCGGCGCTTTTTAAATTTTTTTGGCCCAAAATGCTTAAAATCATGTATATTACTTGCCCTATTTTTTTCAAAAAAAAAATATTGAGAAGTCAGAGTTTCCAGAGTTTACCAAATAAGGAGGGTTTTCTCTATAACCATTCCCTATATATATATATATATATATATATATATATATATTGCACAGCTAATAATCCTACATGTCATAATATTATGCAATATCTCATTTGAGAGATGCCATATAAGATGTGATGTGGCAACTCTAGACCAATTAAAACAAAGGAATAAATATGGTTTAACCTAATCTATTAAATACCTAATCTACTAAATGTAAATATTAAACCTTTATTATTTTCTCTCTCATGTTTCCTCCATAACTTTTAAACGTTAATATCTTTTATGTACGAGATTTTTTAAAGAAAAAAATTACACCAAATTAACGAGTGTTTTATTATATTTCCAACGAGTACCATAGTGTTATATAAAAAACGAAGAAAAAAACGACTATTTTTTGTAACCCGACAGGTATTGCGTCAGGTTTGGGATTAGCTTAAAAAAAATTGTGGGTTTGGGTTGGGCCTGGGATTAGGTGATACCCGACCCAATTACCCGAAACCACATACCAAAATACCCGAACTATATAACCATAAATTTTTTAACGCATCACATACCTCTTAGACTAATGCGTTCGATATTTCAATAAATAACTTTTTTTTCCTTATTTCATGTTAGTTCTTTTTAAATGATCGATTACAAACTTCCGAATTCATTTGACATTATATAATATTTTGTGATGGCACTAGATTTATACCCTGGCGCAGAGATTCGTTTTTTTATATTTGAATATGATAACTTATGCCAGATATTTGTTTAAAATAAATAATAATAATAATAATAATAATAATAATAATAATAATAATAATAATAATAATAATAATAATAAATCATATATTCACAAGTCATTAATTATGTTGTCATATTAAATATTTTATTATGTCATATTAGATATTTCAACCCGGGACACTCCCGGGATAAAAACTACTAAGAAAATAAAACAAAGCATAGATAAGTTTTTTTTTTTCATTGGGCCATACGCCATCGCATGAAAGGAACAAGGAATTGGGTTTCTTTTACCTGGACATGAGTTAAACTTGAAGATATGGCCCGTGACAACAAATGGGAACAATTCGCTTTTAAGGGTTGTTGACTGTTCATAGGCCCTAGGGCCTAGGGGACTTATTTATAAGTGAGAACGATCGCTCTCTTTTAGTTTTAAGAGTGGCCAGTTAGGGATGGTCATGGCCGGGTTTGGGTTTGGTAATTTCAGTTTCATACTCGGTTTTAAAATTATATCCTATACTTTTTTCATTACTCATCTGGTATTGCGCATAGCCATGTGTATATAGCTTTGGATAATTGGCTGGGTATCACATAATCCTGAACTTGATCCCCTAACGGTTTCAAACCCATTGAATTTTAGGTTTACACGGCATGGATGTTTCAGGTATGCCCGTTGAGCTCGAATTTTTTTTTTTTTTTTTGCCATCCATACAGGTTCTTATAACCACGATCGAAGCTATGATTTAAATTCATTATTTGCAAATAATCTTATGCATTAATACTGAATTAGAATGTTTTATAATCACTTGATAGCTATTGTTGTTACATGTTATGTTAGAACAATTGTGTGATTAAACTTCAATCGATAAGTCAATATTTCTCACCTTTATAAATCGAGGTTCTCTTCTTTAGTTCTCCTGTGTTTTAAAACAATTTACAATTTTAGTCAAATTTGAAATTGCATTTAGGGTGCATGTAGTGGTCTTTAGGAAATCTATCAAGTACCATAAAGTTGGAGTCATCACGCGGTATACTTGCACCTTCTGCACCCCATGTCCTCGCTGCACTTCCCGCTCAACTCGCAACAATATGCCTTCCAGCACCCCTTCTCTTCTTCCCTCACTTTTGTCCGTGTAACTCTTTTTGGCGCGAGATTCAAATTGGATTTCGCCCACTCTTACAACCAAACAAGACCTCTATACTTGCTACATTCTCTTTGATTATAATACTCTATTTACCTTAGAGTTCATTTGATGTTTTAATCCTTTATATTTTACCTGAATAATAGGTTATTTGTGTTCAACTGTTCATGGTGCACTTAACCCAAACCATGTCTATTCTTCCACAAACTCCTAAGTCCTAACAATCTACAACGTACAAATCAAACCCCAAGATTTCCACATATTTACATTCTACCCCCTCTACTTATTTAACACCTTTCACTGTCTATAACCTGAGCTGCTTGGTTGGGTCTGGTACCGATACCAAACGGGTCTGATGTATTTATTGTAGGGGTGTTCAGAATTCGATTATCAAGAATTCGATCGATGATCAAGAATCCAAATTCGATTCAATTCAAGTTTAGTAAATCGAATACGAATTTATGATTTTCAATTCGATTCGATTCGAATCAAAATTCAAATAAAAATGATACATACATATATATAGTTATATACACACATGTAACTTTAGAATTTGAGCTAATGTATAAATTTAACCTAAGTCATAAATTAGCCCATTACCAAGCCAAGCCTAACTAAAGCACATAACTTAAATCTTAACCTTAAATAAATTTATTCGTATTCGCTTTGAATTCGAGTTTCTAATACGATTTCGAAGCAAATTGGTCAGCTTTTAATCAAATTCGATTCGAATCGAATACGAATTCAGTAAAAAAAATTTAAATAATTTGAAAAAATTGATTCGATTAATTTGAAAATTCGTTATTCGATTATTTCACTTCTTATTCTATTTTGCATGTTTAATATAGGATCCATGGAAGTCGAATTTGGCGGGTTATGGTGGTTGACTGTATCCTGTAACCCGAATGATCCTATACCCGTCCAATCGTAGTTCCCTGTATCGAATTTTTGAATGTCGGCCTTCTGATCTTCTTCGTCAACGTATTCAATGTGTCGTTGGTTGGAAAGTTTAGAAACTTGTCGTCGACCAGTGGCAGATCTAGGAATTTGTTTCACTAGGTTCACTTTTTTAAATGCTCCAATTTAATATGATCGAACACTAAAAATTTCGGATCGGTTTGACAGTTCCGATCAGGTAATGTCCATCACATAACAAACTGCGATATATAGTGTCTTTGCACTAAAGCAACATAGAAATTACAACGATGTTTAGTGTCTTTGCAGTAACGCAATGGAAATTAATAGTTCAAGATGTAAAAGATCTCAACATAACAACAATTAAACTAGAAGAACTATAATGATCATATGCCAAAGTTTAAAGAAGAGTTAATAGCCATTTTCGTCCCTGAGGTTTGGGCCAGTTTGCCACTATAGTACAAAAGTTTTTTTTTTTTACAATTCCTTCCCTGATGTTTGGATTTTGTTGCCAAATTTGTCCTTTTCACTAATCCAGTTAAAAAAGGTCGTTAGTGTTAGGGGTATTTTTGTCTTTTTACCTCAGGGACGAATTTGGCATTTAAAATCTAATGATTTTTTTTTTTGCCAAATTCTTTTGTTAGCCACGTTTCTTCCTACAAAACGTGTAAGAAAAAGAAGCAGCCTCACATCTTTATGAACCAGGTTTCATAGCTTCCCTCTTTATATTGAAATTGTTCTGGTTGGGTTTGTGAGCAAGAAAAACATCAAATCAAAAAATATTTTTTTTTACCCGTCAATGGTGGTGACGGTTTCGGCCAAAGAGTTTGAGTGGATGTTTAGATTATGTGTACCTCCACAAGGTAGGATTGACAAAGTTGTGGTGATGTGTGGTGGCGGCGGTGATGGTTGAGGTGTGGTGGTTACGACTTACTGATGGTTGAGCCATGGTTGTGGCCTATCAACTTCCTTCTTTGCCGATTTTGTGGGAATGGTTATTCAATCCAACCCACCTCAACATTAATAAAAAGCTTTTAGAACTTGGTTTATCCTAAAAACTTGAAGGTGCAGTAGAGAGAGAGAAGAGGGAAGTGAGAGAGGTAGAGAGAGAGAGAGTAGAAAGAGAGAGAACGAGAGATTAGATAGAGAGAGAAAGTGTAGAGAGATTGATAGATGTTTACTTGGTTTTGATTAATTTTCAAGATCCATTCTGAAATCTGTTTAGTATATGTACAAATTATCTACTATTGTACTGTTAATGCTATTATATGAGTTGTAGTTAACACTTTTAACATATATATTTGAATTTTCACATTGTCTATTTTTGAATTTTGGTTAGAGATGATTTCTTATCTACTTGCGGTTTTAGTTGAATACTGTGTTAATTGTATGCAAGCAAAGGCAACACATGTTCTGTTACTAAAGGAATATGTCCGTCATATACAGTTATTACAAAGGCATGTCCGTGCATGTACGGGTTTACAAAAGGAAAATTAGACATGAATGGGTTATCGAAGGTTCGGTTCCCGCGCGTTGCACTTAAGGGTTTGGTTCCCGCGGCAACGCGCGGTGAAGAAAACCTAGTTATTGAATAAAGATTGAGAGAGAGAGAGGGGGGGGGGGGGGGAGGGAGGGAGGGAGAGAGAGAGAGAGAGAGAGAGAGGGAATTTGGCAAAAAAAAAAAATCCTTGAATTTTAAATGCCAAATTCATCCCTGAGATAAAAAAAACAAAAATACCCCTGACACTAACGACCTTTTTTAACTGGGTTAGTGAAAAGGACAAATTTGGCAAAAAAATCCAAACCTCAGTGAAGGAATTGCAAAAAAAAAAAAAACTTTTGTACTGGAGTGGCAAACTAGCCCAAACCTCAGGGACGAAAATAGTTATTAACTTTTTAAAGAACACAGATAGCAAAAAAAATGTTGCAGCTCAAAATTCAAGAATTCGTTAAAAATACTTACGGATTTATCAGAACAATTTAAATATAACGTTTAAATAAACCCAAGCTCATATCTAGAACACTTCAATTTCCAAAGTCATTTGAAGATTTAGATTTCCATTAAACCATATGATCAAAAGAGAACAAGCTTCGTAACTGATTAAGCACTGTGCTGTTAATTAAGAGAGATTCACTGGTATTAAACTAATCATTTTTATCCTTCTTTCTTTTATAAAACTCTAATGTGGGTTTTGAAATAAAAAAAAAAAACAAAAATGATGATTATAATATTGGCTTACAAGCAATGAATCACTTTGCAAATTTAGCTATGGGTTCCTTCATTATTTATTAACGAGTTGTGCTTGCTCGTGTGTTGCGGCGGAATCTTGATTATGAATGTTTTAGTAATTTAGTATCATCATATGAGTGCGAAAATTCTTAACTTTATTCAAACCATCTTTCCTTTTTCTTTTTCTTTAATTTTATCTTTTTTTGCATTATCCCTAACCTACACCAATACACCTAAAGCGTTCTACTTCAAAAGACAAAGTGTTTGGGAATGACCCGAATTTTAGGGTCCTAACTTTATACTGAAAATGTTGTTATATTTTTTTAAATTTGAAATTGCCTTGGTCACAACATACAAATGACATCTTTTGCATATTTTAAAATAACCCAAAAGAAAAATCAACCATACTCAATTAACTGAAAACTAATTTTCTTTTTATTCAAAATCAATAAAACCCAATCAAATAAAAGAACTAATGTCAAATAGTCAAATATAAATAAAGTTTTGTATTTATAGACATGATTACAAAACAAATTGTCCAGGTAAAACCTAATTCAACAACAAAAATCTCCAATTTTAACGTCTAACATAGTTTAAGAAATATAATTAAATAAACTATTTTTTAAATAAACATTTTTTTTCTTTTTGTGGCTTTATTTGTTCGATTGTTTCTTTTGAAATTAGAAATATTAAAATTTCTATTTTAATAAAAAAAATTAAGCACTCATAACAAAATGTTTTTTCCTTCGATGTTTGACTTTATTCTTTTGACTTGTGATAAATTCAAAACACCGCTCAGACTCTTTTTCTGCAAGGTTATTTGTGATTATCATTTTGACAAAATATTGATTTTGTATGATCGGTCCAAAAGTTTTTCTTTTGATGTTTTATGATTAAACGAAATATGATTTTTTTTTGTTTCCACAAAACACCGATTTGATTTTAAACAATATTATCGAATCGATGTGAATTCCGTTGATAAGAACAACGCGATTTTCCAATTCAAACGAACCAATCTTCATATTAATCTTCAAAATCAGACCAAAACCAAAGAGAAATCTGCACTCTCAATTATTATGTACTTATAATAATTGCAGACCAGAAAAGGAATTGAATGAGCGATCTTCTTCAATCAGTAATTGTAATAGGGTATACATAATATGGTATAGATGTTTTTATTTGGGATTGCCGGCCAATTCTACCAAATTAAAGTCGTGGTCTCGTGGTGGAAAATTCGGCTTTTTATGATTCCTATTGTAATTATCCGGTGATTTATGAGTGTAGCAGTTATGTGGTAATTGATGTTCCTTTCCGGGGGATGCTACCAGAACAGACAACAGTTCCATAAAAGATGCAACGCATAGGTTAGGATTTTACAATAATATGCACCTCTTCGTTGGTTTTTTTGAACTTGTTCGTTATTCAAAGGAACAATAAAGAATCCTTACATTGAAGATGAATTTGGAACCGGTTGCAAATAATCATAAAATCAAATGGATTTGGAAATAAGAAAAAAAAACCCTTGCAAGTCAGAATCGGTGCTTTATGATATGTATTGTTTTTTGTGCTATGGTGTTGCAAATTGTATGTGTAATAATTTGTGAAATGGTGGGAAGGGACATGATAGGTGGTGACTCGTAGAAGTTGCCCAAGTTGCTAATTGTAGGAAAGAGTGATGACTGTTAGAGGAGATTAATGTTGACAATTAATTTGTGAAAAGGTGTCAAGTGGTGAGGAACGGTAGTGACTCTTAGAGGTGACTTAACTAACTAATTAATTTGTGAAAAGGTGTCAGGTGATGAGGAACGGTGGTGACTCTTAGAGGTGACTTAACTAACTAATTTGTGAAACGGTACCAAGTGATGGGGAAGGGTGGTTACTCTTAAAGGTGACCCAACTAATTAATTTGTGAAACGGTGCCAAGTGATCATGAAGGGTGGTGACTCTTAGAGGTGACCCAACTAATTAATTTGTGAAACGGTGCCAAGTGATGATGAAGGGTGGTGACTCTTAGAGGTGACCCAACTAATTAATTTGTGAAACGGTGTCAAGTGATGATGAAGGGTGGTGACTCTTAGAGGTGACCCAAGTTGCTAAATGTATGTTTGTATGTGTGTGTGTGTGTGTGTATATATATAATGGGTTCCTTTCAAATTTTTTATATAGATTAACACTAACATTTCCAAACTGAGTGAATTTTTGGGAACCCACTCCTAGCACGTAAATCCGCCCATGTGACTAAGTTGTGCACTCGTGACGGCATGAATATACTAACTGATCAATTAATTCCTAGACCCCTTGGATCAAAAGAAAAGGGGGAAATCACGAGAATAGCCCCTTGACCAGATGACTTACGAGAATCGCCCCCACCCGTCTCTTTGGAGAGACGGTTCACGTGTCCCAATGCGTCTAAGGCGTCTCTCGAGAGCCTTTGGTTTCCAACCAATAAAAGACCAACACGTGGTGCCGTCTCCCACTTCCCGGAGACGGCTGTAGACGACTTGGTGCCGTCTCCTACTTCCCGAGACGACTTTTGCCGTATCCTACTTCCCCGAGACATCTCGGTGGTGTCGTTTCAATTTCCACTCGGACTTCGTGCCAACCATTATTTACTACCAACCTCCACCACTATCACCTCCCTCCCTTAGGGGTGAGCAAAGTACAATAACCGACCCGACCTGATCATTTCCCGACCCGACCCGAAACCCGAACACCCTATAAAATCAGAACTGAGATATGGAACCTTATTACGGGTCGGTCTTCAGTCCTTAGAAGTCGGTTCTAGTCGGTCCAAAGAGGAATACCCGAACCGAAATTATGTTTAAAGGCTGTTGGAGCTGCAAAGGGACTAGCTTATTTTTATGACATGCAATTTCACTATCAGTCTATCAGGCATCTAATCTTAGAGAATATACATAAGCTCTTTCAAAACACAGAGTGATACAAAGTTTAAGGTTCACGAGAAACTAATTTAGCAACTTCAATGTTCACCGCACAAATAATCAGTTTCATGCTAGACTCAAATATCAAACAGTAGATTATAGATTTTTATATGAACGACCACTAAACAAATGAACGACCACTAAATCTGAATTATATCTAGTAACGACCACTACTAAATTTGAATTTTATCTAATAAACGACCATTAAACAAATGAACGACCACTAACTCGTTGGTGGCTTAACTAGTCTAAAATATAATGCAGCAAAAAAAATATATTAACTGCAACAAATTTAAATATACTGCAACAAAAGAAATATATTAACTGCAGCAAAAACATCGCAGCTAACATATTGACCCATTACATAATAATGCAGCAGCCTTTTAAATATACTGCAGCAAATTTCGACCATGCATGACCCAACCCATGTTGACCCATCAAAGAATACTGCAGCACCTATCTATTTTGCCAACACCAGTGTACCATCAAACGTTTCCAGATATTTATAAGACAAAAAGGGCAGAATACTGCAGCACCTATCTAAGCATGCATACCCAACAACAAGATAGATACCCAATTCTGTGTCACAAGGACCCTGATCATCTCCTTTGCTTTTTAGCTTTAACTGTTGATCAAGAGCATTATTGGCATCTCATTGTTACTTTCTTAAATATCATAAAAGTCTTGAACCACAATTTTAAACTTATAAATTTTTCTAATAAATTAGCAAAAAAAAAAATGTTATTTATTTACATGGTTTTGCCACAGGGATATAATGCCTCAGTTAAGTTACTTAAAGTAACTTACTTTAAAGCCTGGAAGTACATAAGTGCGATCTGATGTTGACTATAAAAAAACGAGCCAGTTTCTTTGTAGAATACAGAATATAATGAAACTAAACTGCAGTTTTTATGTTTCTTATAAATCTGTGCAGGACCAGACAGTTTCTGCAGTGGACTATAAATCTGTGCATGACCGGACAGTTTTTGCAGTGGACTATAAATCTGTTCGACAACCTTAATGTTGTTATTAGGTCAAAGGTAGCTTTATATTAGAGTTTGTATAGCTGTACAATTGTAATTTAGGCCCAAGATTTGCCGCCTAATATAATGAAGTTAGTTATTTTATTAGAGTATTTTGGTCCGTCGGTTTTTTCTCGGTTTTTACGTATTCCTGGACCGACCCGACCCGAGAACCGGCTCGAGTTATATTTCTAGACCGACTAAAGAACCTAAAAAACATACCCGGGTCGGTTTTGGTGGAATTTTGGTTCGGTCCTCGGTTTTTTTCGGTCCAGACCAAGTTTGCTCAACCTACCCTCCCTATATAAGCTAGAAAAAAAAATCGGAGCTTCCACCAACCTCTACCCCCACCAAAAAAATTCAGAGTTTTAACCGAATCCTTAACACAAGAAATGGCACCCACTCGTTGGACTGGAGAACACGAAATCACTCTTGTAGCTCCCTGGACATTTGTCGAAGACAACCCACACCCGGGTAACAAATGGTACCGAATCCTCAATGAGTTCAATCGATTGGTACGGTGCTCGAACCGAACCATTGACTCCCTCAACCAAAAAATGGACCGATTTGAACACCAAGTATCAACTCTTCAACGGGTACCACAATCGAACACTGCAGCGGTACCTTCGGATATGCCTGAAGACGTGGCCATTGGAATAACCCAAATCGAGTATGAGTCCAAGCAAGACAAAGAATTTAAACACGTCTCTGTTTGGCAAATGATGGGGGATAGGTTTAACGAGTAGCTTTCGTGGTTGTCTCTTTTGTGGTTTAATGATGTTTAGTTTGTAATGTTTATGTTTTTTTCTTGTTTAATTATGTATTTATTTTATCTTTTTTAATCGAATGACTCGTTTATTTAATGTTTCTTTAAATTGACAATTAGTATTTTAAATAAATTTTATATCATAATAATTAAAGTTATAAAGTTATAACATAAAATAACTATCGGTTCAAATCCGGCAGGTCTGAGACATCACCGGAGACGTTTCAAAACCTGGAAAAGACGCCACCGGAGACGTCTCTTCCAGGTCTGAGACGTCACAATCGGAGACGTTTCAAAATTTGCAAAACACGCCACCGTAGACGTCTTTTGCAGGTCTGAGATGTCATCGGAGATGACTTGGTGGCACTGACACGCCTCCGGTGACGCCTGACATTCTTCGGGATCATCAACACCACGTGTTGGTCTTTTATTGGTTGGAAAACAAAGGCTCTCGGGAGACGCCACAGACGCATTGGGACACGTGAACCATCTTTCTAAGAAGACAGGAGGGGGCTATTCTCGTAAGTCATCCGGTCCAGGGACTATTCTCGTGATTTTCCCAAAGAAAAAAAAGAGGAAACTGCCAATGTTGTTAAGATATTGTTGATTTGTTGTAGCCTGTAGGCTACTAAAAAAGTAGTTAACTGTGAGTAGTTGAGTACCACTCAAAAGGCACCTTGTGGTTTAGTACTTTAACTAATCAAAGTTCAAGAAAAAAAATTCTACATTCTACTAGCATGCTTGCACAAGCTTAATATATAAATTCATATGTAGCGGCCAATAATATCAACATAATCAATATTATTTCAAACACCTCTCTGAAAAATGACTTTGAGCAATTGGAACAAAGAGGTTGTCTTTTGCTCATCATCGCAAAGTAGCAATCCACGTGCACTGCATGTCCACAATGCATGGTTGTCACCGGCTTAACAGATTCAAAAAGATAGTCATGACATACGGGACAGTCATTTTTTATAGCGTTCTCTAAGCAAACATGAGAACCCCACATCTCTACTTTAAGGCAACATCCACATTTCTGGCAATGATAGAAGTTTTCACGACCATGGAGTCTGCATAAGCCACAATCATAACAATGAAACTGTTGCTTTGATATATCATCATCATACAGCTTGCATATTGCACAAAAGTATTCGCCCATTTTCACGCCACAATTAGCACAAATCTGAGAAACCTGTTGTTCGGTATTGCAGATCAAACATACAACTTGGTTAACATCTTTCAAGACCATTTTGTGCCTTTCATTGGGGTCGCTTAATGACCTCGTGTATTTGTTGTGGCAGTGGCGGCAGGAAAATAACTTGTTGCAACAAGGAGCACGAATTTTGCATCGCCTCTTGTAGTGCTCACATCCGTGTAGCAACTTCCCCAAATTGTAATCTGGTGCTAGCTGCGGTTATATATTACATGTGATTAATATGTTAGGTAGTTAGGTACAACCTATATTCATATAGCTAGAGCATTAGATAATCAGTGTGCATATTTAATTGGCCCTCTATTTGCACCATCCCAAAACTTATTTGCACCGGCCTCTACGGCTCGTAGAGGCCTCTACGAGCTGTAAAGGATCCTCTGCGGCTCATAGAGACCTCTACGAGCTATAGAGGCCTGTGTCAATCATTGTATTGGGCACCCACCTCTGCGGCCCGTAGAGGCCTCTACGAGCCGTAGAGGGATGTGGTTTTCAATACTCTGACACCTCTACGGCCCGTAGAGGCCTCTACGAGCCGTAGAAAGTTGTAAAACCCTAAAAAACCCGGTGTAAATAACTTGACCCTTTATTAATTAGTAATCTAGGAAAATAAAACATAAAGATTTAAGAAACCATACTTGGGTTTCAAGTGCAATTTCAAGTTCTTTCACGACCTGGGTCATTGTTGGTCGTTCTTCGCGATCTCTTTTTAAACATTTATATGCTATCGATGCAAACACTTTCAACGAATCTGGATTTATTTGTTCCTGTATATGATCAAAAACAATTTCAATGAGTCTGTTTTGTTCAAAGCTTTGCCGTACCAGTCCCACAAGGGGCTCACGGTTATCTTTGTAACTCATGCACAACCTCCCACACATGACTTCAAATAACACAACACCGAAAGAGTAGACATCTGATTCTTTTGTCAAAAATCCCAACTCTGCGTATAGAGGATCACAATATCCCACAGTGCCCACTGGATGGGACACAAGAAATGTGTATTCTTGGTTTGCAGGGCCAAGTTTGGAGAGACCAAAGTCTGAAATCCTTGCTTTCCAGTTTTCATCCAACAAGATGTTGGAGCTCTTAATATCACGATGTAAGATTCGATGTTGTGTTCCCTTAGGATTATGTAGATACTCTAATCCACGAGCAGCGCCAACACATACTTTTAGACGTTGAATCCATGTTAGATCAGTGCTACTTAGGTACAAGTCCAGACTTCTGTTGGACGCATACTCGTACACAATTATTTTCTCACCACTCTCATCACAAAAACCTAAGAGAGAGATAATATTTTCATGTCTGTAAAAGGAAAGCATCATGATCTCCTTCCAAAACTCTGGGTCACCTTGACCAAACGCTCGATCCAATCGTTTTACAGCAACCATGGTCTGCACCTCAGAATGGATGAGTTCTCCCTTGTACACCTTCCCAAATCCACCTTTCCCAATGTAGTTTCTATTATCAAAGTTGTTGGTGGCCAATTTTATAGCCCTAAGTTCAATCCTAAGGTGTTCGAATTTTTTCATGGCAGACATTGTGATCGAACAAAAACATGAAATAAAATGTAATTATCGAGATGTCAAGAAGCCATGGTATATATATAACAGCTGAGATGTTGCTTGATCTTCCCCTGTTGGAGCCTCCCTAATTAGTTGCTTTTCATGACAGGCAAGGTGCATGCACATTTCAACATATATAGGTAGCTTTCAAGTTACCGTCACATTGGGAATGAGTCAACTATTAATCTTTATACGCTGTTAAAAATAATTAAATCTTTAAATTAAAGTTCTTAAAATATATATCCTTACAACTAAAAACTGTTTGTAACAAGTTAATAACCATGCATGATATTACTGATTAGTTTGAACAAACATACAGAAACTTGCATGATCAAATCAGAGAAAGGGATATATGTGTAAAGGACGATTATTCAAGAATATGTGATTTAAGCGACCTGACTTTTTATAAGGGCTGGTTAGATATTGACAGGGATATCTAACCATGCATGCATGTATAATCAGGGCCGTCTTCGAGAACATTAAAAAATATTTGGGCCTTGGGCAAAAAAAAAATATTGGGCCCAAAATTTTGTAAAGAGGAACGAATTAAAAAAATTGAATACGGTGCTAGAGCCAAAGATTGAACTTGAGACCTCTATATTAAATTAGCATGATTTTTCCAACTCCACTAACACGACTATAATGTACAAAACACAAATAAATATCCTAAATATAGAATTTAATATATATATACGTGTATAATTTTAAAAAAAGTTCTGGCCCATTTGAGGGTCGGGCCTGAGCCGGTGACCAGCCGGCCCATGCACAGGGCCGGCCCTGTGTATAATAATTAAGTCTGTGAGTTAAACAACCAATTTTTCAAAGAATTGGGAAGTGTTCGAATTAGGGAAAATCATCAAAACAGCCCTTTGACCGTCTGATTTACGAGAATAGCCCTTTCCCTTCTCTTTTGGAGAGACGGTTCACGGTTCTCAACGAGTCTAAAGTGTCTCCGGAGAGCTTTTGGTTTCCAACCAATACAAAACCAACACGTGGCATTATTGATCCCGAGGACTGCTAGGCGTCACAGGAGACGTGTCAGAGCCACCAAGTCGTCTCCGGTGGGCCCTTGAGACGTCTCACTAACGGCTCGTCTTCGGCTCGGCTTATCAGTTAATCAACACAGCCGACCCACCGGAGACGTCTCAGACCTGCAAGAGATGTCTCCGGTGGCGTCTTTTGCAGGTTATGAAACGTCTCCGATGACGTCTTCGGCCTACAAAAAGACGTCTCCGAGAATAGCCCTTTCCCTTCTCTTTTGGAGAGACGGTTCACGGTTCTCAACGAGTCTAAAGTGTCTCCGGAGAGCTTTTGGTTTCCAACCAATACAAAACCAACACGTGGCATTATTGATCCCGAGGACTGCTAGGCGTCACAGGAGACGTGTCAGAGCCACCAAGTCGTCTCCGGTGGGCCCTTGAGACGTCTCACTGACGGCTCGTCTTCGGCTCGGCTTATCAGTTAATCAACACAGCCGACCCACCGGAGACGTCTCAGACCTGCAAGAGATGTCTCCGGTGGCGTCTTTTGCAGGTTATGAAACGTTTCCGATGACGTCTTCGGCCTACAAAAAAACGTCTCCGAGAATAGCCCTTTCCCTTCTCTTTTGGAGAGACGGTTCACGGTTCTCAACGAGTCTAAAGTGTCTCCGGAGAGCTTTTGGTTTCCAACCAATACAAAACCAACACGTGGCATTATTGATCCTGAGGACTGCTAGGCGTCACAGGAGACGTGTCAGAGCCACCAAGTCGTCTCCGGTGGGCCCTTGAGACGTCTCACTGACGGCTCGTCTTTGGCTCGGCTTATCAGTTAATCAACACAGCCGACCCACCGGAGACGTCTCAGACCTGCAAGAGATGTCTCCGGTGGCGTCTTTTGCAGGTTATGAAACGTCTCCGATGACGTCTTCGGCCTACAAAAAGACGTCTCTGATGGCGTCTTTTGCAGGTTGTAAATCGTCTCCGGTGACGTCTCCAGCCTGCATAAAGACGTCTCCGGTGTCGTCTTTTGCAGGTTTTTGCATCGTCTCCATGACGGACGTCGTACACTGCAGGAGACGTCTCCGGTGATGTGACAAGTTGTAGCACCGTGGTGTTATAAATTTTGTAAATTTTCTAATGTGTTTACATTTGTGTTTTAATTATTTTCTTCAAAAGTGTTTACATTTATGTTTTAAAAAAAATGGTTAGATTTATAATCTATAGTTGTGGCAAGTGAGAAGTTGTCAACGGGCAAATGGAATAAGTTGTTGATCATAGCCGTAAAAGACGAGTTTAGAAATTGAAGCAAATATCTCGTATTTTAGTTTGTTAAAGGGAAAATGACCAATATAGCCCGTTGACCGGGCATTTTGCACAAATAGCCCCCTCCACCGTCTTTGGAGAGACGGGACACGGCTCCCAACCCGCCTGAACCGTCTTTGGATAGACGGGACACGTTGTGACCCCCCCCAACCGCCACGTGGCGTCTCTGATCCCGAGGCTGTACCGTCTCTCTCCAGACGGGTCAGAGATCTCTCCCAGACGGTTCACGTTTACCAAGACGGCTGACCCTTCGGTTCAACCGTCTCCAAAGACGGTTCACGTCTATCAATGCCGGCTGTCCCTTCGGGTCAACCGTCTCAAACAGACGGGTCACCTTTCCCAATACGTCTTAACGAAATTTGTGAACCGTCTGAACCGTCTGAACCGTCTCACGAGTGTATATAAATACCCCAATTAACTTAACGAAATTTGCACCCACCGCTCTCCTCTAAGCTTTCATCTTCCATGCACCCACCCGTCTCCTCTAAGCTTTCATCTTCCATGCACCCACCCGTCTCCTCTAAGCTTTCATCTTCCAATCCAATGACGTTTTTTTACTTTCCCAGCCGAAGCCTTTTTGACTTTCCCAGCCGAAGCCTACCGGCTTCGGAAAATATGTCCCGGTTACTTGGATTGTTGTTTCATCTGCGTACGGCTACTTGGATTGTTGTTCCATCTGCGCGTGGTTTGCAACCCGTGTAATGGATCGATGATGTGGTGGTCTACATTTTAGGCAAGTTCGTTCGCTTTCCGAATTTATGTCTCGATGTTCGACGTGTGCTCACTGAGAACTATTGTTACATAAAACGAGGAAATGTTTCGGACTTGTCTGTGTAGAGCACATACACCATTCGAAACAACGTCTATGTAGACCACTGCTACTACCGCCGCTGTGGAGGACAAAACATCTAACACTAAGATGTAGTCCTCAATAGTTGGTTAGACATTACTATTACTTCAAACAAAGTTCCTAGTTCTGGAAGTAAATTTGGGAAGTTTGTTGTAATAGTGTAGTTTTTTACTTGTTGCTTCTTAATTTTCTCTTGTTGCTTCTTTATTCTCGGGAAGTTTGTTGTAATAGTGTAGTTTTTTAATTGTTATTGTAATAATATTTATTGTTTATT
Organism: Ambrosia trifida; assembly: GCA_028751855.1. Lineage (NCBI taxonomy): Eukaryota > Viridiplantae > Streptophyta > Magnoliopsida > Asterales > Asteraceae > Ambrosia > Ambrosia trifida. The sequence continues at coordinate 18,556,789 of CM054128.1, read as the reverse complement.
TGTGATTGTAATAGTATAGTACGTTTAAATATAAAAACAAAACGACAAATTAAAAATATAACCAACTATTGCATTAAAAATAAAACCATTACAAATAAATAAAAATATAATTAAAAATTACATAAGACGATGTTTAATCATTTGCCACACGGACACATGTTTAAACTCTTTACCCTCCCTGTTTTTATACTGCCTTAGACTGTGTCTAATGGCCACGTCTTCAGGAAAGTTTGCGGGTACGTCGTAAAGGGTCCGGTTGTGGTGGCCGTTGAATATTTGACACTTTGTCGTCAAATCATTCAACTTGCGGCTAAGCGACTCGGTGGTACGTTGTGAGCCCCCAACGAGCCGGTTGTATTCATTCAGGATCCGGAACCACTTGTTGTTGAGGTGTGTACTCTCCTCAACATGCAGCCATGCCGCAATCAACCCAATCTCTTGTTCTTCCGTCCATCTTTGGGGTGCCATTGGTGTTGGATGGTGGTTTGGACGGTGGTTTGGACGGTGGTTTGGACGGTGTTGGACGGTGGTTTGGACGGTGTTGGACGGTGGTTTGGACGGTGTTGGACGGTGGTTTGGACGGTGTTGGACGGTCGTCGGGTAGTAGATGGTGTTTGGACGGAGTTGTACGGTGGTGGATTGTGTTCAGACGGGTTGGATGACGGGAAATGGACGGGAGACGGGTATTTATAGGGCTGAGCCGGACAACCGAAGCGTCGCCGCTCATCGGGAACCACCGCGTCGGTAAATGTGTACCGTCTTGAGAGACGGTTGAACCGAAGGGTCAGCCGTCTTGGGAAAGGTGACCCGTCTTTTTGAGACGGTTGACCCGAAGTGTCAGCCGGCATTGATAGACGTGAACCGTCTGGGAGACGGTTGAACCGAAGGGTCAGCCGTCTTGGGAAACGTGAACCGTCTGGGAGAGGGTTCTGACCCGTCTGGAGAGAGACGGTACATCTCGGGATCAGAGACGCCACGTGGCGGTCCTCTGTTGGCTGAAATGGGAAGCCTCTCGGGAGACGGTTCAGGCGGGTTGGGAGCCGTGTCCCGTCTCTCCAAAGACGGTGGAGGGGGCTATTTGTGCAAAATGCCCGGTCAACGGGCTATATTGGTCATTTTCCCTTTGTTAAATGTAGTTTCGGATGTGTGTGACATTCCACACATTACACGCTTATCTTATAAAATGTCAGCTTTCGATGATGCAATCGGCATTTTTTATGATCGTGATGTATCTTTTCTTTTAAAGTTGCTCAGCAAAGTCCTGAGGAAGTATTGAAGTTATACGTTATTTGATGAACCTGGTGTCGGTTCGTCTAGTCATGCTCATTTAAATGATTATAAACTCCCTGATTTAAATGTGTCTTTAGAAATTTTTTATCATTATAAACCACATGGGTCTTTTGAAAATTTTGATGATAAGAAACCACATAATGAAGAATTTTATGGAAATCCAAGTCCTGAAAGGTTTCCAGAGATAACAAAAACCACTTCATCGACAGGTTGGGTGGACCAGAAAAGGTGTTTGGGGCCGGCTTGCTCGGCTCAGGGTGGGAGCAAACTAAGGAGGTTTGGGTTTGAGTTTGGTTTTGTTGCTTTAAGTTTTGTTTTGTTCAAAAGTTTATAAAATTAAACTTTATACTCTTTTTTTTTAATCAGAAAATATTTATTATTATTATTATTATTACTCTTTCGGAAATATTATTATTATAAAAATAAAGAGGGTTAAAATATATAGTTTTATAAAGTTTCGTATTTATAACTAATTAAAAACTTTGACATGTCTAAAATTCATAGACATGATAAGTAATTAATATAAGGTTATGAAATGTGAATGGCACTAGATAAATAGAAATGAGAATTTTATAAAAAAATATTTTTGGGGAAATTACATAATGTTACATGGCTTTTGATGCCTTTGGCTTATTGGCACCAGAGGCTACCCGTTTCATTACCAGGGTCCTGCGAGTTATTCATAGTAGTGTCTCGGTTCCGGATGGACGATGTTACGTTTTTAGTAGAATAGGGTTTGCCGTTCAGAAAGGGTTGACGACGCAGCTTGTTACCCGCCTGGCGCTTACCGACTATCTTGATGTAATTTTTTCAGTCTAAGAAATGAAAATCTATTATTGAGACGAGATTATCTCAAAAATTCCTATTATAGAAACACAATTTTATTTTATGATTAACCAAGTAATTCAAGATATTTAACTACCCATACAATTACCAACTTTTTATTGCATTAACTGATTAACAAGTTGTAAATTAGGCTTTTTGAGTTTTTCAAAAAAAAAAAAAAAAAAAAAATGGTTCTAAGCTACTATTGGTCCACAACCCCATCTCTCGTTTTTCTGGTTGATATTGGATTATAATAATGAGTCTAAAACTAATTGGATTCAGGGTCTATTGGTAACCTCTTAATGAGGCGCTAAATGGTTTAGCATTTAGACTGTTTGTTTCAACTTAAAAAAGGCTCTGAATGAAATGGTTAAGAGCTAAACTATTCAGACTTGGTGCATAGCTAAACCATTCGACACTTAATCATTTAGAGCCTCTTAACCATTCAAACCTCTTAATGATTCAACACTTAATCAACCAAACATCCCTCAGTGTTCTTAAAAAGTAGAATTCATTTACTAATTGTGTTAGATATTTAAGACGACGCTCACTTTTTAAGCGATTTGACTCCATATTTGATTAGTGTTTAAAGTTTGTTGTAATAACAATAATGTTTTTGCTTTCATGATTTGCTTGAGTATAACATCACATACTTGGACATACATTTGATCAACTCTTGACTAAGTTGTCCTTCCACAGTTGCCGCACATATTTGTACAATATAATTTGAACCTAAAAAGTACATAAACACACATATTAAGTGCTACAAAATGGTATTAAAGTTCCTAAGGTTTTTGGTATTAAAGATGATGTAAATAAATGTTGCAAATTAGAAGTGGTAATGTTTTAAGTACAAAATATGTTTACCATTTATTTGGACCTAACTTAATATTGAAAATAAGAATCGGGCACGGGTCAAATTGAATAATTGATATTGTGGTGTAGAAAATGGTTAACTTTAAAAATGGGTCAATTGGATAAGCTCATACATAAGATCCGCTGTGAAATGCGTAGTGTATTTTTTTTTTGAACGGCCAACAAATCAATTTTGATTACTCACGAAGTACCCACTGGACAAAGGAGTACTCCGAGAGTAACCCGGGTCCACCAATAATTTCACACCAATTCTCGGGAAAACCCGCCGCCCTAAGGCCCACTGCGGTAAAACCCGGCCCATCAGCAACATTTTGCTGCCGGCAGGACTCGAACTCCCCACCTCCCATAAGAAAAGCAAAGAGGGTGTCACTCCACTATAAGAGAATTGACGAAACGCGTAGTATATTACTAGGTTAAAATAAAAATCAACCATCAAAGCTTCCATAACTACAAATCGAAATAAAATTCAAGAACTTTGTATTCTCTGGCTATCCACATTAAACCACACACCCAATCCAAAACCCTTTGACTCTAACAACTTTGTATTCATGGTGTGCACCTAACTATTCTAGTATTCTTCCACAAACTCCTAACAATCTACAAAGTACAAACCAACTCCAAGAACTCACCTATTTACATTCAACCCCCTCTACTTATTTAACACCTCTCAATGTCTATAACCTGAGCTACTCGGTTGGGTCGGGTACCGGATAGCAAATGGGTCTGTTGTATTCATTGCAAACAAATAACCCGAGTTTTCATTTCTTTCACTTCTTATTCCGTTTTGCATGTTTAATGTAGCATCCATGGAAGTCAAATTTGGCGGGTTATGGTGGTTTACTGTATCTGGTAACCCGAATGCTCCTATACCCGTCCAATCGTAGTTCCCTGTATCAAATTTTTGAATGTCGACCTTCTGATCTTCTTCGTCGAACGTATTCAATGAGTTGTTGGTCGGAAAGTTTAGAAACTTGTCGTCGATTGCGGGAAGTGAATCGAGAACGCCATCGAAATGGGCCGATGATGATGTTGGAGAGCCATGGCTCTGTTCGGTGCTCGGATCACCGGAAATCGCCTTCTCGGCGCTTGAGTTCTTCTTGTAAATCCGGCAAAGCACCCAATCATCCAACTGTAAAAAGTTTGGAAAAAAAATGAACTTGGTTAAGATCAATGTTTTAAAAACCAGACCGGTCACGTTGTAGGTTCACATGTAGGACCCTTTGGAAACAGCTCAAAATAGGGACATTAAAAAGTGTAAAGAAAATGAGGTAAGAAATTAGCCGTTCAAAAAAAAAAAGTTGGATCAATTATCGATTTATTCACTTTTGAAGTTTTTGGCTCTAACCGAAAACCGAACCAATCAGAATTCGAAATGTGTCCAACCATGACCCGAATTCTACTGACTAAGTCGATTTATTCGGTTCGGTTATCCAATTAAACTTTTTTTTTTCAGTATATTTGATTAAATTCGGTTCAATTATCCAAATAAGCAAAATTTATGGAACCAATAACCGAGCCAAAAACCGAATTTAGAATTCGGATATAGGATCCGAACTGAGAACCAAAACCAAATTGGGTTCGTTTTTTACTGCCTAAAAAAACGGTTCGGTTTTCGGTTTTTAGTACACGATTACATGTTCCTCTGGATGGACCAAACACATTAATAATAAGCAAAATGGATCGGAGCTTCACTTACCCCAGAGCTATTGTTATCTTTAGAACCATCACACAACCTATACTCATGCATGATCCAATTACTCTTGGATCCTTTTGGAGCTTTACCAACATAGAAAACCAACGCCTTTTTAATCCCAACCTTCCGTCCCTCAGACGTGATCACCTTATCTGTTCCAGTAGCCTTCCAGTAACCCGACCCGGCAACTCTATTGGGTCGAGACCCATTCGGGTACTTTCGATCCCTCGGGCTAAAAAAGTACCATTCCTTCTCCCCGAACATCGCCTTACCTACACAAATTTTACAATTGTTCATCAATTTCGTTGAAATTTGCTCCCATGGCGGATCTTTTGACCCCCTGACACGTATACGAGTCACATCAATAAAATTTGATTATTATCATTCGTAGAATAATGACACAACCCTGATAAATCTTTTGACACCCTAACACGTAGTTTTTTACATAAGCTTTAGATAACATACGAGTCGCATAGGACCTATGACTTATATATATTTTTCCGTGACCTATATGACTCATATAAAAATAAATGAGTTGTATATAGACCTTGTCAGGTAAGATATCCATATACGACTATATATTTTTATATATTTATACACGAGTCGCATAGGACCTATGACTTAATATATTTTTTCCGTGACCTATATGACTCATAAAAATAAATGAGTTGTATATAGACCTTGTCAGGTAAGGTATCCATCCATATACGACTATATATTTTTATATATTTTTACCCGAGTCATATATTGGGCGTCAAAAAATTTAATTGGATATACCCTTAACAACCTAAAATTAAGAAAAAAAAACACATGACTATCAAAAGTTTAAAACACTTACTAGGTAACTCCCATGGATCAAATTTATACAAATTAACATCTCCGATTATCTTTAGAGCGAAATCCGTCCCCGCGATTTTCGGGCACAGATATTGCACCATAAGCTCCTCATCGGTCGGGTAAAACCGGAAACCCGGTGGTAATTTCAGCTGGGTCGTCGGATCCGTCACCGGTTCCGTCCGTAAAACCATTTTTTTCTCGAGTTATAATGGAAATAAAAATAAATAAATTGTTTGTTTTTTTTTTTTTTCAAAAAACCGGTAAATGGGCGGGGGTATATATAGAAGTGGAGCACATAGGATATACGGTGGGCCCGGTAATAGGCTGAAATGACAAGTAATCTAAGCGGCCAACCTTATCCGGAAAGGTCAAGAGTCCAAATGCGTGAACGAAAGCTTATTTTTTTATATTTGAGTGAGTCGTGTAGATTCATAATATCTTCATCGTACACGTGGGAGTTTTATATCTTTTTCCTGAACTACAAGCAACATCTACACAACAAGGTTACATGGTCCGATTAAATACTCTATTTAGGCCAATTGGACTATAGGTTATATCAGTCGTATAGACTAGAGGTGTAGAAAAAGTCTGGTTTAGGCCCGGCAATTAAAGAACCAAATCGGTAAAGGAGCGATTTGGGTCTAAATAAATCTGGCAGCGTGGGACGTCCTGGACAGTCCTGGCCGACCCTTGTATGATCCCCACAACCATAAGCCTTACAATTTTGGGTTTAAAAGCATTGCTTAGAACGAAGTATGATCGGATTGTGTGAATGTGTGATAAGAATATAAGACTGTGTGTTGTGGTGCGTGAGCGAGTGGGCGTGACCACCTCGAAACCATCGCTTCGGCAATCACTCGCGTGGGTTGTTATGGCTCGCTCCAGACCACGGCTGACATCCCACTCAAGATCCAAGACAATAGCGTTGTACCGTGATCGCTTGTGCTCGCGGTGACTTACTCGCCCGAGCCTTAGCGTGAGGCTGTTGTGGTGTTTGTGAGCCACGTGACTCACGAATGGCTCGCGCCAGGCTATTCGCGTATCCACAACAGACAGCCTAAGATGAATGGTTAAGTGAGTAGTTTTAAACTTTAGAAACATTGTTTAAATTAAGAAATTTACTTTTTTTTTATCGGCGAACAACTGTGTGGCAACCACCCTTGCGGGGCGCTGTGCCTAAGAATCGACTACTCGACCTCCAGCAGCCCCACCTTCTCCTGATGCGCGGAAACCCAAGCCCCACCCACCCGAAGACACGACAGTGTTATAGAACTCGGTAAAACTTCGCCGCCCGACAGATTCGAACCAACACATATTATTTACTTTATTTCAAGAAGTTCAGATTCCACTTGTCACGGCTTACTTTTCGGAGTAAAATATAGTATTAAATCATTAGGTACTTTGAATTTATACCTTGTATTTTTTTATAATAAACTGCTAGCAACATCTTAAAACAAATATTTATTTTTTATATTATTTTTACATGAATAATTTATTTGTTTATATTATTTAACATGAATACTTGAATATGATATTGAAAAGCAAGAAAAGGCTGCGGTGTCATCCTTAAATATCTCAAAAGTTTATAGGTGGAGGCTTAACTCACTCTGGCCGGTGTCTATGCAACGTTGTAAATGCTTTTTTGATACTTCCAAAAATCATTTTGTTATAATATTTTCGACGTGTTAGTGTCTTATGCAGTTATGCTATCTGTTTAAATTCACACCTCACTCTCACAAGTCACACCCAAACCAAAAACGCCTTCCACGTTTTCTTCTCTCTCTGTTTTTCTTTTCATAAAACAAAACCACCAAAAGCCTTTTTGTGTAACATTTTACACTTTACCTTTTGAATGCAGTAATAATACATTTAGAGATGTTATGTGATGTTGGGTGAGCTTAATGTACATTCTAAGTTTGTAATATTACTGAATATATATTTTTGGTATAGTTCAAATTTTATCGGAGAACAAATGGACAATTATGGATTGCAATGTGCAACCTATCGAAGGAAAAATGGAAAATTTTGATGGTATGAGATATCGGATGTTACACTTGAGGTCGTTGCAGTCAAATTTTATGGTGTTCAGAACCGAGCTTAAAATTTAGTACAAAATTAAAACATTTAACGAGTCCAACTCATATTCATAAGGTCTATGGAGTTTTTCTAGGATTTTATAAAATAACAATATGTATATGTGTATGTACATATAATGCATTTTAGAAAGGTAGTTTAACATATTCTAACTTTTTTTTTAATATATAGGTTACAACCCTAAAATAAGGGTAAATTATTGGGCGATTTAATTGTTGCTTTGATGCTATATAGGAGGGTAAATCATTAGGATCATCTCGTGCTTCGTTAGCTCCTAACACAAACGCTCTGCCACGGGCTTCATCCTTGGCCTTGGGACAGTCCTTTCGGAAATGTCCTGTCGCACCACACTCGAAACACTCGTTTCGGGCGGGAGGAGTGTTGGTGGTTTTGGCCCTGTAGTTAGCGGTAGAATGACCACGACGGTTGCAGTTCTTGCACAGAATGCTGTCGCAAGTACCTATGTGATGGTAGTTGCATTTGCTGCAGTGAGGATGAGGTCCGCTGTACTTGCGTTTGGGTTCCTCAATAGCAGTAGCAGCAAAAACTTTCACAGCGTCCTGTGGTCGGTGAGAGGAGTGCTTGCTCTTCCGGTTGTCGGAACGTTTGCGCTTGTTCCCGGAACTCTCACTAATAACTGTTACCTTCGGGGTCAGCGATCCCATGCGTACCGCGTCGTCGGTCAGACTCCGAGCTAAGGTAACTGCAGCCTGGATGGTGGAGGGTGCCGATGCTGTGACCATACTGCGGATCTTTGGGGACAGACCCCAGATATACCTCTTGACTCTCTTGTACTCAGGTGTGACCATGTGTGGGACCAGTCGAGAGAGCTCGTGAAAACGAGTGGTATATGTAGTCACATTGGCATCCACCATTGCAAGGTTCCAGAACTCGATTTCCAGCTTTTGTAGTTCGCTTCGAGGACAGTACTTATCCATGAGCATTGTTTTGAGATCGGCCCAGGCAAGACTGTATGCCGTCTCTTTGCTCAGGGTTTGTACTTGTAGATTCCACCAAGTGAGGGCTTCATCCTGAAAGGTACAGGTGGAATATTTTACCTTTTGGTCCTTAGAGCAACCACTAATGTCAAGGACCGATTCGGTTTTCTCTATCCACCGGACAATTCCTACAGCACCTTCATTACCACGAAAGTTCCATGGTTTGCATGCCATGAAGGTTTTGTATGAACAGCCGTGACTAGAGTTTTCAACCTCGTTGTCCGTTTCGCTTCAGCGACACCCGGTACCACCAGATCCTCCGCTTGAGTCGGCCCGGGCTGCATCGTGTCGAGCAATCGCCTCGGCGATTACCCTGGCCAACTCGGCGGGTGTGGACGGTAGTGGCTCGCCTTCGGTCGTTCGTGTGGAATGTCGGGTCTGCATAACTAAATGATGGAACACAATAAACATGAGTATAACATATAAACACACCATAACCAACATAGTCATATAAATCAAACCATACATCACTACATCACATCATGTCATAGTTTCTCAAAAGCAGTTAGGTTTTTAATACAAAACAGGCGGGTGAACCGCAATTAGTTTTTAGATCATAATATCCATAGTCACAAAACATCATTAGTCAATCACATGCATAATCATCATAAACCATAATCTAAGAAGGGGTGGGAAAGCAGCAGCAAGAGAAATAAAGCCTCCCTCATACGACTATCGGTCTCCATCGCCCTACGCTCTAACATCTCCACTCGTCTACCCATCTCCGATCGCTCTAATATGGCGGCTAACCTCCCCTGTTCGGATTCTGCTAAATGATCCTCGAGCTCCCGAACTCGGCCCTCTAAAGCCACCAGCTGGACGTCGTGTGAGATAATAACGCTGCGCTTGGAGCGGAGAGGTCTCCCCGATGAGCCTCCCAAGCTCATGGTCTCGAGGTCATCCTCCTCGTCTCGATGCGCAAGATCGCTGGTAAGACTAGGTAGGTAAGGCCATTTGCGGGCCTGTGAACGTCTCTTGAGCCTCTTCGATGGCTCACCTACCTCGATGGCTAGGGGTATAGGCTCAGGAATGGCCGGCTGGACGGGCTCAGAAACAGGGACAGTAGGGAAAATCGGGGTCCTAGCAGGTATAGCTATCACTAAGGCCGGTCGGATCCTCTTGCGAGGAGTACACTTAGTGACTAAATGTCCCAAAGTGTCTAAGCGAAAGTAGGGGTTTAGGCTGGCCGGTGGAGATGAGACAGAATGGGTGACTGAAGGATGGGGGTCAGAGACAGCTAGGGGTGGAATGTCATCGTCCGTCTCGTCATCGGAAGTACATCTTTGCACAGGAGGTGAGTCAATGTCCATCTCAGACTCGGATAGCCATCCATTATGACGGGACTCGGGGGCTGGCTGGGTTAGAGGTAAGTCATCTCCCTGGGGATCATCTACCAAATAATTTGTCTCTGACTCGGGTGAAGAAACAAGATCAATAGTAATGGCCATGTTTCCTGTCACAACATGCACATATATGTAAATAATCATATGGATAAATAAACCATGGTACCCGTATGTCTTCGTGGAGCGGCTTGAGGTTTGAGGGTGCATGGCGAGACTTCGTGGCATTTTGTGAAAACATTTCGAAAAATATTTTAAGTTATAGTTGATTCTAAAGAATCTTAGTTCGCTATAACCTCGTGCTCTGATACCAATCTGTCACACCCCGCCTAGGAGGAAACACGGGAGTGTAACAATCGAAAATTTTTCAAGCACAAGGTTCAAGCAATACACATTTATTCAAAATAGTACTACCATAAAGATGGAATTCGTCATGGTTTTATTGAAATTAAGCAAGATGTAAGCACCCAAACATTTTCTTATGGAAATTGAAAACATCATGTTTTGAATCTGACAAAAGCCATCAAAGTGATACCACGGTGTGCATGCTCGAACCCTTCCCTCAATCCTCTGTGGCACACCATTAGTTACCTGAAACACATGCATAAAGGATTTTGTCAACAATAATGTTGGTGAGTCTATGGGTTTTGAATGTACTGTGAAATGAACGTGTCATCCGTGTTTGACCAATCATGAGCTAGCTAAGCAAATGATCACTGTGAGAACCATGAGTCCTGTAACCAAACCTCTTGATTGTGGTGCCTTGTGCATTGTACACTAAAGACAATGTATGTATAGTAGAATACTAACACTCTTTTGCATGTGGCCGGTTAGCGTGACTAACCAAGAGTGGGGGTGTCAACCCAATAGATCTATTAAAGTGTTCCATGGCTAAATGTCTAGCTAATGGTTGCAGTGAACGATGTACGAGGACTAGTGAGCTCATGAACCAAATGTCTCATGTTACACATGGTAGTCATGCTAGAATGTACACACACTTGAAATTAACAAAAGTATTGATGCATGTATTTCCCCCAAAATGTAAAATAGTAAAATGGGGCCATAGAAAACTCACCTGTTTGAGTCGTGTGTGGTCTAGTGAGTTAGTAGATGATCACCGTCCTGACAAATGATACCCTATGATCATTATGGGCACGGTAAGTCATCCGGATGTGGTTTATCATACAAGTTGTTCACCCGACACTTGTGGACCATTGTGTTTTAGTGTGTTTCATTGTTCATGATACTCGTTAATGTTCTAACGAACATATAGTTCCAAAACTTGGTTGTTTCGAAATGTAATGTCCATGGTGAACCATATTGGGTCTCACATGGGGTATTTGGGCCGTATGTTGGCATCAAAACACCATGTGTGGTTGGTTTTTGAGAAAACATTGTTTAACATATGTGTGGAACTCTTTTTAAGTCCATTTATAGTCAACACATGTTTCGGCTCTTAATAACATGTGTTAGTTTAATGTGGCCGATTAGTGTTCTTTGTACAAAAGTAAATTGCGATTTGTTGATGAATCATTTGTAACCATTTCTAAGCTCATTCAAGCCTTGTGGTGTTACTACATGATATACTTGTGAGTTTTGCATCATTTTAAGTCTTGATCACCATGTGGTTAGCCTTAGCTTAAAGCTTAAGCCAAGTGAGCTTACACTTATGAAATCCGATTTATTTCATGGTGATCTAAGCCGTGCATAGTTTCAAAAGCATAATTTGACTACTTGTGATCGTAATAATGCCGATTATAGTGATGTTAAGATAATATTATATGAACAAACACTAGTGTTAAGACAATGTGGTAAGTAGTTTTGTGAATTACCTTTAAACAAAGCAATGTATGTAATCTTGTGTTATGTATTAGGGCCGACTGGTAGGGGTTGGGTGAACATACTAAGTCGATTAAAAGAGCTTGGATTACTTACCTAGTGGAGCAAGGTGAGGATGGCCGATGGTTAGAGCCTTCGGGTCTCCTAGTGTTCTCCTAAGCTTGCACTTGTTGGTTATTGAGTGACAATGTGTGTGGTTCGGCCTAGAGAGAGCCGAGAGAGTTAGAGAGGCAAGAATGTGAGTTGTGAGTGTTGGATGGTGCAAGTTTTCAAGTGTTCAAGGCTCCCTTTATATAGTAGTTTAGATGGCAAGTGATCCTTCATAGGATGGTGTAATGTTTAGACACTTTAATCACATTTTGGTGTAAGATTTGATGTAACGTGGATGCTACAAGTTATCATGTTTGTTCCATGCTTGAGCCGCCATTGGGAATGAGCCAAACAAAAGAGGAAGTTGACTTGGTATGGGAAGAGGTGCTCTCCTTTGAATCTTATATACTTTTGTGTAAGTGTTGACCCTTGTTTCAAGCTTATTGTCTCCTTCCTTGTCTTGGCCGATTAGAGGCTTTCTAGATAGGGGTTCTTGTGCTTGTATGATTGGTGCTCAAACTCCAAGAGTAGTCCCTTGTTTCTAGTATCTAGTTAAAAGGTATAGGGTGGGTTGTCACTTGCTTTTCGGCTGAGTATAGATAAGAAAAAGAGGTTCTATTTTGAGCATGGAAGCATGAAAGAAAAAGGGGTATGATCTTAGTCTTCTTAACTAAATTGGTGTAAACTTTGGACATTCCTTTGATGTGACTTGTATGCATAAATCGGTCATAGAGGAGAAGGTAGGAACATGGCTAGTATCTTGTGGGAATGACTTTTCGAGAGCTAGAATGTGTAGGTACATAGTCGAATGGATGTCCATGTATTCGATTATACATGCATACACATATAGGGACTAGACAAGGTAGATTATTACTTTAGTGTAACTCTTAGGTGTGTCATAGACTCCTTGTTGTCTTGGGAAACTTCGGCCGATCATGTGCAAGAGTGTAGAGGGTAGTTGTCTTATCTAAAGAAGTAGACTTGGTTGTTTTGCTACCTAGTTTAGTGTAAATTGTATTCAAGGTGTTAAGGTTGGCTAGTTAAGTAGGATGTGTGCATGAGTTGTCTTGTTGAGGGTCCTAGATCTCTTGTGTACTTCGGCCAAAGACAAACATCTAAGGTTGTAGGATAGCTAGTCATGTGTTCATGATGATATATCTATGTGTGGTGTCGTGTGTCTATATATATGTAATGTCATATGTATGTATGTATGTATATGTGAGCATAACTTGTGTAGATCTTAAGACAATTAGCTTGGTTATGATCCAACACTTTAACACGTTATGTTGAATAAATCGGCCTATTCATGTTAATTGTGTTGTGATTGTTCGTTGTATAGCCTCTAGTATACCTCTGATATAGGAATATCATCCGGTCTCATAAGAGTAAGAGGTTGTTAAATTCCGTGCCTCTTGATGACGACATTAACATGTATTTTGTTTCACATGTGTCCTGGGTTTGTTGAATGATTTCCCATGATGATCTTTGTGTTCACAATCGTGTGTTAGAGGTGTATTAGCATGTGTTAGTGGGCATAACCTCTTGTAATGCTTGTTTTGATGGTGTGTCCGGATGTTGTATGACTAAACAAGTGCATTATGTTGAGTTTTCTGTTTAACTCATGCTCTACTAGCCTGTGGGGGGGGGGGTATAATGTATGCAAATTTTCTAAAAATGCACATATAATGACTCAATAAATGAAACATGTACGATCGTTGACCTGTTACGTTGACTGTTGTCATAGTTGGCTGTTGCTTAGTTAGGCTGTAGGGTGTGGGGTCGTCTCCGGCCCGTTTTGGATCGTTTGGGACGACCCACACCGGCCCGTTGGGGCGTCTTACGTCTTGAATGGCTTGTAGGAGACGTTGGGGAAAAGCCGAAAGCAATTAATATTATACCATCAAATTAGAATGCATAAGGAAGACAGCTTCAAAACTGCTTTTAGAACACATCAGGGCCATTTTGAGTTCTTAGTTCTTCCTTTTGGACTCACAAATGCACCTGCAACATTTCAAGCCTTGATGAATACAACCTTTAAACCCCTATTGAGAAAATGTGTTTTGGTGTTTTTTGATGACATTTTGGTATATAATGAGTCTATGGAACAACATTTGAAAGATTTAGAGAAGGTTTTACAGTTGTTGAGAAGCAATACATTGGTAGCAAAGAGGTTCAAGTGTTCTTTTGCTGGTCCTCAGGTGGAATATCTTGGGCATATAATTAATAAGCAAGGGGTATCTACTGATTCTTCTAAAATAGTCGCTGTTAAAGCATGGCATATTCCTTCTATAGTCAAACAACTGAGAGGATTTTTAGGTCTTGCTGGCTATTATAGAAGATTTATCAGATCATTTGGAAGCATTGCTAGGCCACTCACCAATTTGTTAAGGAAAGAATCTTTAGTTTGGTCCCAAGAAGCTCATCAATCTTTTGAACAGCTTAAACCAGCTTTGTCAACGTCTCCTGTGTTGGCATTACCTAATTTTTCTAAGCCTTTTGTTGTGGAAACTGATGCCTCAGCAAAAGGGTTAGGGGCAGTTTTAATGCAGGATGGCCACCCCTTAGCTTTCATTAGTAAGGGTATTTCAGGGAGAAATTTGGACATGTCTGTGTATGAAAAGGAACTCTTAGCAATTTTGATGGCAGTTAAGGCGTGGCATCATTATTTGGTGGCTAAGAAATTCATTATAAGAACTGATCAAAGAAGCTTGAAATACCTATTGGAACAGAAGATTAATACTCCTCTTCAACAGAAATGGCTTGCAAAATTAATTGGCTATGATTATAGCATTGAGTATAAAAAAGGTAGTGAGAATTCTGTGGCAAATGCTTTGTCAAGGGTAGAGGGGTTATTTTGTTTCAGATGAACATCAGTACTGTGGATCCAGTGTTATGGGAAAAGATTCAAGAAAGTTGGAATGTGGATGATAAACTCAAGGGTATTAAGCAGCAATTGCAGCAGGGCATTAATGTGAAGCATTACAGTTGGAATGGTAGTGTTCTAAGAAGGAAGGGTAAAATATTCATTGGGGCAATTCCTGAGTTAAAACAACAAATCATGCAGATTTGTTATTCTTCACCAATTGGTGGACATTCTGGGTCTATGCCTACCCTGCACAAGCTTAAGGGAATGTATTATTGGAAGAAAGTTGATGCTGATGTCAAAAATTTTATCAAAGAATGCTCAATCTGTCAGAAAGAAGCTAAGTATGAAAGGGTAGCTTCACTAGGTCTGTTACAACCCTTACCAACTCCTCAATCTATTTTTTCTGATATATCTTTAGATTTTATCAGTGGCCTTCCAAATTCTTTTGGAAAAGATACTATATTGGTGATAATTGACAGATTTACAAAGTATGGCCACTTCATAAGTCTTAAGCACCCCTTTACTGCAAGTCAAGTGGCTCAAGTAATGTTTGCCAATATATTCAAGTTACATGGTTGTCCCACAACCATTGTATCTGACAGAGACCCTATATTCCTGAGTGCTTTTTGGAAAGACTTTATGAAATTGCAGGGCATTGATTTGGCCTATTCTTCTGCCTACCATCCACAAACCGATGGTCAGATATAAGTCTTGAATAGATGCTTAGAGTCATATCTCAGGTGTATGATAATGGATACTCCTCTTCAGTGGCCCAAATGGTTAACCTTGGCTGAGTGGTGGTACAACACTTCTTGGCATTCTGCCATTAAAATGTCTCCTTTTGAAGCTCTTTATGGCATACCACCTCCTGTTCACCTTCCTTATATTCCAAATGAGACAAAGATTAAATCTTTGGAGCAACTGTTTAAGGAAAGGGAATTAAAGATTGTTAATTTGAAGCTTGCATTGGATAGGGCAAAGAATCAAATGAAGCAACAAGCTGATAAGAGGAGAACAGAAAGATCTTTTACAATTGGAGAGTGGGTATATGTGAAGCTGCATCCATATGTGCAGAACACTTTGAAGATTCACAAGCATCACAAGTTAGGACCAAAGTATTATGGATCCTTCCTGATTGTTGAAAAGATTGGACATGTAGCTCATAGATTGGATTTGCCTACTTATTCCCCTGCCAAATGCACCTAGATTTTTGTTTCAACCAAGAGCTATTATTGATAGAAAGATGGTCAAGAAGAATAATAGACTCAAGCCTGCTGTTCTAGTTCACTGGAAGGATTTACCAATCACAGAAGCTACTTGGGAATTGCTAGAGGAGTTTCAGTTGAGATTTCCTCAATTTAATTCTTAAGGACAAGAATTTTAGGGGGGAGTGTTGTTACGAAGAGAATTATAATAAGAACTTAATTGTAATAAACGAAAGGTCAGGGACTAGAAGTGTCAATAGTTAATAGTTCAAAAGTTAGTTGTATGGTTAGTTACTGTTGTATAGGTGGGAAACCAAGAATGTATGAATGTGTATAAATAGAGCTGAATAATAATCAATGATTAGCTTGGTTTGATTGATTCTCTCTCTTAAGTTTCTTTTCATTCTCATCAGACATCAAGTGAAAGTATTAGACCAAAATGTATTATGTTATAGTTTTAGAACTTAGAATTATATATGCGCGCCTATATAGTTGTATCACATGTGTAACTCTAATTACAACCCAAACTTTTATTGAATAAAAGAAAAAAAACGTTGATACGAAAGAATACAGAAAGATTTATCGACAAAAATAGCAAAGAAAATCATCAAACGAACGATCTCAACAACTACAAGAATTATCTCACGAATCTGACACAGTGACATGTGAGATAAAACTAAGGGACTGATCTCCGTGCAATTTTCTGTGAAATTGTGACTGAAATATTACACGTAATGCCATATATCTTCATACAACCGCACAACAGATCTGATGTCAACAGCTTCCTTCTTGGTTCATATCCAAGACTGAGGCGACGAAACATACCATGGGCCTGTTAACATATGAAAAACTAATTAGCCCATTAATAATAGACAACAACTTAAGCCCACGAATTCTACAGCCATGGGTCTGTTAACACATTTCATCCTGTCTAACATAAAAAACAATCACATTTTAAAACGTTAAGTGAAGTAGCTTTTTTATCCGGCAGTTGCGGCACGCGAAACCAAGTCGTTCTCGATTGATACATAACACGATTTGGGGAAAAATCGTTAGTTACTGTTTTTTATAATAAGAGCTTAATTGTAATAAACGAAAGGTCAGGGACTAGAAGTGTCAATAGTTAATAGTTCAAAAGTTAGTTGTATGGTTAGTTACTGTTGTATAGGTGGGAAACCAAGAATGTATGAATGTGTATAAATAGAGCTGAATAATAATCAATGATTAGCTTGGTTTGATTGATTCTCTCTCTTAAGTTTCTTTTCATTCTCATCAGACATCAAGTGAAAGTATTAGACCAAAATGTATTATGTTATAGTTTTAGAACTTAGAATTATATATGCGCGCCTATATAGCTGTATCACATGTGTAACTCTAATTACAACCCAAACTTTTATTGAATAAAAGAAAAAAAACGTTGATACGAAAGAATACAGAAAGATTTATCGACAAAAATAGCAAAGAAAATCATCAAACGAACGACCTCAACAACTACAAGAATTATCTCACGAATCTGACACAGTGACATGTGAGATAAAACTAAGGGACTGATCTCCGTGCAATTTTCTGTGAAATTGTGACTGAAATATTACACGTAATGCCATATATCTTCATACAACCGCACAACAGATCTGATGTCAACAGCTTCCTTCTTGGTTCATATCCAAGACTGAGGCGGCGAAACATACCATGGGCCTGTTAACATATGAAAAACTAATTAGCCCATTAATAATAGACAACAACTTAAGCCCACGAATTCTACAACCATGGGTCTGTTAACACATTTCATCCTGTCTAACATAAAAAACAATCACATTTTAAAACGTTAAGTGAAGTAGCTTTTATATCCGGCAGTTGCGGCACGCGAAACCAAGTCGTTCTCGATTGATACATAACACGATTTGGGGAAAAATCAATTAGAAACATATAAGAAATATACTTATACGGTACCAGTACCAGTACTTGGTATAGTTTATGATTAAAAAAAAAAAGTTAATTACCAAAACCGTCCTTGTGGTTTGGGCCAACATACCAGTCCAGCCCAAAACTTTAAAAATTGCTTAAACAGTCTCTGACATTTGACGAAATAGGCCAAAACAGTCTAATTACTTAACGAGGTTAACTCAACCTCGTTAAGTTAGGGGCAAAATTGTCCATCTGTGTTAAAACTTAGTTAATTGCCAAAGGAGAGCAGGTTTATGAAGGAGAACACAGGGACGGTTTTGGCAATTAACTTTTTTTTAAGTAATATTTTTATCTTTATATTTTCCTTATTTTCCACTCACATTTTTTAAACGTTAGTAATTTTATATACGACATTTTTTAAAATAAATTATATCAAATTAACGAGCGTTTTATAATTTTTCAAATGGGCACCATAATGCTATACAAAAAACGGGGAAAATGGCTTTTTAGTGGATTTTTGTTCATGCAGAAAAAAGAACACCATGTGTTTAGCTAATTCATTAATCATGTCTAGGCATGTCCTTAGCTGACAAGTGATAATTAATTACTCCACCATGCACGTCCCTTAAATCAATCATCATCATGACATATCATTTGATACCAATTTGGTTGTTTTTTCCCCAAATTCACATCAAAGCTTTAGAATGTATTGAGAAAGTGACAAAGTTGTATAGAGATTTCACTCGAGCAAGATGTGCACCTGTAGAATTAGAAGTAGGTTTTATGAGTTATCGAGTGTTTATCCTTTAAAAAAATTTCTGAAAAAAATGACTTATTCCTTTTACAATACATACATTTTATTAGGGATGAGCATGGTACCGGTACCGAAATTCCTCAAAAGTACGTACTGGTATCGGTACCGAAAACAACCGGTACGGTACGGTACCGGTACCGGTTCGGTACCGGTATTTGAGCATAAAAACCGGTAAATACCGGTACCGTACCAAACCGGTACCAGTACCGAAAATTCAAAAATGTGGATACCGGTAGTGGTACCGAAATTGATTCGGTACCAGTATGGTATCGGTTCGATACCAGTACCCGGTACCATTTGCTCATCCCTATATTTTTTTGTTAGATTTTGTAAGCAGCGGAGATCAACAAATATCTCCACAGTCTAGCTACTTCCATTGTGAAAATGAAAATACCCACCATTTTTCTCATCTTCTTTCTCAGTTCTTCTCTTGCAACACTTCTTGAAGCCTCCATCAATGGTGATCATGGAGCATCCATATTTAAAGAAAACGAACAAACCCACATCAAAAGATCCGATTTTCCATCCGGGTTTCTCTTCGGAGCAGCCACTTCTGCTTACCAAGTCCATCTTCTCCTCTTGATCCCTTATCATTAATATAGCTTTTTTTTTAATCACTTAACACATAAACATTTTACAGGTTGAAGGAGCATATCTTGAAGATGCTAAATCTTTAAGCAACTGGGATGTATATTGTCACTCCATAGGTTGTGGAGAAAATGGAGAGAATGGAGATATTGCAGATGATCATTATCATATGTTCTTGGTGAGTTGGTTAGTTAATGTTTTTATCTATTTATTTGCATTTGAATTTTATATTAAAATCAGCTTTTATATTTTATTTGAGTTTTGGTTTTGTAACACACAGGAAGATATTGAGGCTATGCATTCACTTGGTTTAGATGCATACAGATTTTCAATATCATGGGCTAGAATTCTTCCACGTATACTATCTTATCTTATTATCTTTAATATTATCTGATACAGTTTTAAGTCTTTTGACTAATTAAGTTTTGTTGAGTAGGTGGAAGGTTTGGTGATGTTAACCCTGCTGGCATTATGTTCTATAATAATATTATTGATAATCTCATTCTCAAAGGTGCTATGAGTTGATAGTAAAGTAAAAAATTTAGTTTAACCATAGAATACTTTGTGATTGCTAGCTTCAGAATTTATGTATCTTGATTAAACTAAACAGGAATCAAACCGTTTGTCACGATTTACCAATTAGAATTTCCTCAAGAACTTGAAGACAGATACGCGTCGTGGCTAAACGCTGAAATGCAGTATGTCTGAAACGCCATTGTTTCATTAATTCGTTTTATGTTTGTTAGCTTATTAGTTATTTTACTGGCAGGGAAGAGTTTTTATATTTGGCAGAAATCTGTTACAAGTCTTTTGGAGACCGAGTAAAGTATTGGCTCACGATTAACCAACCTGAATCAATCGCAGAATTTGCTTATGAATCGGGGATTAATCCGCCATCTCGTTGTTCAAAGCCTTTTGGAAACTGTCTTGATGGAAATTCAGACGTCGAGCCTATCATCGCAAGGCACAACATGTTATTGGCCCATGGCAGGGCTGCCAAACTATATCATGAAAATTTCCAGGTAATCAACTAACTTTAAACTTTCACTGAACATTTCAAGATTTGTTTATTTGACTCGTCGTTTTGTGTGTGTAGCCTAAACAAGGTGGCTCAATTGGTCTCACTGTTAATTGTGAAATGTATGAACCGCTAACGGATAGTGAACTTGATCACCAAGCTGCGAAAAGGGCATTTGCTTTTCAGTCTGGCTGGTAACCTTTTTAAAATTATATTCGCCATAAACGAGAGAAAATGTATGACCTTTGTGCAACTTGTAATCATTTACCAGGACACTTGATCCAACAATATTTGGGGACTATCCGATAGAACTTAAGGAATATCTTGGAAGTGAATTACCAAGTTTCTCCTTTGATGAAAAGAGTTTTATGAAGAACAGTATAGATTTTATTGGCATCAACCATTATTCGACTACATATGCCGTTGATTGTACTAATTCTAGTTGCGCTGCAACTGAGAATCGTGCAATCAAAGGTTTTGTGGGGACGGTTGGAGAGCGTGATGGCGTGCTAATCGGTGAACTTGTAGGAAGTTTCAATTTCTAACATAATTTTATTGTATGAATCATGTTTGATTGATATAATGACATTTTTTGTTTATTAAAAAAACAGACAGGGATGGGAGGATCATATGTTGTTCCTAGAGGGATGGAAGAGATTGTTAACGTTATCAAGATTCGATACAATAACAAGCCCATGTTTATTACTGAAAACGGTAAATTTAATTACTTCCCTCTTTTGATCGCGTTGTTTCCATATATCTACTTCTTTTCGCAGGGTATTCTTCACCAGACGTGAATGAGCAACGGGTTACTGAGCTAACGGATGACGTCAAGAGAGTTGAATTTCATGAAAAATACCTTGCTTATTTAGCCAAGTCTATTAGGTTTGATCTGCAATGCTGATTTATATCATTTTTTGAAGTTTGAAAGTTGTTTGTTTGACTTTAAAAGTCAAGAGTCTGGCATTGATTTGTAGAAAAGTTGTTTGAAATAACAGAGGGGGAGCAGATGTGCGTGGATACTTTGTATGGTCACTTATGGATTGCTATCAATGGAACCTTGGTTATAATGTGAGGTTTGGGTTACACTATGTTGATCGACGTACGCTTAGCCGGATACCAAAGCTTTCTGCGAGATGGTATAAGAATTTTCTGACCAACACCAGTGAACTTGTTGATAAGCAGTGACGGATCCAGACATTCCTTAGGCGAGGCAAAAATGGGTCGGGTAAAAAATGAGTTAGAAGAGTTAAATTTGTTTGTTGTGTGGAAGGTGTGCCATTGAAGGATTCTGATATGTTGATTACTTGGTTCTAGATAATATAGTTATCTCTTTGAAGCTATTGAAATGGTGGATTGTGATATTGTGATATTTAATGAGATATATGAGTATTTAGGAAATAGCATTCGAATGATGGGGATGGGACAACTTAATTAAATTATTTCTCTAAGGAGATACTGAAATAATTTAAACAGAAAGAAAAAAAAAGAATGAATAGAGAGATAAGTGTGCTTAATATGTATAATTCTATAATAATACAAAAAGCAACTTAACGTTGCAAGTTAACGGAGCAAATTAACCATTCAAAGTTAACGGCGAATGAACACCTTTTGTCTCCGCCTCAACCGTTGTTCCCTTCTACCCCTTAAACCGCCGGCTCTCTAGCAACAATTGGACGGTTATGACACCGATTTAAGGCACATTTTCTTTATATATAGATATATGAAAATTACAAATTCACCCTTACAGTGTTTGTTTTCCTATAAAATATATGGTCCAAACAAAAATGCAAAAGCACAGAGTCCAAGAACACACCAGACTTCCGGCGGTGACCATGGTGACTGATCACCGCTGGAGACGAAGAGAGGCGGCTAGCGATTGTACTATTGTGGTGGTAGCCGGCAAATACATTTTAGAGAGAATAATTACTTGAGAACTCTAAAACGTACTGGCGTCAGTTAATTGGTGGTGTTGATAGTGGTGTATAAGGAATGTTGATCTCATATAATGCAGTCAAAGGAGTTACCAAATCTCAAGGAGCAAAACATGTTAGTCAATATTCAAACATGTTAGTCAATATGTCAATATTTAAACATGCTAGTCAATAGCTTTTCATCTATTTCCATTATTATCTCTTGTATGTTCAATGCAAAGTTATTAGTTGATTGTATTTATATTCCTTGTAAACTATTGTAAAGTACTACACTTTTGATAATACAATTCGATCATTATATGGTATCAAGAGCAAGTCGATCCTAGCCTTCGTTTTTTTTCCTACCATACCTGCTACTTCTTATTTTTTGACACCTACTGCAATGGCAACAACACCCACCACCATCATCGAACTACACATGGGAACTTGTTCCCCCTACACCCGACAAACCGATAGGTTGCAAATGGGTCTTTAGAATAAAACGCAATCCGGACGGCTCCATTGCAAAATACAAAGTCCGTCTCGTAGCAAAAGGGTTCCTTCAACAACATGGAAAGGACTACTTTGATACATTTAGTCCCGTCACCAAACCAATTACCATTCGGACCATTCTCTCCATTGCTCTTACCAAAAATTGGCCCTTGCGTCAATTAGATGTCAATAATTCTTTCCTTCATGGAACCCTTCATGAAGATGTATTCATGACTCAGCCACCAGGCTATGTTAACCCACAATACCCCAATCACATTTGCAAGCTAAAAAAATCCGTGTATGGCTTAAAACAAGCACCACGCGCTTAGTACATTGAACTTGCAAATTTTCTCCTTCGCTTTGGTTTTAAAAAATAATTAGCCGATGCATCTCTTTTTATCTACAAACATAACGACATCATTTGTTACTTCATGGTGTATGTTGATGATATCGTTTTACAGGCAACAACACACAATTCCTTGATAACTTCATCACGGCTTTAAGCCAAAAATTCTCTATCAAGGATCTTGGCATGCTTCATCATTTTCTTCTAACCCCTTAGGGAAACCTCTAGGACCTTACTCTTGTTTGTTATGGCAAATAAATATGAGTATGACACCAAAATGAGGCTTCAAATGTGGTTCATCTTCTATTGTTTTTATGCACTATAAGGTTAGTTGTAGTGATACCAACCAAGTTCACCTATAGCTTAATATTGGATGGACTTGTGTTATGGTTAATGGTTGACAAAGGAAAGCCAAGGCTCTTCCAAACTAAGTCACCATACACTACTTTAATCTCCTAGTTATATTATGTAAATACTACAATAAATACTTTTAAAACTCTATTAATCTAATAACTTGGAAGGTTTGTGGATACATCCCTACCTTACCAATACTTGACTCTCTTGACCATCCGAATCACCTTTATGGTGGTTTGTGTTTTGGTTAGCCTTAAAGGCATTACTTGACTCTCATGACCATCCGAATCACCTTTATGGTGGTTTGTATTTTGGTTCGCCTAAAAGGCTTGCTTGACTCTCTTGAATCCATTAATCCAACTCTTGAACCTAAAATGCCTTCCTTTTTAATTCTAGTTAATCGGAGCTAAAGCTTAATCTTCCAAGACTTACATTTTGGAACTCTATGAAACGTACCCAAAGGTGAGTTCATACTTGTCCGCCTTTTATTCTTTATTCTTTGGGGCTCAACATGTATCCCTATCAAAACTTAAACGATTTCATACTCTTAAAACTATTATGCTCAATCTAAATGCTATTATGCTATGCTATGCTAGAATTCAAAGTCTTACATACAAATGTACTATTAGTTAACAACCCACCTTACATGTATAGCGCTATAGGTTGACACGCCGCCCCCTTTATGGGTCATGATAAGATGAAGTCTTTTGTGTTATCGAGTGTTGTTGTCGTTTGTATGGTTCTCCGTACATATGCCTATAACATGATGATTCGAGTAGACTTTTCTATACTATGTACTTAAACTCAAACTAGTATGCTCACCAATGCTTTATGTGTTGACGGATATTTTATACATGTTGCAGGAAATGCTTAATGTAGGTTTATCAAGAAAACTACTTAGGATTGGACTAGAAACTCGCAACTAGTTTAATTTTCTATGTTTTGATGTTATACTTTCCTTTTCATGAAACAAATTTGTATTTCGTTATCTTTTAGACAATGATTATGCTATGAATGAAATTTTATCTTTAAATTATATTGTCACGGAGTCTAGTGTCATGAAGTCTTTGAACAATCTATCCCAAGTCTCGTCCCGATGTATTCCGCCATCGGTTGGGGTGTGACATCTGCCTCCGCTAATCACCGATAAAACCATCACGAGCATAGTGGTGGTGGTGGTTTTCGCGATCTGGTGTTGTAGTGGTTGTAGCGGTCTGGTGTGTTGTTGGTGGCGGTAATGCAGTGTTCAAGAGAGAGATAGAGAGAGGGTGTGGGTGTTGGGCGGTTTGGGTTATAAAGAAATAACGTGAAAAAACAAAATCAAGTAGATAAAATGACAAAATTAACCTTAAGCTAACCTTAAAAATGGATGTTGTTAGCAAGTTGGACGAATATGACAAAAAAAATGCAAACATCAGGGACACAGATGAAAATTATAAACTATTTGGACTAAAACGGCATTTCTGACAAACCACAAGGACTAAAATGGTAATTTACTCTAGATTTTTAATATAATGTAAGTCATGAGTATTTGTACCGTAATAAACAAATCAATACTGGCCGAATTTGAATTATGTTTTCACATCTCATGTAGTGATACTGAAAACATTCATACTTAACATCCCGTTGCAACGCGTAGGTGTCGTCAACTCCTTTTATATATGTATCAAATGACCATAACATCTCTCAATATGATAAGAAAGGTTGCACTAAACATAATTGTATCATGTGACAATCAATCATAAATGGAAATCTAACTATCTATAACATAAACCCTCAAATTGGTTAGTGATATCGGTGTGTATCTTGGGTATGCGATGGGCAAAATGAGTGTTTTAATGAGCCATAAGAGACCGAGTATGGGTGTGCATGCATGCATGGGTCTTTTTTTTGGGCAATTACATAAATCCCCATATAAACTTCATTAATTACATATACACCCAATTCAAAATATAAATTACATATTTCCCCCTCATTAAAACTAAAAATATCATATTTAGCCATTTTCGTTTATTTTAACAAAAAATAAATTCTAAAATGACTCCTTTACCCCTTTTTTTACTAAATTTTTAAAACTTCAACATTGAACCATTTTTAACGTTTTTTTTTTAAATGCTGAACTGTTTTTAACTACTTTTTCATTGTTTTTACTTTCTTTTTTTTTTTCCTTATTTCAAGATGCAACCCCCCCCCCCCCCCCCCCCCCCGTTCAACTTCATCCATTTCCTGGTTCCATTTATGTTTCCCTATCAGTTGCGTAAGGGATCTACGGTTTGCCATTGACTAATCAACCTTTAAAAGTGGGGCCCTGAAATCAACCTGATGTGAACAAAATCAAACGAACACAAACAATAATTCAATGCTACAAAATCTATGGAACCCAAACTTACAACCCACTGATTAAAATCCTATGAATAAAGCCCTCTCTAAAGAACAAACTTGGTTATCATATCTGATCGGTGATAATAAAAGAAAGAAAGAAAGCGATGAGTGATAAAACCCTATGAATAAAGCCCTCTCTGGGTCTGGTTCAGTTTTCCTTTTCTTGTATTTGAGCTTGAAATTTTAGGGTCGAAAAAATTCCTAAACTAACGACTTTGGGAGACACAAAAATGTAACACCCCAACCGATGGCGGAATCATCGAGGTGTCACGTAGTGACAATTGTTCAAAACACATGGTACTAAAATGTAAATATATTATTGAATAATTTAAATTGTCTTACATAGATGAAATGGGAAAAAATACAAAAGTCTGAACGAAACAGGAAATTTGAAATAAATTATTAAAAGCAAGCACTAAAATCCAATGTTATAGTACTAAGATCAAACTGCACCTGAAACATGTACAAAATAGGTTTTGTCAACATAAGAAATGTTGGTGAGCATTCCTAGTTTTAATACATATAGTAAGTTGGAAAATGGTATACAATTCAAGTGCAAAGCTACAGTGCAATTATGTAAACTATGTATCATACAAATGAGCGAAATCAATCCTGCGACTGTATAATGTACTGTATGAACGGTGGTGTACTCATCCAATAAATGGGTGATAACTTAACAATGGCCACGGATTCTCCGATGAAAAAGGGGGAGAATCAATCTAGGCGGGTTGTCAATCCAAATAGCGCTATCCAATGTTAAGGTCGGCTTGTACCATGTTAATGATTTCACTAAGTACAAATGTAATCCACATGTATTGTCTAAGCATAAAGCACGTTGTAAGCAATGCACATAGTACTAGAATTGTATTGTGAAAATGTAAATTTGAATTTGAATTTTGTAATAGTGTACATGTAACACCCCAAAAATGTATAAAAGCAAAAAGGGGTAGGAATACTCACTTTCGCCAAATGACTAGATGACTAAGCGAGCGTGAAAATGCGAGCAATCCAAAGATTCAACAACGAAACTAGTCCAATTTAGAAGAAAAGAAACCGAATAGGAAAAAATATCAAGCTTCCAATTCGCCAATTACAAGAGCTTATAATCAAAGCTTCAAATGTAGAAGTAATATACTCTAGAAGAAAGGTATGAGGGAGAGTTTAATCGAATTGAAACAATTGATTTAGAGGTGCAAAATGTAATGGGTCATAGGTGGGTTTTTATACTAGTTTTGGATTTAATAAGGCTTTAAAATTGGTCAACACCATAAAGTAAGGTTTTATGATGAATTGAATATTTGACTAGGACTTTGACTGTTTGACTAAGACTTTGACTAGGATTTTGACTGAGACTTTGACTAGGACTTTGACGGGAACTTTGACTGTTTGACTGTCTCAACGGACCACGAAGGCTAAAAAATAATTTTTTTTTTCTAATTTAATCAATTTTAAGTTCTGGACTTGTTTCCTTCGGTTTCTAAGTTGTTTTAGGACCGAAAATTAAGGGCTTTGAGTATCAAGGTCTAAAACATACGTGCTCGGGTGTAGATGTGAGTATAAAACGTGCATACTTTTACTTATAAAAAATATAAGTTTTATTAAATTGTGAATTTTGGTCCAATTAAAATACGAGGGTTAAAAATGAAAATTTTGAAATAATTGAGGAACCAATTATGCACATTTATGAAAAGTGAAGGGTGCAGGTTGTCACAAAAAAACTCTCTCTCATGAAGACCAACCGGAAAACAAAGGAGCAGCGGAACGGCGAATGGCAGCAAGTCATCAGCAAGAAAGAGGCAATGATGGAGAAGAGATTTCACAAACGAGAGGAAAGACTGAAGAATGCGACCTCATTCTTCATATCTAACCTCCCGAAAGACTGTTCGGCGGAGAGATTGTGGAGGGCCTTTCATCACCTCCCTAACCTAGAAGACACTTTTATTCCGGCAAAACGAGATAAAGCAGGCAACAAATTCGGTTTCATTAAGTTTTCCAAGGTTGTAGACATTGAAGAATGGATTGAGGTTCTTAAAGGAGTTTGTATTGACGGTGCTATTTTGGCTGTTAACCTGGCCAGATTCAATCGTTATGGGTCCAAAAATGGGGCCGGTGAGTTGGGGAGCCGGAAGTCCGTTTTTTCAAGACTGGAGTTCACATGGGGCGGTTCGAAGGGCAACTCTTAGGGAAATGTCACTTCGGACACCTGTTACAGGTCTAGTAATCCGATTCAGGTTAATCGTTCTTTCAAAGATGCTTTGGAGAATTGGTCTGGTGGGTCCCCATTGAGCTTTTGTATTGACCTTCCTCCCTTGCTATCGAAGTCTCAGAGGAAGTGGGCTGGAAAAGCTCTGGTAGGGGAGATTAAGTGCTTTGATTCTCTGTGTAAGCTTAATGATTTGGCTGTTGAGTTGTCCGAGTGGAATGGGTCCATTAAATACCTCGGCGGAATGCTTGTGTTCTGTATTTTTCACTCGACAGAGGAGGCTCAATCTTTTCTGTCCGAAGCTCAAATTATTTGGTCAAGTTGGTTCTTGAATTTGGACATTTGGGGTGGTCAGACATTGAAGCTTCAAAGGTAAGCTTGGATTAAAGTTACAGGAGTGCCGTTATGCCTTTGGGATAGGCATGTCCTCAATAAAATAGGGGAAAGGTGTGGCAGGTTAGTGGTCAGGTCCGAAGCCGGTTGCCACGATCCTGATCTCTCTAGCGGTGTTATGGCGGTTATCATCAACTCGGGTGTCACGCTTAATACGGAGGTCAAGCTTAGGTGAGGAAATCAATCTTGTTCTGCATGGGTGGAAGAGATTAAACGGGAATGGTCTCCGGGCCTATCTCTGGCGAACTCATTTGCTCCTCCTAGACTAAAGTCGGTGGTCGTTGACATCTCTTTCGGTGGGCGGCTGGAGCACCAGGTAAACCCTAGATTAAAATATGTGGTGGTGAGGCAGGAAGATGATGAGTCGGTTCCAAACACTATGGGGGATACGAACAGTTGCATGGGGAAAGGAAGGGTCGAGTCTCCCATGCAGAATCATGACGTGGCACAATCTTCAAGAACTAACAACTTGATTATTGATCAGGAGGCTGGGGTAGCTTTTGTCTTTTCTGCCAACGGTGGGGACCACCTCAACGATTCATTTCCTTCTCGTATGCCCAATGAGGATCCTTTGGGGCCTGATTTGGGCCTGGATGTTTTTGAGCCCACGAATGTTACTAGTGACAGCCCAGATGGGTGTGTCCAGAATGGAGGGGAAAATAACTTTAAGGCCCACCCCAATTATATCCCTGACCTTATCTACAGCTATGACTCTGATCCCTTTGAATTGGATGCAATTATTCAAAAGGATGCAGAGGAAAGACTCCGACGCACTGACAATGGAGTCGACATTCAGATAGACAATAATCTTTCTTCAATTCACCCTCTTGAAGATACCATAGGAGTGTTTGATTCGGATGAAGACGTTGATATTGATGATGAAGTCGATGAGACCATTGACTATGGTGAATGCCTGGGAATCGGATTGGCAGATTTCAAGAACCACGTCAGGAAGGAAGTTCAAGGGGAACGTGATTCAAACAGGTTACAAGGAATTATATGTCCTTAAACATTAGAGGGGTGATTGGGGATGAGAAAAAAGGGTGGGTTAGAGATCTTAAAAGGGAATGCAAATCCGACTTCATTTGTTTGCAAGAAACCCATCAATCGGGTCTTACTGCCTCGTTTCTGTCTGGTTATTGGGATAGAACTCAGTTTCTGTTTGAGTCGGTTGATGCCGTGGGGAGATATGGGGGGTTGGTTTCTTTGTGGGATCCGAATCGTTTTGCTGTTGTTTCCGTTTTAAAAGACAGACATTTTTTGGTGATCTCTGGTAACATTAATGGGGTCGATGGTATGGTCAATGTTTTAAACATCCATGCTCCAAACGATCCAGGCCTGAGGAGAGAGCTCTGGAACAAATTTTCTGATCTGGTCCTCTCGAGTCAGGGCTTCTGGATTGCTGTTGGGGACTTTAATGAAGTTAGATATAGCGATGAACGGGTCAAATCGTCTTTTGACCCTAGGGTTGCTGCTCTGTTCAACGATTTCACCAGCACTGTGGGTTGGGCGGAATATAATATGATCGAGGGTAGGTTCACGTATGCCTCGGGCAATGATATTATCAAGTTTAGTAAGCTGGATAGAGGTTTGGTGTGTGATGAGTTCATGTCCCGTTGGCCTAATACCAACCTTATTGTCTATCCTCGGAAATTTTCGGACCACTGCCCAATCTCCCTTAGCTGTGACACGAGGGACTTTGGGGCGCCCCCTTTCCGGTTCTACAATAGTTGGCTTGGGGATAGTGAGCTGGATAATATCGTGGTCTCGAATGTCTTAAAATGAAGAAGGGGGTAAATGTGACATTAATTTTATGGAGACCCTCAAAAAGATCAAAGAGGGGATTAAAAGGTGGAGCAACTTAAACAACTTTTGGAGTATTCTAAACTAGTGGAGGATATCGAAAAGAAGGCTGAAGTGGTTCGACTTACTGACGAAGATAAGAAGCTCATATTGGAACTGAAAAATAAAATCCTTACACTTGAAAAAATAAAGCTAAAGACCTCCAACAACGGTCCCCGGGTTAAATGGATTAAACTTGGTGACAAAAACTCTTCTTTTTTCCACAAGGTGTGTAAATGGATTAAATATGGGTTGCCATCAATTGTTGTGACCGACGAAAGGCTTCGGGCCCAGACGGATATACACTAAAATTCTTCAAGAAATTCTGGCATATTCCTGAACCGGGGATTACTAGTATTTTTCATGATTTCCACGATACAGGATGCATAAGTAAGGGGTGTAATGCATCTTTTGTTGCTCTTATCGCTAAAAAGGCTGACCCGCAACACATTGCCGACTATAGGCCGATTTCCTTGATCGGCTCTATATATAAAATCATTTCCAAGGTTTTGGCGAATAGGTTGAAAGTGGTATTGGATAAAGTGGTCAGCCCGAATCAGTCAACTTTCGTGGGGGGAGAAATATTCTCGACGGTCCGCTCATTGTTAGTGAGGTTATTTCTTGGGCTAAGAAGAAGGGCGTGAAAACGCTCATCTTTAAAGTCGATTTTCACAAGGCATACGACACGTTGAATTGGAAATTCCTATTCAAATCCATGGAATTCATGGGTTTCCCGAGTAAATGGGTTTCTTGGATCAAAGGGTGCCTTGTTTCCGGGGAAAGGTTCGGTGTTAGTGAACGGCTCTCCAACCGGGGAATTTATGTTTAAAAGAGGTTTGAGACAAGGCGACCCCTTGTCTCCTTTCCTTTTCGTTTTGGCCATGGAGATGTTGAATATGTTCATGTCGCAAGCTTCGAAGTTGGGGCTCTTTCATGGTCTTCAACTTCCAAATGACGGGCCCTTAATCTCACATCTATGTTATGCCGATGATGTGCTTTTCATCGGCGAATGGTCGCCTCACAATGTTACTAGTCTTAACCGGTTTCTTCGTTGTTTTTTCTTGACCTCGGGGCTGAAAGTTAACTATGATAAGTGCCATATTTTTGGCACAGGAGTTGGTGATCAGGAGGTTTCAGAGTTCGCCAACACTCTCGATTGTAAAGTGGGGTCCTTCCCTTTTAATTTCTTGGGTGTGCCTATCGGAGTCAACATGAAGAGAGTCAAGTTTTGGCAACCGGTCATTGACAAATTCAACAAATGGCTTTCGTCTTGGAAAGCTAAAACCTTGTCCTTCGCGGGTAGATTAACGCTTGTTAAGGCGGTGCTCGGGAGCCTTCCATCGTATGTTCTTTCTCTATTTTCAGCGCCCAAGGCTGTCTTACAGAAATTGGAAGTGATTCGAAGGGATTTTTTGTGGGGTAAAAACGGGGAGAGATGCAAAGTTCGTTGGGTGAAATGGGACAAGATTTTGAGGCCTAAGAAACTCGGCGAGCTGGGTGTTGGCAGCATTGGTGACTTCAACTTGGCCATGCTCGCTAAATGGTGGTGGAGGTACAAGTGTGAACCATCATCCTTGTGGGTTAGAGTGGTGAAAGCTGTCCATTGCTCGTCTAGTAACAAACATTTAATCCTATGTAGAAAGAAGATAAATGGGACTTGGAAAGATATCACTAGTATTGAAGGGAGACTCTTTCTGAAAGGAATCGATGTTAAAAATAAACTCAATGTGATGGTGAAGAATGGCAAGAACACTAGCTTCTGAATTTTGGTCCTGATCGGAAGTTGGACTGTGTACCGAGGACCCAAATGCAGACACAACAGTTGGAGGACTTGACGATGATTATGCAGCAGGTTCAACTGTCGTCTGAGCCGGACCGTTGGACCTGGGAATCTAACTTGGGAACTGGCTTCTCGGTTAAGGGCATCAGGTGGGATTTTGAAATGCTGAACTCGGATCCGGTTTCTGATTCGCTGTTTTGGTGGAACTCGTGGGCCTCTCCAAAGGTCAATGTTTTCGTTTGGAGGGCGACTTTGGGTCGGATCGCTATCAAAAAGGAGTTGCTGCACAGGAACATTCACTTGGCTGACCCGTGGTGTTGTAGGTACAGCATCATCGCGGAAGACGTGACTCATGCCTTGGTTAACTGCTTATGGTCCAAAGCGGTCTCGTGGAGTATATTGGTCTGGATGAAAATACCTTGGCCTTCGGAATCTTTAGCCTTGACTGATTGGATTGATTTGCTCAAAAAGTCTACGGGTACTAAGAAGTGGAAGAAGGTGGTCTACACGGTTATCCTGGGCACCGTTTGGAGGCTGTGGCTGGCTAGAAACGCGAAGTTGTTCGATGACAACTTTATTCCGGTGCAATCTAATGTGGACTTGATTAAAGAAGATTCGTTCTTTTGGCTATCTCATCGTGCGAAGATCCAGAACCTGTCGTGGGCTGATTGGAGTGTGTTTGACTTATCCCTTATTATTTAATCGTCTTTTCTTTTGTCGTATCTCCAGCTTCTTGCTGGCTCTTTATATTCAGCTATATATTATAATACATGAGCCAAGGGTATTTTAAGATACCTAAAAGTTAAGAACTAATTTTTCATTTATAACCTTAAAATGAGGGTAAATTAGTCATTCATACATTATTTACACTTTATTACCCTATCTTATTTACACTTTAATTCCCTCATTTTTAGTTAGTAATTACATTTTCCTCCCCTCTCCTACAAAATTATAATTCTTTTATTTAATTCTATCATAACTCTAAAAGTATTAAATTTTAAAAACATTCGAATATACCATGACGACCGGCTCATTTTTGTCGACGTTACGGTGTTTGTCGTAGTTAATACCGATGTGTGGATTGAAATGTACAAGAAACAATGCCTTATGTACAAGTGATTATTGCATTTTTTGTTTTAAATACTAACTACATGAACCTTTCTGTACCCAAACAGACACCGTGAACAATTACGTTGAATTGATTACATTAATTTTCTATTGTAGTTACATCATTTACTAACCACTTACTATTTTTGTCAACATTTCGATGTTCGTCTTACTCAATATTAACAAGTGAATTGAAATCTACAACAAATAAATGCCTTATGTACAAGTGACTATTGCAATTTTGAATTTTTTTTTTTTTTTTGGAATTTGACTTTTATTAAACCGGGGGCGCGCCCTCAAAGCAAAGACCGCCAACCCGCCAACTATAACATGTACAACGGATATTTACACCAATCCTTCCATTGAAGATCATTAAAATTAGACTTATGCTTTAACCACAAAAACGAAAACGACTTAACATTCCCTACAATCTTCGAAACTCTTGCTTCCACGCCTTTGAAAAAAATAATGAAATTACACGGTCAAAAATAAATGAGACATCCATATTTTGAAGCAAATATTAGTTTTATTTTTTACGATTTTTGCTCTCTTTGACTCAAAAACTCCTCAATTATCTCTTACAGTTAACTTCTACTTTTAAACATCGGTTTCTTCATTCGACCTCTCTCTCACACACACACACAAAAAAAAAAAAAAAATCATTCAACATATTGACTCTCGAATTGCCTTTTCATCCAGTTTCGGTAATCAATCGGGTGCCGCTATGAAACCAACGACTCATGGGCTTTGCTTTTACCCTCTCGAACAGTCATTCGTAGCGTTCATCCAATTTTCATTCGTTGATCAGGTACCACTACGAAATCATCTTGAAACATTTGTTGATTGTGCTTCTAATAATGATAGGTTTATATGTTTTTGCATTTGCTGATTTTGCTTTTTAAGATGATGATGGCTACTTGCAATATTGATTAATGGTCCCTTCTAAGAACAAACGCACATTCATGACAGCACGGTGATCTAACCAACGACGCCCTCAGGATGTGGTTTAATTTTAATATACATGGTTTTTTTTCAAATAATTTTATTTTGTTTATCATGTTATGCTG
This sequence comes from Ambrosia trifida, assembly GCA_028751855.1. Lineage (NCBI taxonomy): Eukaryota > Viridiplantae > Streptophyta > Magnoliopsida > Asterales > Asteraceae > Ambrosia > Ambrosia trifida. The sequence goes on along the minus strand of CM054128.1, from coordinate 18,522,632 downwards.
GTTGTTATATTGGTTGAGCAAAACTGTGAAGGATTTGTCAGGAGAATTGTCGGTGTTCTCTTTCTAGAAGAATTGGAACATGCTAAGGTATATCTCGCTTCTACACATATCTATAAAATTATTCTGAATGACTCTGCAGCTCAAATGAAAAACGGTTGGCAGGTAAGAGATGCAAAGATTTTTGCCGAATTCATGGGGTGAGTTTCACTTGTGATATATTTCACATGAGTGAGTGTCATCCTGGTGGTAAGTTTAGAGCATTCCTTGCAGCAGAAAATTTTTTCACTCTTCTATCTCTAGCTTCGTTGAACACTTTTCTACTTTTAAAATACTACTAAAATTTGGAAAACGTTTCCAATAGATGATTAGAAAAAAATGTGTATACATACAATAATATGCAAGGTGGTAAACGAATGCGGTAGTGGTCTATAAAAGATTGAAAATTTATAAGGGAAAATTATGGTAAAAGAATGTTTAGTTTTATTCAGAGTGCATTTATGAAATAGAAAATTGGGTTTTAATTTTCTATGAGAAAAAGCATAATTAAATAGGTATTTCTCATTTCCTAAAATTTGCATATGATTTACTTGTTTTGGTTGTTGTAGACATTAATAGCTTTGTGCATAGAAATACTTTGGCTCAATATGGTGCTGTTTGTTTTTTCTGCAGAAAAAAGTCTGCAGTCTGCGGACCACATCTGCAGACATCTGCATGAAAAGAGGTGGACCAAAGGTCTGCAGTCTGCAAAGAAGAAGACTGTTTGTTTGTTAACGTCTGCAGGCTACTGAAATAAACTAAAATTTAAATAAACTGATTTTTTACAGCAGTCTGGCGGTGGACTGTGGTGGTGGTGGATTGTGGTGGTAAACGGTGGTGGTGGTGGATGGTGGTGGTGGTGGTGGACGGTGGTGGTGGGTGGTGGTGGTGTGGTGGACCGTGGTGGTGATGGTGAACAGTGGTGGTGGTGGACCGTGGTGGTGGTGGATGGTGGTGGTGGACCATGGTGCAAGGTGGTGGTGGGTGGCGGTGGACCGTGGTCGTGGTGGACGGTGGTGGTGGTGGACCCTGGTGGTGGTGGACGGTGGTGGTGGTGGTGGTGGGTGAGAAGAAGAGAAGAGGAGAAGACCTTTGAAGATCTTGGAACAAGTCTGCACCAAGAAAAGGTCAGGAAGACCTTTTCGAGTGAAAGGTCTTCCAAAAAACAAACAATCCGCAGACCCCAAACGTCTGCGCGCGTCTGCACAGCACAGACAAAAGATGTCAGAAGTGCTTCTGAGCAAAAAACAAACAACCCCTATGTGATGTTCTTCATGGCATTTCACTTCTATGTGTTCAAATTATGTGATGTTCATGTTTCTAAAGCAATAAATCACCATGGTAAAGAAATTGTTGTGGTTTACTTCTACGGTGGTGGTTTACAAATTTGGTTGTAGATAGCTATTGTAGATTTGATTGAAGAGGCGATCAATGTTTTAAAAACAGGTTTCTAATTATATCGGATTTGACTAAAAAATGGTTCAATCAGTTGAATCGCGTTGTACCAGGCGGTTCAACCGGGTTGATTAGTTAGCTATATAATTTCATAAATTCCAACACTAACACAAAAAATAATTTAAAAGTACATAATTACATACTAAAATACTATACATTTTTTTTATCAATAATTAAAGAATAATCCAAAAGATAATCTAAAGTTTTTTATTAAATAATCGAAAAATAACACAAAAAGTAACCTATGTCGGTACCGGTTACATAAATGACTAACGTGACAAATGATATGACTCATATAGCGCATGTCACCTTAAGATGACTGATAAACTAACAGTAAATGTATACCACGTTGTAATTGTTGTCCTGCCGCATCGCGCGAGTTTCCTACCAGTTCAGCTATAAAGTGTTTCGCCGTTCAAAAAAACGACTTTGGGTCTAAAGGTTTCTTAATTAATTGTAACATGTTTGAGCCGAAACTTTTTGGGCTATACCATTTAATAATTTCTTGTTAGTTACATTTTTTTAATAGCAAAAAGGATTTCATTCCAACTAAAAAGAACCTAGAAACACCACGAAATACACCAAAGATAAAATTTCTAATACCTAAATTCAATAACTAAAGTCACTTTTTTTAGTTTTTACACAAAAGTCTGCTCGGTTTTTACGTGTTCAGTTAAATTCAACCATGATTCATTGGACCAAGGTGGAGGTGATCGCACTAGTGACTGCTTGAACGGAAATCAACAAAAACCCTCCACGTGGTCGAGGGTCAATTCCACCACACGTCCTTCGGCAATTCAAGGACTTATTGGTGGTTCAAACCGAACCACTTAACCACAAGTGGACCGATCTACAAACAAGTGTCAACAATTCGAGGGTCTCCATCAAACAACCTTGCAACAATCACCCCACCAATATCCTCGAACAGAGGCCGTTATACTCACAAAAAAACAAGTACGAATTTCGTAATGTGGTGAATTTTCTCACATATCGACGTGACAAATGATCAGACCAACACTAGATTAGGTTTTCAGTTATGTTTATTATGTTTTTTGTGTTTAAATTAGATTAGGTTAATTTTTATGTAATGTTTTTATTTGTTTATGTATATTATATAATGTTGTGTTTATTTAATTACTTAAATTATTAATTTAAAAAATTATATAAAAACCGAGATGATGTGGAGGCCACTCATCCACCATCACCCCATGCATTTATTGTCTTGTAGGACAATTCCAGAGGTGCAAACGAGCCGAGCCGAGCTTGACCAGGCTCGAGCTCGAGCTCGATTAACTTATGAGAGCTCGAGCTTTGTTTTCAAAGCTCAAGCTTGGCTTGTTGGTAATTTCTCAAGCTCGAGCTCGGCTCGTTTATTATCTATTAGTTAATGTATTAAATAAAAATAATATAAATAATAGTTTATTTAGGTTCGTGAGCTTGATAAGTGAAGCTCATGCTCAGACTCGTTTACTAAACAATATTAAACGGGGGGTAAATATTATTAAATATTAAAGAAAAACTAATATTATACTCAGGCTCGATAAGGCTCGACGAGCCTAACGAGTTTCTGATGCCAAGCTCGAGCTCGGGCTCGATAAATAAACGAGCTTTGATTTAGGCTTAAGCTCGGCTCGAACTCGATAAGGCTCGGCTCGTTTAGAGCTTTTTACCAAGCCGAGCTCGAGTAGCTCGTGAACGGCTCGGCTCGTTTGCACCCCTAGACAATTCCACCTTAGGTGCCCTCTAAAAAACATGACCCCATGGGCAATTGGAACATCAATGGAGTGAGAGGAAAAACACATAGCCAATGAGAAACATACAAATAATATATTCATGGAATAAATTAATGAAATTCTGAATACACATTACTTCCATAAAATCTTAAGATCCATTGATGTTTCCTTAATGACAAAATCACTGTTGTTAGTCAGAAAGTCCCTATACCATAATGCAGATAGCTTTGGCGTCCGAGTTAAGGTTTGTCGATCCACGTAGTATAATCCGTATCTTACATCATAACCATTCAACCATTCGAAACTATCCATAAATGACCATGCAAAATACCCTCGTACATCTGCTCCCTCTCTGTTATTTCAAACAAACAATCATTCATGTTACATATCATATCAATACCTCCCTTTGACTTTTCAAGTCAAACATGCAACTTTAAGAATAAATAAATGACATAAACCAACATTCAAGAGCCAACCTTATAGACTTGGCTAATGAAGCAAGGTATTTGGTGTGGTATTCGATTCGCTTGACGTCGTTAATCAGCTCATCAACGCTTTGCTCGTGCACGTCAGGTGAAGAGTACCCTGAAAAAGAAGTTAATATAATCGAAACGAGACCATATCATATGTTACAAAATATGAAATTGGTGACACTGACCATTTTCAGTAATAAACATGGGCTTGTTATTGTATCGAGTCTTGATAAGATTAACAATCTCTTCCATGCCTCTAGGAACAACAAATGATATTTCGTTCCCGGTCTGATTTTGTAATACACAAAAATGTCGTTAATTGTTATATCGACGAAATGCTAATGATAAAAAAAAAAAAAAAAAAAAAAAAAAAAAAAAAAAAAAACACATTGTGATATCCTACAGGTTCACCGATTAGCACACCATCACGCTCTCCAACCGTCTCCATAAAACCTTGTATTGCACGATTTCCAGTTGCAGAGCAACTAGAATTCGTACAATCCTTGGCATATATTGCCGAATAATGGTTGATGCCAATGAAATCTATACTATTCTTCATAAAAGTCTTTTCATCAAGGGTGAAATTTGGTAATGCATAACCTAGGTATTCCTTAAGTTCATCAGGGTAGTCTCCAAATATCGCGGGATCAAGTGTCCTGCTTAATGATAACAAGTTGTACAAAGATCATATATTTTACTAGCGTTTATTTATTTATATACGACGAACATATGTTCAAAAATTAACGTTACCAGCCGGAATGAAAAGCAAATGCCCTTTTGGCAGCTTGGTGATCAAGTTCACTATCTGTTAGCGGTTCATACATGTAAGCGTGAACGGTGAGACCAATTGAGCCACCTTGCTTAGGCTGCACATACAAACCAACAAGTCAAATAAATAGAGCCTGTTTGGTAACCTCTTAATGAGGCTCTGAATGGTTGAACATCCAGACTGTTTGTTTCAACCTAAAAAAAACTCTGAATGGAATGGCATACTTGATGCATAGCTGAACCATTCAGCACTTAATCATTCAGAGCCTCTTAATGATTCATCACTTAATCAACCAAACTGGAAGATTGACATAAAGTTAGTTGATTGCCTGGAAATATTCACGGTATAGTTTGGCTGCCCTGCCATGGGCCAACAACATGTTGTGCATAACGATGATAGGCTCGACATCTGAATTTCCATCAAGACAGTTTCCAAAAGGCTCTGAACAACGACATGGTGGAAAAAAACCCCACTCGTAAGCCAATTCCGCGAGTAATTTAGGTTCGTTTATAGTGATCCAATACTTCACTCGGTCTCCAAAAGACTTGAAACAGGTTTCCGCTAAATACAAAAGCTCTTCCCTGCCATTAAAATAACTAATGAGCTAACAAACATCTAAACAATCGATGAAACAATGGTCTCTTAATTTACACATACTGCATTTCAGTGTTTAGCCAAGAACCATATCTGTCTTCAAGTTCTTGAGGAATGTCTACATGGTTGATGGTCACAAACGGTTCAATTCCTGTTCATCAATCAATCAAATATTATATATAACTTCACTTCCCACAAATATAACACAACAAACATCAAACATATTTTATAAAATCACAAATTTAAGAAGCTTTATATAAATATTTCCTAGTCCCAAAGCAAGATACATAATGATATCAAATATTAAATTTAGTTTTATTTTAATATCATTTCATAGCACCTTTGAGAATGAGATTGTCTATGATATTGTTATAGAACATGATGCCTGCAGGATTGACTGCACCAAACCTTCCTCCTTATGAAAAAAATAATAATTGGAAATATTAACAAGTAATGAAAATTGACAAGATAATGGAAAGAAATTGAGCGATGGAACGATTCGATATAATAATACTTGGAAGAATTCTAGCCCAAGAAACTGAAAATCTGTATGCTTGTATGCCAAGGGAATGCATCAACTCAATGTCTCCCTGAATAACATAAGTCCAAATTTAAAAAAATATATATATATAAAAAAAAGAAAAAAAAAAGTCAATGAGATTGATAGATAGAGAGTAATGAACCAATAACATATGATAATGATCATCTGCAATATCTGCATTCTCCATACAACCTAACAAAAATAATGATGGATTCAATATTCAAAATTCATATATGAAAAAGAAATTCAAGTTAACTAATTATAGTAACCTCCAGAGTGACAAAAGACATCCCAGCTGCTTAAGGATTTTCCATCTTCAAGATAAGCTCCTTCAACCTGTAAAACATCATGGGTTAAGTGATAGGAAAACAAACAAAAAAAAAGGTATAATATTAATGATGAGGGGAAGATCAACTTGGAGAGAAGAAGTGGCTGTTCCGAAGAGAAATTCGGGTGGAAAATCGGATCTTTTGATTCGGGTTTCTTCAAGTATGGATCCTCCATAGCTATGTGCATTGTTGGAGGCTTCAAGAAGTGTTGCAGGAGCAGAGATGAGGAAGAAGAAGAGAGAAAGGGTGAGTATTGTTAGTTTCATAATGGAAGGGGAGAATGGGCAACTACTTGTTGACAAAAAGAAAAAAGAATGTTCATAACAACTAGATATTTTAGTTATTAAATTTTAAGGTGTTAATCATGGGTTTGAAAAACTATAAAACAAACTGTTGTGGCTAGCAAAAACACTGAACTGATTCTTTTTTATAATTATTTTTTAAATTGTTTGTTGGTATTAAGTTTATAAGAAAATAATAAGTAAGGATGATAAATACTACACATAACAATAACTATATATTTAAAAGCAATGTGTAGCAGAGGGGTTTTTATCATGACTTTATGCATTAAAATATTAATAAAGTAAAATGTGTGGTTATTATATATATAAAAAAAAGCTTGTAATGGTATAGGTTTTATGGGTGTAGAGGGTGGTGGGTGTAGAAGTTGACTTTAATTAGGTAGAGGACAAGGGGTATGGCGTCATGCTGCTCACGCCAAGATTTTTTTTTTAATTTTAGAGCCTCAGGAGCGGTGTGAGAGGCTCCAGGACTGGTGTGGAGAGCTCTATGAGGCTCTATAAGGCCCCTCATTTAAATACTTTGTTATTATATTGACACATCTCCTCCATTATTATCCACACACCCGTTTTACATCTATAGCTGTACGCCCAATAATTTGGGTGATGTGTTTTTTATCAGGGTGGGTGTGTGACATTTTGATTAAATTTTAGTGTTTTATGTAAAGTATAACATTATTTTCGCTTATTAAAAACCATTTAATATTTTATTGATCCAACCTCATATAATATTAAATTTTATAATCTAATAAAAAATGTTATAACCAGTGTGATACACAAGTTTCTAATGGATTTTTTTTACAATAAACGAAACTGTAAATGAGAGTTATGTTTTCATCCATAACAGAATATGTCACAACCAGTCATTTCTAAAAAAGCTACACATTCTCACTTTAATATATATTTACATTCTTATTCCTCACATAATTAAAATTTTTGCGTTCTCATATTATATACATTAATTTTCTATGTTACATCATAACACACATATTATCAAGGGCGAAGGATTGTGAGAGCCAGGGGGTGCCCCAGCTAGGGCTGTGCAAAGGGTCCGGAACCGACCCGACCCGGACCCACCAGAACCGTATACCCTTTTATTGTTGAAATTAGGAACCACAAACCGAACCTTAAAAGGCTATGTGGTTCCGGGTCCTAATAGTTCTGATGGGTTGGATAAAGGGTCTGACCCTCTAGAACCCTTTAATGCAATAGCCACTTTTAGAGGATTTACATATTCCTATTCTTTTACCATGTTCGTAAAAGAATTCCTCCATATGGTTCTAAGGCCGTTCGTTGTGGGCACACAAGCGAACGTGCGTAAGCCACCGACGTGACTGTCAAGTAATCCGGTCACTTGACCCCGTTGTGGCTGGAGGTGAGCAACGGCGCGACCAAATGTCACTTTTTCCCGTTAACCCACGCGACCACCATCGCTTGTGCTCGCGCCGAAACTGTTCGCGTGGGGCTGTTGTGGCTGGGGGTGAGCACAGGCGCTGAAACCTCGTTCGCGTCGTGCTACTCGCGCTTCCACAACGGGCAGTCTAACAATAGCCCATGAGTTTTTTTAAGTCATTTTTCGTTTCTCGACTTTTGTTTTCGTAACAATTTTGTCATTCTCATCAATAGAAACATTATGTGAATCTATATTTACTTCAAATTTGGATATAATATATATTATATAATATATTACATCTATACATATCCATTAAGCCGAAAAAAATTCAAGAAAAATACATTGTTACTATTATAAATAATATTTTTAATATTGTATTAACATTACATGAAATCGATTACAATAAAACGTAAAAACGAATAGTGAAAAGACTAAAAAAGATTAATTTTTTATTTTTTAATTAAAATACAAACGGTTCTTGTGGTTCTTATATTAGAACCGACCCGACCCGGAACCGATAATTCATATAAATCTAGAACCGGAAACCGACCCATATATTTAAAAAGGTTCGGGTCCAAGGTTCTCGTGGATCAGGTCCAAGGTTCCTGTGGGTCCGAACCACAAAATGCTCACCCCTAGCCCCAGCCCTCGCTGTTTTTTTGGTCCCTAGTGTAATTTTACGCGTTTTCTTCCAAAAAAAATTATACGTATTAAGTCGGGCCCCCACCGTTTGAGGGTTACGTGACTTTTGGTCCCCACATATTTTTTTCCATGCTTCGCCACTACATTTTGTCACTAATATTAGATTTGTCTATCCCGGAAAGCTCCCAAGATATACTCTACTGCATTTACATACTTTTTATTTATTTATTCCTAAAGTAATAATATCTTTCTTTTTCTTATTTGGGTGCTCAATCCCCCTTGTAAGATAATAGAATACTGAATGATATTATTGAAAGGTTAGGTTACAATATATAGAGATCACAAGGAACCCTAGAAACCTAACTGAGCCCGTGGGCTTATCCTAATTGCCATAATAATAATAGGGTCCAATACTCCCCCACAGTCAAAGCGGTAGAAAATCGGATGCTTAGACTGAAACAAAAAAAAAAAAAAAAAAACATAAAAAAATACATAAAAAAGCTAGTCTTGATCTCGGTTCTTGACTTGACTTGTAAGTCCAAAATTTTGCCATAAACCCACAACCTTTAGGTCAGTCCCGTATTCCTGCAATCTTCTTTGCCAAAAAAAAAAAAAAAAAAAAAAACACATACCCGTACCCTTTTATAATGACTTTACTTTGATTCACAAGTTCCCTATGTTTGGTTTCGTTTCTTATTTCCCATAATGACAAACAAGATCCACTAGATACCGATATAGTCGCAATGCCATATTTGCTGGCCATGAAAATACAAAAGATAAAATAAAGGATAAACGAGAAGTTGTGGGAAAGAAAGAAAAAAACGATAAAAGGAAGAACAAATAGACACCCTACAACTTTTGTCGTGAGGCGGGCTGTCAATGAGATGAAAGAGATGGTGAAAGCCCGGTGACCGTTATCAGGCGGCGATTTTGAGAAGAAGTGAGATGCTTAGATCAAAGAAAGATGTCCGACTAAACCGTCGTTTAGTCTGCTGAGATCGGTGGTAGCGGACCGTGATTCGGCTAGAGAATAACAATAACAAAAGAAATAGAATGGAATAAAGATAAAGCAAAAAAAAAAAAACAACTAAAGATTAGAGGGATGGAACTCAAATAAGAGAAAGGAAAAAAATCTATAATCTATAACTTATAATAAAATAATTGAAGATTGATGAGTTGTCATTCAATGAAGGCCTAAGAAAGCCATTTTAATGACATGACATTCAAGGAGGCATTCTCCCCCTTAAGTGTGCCATGTGTCATGCCATGTGGCAAATAAAAAAAATAAATAATAATATAAAATCTAATCTACTAAATTTAAATTGAGTTATTTTAGGAAAAAAAATTTAAAAACAAATTTAAATTTTTCTCTCTTATGTTTCCTCCCATAATTTTTAAACGTTAATATCTTTTATATACGAAATTTTTTAAAGAAAAAAATTACACCAAATGACCAAATTAACGAGCGTTTTATTATCTTTCCAACGAGTACCATAGTGCTATATAAAAAACGAAGAAAAAAAACGACTATTTTTTGTGGGGTTTCGTTCATACAGGAAAAAAACACAAAGTGTTCAGGTTATTCATTAATAATGTTTTTTCTTTTAAACCAGGTTCTTATCTACGATGTTGAAATTCAGCCCAATCGACATGCTTTCATTGGATGTTGGTGGTGGGAAGAAAAGACAAACTTAGGTGGTGACAAAAGGATGTTTTGTGGTGGGAAGAAAAGACAAAACAAAGGCGGTATTGGGATATGTGGTGGGGAGAGGTAGGATGGATCAAAGGAGATAAATAGTGGGCGAATATAGGAATAATGGTTGGGATCTATAACCGAAAGCGAGGCTTTATTTAGAACGAAATATAAGAAAAGAACAGGAAACAAACAATGGCCGGACAAGGCGGCGACGGCAATGGTGGCACGCCGCCCTGTCTAGGGTTTTTCTCAAAGTGGTGACGGCTAGGGTTTGATTATTTGTGTATGGCGTGGTGGAGACAGTGTAGAGCATTGGCTGGCTCTGATACCATGTAAGATAATAGAATACTGAATGATATTATTGAAAGGTTAGATTACAATATATAGAGATCACAAGAAACCTGGAAACCTAACTAAGCTCGTAAGCTTATCCTAATTACCATAATAATAATAGGGTCCAATACCCCTTTCACACCACCACAAATGAGAGAAGCATTATTCATGGGTTATTTTACTCGTTGATTCTTTTTGTTTAAAAGAGGAATATTGTTTTGTTAATTGGGAACTAAAAACGAGGGACAAAATGCGATTGCTTTTCCAATGGACATAATAATTGGCAACTAAAAGAATGTGCCAGAACCCAATGGACATAATACATTCGATTCATAGCCCATCACCAAGAGACCCACCTTCATGATTTCTTTTATACTTTATAGATTAATCTTGTCCATATACAATAAGAACATTTAGACCCCATGCGCACTTCAACCTAGGGGTGTTCAAAATCGGATAATCCGAATTTCGGATATCCGAATTTCGGATAATCCGAAATTTCGGATAGTCAATATTGAGATCCGAATCCGAATCCGAAATTTCGGATATCCGAAATTCGGATATCCGAAATTTCGGATTCGGATTCGGATCATCCAACGGATAATCCGAAACTTAAAAAAATTAAAATAATAATAAAAAAAAACTATAAAAAACGTTCTCCTTTATGCCTAAAACGTGAACCTATTAAAAAACAAAAATCGAAGTTAGATAAACCAAATTTGAACAAATATATAAAAAAAAAAACTTATTATGTTGATGGAAGGGGGCTGTGGAGATCGGATACGAGGTGGACGGGGACTGTTATAGAGGAGAGAAGAGAGAGCAACAGCTATGGATTAGAGGAGTATGGACTTAGAGTTAGAAGGATTAAGGATTTAGGATTGTGTATTGTGTTATGTAGTGTATATAATATTATATATTTATATATATTTTTTTAATATTCGGATTTGGATAATCCGATTATCCGAAAATTTTCAAAATCAGGATCCGAATCCGAAATTTCGGATAATCCGATTTTCGGATATCCGAAAATCGGATTATCCAAAATTTCGGATAATTCGGATTCGGATTTTCGGATTTTTCGGATTCGAATTTTGGATTATCCGATTTTGAACAGCCCTACTTCAACCCCATAGTGTTGTGAGATATTTATAAATGGGTTAGTTTGTGATCGTGGAAATACAAGTGTCATTTGTGTAAGTAGCTTAAATGGTTGTTAAACAAATCTAACCACCTCATGTGTACTTAAACAAAACATTAGTAAGAGCTTTCTTACCAACGAGCTTTTGGTGCATTGGCACCCCCATGACCTTCAAATGTAGAAGTTATGGGTTGGAGTCTCATCTGGAGCACTATTTTTTAGGTTGAGCTAAAGGTTTTACAACAATGGGCCTTCGGGCTATGAGTTTCCTCTAGAATGATGGCAGGCCGCATCCCTAGCGCCATCTGCGTAAGAGCACCGATGAAACTTCAACATGTTGCAGTTTTTTGAGACAGGCGTAGCCTCCATGTTGGGGTAGAGTCAGAGCCTTATGTCGTTACCCTTGATACGACAAGGGATCGGACCCAAAAAGCTATGGGTCAGAGATAGAGGCTAGAATCTAGCATTTTTCTTCATAATTTTTAAACTTTTTCAGAAGATAATATTTAAAAAAAACACCAAAGAAAAAATATCATTGAATGAAAAAGTTATCGAATGTCATTTCACTAGTTGTAACTTGCCGTTTGGATTAAGAATAAAAAAAAAGATATTTCTTTTCTTCCGTTTTTATTTCTTTATTTAGTGTGGGTGGGGGTGTGTGTATGTGTGTGGGGGGAGGGGAGGGGGGGGGGGGGGGGGGGGGGGGTTACAATGAGGCAAGTATTTTACACGGTGTTGGTTGGGAGCTATTTTGGAATTCAACCCTAAGAAACATGAAAATTGACAAGTCACCTAAAGCAAATATAAAACACTAGCTTATACCCCGAGAGCGTCCCGGGTTGAGAAATTTAAGTAAAGTGAATAAAATTAGAAGTATCTAAACTATAAAAAATGACATCTATGTATCAACTTACATTAGATACTTTTAAAAAAAATATACCAAAAGATCCATTTCACCTTACAACATCAACACCTAAAACAGAATATTAAGATCCCAAGCACTTCAAGGGGACAAAGATTGTTTAGTACCAATACATTCAGTCAAAGGTCTTTAACTGCATACAATAAGATTTGAGTTATTTCAGAATATGGTAGAACAGTCAAAGGTCTTTAACTGCATACAATAAGATTTGAGCTATTTCAGAATATGGTAGAAAAAGAAAACATAGCAATTACCTATTGGAGAGCGTCCCGGGTTGAAATATCTAATATGACATAATAAAATATCTAATATGGCAACATAATTAATGACTTGCCAATATATGATTAATGATTATTATTATTATTATTATTATTATTATTATTATTATTATTATTATTATTATTATTATTATTATTATTATTATTTTAAACAAATCTCTGCCATAAGTTATCATAGGGTAATTGGGTCGGGTATCACCTAATCCCAGGCCCGACCTAACCTAAAACAATGTACAACTCCAATGCTAACACATGTTGTAAATAAAAATCATATTTACTGGTTTGAACATAACTAATGACTTGCCTATACATGATTAATGAATAACCTGAACACTTTGTATTTTTTTTCCTGTATGAACAAAACCACACAAAAAAAGAGTCGTTTTTTTCTCCGTTTTTTATATAGCAATATGGTACCCGTTGGAAAGATAATAAAATGCTCGTTAATTTGGTGTAATTTTTTTCTTTAAAAAATCTCTTATATAAAATATATTAACGTTTAAAAGTTATGAGAGAAAACAATAGAGATAAAAATCTAATTTTGTTTTTAAATTTTAAATTATTATTTTCCTAAAATAAAACCCTTGCCACATGGATGACACATGACACACTCAATGAAGAGAATATCCTCTTTGAATGTCATGTCATTAAAATGGCTTTGGTTTATTATAATAGATAGATAATTTCATAAAATAGCGACACTCAACATAAAAAATTTCAAAAATCGTAAATAACTTAATTAGACCATTCATTTATTAGTAGTACTAGATTATACCCCGGGAGCGTTCCGGGTTGAGAAATTTAATATGATACATCAATTTTACATATGAAATAGACTGATTTATAACTTTAATATTAATATCTAACCCAAAACAAATTAACAATGTACAACTCCAATGCTAACACCTAACCTAAAAGAATGTAGAACTTTAATGTAACTCTAATATTAACACCTATCCTAAAAACTAAACAAATTTACAACTCTAACATACTAATATTGATACCTAACTTAAAAGAAAGTATAATTTTATTAACCTATTCGGCTCTGGTTGAAAAAAAAATCATATTTACTGATTTAAACATAATTATTGACTTATTTATACATGATTAATGATTTACCTGAACACTTTGTGTTTTTTTTCCAGTATGAACAAAGCACACAAAAAAATTTCTCCGTTTTTTATATAGCACTATGGTACTCGTTGGAAAGATAATAACACGGTCGTTAATTTGGTGTAATTTTTTTCTTTAAAAAATCTCGTATATTAAAGATATTAACGTTTAAAAATTATGACTGAACACTTTGTGTTTTTTTTTCCTGTATGAACAAACCACACAAAAAAATTTCTCCGTTTTTTATATAGCACTATGGTACTCGTTGGAAAGATAATAAAACGCTCGTTAATTTGGTGTAATTTTTTTCTTTAAAAAATCTCGTATATTAAAGATATTAACGTTTAAAAATTATGGGAAGTAAAAATTATGGGAAGAAACATGAGGGTGAAAAATCCAATTTTGTTTTTAAATTATTTTTTTCTAAGATATTTCAATGCCACATTAGATGACACATGTGATGTCACATGACACACTCAAAGAAAAGAATGACTTTTTGAGTGCCATGTCATTAAAATTAAAATGACTTTGATTTATAATATGTATCGATTATTTACTTCTGAAGTCTTTTAACACTCTTCTACTGCCTAGTGGATGTAAAAATGGTAATAACATATACCTTAAGTCGTAATAATTACAGTAATATAATAAGATGTAAAAATGGTAATAATATATAACTTAAGTCATAATAATTAATTAATAATATCAAATGTTGATACCATAAATAAACAAGTACAGTATATTACAAGCATAAAACTATAAAAGTGTAAATGTGAAAGTATCAAAAATCAACAAATTTAAATAATTAATTTTTTTTTAAATGTTAATTTCTTTTTAATCCTTAATCCTGTGGTCTTTGGGACTTGAACCCAAGACATCCCACAACCTAGGTGTTTTAAACTTTAAAGGCTTTGCCTTTGCTAATGGATCACCACCCCATTGGTATTTAAATAATTAATTAATACTAATATACAAGCACTAGCTGATTACCCGGGAAGGTCCCGAGGTTAAAAAATTTAATATGATTTAATAAAAAATGATAAACAATCACTCTTAGTTAAACATAATCAATCTTAGTTAAAAAAGCATTTATTTAAAAAGTTAAAAAAAATAAAAAGCATAAACGATATTAAACATAATACAGTATTGGAAAAATTACAGAAATCGTTCTTTATGTTTACCTATTTTTTCAGTAGATGTCCTTAAACTTCAAAATTGACGAGAATCGTCCTATATGTTTTAAAATCTTTCAAGTCTCGTCCTTTAGCACTAACGTGGTTAGATTTTCTAGTTAAGTTATGTCACGTGCATAACATGTGAGGGCATAATTGTCATTTTACCATCTGATTCATCTCCTCTTTTATAAACCCATCCCTAACTACCCTTGTTCCCAGCTTCCTCCCCCTCCCTCTCTCTTGTTTTGGTCACCATCTTCGGCGAGACAACCACCACAGGCTTGGTTTTAACTCTTATGGTGGACGGATTTATGGGGTTTCGTTATTGCAGGTGGTGGTCAATGGCTTGTTGATTGCAGGTTGTGGTGCTGGGGGTTGTTCGTGGAGGTTGGAGACAGTCATGGCTACGAAGCATATGAGCACCGAAGTCTATATATTTGTGTTCGTGGAGGTTGGAGTTGCTGTTTGTTGTAATATTTTTGTGGAAAACTCTTAATCAAATTGGGGGTTAGGGTTTGTTGAAAAATTAAGATTTAGGGTTTGTTAGTTATGGTGGGGGTGTCGGATTTGGTGGGGGTTTTGTTGTTGTTGGATTTGTGGGATTTCGTGGTGGCAGGTGGTGGTTGGTGGCACTATGGGGGGTTGTTTGTGGCAGATTGTGATGGTGGCTGGTGGCACTGTGGGGTGTTGTTCATGTCAGGTTTGTGGTGGTGGTGGTAGAGGTGGTGTTGTGGTCTGGTGGTGGAGGTGGTGGTGCGACTTGGTGGCAGTGATGGATGGTGGCAGGTTGTAAGTGAATATGGTGGAGTTATGGTGGTGTTTTTAGGTTTTAATAAGGGGGAAGTAAGGATAGAAGGTGAAATGTCAATTATGCCCTCACGTGACCTTGACGTGACATAACTTAACCAGAAAATCTAACCACGTTAGTGCTAAAGGACGAGACTTGAAAGATTTTAGAACATATAGGACGATTCTCGTCAATTTTGAAGTTTAAGGACATCTACCGAAAAAATAGGTAAACATAAAGGACGATTTCTGTAATTTTTCCTACAGTATTAAAAGGATAACCTTCAACATATAATTATCTTTTGCTAATTTAAAATATGTTACAATTTGACTTTGACTTATACAGATGTAGAATTCATGATCACATTGAAAACAAAAACACTTATTTCAATACAGTGACTTTGTAAAGAAAACCGTATACGAATTTTCTTTGAATACATGAATTTAGATTAATAAATGTTTATTAATCTAAACATAAATCACTTTCAATAATCAGCGAAGAAGAAAAAACTTCAAAGTCTTTTAAAAAAATTTTAACACTTACTTCTTGATGAACAGAAGGAGAATTCAGAAACTTTTTAAGAATGAATGGTTTGATGTTAATGTAATCATATATTTATAATGGCTACTCAATAATTCTATGTTAAATTAATTTGTAAATAAAATCTTCTATATTAAATTAGAAGATATGCATATCTTCTTTTATTTATTTTTAAATAAATATTTTATTAAACTTACTGTAAACAAATAAATATTAAAATTTTTATGTTAATCCTTATACATAATTCGAAAACAATATTTATATATAGTAATATTTCAAAAATAATATTTAAATTTTAAATATTTTCAATTAGAAGATATGCATATCTTCTTTTATTTATTTTTAAATAAATATTTTATTAAACCTCTCACCTCAACGTGCCATGTGGCACATTCAATGGGAGGTTGAGGCCTCCATTAAATGCCACATCATCATAAGTCAATTCTTTTATTAATAGTTATAGGTTATAGATGTGAATAGGTAGGGAATTGATGGATCAATGTGAAAAAAATTGGTGTGCGGGTATTCACACGTACCATCACTTTATGTATGATATTCATTTCATAGGATTGATCCATGAGGTGCAAGCAATATTTTTAGAACCGTCACTGATTTACCGATCCGACCGGCCTAATGAACCAGCCCAAAAGTCGAACAAAAAAACCCGGTTTAACCGGCCAAAATCCAGGTCCAACCGGCGGTTCAACTTCCGATCCTATGCACGAGCGGTCCAACGTAGTGACCCGGACCGGCCGGGGGTCCGTTTCCCGGTCCGGGTTTCAAAACCTTGGACCCATCTCTCATCCACCCTTCGGTGGAGTGGCATCCAGCGAAAAGCGAATACGGGTGGCGTCGGTTTGACTCGGATTGAAGGCAAGGTTTTACCGATTATTTCACTGTCGTGCCTTTAGACGGGTGGAGGTCGGGTCTTGGCCACAGAACCGGTGTCACACGTCGTTAAAAAAAACCCATCTCTCATCCATAAAAGCGTCACAACTAATTTTCCATTACTTTTGTTTTCCTTGTCACAACTTGCCAAATCATTATAAATCTTACACGTTTTGTGCGCTTCTCAAGCCACAATTAAAAGAAACAAACTTAACTAAAATTGTGATTGGTTAATTTAGAAAATGGACCACTTTCTCTCACCTCTCCCTCGCGGTTTGTTTGGCATATATGTAGACACCCTTGCCGAAGCCAACTCACTGATTCAAACATGACTCAATCGATGGTATCCTCATGTCAATTTGCTGAAGCTTGCCACAACCAGCTAAACATGGAAACTGAATGGATACCGAGCACCCTAAGTATATGGTAGATTGTACCAATTTACTCTCCGAGCATAATGGATAGCTAGAGCCCTCGTGATTTGATCACACCACCGTAGTTTGCCATATCATTGGTGCCAAATGTGATTCGACCAAAAATATTGGGCGGTTTCATCGTCAAACCATAATGTTAGCGATTTTAGCGGTTTCATCGTCAAACCATAATGTTAGCGATTTTAGCGTTCTAAACGTCATTTTAGTATATTTGTATGCCAATGACCCCCAGCTCAGTTGGGGAGAGGTGGGAGGGTTTACTCCTTAGGGAGGTTCCTATCCGGGAGAGGTACACGGTTCGAATCCTAGGGCCAACAAAAATACACCCCTTGACGTTGAAAGGGCTTATGCCCTCAGGGACGATGCAGAAATGGAGATTCAAAACGGGGTACCAAGGTTATGTCCTTAGCCGATAAAAAAAAAGAGTATATTTGTATTTACGTTAAACGATAGGAGTAATTGGAATAGACATCAATCAATGTCAAATGGAGGACCATCAGAGTTACATATGTGGTTTAGAACAAGTCAAAGGTCAAATTATTTATCACTGAGTTAAGAAAGTTTTTTTTTTTCTTTTTTTTTTTTGCAATATATGTAATATCATTCAAATCGGCAACTTTTACAAGTGGGAGGTGGGTAAGGTACAAGTTGCGATGCTACGCTATTTTAAATAGAAAAACCTACTATGTTAAAAATAAAACATAGGTTTTTCGTCGCCGGGGAGTTGCTCTGCACCACCTTTTGAACTCTTTTTAAGAACCAGATTGCTTCGGGGGCTAGATCTCCAAATGTGTCAAAAGCAAATGTCACAAAGACGTGTTGGTTCTCCAGACAGGCTGCTTCATGTTTGACAACTTTCTGGAATTCTGCTCTCAAGGCTGCTTGCCCTACCACAAACCCCGAATCTCAAAGTCCCACTAACGGAGACACCCCTTGTGAGATCAACGCACACATGTTTGCCTTAGGGTAGACCGCCCTTCCACGTGTCCGTCAAAAAGTTAATCGGAGCTTCGTTCCTAGCCGAAATCCCTGCCCTTCGTAAGACGTCCCATAAAACATCCCTGACCAGATCATGCCTGTATTTAAATTCGGGCAGCTCCTTACAGTGAAGGGCATGTTCCCCAAACTTATCTAAACATGCTTTTTTTACAAACCGGACACGGTTTATCAACTGGAAACATGGGAATCATGAGCCTGTATTTAAGGATAGCCCGGTATTCAACAACTGACATGTGTTGCCCGAGCCACCCAATAGGGAGGACAACCAAGAAATCTTGAGCATGCGCTACTTTGAGGCATTCAAACACCGCTTTCTGATGCGGAGTCATGGTAAACTTCCCTCCCATAATCTGAAGGGTTGTACAGTTAAACGCACTCGCCAAGAACTTTTGAGGTTTGTTGGGGGCAGTGTCCTTATCCATAAAACCACCCAAATCTAAATCAGGAAGAGAGCTGTGAACGTTGTCCAAGGCAAGCTCATAATCCACATCCATCCCCACTATCCTGCGGTTCTGTAAGATGTGGTCTTGCAGTTCCCAAGACTACACTCTAGAGGCCACAAAAGTATATGCAGACACGTCCTCCGCCGAACACACGCCAAGACCTCCCAATCGTATCGGTTGAGACGCTAACCGCCATTGAAAATCCCCAAAGAACGGTCCGATCCCCCACAAACTACAATATCTTCGACCACACAATGGAAAGTTGAGTAGCTTAGATCTAATTAATCTACTAATCTAGTAATATATACATGTACTCTTTTTATTTCTTAATTTAAGGTTTGTTTCACTGAGTTTTTCTTAGTAGGTTTTTAACGAGACAATACAATCCTTTTATTATCTAGTGTTGGATATATAGTATGTCCGATGTAATTAAAAGTCGAGGTCAACGTAACCCGACCCGGTACGATCCGAAGAGTTACACGTTGGTACACGAATCAGATAAGTTCATGTGTTGGTGGATTATTATTTCTGAAATAATAATAGTTTTGAACTCGAGGGACTAAATAGTAAAGTTTACACTTTGACTAGTCAAATGGTCAAGTGTATGACTTTGACTAATTAATTGGTCAAGTCCTTGACTAGTCAGATGGTCAAGTGAGTGACTTTGACTAATTAAGTGGTCAAGTGCCTTTTATCTATATAAATAGGTGTGATAGATCAAACTCTAATCACACATATGTTTTGAAAAAGATAAAACAACATAACACTTGTCTCCTCTCAAGATTTGCGGCCACCCTTAGGAGCCGTCGCCCCTTTGTTCGCCGCAAACCACCACCATTGCCACCTCCACCTTGCAAAGTGTTGCTATCGGTTGGCCAGTGCTCGGGTGTGAACTTCCTACTAGCGAGGATTCGTTGTAACCCGCGTGTTACAATTCCGGTGTAGTCGTCAAAGGTTGATTACTAAACCCCCTATGGTTGTTTATAATTTATTTGTTTATACGCGTTTAACAAAGATCCTGATTGGGAATATTTTGTTAATTGGATTAATAAAATTAAACATATATTTTATATATATATATATATAAAATCGGCTCATATTATATATTGTATATAATCGATTTTATTAATAAATAAAACTGCTTCCGCTATGTATTTGATACCATAATTCCCAACAGTGGTATCAGAGCCACGGTTACGCGCGTATAGATAGTAAAGTTATAATTTTGATCTATGTTTTATTTGTCAAAAATTTATTTTTTTTGACAAAAGATCAAAAGCTTTTTGTTGTTCATGGATTGTGATGTGAATCGAGCCCTAGGTATTTTGACCCTTGTCATGGTTGTGTTTGTGATGTTTTAGTTTTTTTTATTGATTTGTATTTTTTTATTACGGATATTGGATCAGGTGTAATAGATAGGATTAGAATTGATTTGTTTTATTTGTATTTCAAATTTATTTGTAATCCTACAAGTACAAGATCAAGACGAAGATAAAAAGGCGAACAGGTTCCATGAAGATAGAGATCTCGGGTCAAGTGGGAGCTATATCAAAAAAATAGTTTTGAAACCCTTTTGACTGGTTCGTTTCGTTTCTGGCTAAAACGAAACGGACAACCTATTAGAGGCTCGATCGTTTAATTTTATTATTATGTTTTGTGGTTGTGGTTTATTTATTGTAAATAATTTAGATAACCCAAAATAAATAAAATTTTCACAATCATGACAACGGTTTTATTAAAACAAGTTTTATAAAAACCGAAAAGCATATTTAATAAAAGGAGTTTTATTAATATTAAAACAAGTCCATTCGCGATAATACGACCAACGTAGTTTAAATAGGGTATTTAAAACTATACCGTGTCGAGTGTTGAAAGGAGTTTCAATTATCACGAACAATATAAAATTGGATTTCATAAACTATTGTGTGACTCACATCATGCTAACGAGTCATTCAATATATTTATGATAAATATTAAAATTAAATCCCAATTTTAAATTGATGTTTCATGCCACCCTTAACGAGTTAACACTCCATTCTATATCGAACCCAAATGTTAGTGCTGACCCTGCATCTGGGCGTTGATCATGAGTGAAGGTAATCATCGCGGTTCCTGTGTAACATAGGCCGGTGTTACAGTTAACAGTAAAGGACCAAACATCGCTTGTTAGACAAGTGGGCATCGTTGGGGTTAAACATACATCGCTTTTAGCGATAACCCCAAAAAGGGAGAGTTGTGTAGTGGACACAATTAACAATCGTTGTTTACCTACCTAATCGTGCCAGTGGACAGCGCTAAGCCAGTTCATTGTGTATTGATGAATCGGGATCTCATCCTAATTAATTTTGCTTTTTGGGTCATAAAATAATTAGGATACTTAAAACATGAAATACTAATACATTAAAATTGAACTTTGTAGATGTCAACTGAAAACAATTCCACCTCCCATTTCTCTCTCAAGTCCATCTTAGAGAAGGACAAACTGAACCACTCCAACTTCATGGACTGGCACCGAAACTTGAAAATTGTTCTCAAAGCGGAGAACAAATTGTATGTTCTTGAAGAACCAGTCCCTGATGAACCCATAAATTCCAAGAGTGAGCTTTATAAAACCTGGGCTAAGCATTTTGATGACTCTTTGAAAGTCTCATGTCTGATGCTGGCTTCCATGATCCCTGAACTTCAAAGGACAATGGAGGACATGGATGCATATGACATGAATCAACATCTGATGGAAATGTTCCAACAAAATGCTCGCCATGAGAGGTTTGATGTGATGCGATCACTTATAACCACTCGTATGCAGGAGGGTTCACCAGTTGGCACTCATGTGCTAAAAATGAAGGCATATGTTGATCACTTGGCTCGTCTGGAATCCCCCTTGAGCGATGAGTTAGCTGGGGATATCATCCTGAACTCATTGCCCAAGTCATATGACCAGTTCATTATGAACTATAATATGAATGGGATGGAGAAGACACTTGCAGAACTGCATCAGATGCTCAAAACTGCTGAGGTAAACATACCTGGCAAAACTGCACCAGTGCTAATGATCAGGGAGGGTCAGATTAAGAAACCTAAAACCAAGAAAAAAGGGCTATCAAGGCAAAGGGAAGGGAAAGGGCAAAGCTGTTGCCAACAAGAAACCTTTGAAAGATGCCAAATGTTTTCATTGTGATGAAACTGGGCATTGGAAAAGGAACTGTGCTAAGTATTTAGCTGAACTGAAGCAAGCCAAGGCTTCTGGAGGAGAGTCCTCAGGTATATATGTTATTGAAATCTTTGTTTTTTCTGGCAAAACATGGGTGTTTGACACAGGATGTGGTTTCCACATTTGTAATGTTTTGCAGGGACTAAGAAAGATTAGAAAGCTGAAACAAGGTGACTTGGAGGTCCATGTTGGCAATGGACAAAGAGTTGCAGTGAAGGCAATAGGAGAATATGTTCTTTTACTACCTTCTGGTTTAGAACTTATTTTGAACAATGTTTATTACATTCCTAGTGTGACTAGAAATATTGTTTCATTTCATGCTTTGCGTAGACAAGGTTTTGATTATCGTTTTAATGGTGAATTTATTTCTGCTTATTTTAACGATGTATTTTACTTTGATGCAAAACCTAACAATGGGATCTATGAGATAGAAATCCAAAACGATAACATATTATGCAATATCTCCCATAAACGTAATAAATTGGACTTTAATGATACGTATATGTGGCATTGTAGACTTGGTCACATAAGTGAGAATCGTGTTAAACAACTCAAAACCGCAGGAATCCTAGATTCCAAAGGTTCGGAGTCGTTTGAAAAATGCGAATCATGCTTAAGTGGAAAGTTAACAAAAGCACCTTTTTCAAATGTTTGAGAAAGAGCTAATGATCTGTTAGGACTTGTACATACAGATGTATGTGGTCCATTCAGAACAATGTCAAGACATGGAGAAAGATACTTTGTTACATTCACTGATGATTTCAGTAGATATGGTTATGTTTATCTTATGAAGCATAAACATGAAACTCTTGAAAAGTTCAAGGAATACCAAAACGAAGTAGAAAATCAGCTAAATAGAACTATTAAAATTCTTCGATCAGATCGAGGCGGTGAATATCTTAGTCAGGAATTCATCGACCATCTAAAGGATTGTGGAATATTTTCACAACTAACTCCACCTGGAACACCGCAACATAATGGTGTGTCTGAGCGGAGAAATCGAACTCTATTAGATATGATTCGATCAATGATGTGTCGAACAAACCTTCCAAAATCCTTTTGGAGTTATGCTTTGGAGACCGCCGCAAGACTTGTGAATATAGCTCCAACGAAAAAGGTTACTAAAACTCCTTATGAGATATGGCATGGAAAGAAACCTCATGTATCCTACCTTAAAGTCTGGGGATGTAATGCTTATGTCACTCTAGAATCTTCGGATAAACTAGATCCCAGAGGCGAAAAAGTGGTTTTCGTTGGATACGGTAAGAAGATCGGTTACCTGTTCTACCACCCCACTGAAAATAAGATTTTCACCAAACGCAGAGGCACTTTCTTAGAGGAAGAGCTTCTGGCGCGAGGGATTGGAGATAACCATGTGGATCTTGAAGAAATTCGAGAATCACAAGTGACTGAACCAGCTGTTCAGACAGAACCAGATGTAACTGATCCAGTTGTTGAAGTTGAGCCTGAGAGGACTCAAGAAACAACAGAAACACCAAGTGTTCGGAAAAGTATTAGGGATCGTCGTGCACTGGTAAGGTATGACGATATCTTCATGATTGATGAAGCTGAGCCTACTACTTACAAAGCTGCAATCTTGGATTCAGAATCCAAGAAATGGCAAGAAGCCATGAATGCAGAGATGCAATCCATGTATGATAACCAAGTTTGGGATTTGGTTGATCTTCCTACCGAATGTCGGACTGTGGGAAACAAATGGATCTTCAAGAAGAAGACTGACATGGATGGGAATGTGCAAACCTACAAAGCAAGGCTTGTAGCGAAAGGTTTTACTCAGACTCAAGGAATTGACTATGAGGAAACTTTCTCGCTGGTAGCCATGCTTAAGTCTATTAGAATTCTACTTGCCATTGCTGCATATTATGACTATGAGATATGGCAGATGGATGTCAAAACCGTGTTCCTTAATGGACACTTACTGGAAGATGTCTATATGGTTCAACCTGAAGGTTTTGTCGATCCAAAGAATCCTAATAAGGTGTGCAAGCTGAATAAATCCATCTATGGATTAAAGCAAGCATCTCGCAGCTGGAATCTCCGTTTTGATCAGAAAATCAAAGAGTTTGGTTTTATCAAGAACGAAGATGAACCGTGTGTTTACAAGAAATCTAGTGGGAGCTATATCACTTTTCTTATACTGTATGTAGATGACATACTAATCATTGGAAACAATATCCCTATGCTTAAAGATGTTAAGACCTGGTTGGGTAAATGTTTCGCAATGAAAGATCTTGGTGAAGCCGCTTATATTCTGGGAATAAAGATTTATAGAGATAGATCAAAGCGGTTATTGGGTTTGAGTCAAAGTACATATATTGATAAGGTCTTACGACGCTTCTCAATGCAAGACTAAAAAAGGTGGCTCTTGCCCATGGCACATGGAACCATTCTTGATAACAAGCAGTGTGCAAATACTGAAGAGGAAAAGAAGAAAATGGAAGGTGTTCCATATGCTTCTGCGATTGGTTCCATCATGTATGCCATGTTATGTACTAGACCTGATGTCTCGTATGCTCTTAGCATGACGAGTAGATATCAACAGAACCCAGGAGAGAGTCACTGGGCTGCAGTGAAGAACATTCTTAAGTACTTGAGAAGGACTAATGACATGTTCTTAATATATGGAGGACTGGATGAGGAGCTGTCAGTTAAGTGTTATACTGATGCAAGCTTCCAGACTGATCGTGATGACTTAAGATCACAAACGGGATATGTTTTCATTCTGAATGGTGGGGCTGTTACTTGGAAGAGCTTTAAGCAAAGTGTGGTTGCTCAATCCACCTGTGAATCAGAATACATTGCTGCATCGGATGCTGCAAAGGAGGCTGCCTGGATGAAGAAGTTCATTACCGATCTCGATGTTGTGCCTAGCATAAAGAAACCAATCGAGATACTGTGTGACAACACTGGTGCCATTGCTCTTGCAAAGGAACCAAGGTCACATCAGACCGCAAGGCATATACTCAGAAAGTTCCACTATATTAGAGAAATAGTAGAACGTGGAGACGTCGTGATGAACAAAGTTCATACAGATCTAAATCTGGCTGACCCCTTTACTAAGCCTTTACCTCAAGCTAGACATGAGGAGCATGCTGGAAATATAGGGCTTAGGGTTGTTAGACAATGGGCATGATCTGTAATTAGTATTGGTGTTTTATTTTGAACTATAACAGTTACATTGAATATTTATTTGATTTAATGGGTTAAATGCAAATTTAAATATTTTGTGACCGTGTTCATTATTTGTATGTTTAAATCCTTGAATAAGAGTATTCTAAATATCCGTAGTCGATCAAATTACATGGGAATGAATTTGAATGTAAGACTATTGTGAATTGAGATGATTGTATTCATGAGATGAATAACTCAATGGTTTGAGAATCATAATTCACAGATATCATTAGGGAATGATATTGGATGTAACTCGCTTCAAAACGATCTCCATGGATCTGTGTCATGAGATGTTTTGATATTGATATGTTCAATCTGTCCTTTTTCCTAAGGCACATATTAAACTACATTGATCAAGGACTATCCTTGATGTTATCTAACACTGTCCTGAAACATGGGCAGCAATAAGGGTAGCGTTAGGAGAAATCCAAGATTAAGTGGGAGTTGTATGACGCTGATGGAATTTTGTACTTCTATAGGATTAGAAGTCTAGACATTCTGGCGCCCTCGTTAATTCAAACTGGTA